>CM077881.1:30789827-31989827 GCA_039720435.1 Amazona ochrocephala
GATTTGAGAATGTATTGAAGCACCTTTTTCTTTAGGCTCCTAGGTCCCTATGGAAATGAGTAAGAATTTAGGTTCCAGATTCATCAGACTATGTAGACTTTTATTTTAAACTGATTTCAGCAATTTGAGTCTTTATATGTAAATGCTTACTAAGTCAGGCTGTGAATATGAAGTAGGTTGTGTGGATGCAGGTTATGGAGTGAGCACTGTAGCCTTGTAAGTATTTTGATAACAGCCATAAGTAAACTCTTAATTGAGGAATCACATGTCAAAATATCTTTTGAAATCTGTATTTTGCTGCATTAACTGCTTCAGCTGAGGCACACGATCCTTTCCATGTGGCCTGGAAGCACAGGGGACAGCATGCTGAGTTGATTAGGTTCTTCCAAAAGTGACAGGTCATAACCTCTACACCTGGACACTAGTGCTGTTACAACTCCAACAGAAACATATGGAGCTAGTTTTCCAATTGGCAACAGCAGCTTATTTTTTATTTGATAGTACTTGAGTCGTAAGTGGGGAATATGCTATTATTAATAACTTACTGAAAATATTTTGTAGCAAATTTATCATTAATGCAAAATGGACTTTTTTTGGAGTAGTTTCTCTGATTGCTTGCTGCATACTGATCGATATGGGGCAATGGCCTATGTAGAAACTTGGATTCATGGTACCAATTTCTTCTCTGTGATTACACTGGAAATGTATTGGTTTCATTTTGTCATTATTATGAATGTAAATCTGATCTATAGCTTCTAGTTATTCATCAAATGTTTCTCAAAGGTACTGTAGCCAATAGCTAAATTTGGCAGGGAGAGGGTCCTATCCAAGACCCACAGACAACAGTGAGGTAAAGATCATGTTGTCACACACATGTATGTTGCTGATATTATGGTATCTATGAGCAGCCATATTCAGAGTCCTGTTACATTAGAGGCTGCTTATTCATGCCTGGGACAAGAGGTGTAACCCTCATCTACCAGGAGGAACTTTATGTCTTAATATACAAGGCACACAAAGTGTAGGGAAGAGGGATTGTATTATAAAGCCCTAAAAGCTGTCAGATGACGCTTCTGCTGTCTGTACCTCTCTGAAGCATTTTGTTTAAGACTTCAGTGTGATTTCAGGATAGGCTCAGAAGATTTTGGTTACCAGCTAACCTTTGAGGGGCAAAAATAACCCTTGAAGGATAAAGTGCGTATTTCCTCTGTGCTGTACATCTGCATGCTGCTTCTCATCAAGTTTTTAAGAGGGGAACATATGTATCTCTCTGCCCCTGCCCAAATCAATTCCTTTAAATTTGTCTTGCCACAGTCTTGAAGTTGCTGCCCCAATTGCTGTGACACCAAAGTCAGGGCAGCATAACATATTGTGTGTATGGGTAACCATGCCTCCCCAGCTGTGGCTGCCCTTGTGTGGGCTTCATGAAGGCCCTGTGACCAGTTTTACATGGCACAGATGCTCACCAGGATTTGCGAGACATTTGTTATCCATTTCCCTTTATTTGCACGAAGCTCTCAATGCTGTTTTACCTTCCCTTGCTCACTTAGAATTTCAGAGTCCTTTCTAAGCTGGGTAGAGGAGCTGTGCCCTGCAGACAAAACCAGTTTCATATTGTCAACAAGGGCTGAGGTGCAGACTGAGTTAAGAGAAGTTAACAATACTCCACTGATGTTTTTTAGTCCTAATAAACACTTTTAATGTAATCTCTCAGGCTGCTAGAGGAAGGCACTGAGATGAAGCTAGTGTACAGTCTTACACCTTTAAAGGGAAATAAGTAACTGTGCCCAATGAAGTAAACTGATACCCAAGTGCAGTCAGTTTAGTGGTTAAGAAGTGCTGTTTCATTACATATTGAATCTCTTCTGTGCTCTGAGGTATAAATTCATCAGCTCTTAGTTAGATTCCTGTGCCATCAGGAGCCTCTCAAAGCCTAGTGCTAGTCTTGATGGTGTCACAGCAGAGCAATGGTACCCACACCAACAGTGGATATCTGGGGCAGCCTCTTCAAACACAGCCTCAAAACATGCAACCCATTCATACTGGCAGGAGAAAAAAGGACCTTGTAAGGTCCTCCATCACTCCTGCAAGCAATAAATTTAGAGGGTTGCTGTGTCATTACAGATAGGTTTGTTGTTTCAGGCGAAAGAAGTCATTCTGGAGACCTTCCCTTTCCACAGACGTGAGTTTTTCATTAATATCAAAGAGGCTGTGCTTCTCAACCTGAACATGGGGCCAAAGTGATAACTGCTCTTATGCTTACAAAATACTTCAACCAGAAAGAGGAAATGTCTAAATTCGTATAGTCCAGCTTTGAAAAAAGCATTTTTCTTCATAAGAAGAAAGATTTTGTGTTGAAGGAGAAATGAAAAACATTCCCAGGCCTGGGTAAGGCTCTTGCATAAGCCGTTCTTTCTTTTCAGATGCCCAGCAGTAAATGATGCAAATGAAAAAGATACAGTGTGGGGAGTACTATTTCAGTGTAATCTTCCACTTCACGACTGATGCCTGAATGATTTTATTATAAGAACAACATGGTTTGGGGCACAGTGTCAGAAAGTCAGCACTTGCCTGGAGCACACATTTGAATGTCTGTAACCCCTCTTTTGCCAGTTGTCCAGAGAAATCCCCTTTCCTTATCTTTTAAAACTTTTTCTCTCTCTTTCTGTGCTGAGATCTACCACTGGATTTCAAACACAAACCCACTGAAAAGGGAAATGCCCTCCTGTGGACTGGCTTTAAGTGGCATTACTAAACAGGTTGTAACATATGTGGATTACTTCTTGTTAGTGTACAATAGTACTACGTGTCAATGTTTGTAGTGTGACTGGGTCTTACCAGGTTGTGACCAAAAGGCTTTGCCATTGTTGCTTCATAAAAAGCCTGCGGGTTCTCTTTGGGAAGGTGCTATGTTAGGGAGAAGCTCATAAGGTGGGGTAGAACCATGGTTTGTGGTGCTGCAGGTGTGGGGACGTGAAAAGGTACTGCAAAGGTGGCTGGGATTCAGCCTTACCCTAGGAAGGGTTTTTACTTCAGAGAAGTGTGTGCTGTGTTGGTACTGCAGGAACAGTTTACCCACATCAGGGAGAAAATACAATCCCAGAGATCATGTGGTGGGATAAATAAGCAGGCAAATCTCAGTGATATTTACCTTATCTAAGCATATGCTAGGCAAACTGTCATTGCTTGCTAGTTGGTGCTGTCCTTCGGGGGCTATGCCAAGGCCTGTTTATTCTGGGATAAGGACTTCCCATCTTGACCCACATATATATATGTGCCAGCTCTATTGAGGTATATAATTAATTTTTATATAATTAATTTTTAGGATGTGGTCAGTCCATAACATATCTTACCTTGAGGCTAGTGCAGAAATGCTGTGCTTGAATTACAGCTTCCCACAGGGAGTTCCAAATGGGTGTAACTCATAGAAATAACAACTTTCCCAGGACAACATGGGGCCTGTTCATCTGCAGCAACTTGGGTTACCCCATACTGCTCCCTGTTCAGGACATGGAGATGCTGCCCTGAATTATCTCAGTCATTGCTTGTTGTCTTATTTCAGATGTTAAGCTCTCTGGAGTAGAAACTGTCTTTACTGCTTGTATGGTGGCCTGCTCAGTTTTGGTGCTCCTGCTCATGGCTCTTTGTGCATATTGTACAAAGTGAGCTTTAAAGACAACACAGAAGCATTTTTTTTCTTAACTCATTGTACGGGTATTATTTGGCAAATTATTTTAAGCAGCAGAACAGTTGAGAAAATTGGTAAGGTTTTGTTTGAGTAATCTGTAAACAAAATTAGAGGATTAGCTTGGGAAGCAAATTAGTTATTCTTTTGCTTTCGCTGATCTCTGATTTTAGGCCAGGTAGTATTATTTTTGTAGCTGATATTGCTAATGTACCTTTCTAAACGTCATCATGCCTTATTGAACACTAATAATCACCTGTACTAATGTAAGGAGTCAGTGTGTTTGGGTTTTTTTACCAAGCATGGGAAAATACTGATATATAAGCATCTTGCAATCTTGATTTCCTTTACAACTTCTTTAAGTGCTTAACAACTGTAAAAACCCAACTTCAAACACTTCCTGCAACTACTTAGGGATTAATTTGAATTAAGATAATTCAAGTGTTGGCATATAACTGTGAGTCAGGCTTTAAAAAAATAGATCTTTGCAAAATGAAAGGATTCAATTTTTTTTCCTAATAAAAACAAACAGCTGTGTCTCCCATATGGTATTCTCTTGTGAAATATTTACATTTGAAAGGCGCCCGGACTCCTTGCAGTAGAATACAACTTAAACAATGAGTAAGTGAAAAAAAAGATCTATTGTGGTCAGCTCTGATTGTAAAGGTTTTTAGCATGCACCTTCCCCCTTCTGACCCATCTGCCCTCAGCATTAGGCTATTGCCTTACTGTTGGAAGACTTTCCTTGTTGAGTAACTCAGTGTTTTCCTTTCTGAAGAAATAATAATTTTCATCAAGTCTTAACCTGGTGTAGGTCAAATAGTGTGTGTGAGAAGAAGTATATTACAAAAGAATTGGGGGGGGGGGGAACACGGAAGGACATGACCAAATTAAAACAATAAAAGACAGGAATGAACTATTAGTACGTCAAGTTTTGTAATGGTTCACTACTCTGAACTGCAGAAAAGTTGGCTGTAGGAGAGTCTCTCTGGAAGCACCATCGCCCCTTGGTTAGTGGAAGCAGTTTCCTTGGTTGCGTGGCTGCCAGAGTCTGTCTTTTTTTGCCTACTGCAAGGATGAATGTTAACTTTCCAGCTGGAATTGCTCTGTTTGCTTTCACAGTGAAAACAGAACTAACAATTCTGGTAATGTTATTAAAAATGGTAATGGTATTAAAAAATATTTGTCATGTCAAGAAGTCTTGCTGCCTATAATTATGTTTAAACATCCCAAACTGAATAGCAACATTCAAACTCAGCTACAGTATTTGATTAGACTGGGTTAATAGTTACTAATGGATGTGCAGCTTTTATAACTTGAGGGAGAGAATAGGGGTGTCAATGGCAAGCTTATTTGCCTGTGAATGACTGAAGAGCTACAAGATCTTGAACCTCATCCTGTCCTATGCAGGGGGGGCTGGGGGGGGATTAATGCCAGGCCTAATTCATAGAGCAAAGGGTCTGATTTTACCAGATTAAGGCAAGATCTTAGTAGAAAACAGTTTTCACATGTGATGAACATGAGGGTGATGGGAGTTTCTTTTTTTTCTTTTTTTCTTTTTTTAATTTCAAAAAAGTTTCTGTTTTATCTCAAGCCCACAGCAGTCTCTTTGCTGGCTGTGTTTGCTGTTGACGTTATCCTCTGCAGAGCAATGGGGACCTCAGTCTGTAGTATTTCAGCAGCAAACTATGATTACAAGCTCTTTCATGGTGTGGGACACATCATCTCCTGAGTTTGCCAGATACCCACAGTGGTTTACTAAAGCTTGTCTCTTGGGGAACTGTATTGCTATTAATACCACCAGTGCTACTAAGGTAATACACCACTCCCTAATGTAACCATTTTTGGATAGTTAAAAGTACTTTTCACGAAAAGGGCTGTTCCCCAGGGCAAGTTCTACCTATGTGAACAGAGGTGAGCACTGCAATCATCCAGTGATGCCTGCATCAGAGCTTACACTGGGGCAATGTATTTACATCTATTGGTATAAAATTACATCCCTGGCCAGCAGTCACACATGGAGGAAAACGTGCAGATCTGGCTTTGGTAATTAGGGAAAACTATGCAGTTTTACTTTTCATTTTATGCCATTCTTGTTTATGCCCCTTGGCGTAAGCCTCACTAAGCTCCCCCGCAGTCCATAAAGATGTGTAACTGTATTATGAATGAAGCTTTTTACCCTATGCAATATCATCATGACATCCCAAAGAATTAGTTTCCAGCACGGCTTTGTCCTTTCCCCTGTTTTTCCTGTTCTTCTCATTCGGAGTGAATGCTTTCCTAGTCATAGTAAGAGTATATCCCTTTTGAATTATTTATCGGCTCCATTCAGAGCATGTTATTCTTCAGGAATAAATATGAACTCCTGATAGGAAGATAGTTTTATGCTTTTTGGCAATAAGCCACAAGATGGTCCAAAAATGCTGCAACTTTTTATTGTACGCAATGTTTGGACTTTGGGAATAGTTTATATTCGGAAATAATATATTGCTAGTGCTTTGAGAAAAGCCATGAGACTAAAGAATGCTTGTTTTTTTTTTTCCTCAAAAAGATTGTAAGGATAATGTTTATGGCACATCCGATGTTTGAGATAAATCTGTTATTGGGGTGCGAAGCAGCATGCTGGTTTACTTGCTGTTTTGAATGGAGGAATTCAGAGTTCTGGGTTTACAAATGCATTTTTTTTCCCCTTAAATGAAAAGGAGAAGACAGAATACATGAGCAGGTAATCTGCGTGCTAAACTGGTGGTGCCTGAATAAGTTTGGAATGATTCGTTTCTGACATGAGTGCTAGAGACTAGTGACCATTTGAAAAGAAACACAGGAAAGGCACAGCTGTTTTACGCTAGAAAGGAAAGCACCTGGCATGTTCACTTTTATTTCAGAGACCTACGTCACCTTCTGTGTTTTTGGACAGGTCTGGAGGAGATGGTAGGAGGATAATAGCAAGCTCAAAGGGTGCTGCTTACAGCAAAAAATCCCAAAGCAGCTTTTTTAACCCCTTGCTGGCTGCTGCTTTTCTCTTTTGCCATGTGTTGCCCTGGAACAGCTGTCAGCAGCTCTGAGCACACCAGGCTCAATGCACACAAAGGCTCAACCACACGGAGGTTATGACCTAATGTTAATAGTGCTGCCATTTATTGTGTGGCAGCCATGGGACTTCCCCTGCTTTGTCTAATATCCTGCCTAACCTAATATTCCCTTTAAAAGGCTTCCTTGCACAAGGAAGAATTATGAAATCAAACTTTCACTTTTATTATAGCAGCTTGTGCTTACTCTTGCTGTGCTTGCTCAGAAAAGGTATTTTTGTCACCGCTGGGGAAAGGAGAGTATGTTCCTGTGCATCCTGTTTAAGCAGAGTTTCAAATGGGTTTTGTTTAGGAGACCAGAAAAAGCAAAAATGGAAGATTGGCAGTCAGTGGATCTTTTTATGTTGCTGTTGACGGTTTTCATTCTGCAGGAGTTATAATCTAGATGAGAGGCAAAAATACTTGGGGAAGGATCTCTGGCTCTGTAGAGTAAAAATGTTAAGTGTTGTTGCAAGGCTGAAGGTCTTTTTCACTTGAGGGCTTTAATGTTTTTTGTATTGTAGTGGTGTAATTTTTCACCATAGATTTTTTGCCTTCAGAGTTGCCTGTTAGAATTAGTGTGTAACGTCTGTTTTAAAGCTAGCTGTTTGTTGCTTCCTACCAATCAGATGGTGGGAAGCATATATTTATTACATGCTTGGGAGGTGTGTATTATATTCCTGCAACAATAATGTGAATAAATATAGCAGATCAGCTATGATTAATGGTGATGATGATATATATGTATATATAAAAAAAAGGTCCTTACATATCTAGAAGATACCTATGTAGATAAGCCTAATTCCAAAAGAGCAGCAAGGATGGAACATTGTTCTGTGGTTCCAAAAGCACAAGCTCTTTGCTAGTAACATCTGTTCAAATTTGTCTGCGATTATTAATTTATAACTGACCTGTAATACATGTTTGGGCAGTCCTTTTTGATATACTGAAGGGCAGTAGTGCATATACATGCTGTCCAATTCATTATAATTAGTTTTTCACACTGGGAAATCTGGAAGAGCAAAGGTTGATTAAGCACAGGATAATCGGAGCTGCAGAATTTGGTAAAATACTGTTAGGTTTTTATTGTGCTCAAGGGATACCTAGGGAAGCAGATTATAGATACATCATGGTAGAGACAACGGAATACAGACCTGTCCAGAATTATTCCCAATGTTTTTATTCTACTGTGTAGTTAAACTTGGCCTCCTATTAGATTTAAGATAGAAGTGCTAGAAAGAGTAATGTGTATTTCAGATTCTTGTATCTGTTGTCTCTAGCTGGTGCCTAAAACTGAGGGTCCTGAAGCAACTATATTCTTATTAAAATCTTTGTCAGTGTTTCATTCGGAGAATAAATGGATGGGCTGGAACAGGAAATGTTTAAATCCTATGAACATGAAAGCCTCCTGTGGCAGTAGAAACAGAATAGTGGCTTTTTGCCAAATGCTGGGGACAGATGCAGGGCCCTGTGCACCCGCAGAAACTTGTGATGCCAGTGCTCAGCCACATGGTGAAATTCTAACTTGCCAACTTTGTTTCATTACTTGGAGAATATGTTTCAACTTTACTTAAAAAAAACACGAACAAACCCCAACATATTAAATATGGCTCATTACCAAGCTTAAAAGATATCTGTAATGGATATTTCTCAGACTTTCAGGTAATGGAGGCTGCCCTTTGGAGAGTTACCTAAAATGACCCTTTGCATGTTTAAACCATTTGCTTACCATCACTGCAAAATGAATTATAAGGGTATTTTAAAGGAAACATGTATTTATTAAAAGACTTCTGGAATCCTTTAGCTATGGTTCAGATTTGTCACAACGATAATGCTTTCAGGTGTCTGATGTTTCCTAATTGAATATTGCATAGGGGGACACTCATGTTTTATGCCATCAGAGGTATATGCAAGCCTAACATCTCAGACAGGGGACACTGGAGTGGCCTACTGTTCAGCATCAGCATATCACCTTTTGAAATAAGAAAACCAAGGATGCTGTGAATGACTGAAGAGCTACATAGGTCTTGAACCTTGTCCAGACCTATGTATGGGGTGTGTGTGTCTGTGTCTATGTAATGCAAAAAATATGAACCTGAAGTGATTGTCCAGTCTGTTCCCTACTTGGTGGTGGGGACAGTGACTCATCTGGCAGCTTCAGCAATGAGATGGCCGCAGTCCTTGCAGTGGGGTCTGTTTCACGATTTCACTATGCTCTGTGTTTTTAAATGTTTTCCTAAAACTTTGTCATTTGCAAAAATCTAAACAGGAATTTGAAAGTTTGAAGCTGTCCATTCGTGAATTTGTTTGAAAACCCTTACTGTGTCTTTTGTAGTCCTCTGTGATGAAACAACCCCAGTTCTTTCAGTTTTTCCCAGAAGTTCGTGTGCTCTGGACTGTTGCACATATGCACTCTTCTCTTCTGGCCTCTCCAATGCATGCATATCTCTGTGTGGGGTTTTTTGTTTGTTTTTGGTTTTGGTTGTTTTTGTGAGTGGGGAAGTTACAGATTGTTTGCAAACAGTTGAATGGGTAAAATAGAAGGCAAAACTGAAGAATTCACATTTCATTATTCAGCTAATTCAGCCTGTTCCAAGTGGCCCGGTGCCAATTTAATGAATTTCTAGTAATTCTGAAGCAAGTGATTGGGAATCCCTTCATTTCCTGAATTTTGTAATTCTCTTTATTCTCTCCTGCTTCATTCTGTAGTATTTACTTGCTGCTAGTTTTCAGATGGGATTTTTGAGTAAGTGAGAATGGAACAAAGAAATCCAGCACAAGAAAGTGGAAATTTACTGACTGCTGTGTTCCATCCCATCCGCATGTGATTTATCTCTATCTTAATCTGCAAACCAGCTGCCCTCTCTGCTTTCTAACTCTGATTCAGTCATCCTTGCTGTTGTTGCAGTAGTCTGGAACATAAGAAAACTTCTCTTGTGTTTCCTTGCTGTCCTAAGACTGTTGAGGTTATATCATGTCTTTTTCTTTGTGTCCAGGAACAAAAGTTTTAGCCACAGAAAAAATGTGAACTTCATTTTCCTGTGTTTTGTGAATGTAAATCTTGGATAGCTGTTTGCTGAGACCAGCTATCCTTTTGGCTACAAATGAGAACAGAATATGGTCCTACTTGTTTATAGAAAAAAAGAAAACCCACATGGTTTGGGCTTTCAATGATGTTATCTTTTGGTTGCTGATGTGTCCAATGGTTTTCGAACTATAATTTCTAAAAAGTTACTCACAAGGCATCTGCTGAAGGATTTTTGGCCTAAACAGTCTGGTAAAGTGCTGATTTTATGGGATCTGTATCTAGGTTCTTTACTGTTACTGCTTCTACTGGCTTACCATTTCTATGCTGATTTGCAGCTCTGAGTTGTGGTTACCTGTGGTAATAACTTTGGCCCTTTCCACCGAAGAAATAGACTGGATTCAGAAGTAATGTTTCAGAGAGGCTGCAAATCAGGGCCACATGTATAGACTTAATATTTGCAGGGGTATGGATTATAGGTGCATTTATGTCAGGGGAAACATGCCAAATGGGACAGAATCTTGTGGAAGCCAAAAGCTTGGTTCTGCAGTGAAAATGCTTCAGTTGCAGTGATGCTGAGATGACTTGGAAGAATGGCTCTTACGTATGTTGGCAACAAGATCATGGAAAAAACATCTCAAAGAGCATAGCCCTTTAGGAGAGAGAGGCAGCAGCTCTTGTAGTTGTGCAGTCCTTTGACTGAAACAACCTTCTGTGATGGCTTCATGTCTTCATCAGGTATTCTTGCTTTTGTAACAAAATGTGAGAGAAATTCTCATTAGTACTGTAGAATAAATTGCTGTCATATCTGTGTGCAGAAAAAAGAAAGAGTCAAAAGCACTGAACTTCCCCAAACATCAGTGTCTTGGAATGATGAAACAGATGATGGAAACCTTTGCAGGACTGTTTCTTTTTCTGCAAGTTTAGTAGACACAGGGTGCAGTGTGGTGGCGACAGGCATTTCCTGTCTGGGCCTGTAATTCTTAGAGTAGAATATTTTCTATGCCTAGAATATGATAAGATTTGAATGTCCTCCTTTTATAGCTGAAGAAAACCATCCATCTGACCAGTCATTTTGTTCACTTACTAGTTGTGCTCAGCACTTTCCAATCCACTATCAACTAAATGATACAGAACAGTTAGATCAGACCTTTAGTCTGGAAAAAGGCAATTTGTGCAAGAGACCAGATGCTGTTTCTGCTTTTATTGCTTAGGACGCTCAGAAGTGGTGAGGATCCCCAACCGGTACATGCTGCTACATGTATGGCAGCAAATAGTATGAGAAGGAGTGAATCTGCCCTGAGAAGGTTAGTGTGGAGGAGCCAGTATTTGCACATTGTGCATTTCAGCTCTTGCTTTGGATTGTCTGTATGTTTGTCCAGATCACCCATTTGCATTATATGTGCATCAGCCACATGAGTGTCAGCCAAAAAGATGCACTTTGGGTGCCCATAAGACCCCTTGGCAGCACAAATCAAAAGCACAGTAAGAGGGAGTGGTTGGGAATTTTCTTCAGAAGTGCATTTTGGTCCTGTACGGTGATGCTAAAGCAGCTGCACCTACTCTCACCCTTACGAAGTGAGGGACGACTGCCTGCATGGCCATTTTACCACTTCTGTTCCTCTGACCATCAATAATTATTACTGTGGCTTTGAGGGATGAATGTACTTCCAAAACTCTCTTCCTTTATGTTCCCCTTCCTCAGGGTAACACGTTTGCCTCTGGCATCATCTGTAGAGCTCTGCCTTGCAGTGCAGCCCCTACCATGCACCGCGTAGGCTGTGCTCTGCCCACTCAGACAAGCAAAGAGCAGTCATCCAGGTTCCCCTGGCCAGCCCCTCCACCTCCGTCTCTCCCAGGGACATCCATGCACACATCAGCACAGCTCCCACTCAAGTGGTTGCTATTTTGGAAAAGTGCAGAGGATATCAGCCCCTGTGTAGAGCACTTACTGGAAGTGCCTCACTGACTCACAGCAATTACTGGGGTATCTGAGGTTAAGGGAGTGATGAGTAATTGAGGTATTTTTCACTTCAGGGATGCCAGATCTTGTCTCCTCCTGCATCCTATGGATAGATGTAATTTGAAAGCCTTAAGTAAAGAATTTATCATAGGTGAATGTCCTCTCTTCTCTCCTCCCCATCCCCTCCCCAAGACTAGCAGCGTCTTTAAAATGCCCCTTTGCATTGGCTGGAGGTGTTAGCAAGGGCAGAAAGGGTTGCACATTGCATCTTCCAGGAGAGGAGTGCAGGGCTGTGGTCTTTACCAGACCTGCAAAAATTGTCCTGAGACCTGACCTTTTCCTGTGTAACTTCTAGGAAAGGTAATTTTTGAATCACATACAACACAGGGTCATGCCCAAAATTTACCTCTCGGTCTGCATCTATGGAGCAAGAGCCCAGTGAAACTAGGGAGGATCAGATTCTTGCTGCTCATCTTCCAAGAGTGCCGTGTGCCTCTTTATCAACTGGTGTGCCATATCCTCAGCAGACTAATGACTGATGCCTGATAGCAGACGTTCCTGGGAATACAAATCCCCACTCTGCCGTGTTATGCATTCATAAGGCAATTATCAAAATGGAGGTGATCTTGCTGAGCGTATAATTTGGATGCTGAATAATCTCCCTCAAATGTAGTATCAGTGCAGAGTGAGGGAGGTGTTTTTCATGCCTGAATATGTATATCTTAAAAAAATCAAGAGAGTGCAGCCCATTAGATCTGGTAGCTAAAGCTTGTTAGTACTGTGCACCCACAGTCGGAATCTGTTTAGTGCAATTGCCTCACCCATTCTTCCTGAAGCAGGTTCTGTTGTAGTAATGCTTATCAATTTATCTGACACTATATATTCCTATGGATTATTGACTCCTATATGCAGTTCCATCAGACGTACCAGATGGTTGCTTCTCCTTTTCTTTTTAGACTCAACATGGTTTTACTTTGGGCTTTTCTGTGTGTCTAAAATTCAGAGCAAGTTTGGTTGTCATTAGCCTCTTGTCTGCCTTCCGTCACCAGCTTGCCTTCCCTTTGTTGTGATGCCTGCTGTGCCATCTCCTCCTGGAGGATGCCTGCCGCAAGGGACTGGAGCTGCAGCCCATACACATTTAATTCTTGAACTAAAAATACATGGATGTCATTCTAGTCACTTCTACCCTGAGGGCAGACAGGCTTGTGGGGATTTTTATCGTGTAATGAAATGCTTCCAGTGACATAGTGAAGAATAATAATGAAGAATAATATCTTATGCATCTTGCAGAAATAAATTCAAAACTGAAATGTAATTAAAATTGCTTTTAAAGGAGGACAAATCACGTTGAATTAAAAATATGGAAAACACACCCTTTTCTGAAGAATGTTGGGTTTTGGTCTGATTCATTGAAGTAATGAGAGGCTGTCAGTGATCAATGTTTGTCTAAAAAATATTGGCTTCTAGTTACATAGACCACATGCAACTGAGCAAATGAGACCTTTCACTGGAGAACAAGTCTTGGTATCACTATTTGAAAGCAAGTCAAGCAAAGAAAGCTTTGGTTGAATATATCCTTCACCCTAAGCTCTGGGCAGAGTAGATCTAGGACCGAACAGTGGCTTGTAGGGTTGAAGCTTCATCCTTTCTTCTTCTTGGGATCAAGACACAGTGTGCTGTGGGAGCTCCTGTTTTTTGTTGCTTTACAGAGATGTATATAGTGTGGGTTCACAAGGCAAACTTCCCCTGGCATCACACTTTCCAAAGTTTCTGAACTTGGAGAATCACACTTACAAAGTTTGAGATCTAAGCCCAGAAATGAGCCAAATCAAAGTATTCTAGTTTTTCTTGGTGCTGCTAAGACCTGGTTGTACAGGGTTTTCTGGCTCTAATTTTGTGGGCTTAAACCAGGGGCCCACCACTGCCCTTGGGCTTCCATCATACTGAGCAGGGCTCAGGGGCGCTGACCCTGGGCAGACCCAGCTTTCTGCACCACTGCCCATTCAGCCGCAGCCTGGTAATTGTGCAGCCAATTAGTCTTTGTTATGAGCATCTGTGACAAAATACACTTTGTTTTAATAACAATCATTATTTGAAAGCCACTAAAAATTAAACCAGATGCAGCCATTATGTAGCTGCTTATATTTGTGTGGCTCTACCCGCTTTCTTCAGTCATGAGTGAAATTGTAGCTTGTTCAGGGAATATGACAGACCCTTAAATATGGTGATCAGGCAAAATATTTTCACCCGGCTGCCTTCACACAGAGGAGCTCACACACGCCTGTGCTCCCAGTGGCTCAGGGTGAGACAGCGAGTTGACAGATTTCTGAATTCAAAATAAATTCAAGTCAGCCTCAAAGGCAGTGATGGGAGGGAAGCCTGCCTCTCTCTCTCCCCCCCTCTTCCTTTGTGTGAGTGTTAGGTCTTGGTAAAGCTCCAAATTAAAATATGCGTGTTATATTTGTGTGAGTATTTTTGTTCTTTTCAAAAATATCCTCTCAGGAGCTCAATTAAAAGATAATCTTACCTCCACCTGTAATCGTGGGAGTGTGCTTTCTGGTAGTAACAGCACCAGCATTTATCATTATTACACTGTTCAGAGACCATCCGTTATTTTCAAGGGAAGAATGAGTAAGAAAAAAAATGCATCAGCTGAATTCTTACAAAGCAGTATGAGAAATGCTGTTTGAAAATGTCTAGGTCATGATTAAGAAGAAAGCAGGGTCAGCTCAAAGCCCATGATTATATATTGTCTCTTCACATGCTCATTCAGATAACGTTTCAGTGCGTCATATAAGGAGTAGTTCTATCTGCTATGAGAAGCAATGGGGACTTGTTTAATGTTTTCAGTATATCATTGTCTGGAGAATATGAGACCAGGAAAGGACTTAAATGAGGGAGTTTGTCTTGCTTTAGTATGAGCCACACTTGCTTGTTCCATGTTGGCTACTATTTTCCCAAAGTTCTCTTCCTTTTGGCATGCAGTCAATGCTGTGAGCTCCTACGAACAGCAAGGTATAGAGACCTTCATTTGCTAAGCAGAAAAGTAATGGTATTCTTTTTCTAACCTTCATCCTTCCTGTCAGATCCTTCTTCAGAAATCTCTCTTCCTGATCTATTTTTGTTGCCTCTCTTTTCCTGACTGTTCCCCGAAGTTATAATTCTCATTAACAACAATTAGTTACAGACACACTGCATCACAGGGAACACCAGGATAGGTAAAGAGAAGCACATATCATGATCTTTAGTTGTTCCCCTTCGTAATCCTTTCTTGTTATTTCCTGCTGTGCTGTGTGCCCAGTAGTGTCCAGCTAAACCAGTACCTGAGCATTACTGTTAAAATCAGTGAGATGGGTGGCATCAGCAAGAGCTAGTCACTTAAAGGAGATCTAAAGCATTACCCTGGAATTGCAAGTTACATCTCCTTAGGACCTATTGTCTTTTATTTCTGTTTCCTTAAATTTGTAAGGTATAATAAATGCTGGTGTTATCAGGGAGATGAATTGAGGAGATAACACTCATGAGCAAACGTGAGCTCAGAATTTGTGCTGTCTGACAGCAGAGCACAGAGGTGATATGATGGAGTTGGTACTGAGTCTGTGCCACAGTCTGCCTGGAAGGGCTGTCAGCCACCAGCCTGTATCTCCTAACAGTGGTGCTCGTGTTCAGGGTGTTATCAATATTTGTGCAGAATCTTTGCAATGGGAAAGAAGCTTCTTCAGTGTTGTTCATCTGGATCATAGAATCACAAAATGGTCAGGTTTAGAAGGGGCCTTAGAGATCATCTAGTTCAAGACCTTCTACTGTGGGCAGGGACACCTGCCACTAAACGGGGTTGCTCAAAGCCCTGTCCAACCTGGCCCTGAATGCTTCCAGGGATGGGGCAGGCACAACTTCTCTGGGCAACCTGTTCCCGTGTCTCACCACCCTTGTACTAAACAATTTCTTACCAATATCTAATCTAAATCTACTCTCATGTCAGTGCTTAAAAGATCTTTGAATTATTTTTATTAAACAAAAACCCAATAGAAGAAAAAATACATACAACAGAGAGCATAACTTTGGAAAGTTGATTAGGGACAGTAGAAAATCTGTTATGTTAGGAGACCTTAAATCACAAAGACCTTTAAATAAATAATTGATTTTAACCTTAGTTTTGTAGAGGAAGCTGCTGAGTAGAAACTTTTTTCACATTTTTCATGTGATAATCTGGGCTGCAGTCATGTTAATGGACTCGTCCAAAATGCAGCCAGGCAGTTTCAGAAGGAGATTAACAGAGCAGGAGTTCCTGGCTCTTGGCCCTGTGTTCAGACCGCTTAGCCCAACGGAGAAGAGGAAACCACAACACACCAGGCACTTGGAGTAAGCTCCATTAAAGTGAATGTGAGACTTTAAAATTAGGCCCTCTTTCAGTAAGGTGCTTTCAGAGTGCACTTAATGTGTGATTTATGCAATGACTTCAAATGTTTTCCATGGGGTTACTCACACTTAATGTTATTTGTTTGCTAAATCAGGGCCTAAATCAGATCTTTTTTTAAAACTTCCTCGTTAATTAGTGATCTCATATTATCTTGTGCCCAGAGCAGTTTCCAGACTGGCATTTTAGAGCCTGTGGGTAAAGTTAGCTTAAAGTAATCAAGATAAATGTTAGATTTGGAATGCTAGTCCTATCCATTTTTCATGTTAACTAAAAATACTGTTTGGATAAGCGCTATTGAATGCAAACATGAAAGAACTGAACCGGCCCATGAGTACAATTCAAGAGATGTTAAAAATCAGGAAGAAGAGGGAATAAACAAGAGAGCTGTTGATGTATTAAAGAATAAACCACTTATTTCTGTCAGATTTTTTGACACAAGGTTTTCCAGTAACTGGGGACTAGTTCTCCAACTGTTGTAACTTGGCTTAAGCTTAAGGTTAATTTGTCAGTTAAAGTAGAGGTGTAAGATGATGGAGAAAGAGTGGTAATGTGTTTGTACTACGTGACAGAAAGTCTGTGTTTAGTTGTTCTCGTTATAAAAGTCCTGTTGGACTGTGCACAGATCTCTTAAGCTTTACGTACCTCAGTTCTCTGACTTCTGCTTCATTTTTTATTTATCCTGTGGTTGTGTATCCAGAGTTTGGGCTTTCCAGAAGAGAGCTCAGCGTGTGTATACAATTTTAGCATAATGGGCACTCTATCAGGTTAATATATGTAGGTGTTTCTGAAGTAGAAATAATAGCATGCAATTTACAGTAGTCAGACCCTAAAATGATATAAACTACAATGTTCTGCCATTTTTATTTGTGTGGGAAAAATAAACATTACTCTCCCGGCCTCATTGCTTCTGTGATAGTGTCATTCTAGAAGAAACGATGTTGTTTCCCTAAGAGATCTGTTGAAGTTCTCCCAGCCCATCCCTGTTACTACTAAGGTGACCTGCTCTATTCAGGGCTACAATCTCAGATGCAGTGCTCCATTGTTCTACTTCAACATGAGCCTAGATCACAGCCCAAACTGTGTGTTTTGTTTAAAAGTATTTGGTGTGATCAGTACATCATTTTGTCTTGTTCAGAATGCTTTTAAACAATAAGTACCACTTTTATTTAAGGTGAATGTTACATTGTAGAAGTAATTACTATTGTGTGTGGAGCTGTGAAACAGATGATTTTTCCTTTGTGTATGCTTTGGATGGCATCTTAATGTTCCTAAAAGTGTTCTGCCTTTAGGGAAGATTTGTTCTTAGGACTCACTGTTATCCATTGCCATAGCTCTTTATGTCTAAAATAAGCTTGTTTAGATGGAAAATATGTGTTTAGATCTTGGGATATAGAAATACCAGAAGCAGTGTTGAAACTTTTTCAGCTTCAAGAAAACCTACATCTGGAAGAACCAATGGCACTGAGTTTCTGTAGGACATTTGAGTTAAGTATCTTCCTCCCGGTCCCTGTATAGCAGGATTGAATCAGTATACAGTTGTTTGGTCTTACCTTGAAATGGAGAGAAAAATGTCCCCTTGTCATTTGTAAGATTGCCCATCTCTATTTTCTTTCAAATTGGTTGCTTTAAGGAGACCTATCCTATGAAACTAAATAATCCCAATTACACTTCAGAAGCACCACAGAGTAAGTTCAGGTGAAATGACTACAGAATGAATGCCATCTTGTAATCATTTTAATATTTTTGATATAATAATAAGATTGTATTTGTTGCTTGGCATTGGTGCAGACAATACTGCTGTGCATTAACTCTAAAAGCATGCGGATGCATTTAAAGTTCATCTTTATTGCACAGGCTTTCAATTTCAGTGTGATATAGCTTCCAAGTCAATTAGGAAGTATGGAAAAATTTACTCACTGAGTAGAATTTGTCTATTAATTTGAACTGCAACAGAAGTCTGTGTAGTTGCTTTTAATTTTCATGTTACCAGTGGAGTAAGATGATGTTTTATGATCTGCCAAAGTTGTTTGCATTTTTGACACAGATATGTAGCATTACAGGGGAAGTTTAGATTGGACATAAGGAAGAAGTTCCTTACTGTAAGGGTGGTGAGGCACTGGAATGGGTTGCCCAGGGAAGTTGTCAATGCTCTATTGCTGGCGGTGTTCAAGGCCAGGTTGGACAGAGCCTTGGGTGACATGGTTTAGTGGGAGGTGTCCCTGCCCATGGCAGGGGGGTTGGAACTAGATGATCTTAAGGTCCTTTCCAACCCTAACTATTCCATGATTCTATGATTCTATGATTACTAAGGTTAAGTGAAATGAACCTGAGGGATTGAAATCTGGAAAAAAAAAATGTAAAGCAGAGAGAAAAATGTTCTGAGTATATGTAAAATGACAGCCACCCATCACTGATAGTCAGAAACTGCAATAGACAGACTTTTTGTTCTTTCCCAGAGTTCTTGCGAAACAGCCTTGGAACTTTCCCAGACTATTCAGGAAATCTCTTTATGGCAAGAAGAACCAAATGTGTTTCTAATCTTGCCAACCTGATGAAGTTTAACTATGCCAAGTGCAAGGTCCTACACCTGGGTCGGAGCAATCCCAGGCACAGCTACAGGTTGGGCAGAGAAGAGATTCAGAGCAGCCCTGAGGAGAAGGACTTGGGGGTGTTGGTTGATGAGAAAATGAACATGAGCCGGCTTCAGTGTGCGCTTGCAGCCCAGAAAGCCAACTATATCCTGGGCTGCATCAAAAGGAGTGTGACCAGCAGGTCAAGGGAGGTGATCGTGCCCCTCTACTCTGCTCTTGTGAGACCTCGCTTGGAGTATTGTGTGCAGTTCTGGTGTCCTCAACATAAAAAGGACATGGAAGTGTTGGAACAAGTGCAGAGGAGGGCCACGAGGATGATCAGGGGACTGGAGCATCTCCCGTACGAAGATAGGCTGAGAAAATTGGGGCTGTTCAGCCTGGAGAAGAGAAGGCTGCGTGGAGACCTCATAGCAGCCTTCCAATACCTGAAGGGGGCCTATAGGGATGCTGGGAAGGGACTCTTCATTAGGGACTGTAGTGATAGGACAAGGGGTAACAGGTTAAAACTTAAACAGGTGAAGTTCAGATTGGATATGAAGAGGAAGTTCTTTACTGTTAGGGGGTGAGGTAGTGGAAAGGGCTGCCCAAGGAAGTTATGAATGCTCCATCCCTGGCGGTGTTCAAGGCCAGGACATAGCCTTGGGTGATGTGGTTTAGTGTGAGATGTCCCTGCCCATGGCAGGGGGGTTGGAACTAGATGATCTCAAGGTCCTTTCTAACCCTAACTATTCTATGATTCTGTAAATACCTCATTTGTAGGTTTGTTAAGATCCAAAGACAGCTAAATAATTTTTGCAGGTGTAAAAAGGTACTTAACAATATTCCAGGGAAATACAGGAATAAACCAGATGCCTAACTAATGCAGCCTGAAATCGTAAGTCTTCAAGGTTTACTTGACAGTCCATTGAACTTAATGGAGGGATTCTCATTGCATTACGTAAGTCTTGCATTTAAATGCAGGTGTATGCTAGTATTTTAAAAGTGTAAAATGGAAATAATTGTCAAAGCAGCATATACAAATACAGCAAGCATTATGAAAAGCTGGTGAACAAATAATGATAAGAGGATCCTCTAAAGATTCTCTGTTTTGTGTTACAGTATTGTGAGTTTGGAGATAATAGTAGGTTAGGTATAATTAAATGCTTTTCATTTTAATGCTCTAAAGTTTGAGGCCTGCATGGTAGATTATCAGTCACTTAGTCCAAATTTTACTACATGCCTTATGTAGCTCAGCAGCTTCTGAAGAATACTAATTTAAATGCTTATGATGTAACAATGTAATATTGATTTAATGTATATCCTATTCAGTTTGAGGATGGAGAGCAACCTTAGCCTCTGGTCATTTTCCTGGATGCCTGTTGCCAGCAGATGAAGCAATCATTGAAATCAGCTAAGTTTTATGAACAGAACAAGTGCAGGGTCCGCAGTGCTGCTCCCCAAGGGTCTTTCTGGCTTTCAGCAGGCTAATGCTTTGTTCTGCCATTTGAATTAAAAACATTACCAATGGGGAGAAAACTCTTCTCAGTTAAACTTCTGTAAACTAGTTGACACCAGTCAGGCTAAGGGAGATTTAACTACAGGTAGCACTTGTCAAAAATGGGAAAATTACATGGGAAATAATAAGTTTTGAGCTTGGGAATAACTGAGCAGGCCTTGCAAGTTTTGATTGGTAATTTTCATTTTCAGTCTCCTTTTTCTGCCTTCTAAAGATTGGTTATGATGACTTGTACATTTTTTCTTATTTTGTTTGGTGCAAAAGATTTCTTCCCTCAACTGTGGGGTTTTTTGCTTGTTTTTTTTGTTTTTTTTGTTTTTTTTGGGTAGTTTTTTGTGGTGTTTTTTTTTTTTTTTTTTTTTTTTTTTAACCCTGTTGCAAACGTGCCCTTTGGGGGGAAGTGGTAGTGTCCAAATACACTCAGGATAGAGTTTTGTGCAGTCATTGAACTGTGTGTAGCAGAGATGCTCCCTCATGCAGATAATGTTCAGATGCCAATGCAGTTGTGCAGGTGTGAGGAATATATCTGTGATATATAAGTGGCTCAAAACAGCCATTCTTTGATAAGATATTTACAGATCCTTCTTTTGCATTTAATGCCATATCGTGTCACTAAGGAGATGCAAAAGGTTGTTGCCTGCAGTTACAAGGGCACTAATGCTCATGGGACTGAGATGGTAAGTGTTGACTGAAGTGAGTGAATGGACCAGATAGCGAAGGGCTTCTCTGTATTTCTGTGTGAGGGGTACAGTAATAATTCACATTTTATTTTTACTTTGTGAGAAACCTCCGGTTCCTGAGAAAGTATCGTTACTGGCACTGGGCTTCTCATGATAGAGTGTGATTTTCAGCATTCCCCTTAAAGAAGAGGGGATTCAAGAAACTCTAGGTCTTTGCAAGCAGCATTTCACTGCTGCCTTGCAGCATGTGTATGAGCATTCAAAGTAGACTCTAGCAAGTCAACAGGCTTAGTGTGAAATGTTGTGTAATTTACGTGAAATTGGGTACGGGAGGTCTTGAGCAAAGAGTTAGTGTTGAATAACAGAAAAGTCTGTGGGAAATGCAGCCAAACAGCTTTAAGGTGTTTTAGGGGAATTAAGGAGGTTGTCAGTAATTGAAGGAGTTGGGGAGGTTTTAATAATTTAGAAATGTGGGTGGGACTGTCATCACCAGCCACTGCTGACCATAAAAGCTCATTCCTTCAGCCCTTAGGCGAGGCTTTCCTTGCCTGAAATAGTTGTGTAATCACACCTAAAACGTCCCATCAGTGTTAATGTCTGGCAGGTCTTTTCACAAAGTAGCTTTTGGTTATAACTAAGTAAGCATCTTTGAGCTCCCAATAGCTAAACATTAGTATTAGCTGGTGGTTAAGAGCTTATGTCTTGTGTTGCCTGTCCACAGACCAGACTGAATGTATTTACATTTCAGCACAGAGGCAAATTATATTGGGGCACTTTGGTAAGCATTTATAGATAGGCTAACAGCTCCCATACCATCAAAAAACACATAAAAAGGCTGTTTTTTGATGTGGCCCACAGAGTTACGTCTGATGAACCCAAAATTTTTTAGTCTGGAGAGACCTTGCAATGTTTTGTCTAATTGTCAGAAAATACTGATGGTATATCCAAATTGCTGATGTTTTCCAAAATACAGCGGTAATAAGGAAGAAGGAATCAAGTCATCCCAGAATCTTGTAGAATGATGTAATATGTTTAAATATGTAAGCTGTGTAAGTGGCTCTCTGGATGGTTTGAAGGAAGCCTATAAAAAGAAATCTAATGTTACCCTTGTTTTCAGTCCAGCGAGGGTCCTGCTCAGCATTTTGGTATGCTTGAGGTGGTCACCTGTGCCCGTGAGATCTCTCTGGCTAATGCGTAGTGCTCTGCTCTCTGCCTCAGAGGTTACATTGGTGTGGAGGCCATGCCAGCTGATGGCTTTTGAGTGTTCATCATCCACAGGCTGGCTGAGATGGTAATTTGTGTTGTTAAATGTTAGCGCTGGTGAAAACCCTGGAGGCTGAAGTAATTTATTCGCGGAACCATCCTGCACATAGTAGTGCTGTGTCTGGCCCCCCATGAGGAAACATCCAAGGCTGCCCACATGGGACCCAGCAGTCCTAAGTGTCCTGATGACTTTCTGACATGGACATGTGCCCAGAGGAGCTGACCAAAGGCCACTGGCGCTTCTGCCATCCACCTGCAGTTCCCAGGCTGAGCTGGGAGGATGCTTGCTGGTGGTCTTTTGGGGTGGGTGACTCACACAGCCTGGAGCCATGATCTTACTTCCAGCTGCCAAAGGGCTTTGTAGGGTGGCTGCAGAAACACTTGAGTTTTCCAGTGGCTGGAGTGGGCATGTACGTGAATGGCATGGGAGGTATCCCCAAATGACAGCAAAAAGTAAGGGCATTTGGGAAAGTCTGGAAAACCTGGATATTATAATACAACCCTAAAGCAGCATAGGGATTTTGCTCCTGGAAGTCCTGAGACAGACTTGTACCAGTGGCCTGGGAGTGACTGCTCACTGCTCCCAATGCCCTGAATTGTCCACTCTGCCTGAGGAATTGCTGTAATATATATTGGTATTTGTCATAATTGCTGGTAAACATTTTCCTAAGTCAGGGACAGACAGTTAATTCATGGGTTGCTTTTTTAATTTGTCCAGTCCATATTCCACTTCTCACTGGAAACAAAGATGTTTACGGTCAGGCTGGATTACCAAGCTGCCACTTGATGTTATCAGGAGTGATGATTTAGCATTTATTTATACGCACCCATTATGAAGAGATGGACAGTGATGCTTCTAGCAATCTGCACTGTTATTTAAAGGAACCAGTCACAATTCATGCAATCCTGGCTTCTTGTTACTGTCTCAAAAAGCAATTAAAGGTTTAATTAAAATCAGCACTGACTTTATTGGCTACAACTGTAAATATCCCAAAATGATCAGACATGTGTCTGCAGCCTTTGGAATTGTGAATAGTGAACAGTTGCCAAACGCTGAAATGAAGGAAAGTGTTGGCATACATCTAAAACCCATATAAATGCTAAATTAAATCTTTTAGATTGGATAATAATCTCCATATTTTTTAAAAACTATTTTAAGTATATCTGTCCCAAAATAAAGCAAGGAGGCAAAGGGAACAACATATACTTTAGACAGAACAACATTACTCATCAGACTTTTAACTTTAATGATCACAAGGCTTTTAAAAGAGTCTCTGTGCAATACTGTAATGTAGACCATATTTTCAGCCGAATATTTAGCACAAACAGAGTCAGTTGCTGCAAGACAGGATTAAGCCTCTGAGAATAAGCTTTTGAGAGGCCCTGGGATGGCACCACAGTGGGGAGAAGCTGGTCACTTCTTATATGTTACCTTTTCCACCCCATTACACTGGAGTCCTGACTCCAGTGTAATGTTCAGTAGATTCCAAAGACGATTACTTTTTAAAACTGTTAACAGATCTTGTTGAATTAATATTTCTTCTGTTTTAATTTATGTCTTTAATTTCAGGAGGTTTTGGCATATATTATAGGCAAAGTCTTGCTCAGGAGAAACATTGGTTTGAGAAGGAAAACTCTACCAGCATGGCAAGGTCCTACACCTGGGTTGGAGCAATCCCAGGCACAGCTACAGGTTGGGCAGAGAAGAGATTCAGAGCAGCCCTGCGGAGAAGGACTTGGGGGTGTGGGTTGATGAGAAAATGAACATGAGCCGGCTTCAGTGTGTGCTTGCAGCCCAGAAAGCCAACCGTATCCTGGGCTGCATCAAAAGGAGAGTGACCAGGAGGTTGAAGGAGGTGCTCCTGCCCCCCTACTCTGCTCTTGTGAGACCTCACTTGGAGTATTGTGTGCAGTTCTGGTGTCCTCAACATAAAAAGGACATGGAAGTGTTGGAACAAGTGCAGAGGAGGGCCACGAGGATGATCAGGGAACTGGAGCATCTCCCGCATGAAGAGAGGCTGAGAAAGTTGGAGCTGTTCAGCCTGGAGAAGAGAAGGCTGTGTGGAGATCTCATAGCAGCCTTCCAATACCTGAAGGGGGCCTATAGGGGTGCTGGGGAGGGACTCTTCATTAGGGACTGTAGTGATAGGACAGGGGGTAACGCGTTCAAACTTAAACAGGTGAAGTTCAGATTGGATATGAAGAGGAAGTTCTTTACTGTTAGGGTGGTGAAGTAGTGGAAAGGATTGCCCAGAGAAATTGTGAATGCTCCATCCCTGGCGGTGTTCAGGGCCAGGTTGGACAGAGCCTTGGGTGATGTGGTTTAGCGTGAGGTGTCCCTGTCCATGGCAAGGGGTTGGAACTGAATGATCTTGAGGTCCTTTCCAGCCCTAACTGTTCTATGATTCTATGATTCTGTGATTCCTTGATTAAAGGAAGTTTCAGATCCAAGGAATGTTTGCATTCATGAGGTGCCATGCTGTTAGCAAAATGGGGGAAAGAATCAAAACAGCATAAAAACAAAAATTATTTTCTTAATGTCCCTTCTGTTTTGCATCCTTGAGTCTGACATTGTCACCAGGCTTGCAGGAGAGGAGTCTCCTCCACTTTGAAACACCATCTCAGTGTTACACAACAGATCTCACCCAGGATGTTGTAAAAGCCCTTATGGTCCATGTTGTGGGATTTAAAGCTGCAGGATGCTTGAGTGTTTACTTTGCTTGTTGTGGGTTGTTTTTCTTTGTTGGTTTTATTTTTTTTCACATGCAAAATGGAAACCTCAGAAGTGTGCATAATTACTAATATTAAACAGTCAGTGTGCGGTAAAAATAGCATTAGAACTTGGTGGAATTACAGCCGCAGAGCTGTACTTGCTGGTAATAGCTACATGCTCAGCCGCTCCACCAGATTATGTCTGCCAAGAGCCCAACTATTCTGCAGTCTGTATGTACATAGAGACTGTTGCTGTGGACAGAGTTGTTATTAAAAAAGCACAGAAATCATGCTTTCTGTTTTTTCCAGCCTATCCTGAAACTGCCCTCCCAAGTGCCCATTGCATGAACTGGTTGGTTGAGAAGTCAGGGGCACAGAAAGGAAAGAGTCTGCGTTTTCTTTTCTGTACGTAGGTGCCCTGCTCAGGTTGGTGGTTGATTGCAGCAAGATAGTGCTGTTTTCTCTATGTGATGGTTTTTTTTTTTCTTTTCATTAAATACATGACTTGATAACACAGAGAAGTTGCCATTGCTGAGACGGGCAGTCTTTAAGTGTTAGCCCCATTCTACTGGCCTGATTTTGTTAATCATTATCATAAAAATTCCTATATGGGCCCAAAACCTTACTTCTTAGAAATGAGAAATTAGCAAGTTCTTTCGGTCAGTGATGCATAGGAAGAAACATGAACAAAAATCTTGAAATTTGGGAAATGTAGAGGTGTGTGTTTTGAAACATGCATAGTATATATGCAGAGAGCAAAAGAAGAACTGAATTTTAAAGGAATTCAAAATCTGAGTATTAGTTTTGGAGTTTGGGCTCTGATCTAGTGAAATTTACTCCCAGAGCGGGCTTCAGGCAATGAGTTTGGTTTAGCATAAACTTGATAAGCATCAGTAGTGTCTTGGTACCAGAATAAAAGCAGTAATAGTAACGGAATAAGATGTCCACTAAAGGAGACACGTAAAAAATATCTTAAGAGTTCCATGCTTATAAACATATCTAAATTGAACCTCTATTTCTCATCCTCTTATCAGTAAAATATCACAAGGCTGTTTAGATGTGCAACATTTCACCTAACTTTCTGGCACATGATAGGGATCATTTAATAAACGTAGTTAGCTGGAAGCCTTATGCAATATTGTGAACTTCAGGCTTTCAAAATTGTGGGTTGGGTTCACCAGTGCCTTAAAAATGAGATTTGCACACAGGATACATTTGCTTGATTTTTATATATGTATCCTGGACTTTAAAGCCTCTAGGATCTATCTTTTTAAAGCTTCCACGGATAACCAGGTTTCAAGGAAAATTTCAGGAGGCTTGTGGTAAAATCAGGAGCAATTAAATCACTGTTTTACGATATGGTAACTCCAGTATGGATAGTAATGCAGAACTAAAGTTTTACACAATTTTCTCTTTTAAGTAATATACGTACTTCCAGATGAAACACAAATGGGACTTGTTGGTATTCATCCAACACAGTGCACTGATTATAATTTAAATGTATGCAGTAATATCTCACAGATTTTATTGAGATAGAATTTTGGAGTTTGGAAACAAATTAGTCTGGCTTATTTGAGCACATTCAGATAGACACCTTGGGAACCTGCAGAGCTCCGGGTGTTTTCCGTTTCTTGTAAAATCTCCAAGGCAAATTAGAGCAAAACGCATCATTAGAAGGCCATACAACTGCCACAACTGTCTCTCACCAACTTGTAATTACAGAGAGTTTCCACTGATATACCCCACTGATCTCCAGTGAAGGCAAATGAGCATTTATTTGACACTGGGTTGCAAATTGTCCTGTGTGGTTCTCGCTGTACATTTAACTTTTTATTTTCTCTGCCTTTTTTTTTTTTTTGGGGGGGGGGGGGGGTTGGGATTTGCATGTTGTGTTTGTCTAAAAGTTTTAAAATCAGAAGAAAGAAAAATACCAAACTGAAGAGGAAATGTGTTGGCAGAAAAAATCCATTTGAAGCCACTGGGAATTCCTACTGTCGCTTGAAATGGCTGCTTTGGGGAGGATAATACAAGGGCCTGGGTTTTTAACTGTGATTAAGATAAACATGCAGTGTTTCTTATCCTTGAGCTGGTTACAATCTAAGCCAAGCAGCTCAGTGTAAAAGTACATTTTTGGCCTTAATTGATATTTTTAATAATAGTGCACAGTCTGGAGCGTTCACATTTTGCTTTGACAGCATGAAGCATTGCGTTAGTTTTCATCTGTACCACTGAACTATAAACATTGCCTTAGCAGCCCATCAGAGCTTGAACATTTGAACTGGGAGCCGGATTGCCACTAGAGCAGGAAGGAGCTATTTTTCTTGCCAAGAGCAGAGTTGTCAATGGTGGTTTGAGGGGACATCAGCAGGGGCTGCTTGCAAGAGTTTTAGATTGTATGGGTTTGATTCCATAAACTGCCATGCTCTGAACTCTCAGGGGAGCAGAATTAGTTGTGTCCGTGTGAAAGCCAGGTAGGCCTAGGCCCTGAGATGGTTACTGCCTGTTTGTGGTGCAATTTCAGTATTAGCTGTGAAGCAATTCTTTAAGTACCTATGGGTGTTAAAGCTCCTGCACAATGACTATCACAATATATCCTCCCTGGTTATTTGCTTTGAAAGTGTCAAGTCCATCTTAATTCTTTTGAAGTCTTAGGCTGAGGTTTTGTTGGAATCCCTATATAAGACCAGCGCCTCCTCTACTGGTGCATTATTCCTCCTGTCTCTGGGGCACGTTCACCTCCAGCCAAACGGGACTTTTGCGAGAGAGTGCTCTTACTCAGAGCCGCCCTACCCTTTTTTTCTGCAAATGCTGCAAATCAAGGTTTTGTGTGCTTGTTGCTGTCCCCAGGCTCTAGGGAGCAGAATGCAACAACATTAAAAAGAACAGCAAAACAGGAAGGGAAGATAAGGTAATGTTTTGTTTGCTTTTGAATTTTAAAAAATATAAAAATTTCATAATGCTATAAAACCATATCAGTTTTATCTTCTTTAACCCAGTTTGTTTATTTGTAGTAGGAAAAGCTTTTCCTTGTATTCACTTAAAATAACTTTTATTTTGGTGTACTTAGTGTTTTTATAGAGCTACAGGATAATGTTGGTGACAGCCAAGCACCATAGGCAAACACTGCAGGCTCCCCACACCAGCATTCATTCAGGGCCAGGCTCTAGGCCATTTAGGACAATTATAATTCCCACTGAAGTAATTTATGCCATCCAGTACCTTCCATGTATATTGTTTTTCCTTTAACTCTATTTGCAGCATGCCTGAATTTGTCCTTTTAAAACGAATTTCTTAATACTTGTCTTTGTTTTCAGAAGCATGAGATCATTATATTTGATCATTAAGAGTTTCAAAAGAAAAAAGCATGCTAATTTGCTTCATGTAGTTTGTTTAAAGAACTGCTTCATCTGAAATTCATATATCTCTTTTACAGACTTTGGTGGCCTAAAATTATAAATTACAATTTGAAGTTTTCTGCCTGTGGGAAAAGAAAACTTGGGATGAGCTGGTTGTGCAATCTTCAAGCCAAACCTACAGCGTCAAGTGCGAGGTCTTAGAGCAAACACTGATGAGCAGAAGGGGCAAAAATAAGCCACCATTGGGGTGGGAAGGCATGAAATGGGTTAATCTTTAAAGCTGATGTTCATGAGAGTAAATGGGAAATAAGATGTGGAAGTGCCATACATCTGTGTCTGTATGAATGCAAAAGCAGTTTGTCTCATCCTAACAGCCCACGTTGACTTAACAGAGCACATCCACAGGCATCCAAGGCTGGTCTCAGGGGAGAGCATTGGTCTGTTTTTCTTTGCATCCTTTGCTGCTTCCATGAGAGGAGGGGGGCTGTGTTCCTGGTTAGTCCCATCACAAGAAAACTTGTCTAGCTAGTGCTGAGCTAGCTAGGATCTTAAGAAAAGGAATAGATTAGGTACATGTATTTGCATCAAAGAGCTCATACTGTGCATATCCTCGTTTTGCCTCCTTCTGTAAAGCCTCTTCTTGCCTCTTCTTGCCTCTTCTTTTTGCCTCTTCTTCTTGGTTCATCACTCCCAGTGTACAAGCGTTTTGATTCATTCCAAATAAAAAGTCAGAAATCTCCCTGGACGAGTTCTTCCTTGCTCAGTTACATACACAGTAAAACAAAGAAAAAATGGTACTACCATGTGAAATGCTGTGCTCACTGTCTCTGTACTGACTCTGCATCACCAGCCAGCTGGCTACTCAGGAATAATTTTAGTCCCCTCTGAAACCTGTGAAACACTTCACAAGTTCACACAGCCTCAGTACCCAGATCTTGCCAAGGTTGGCTAGGATCCACACCACCTTGCACGTATGTAGTTCAGCATGCCGTGCTCCTGAACTGTGTATTTGGAGCTGGTTGATGATTGTGTTTTTACCAAATAAGCCTTGTCTGATTATAGTAATGCACATCCTCTTTGTGTGTCACTATCAAATGTCAAATTAACCGCTCTTTAGTTTCCATGACAGCAGTCTACTCTGGGATGTGGAGCACAGACAACTGTACGCAAACTCAAGGTCTGCTGTCCAGCTAAAAACTGTCTCTTTGCAAAATCTTTCAATATCTGTCTTGCTTAATTCCATGCCACTGAAAATTCCTTTCTACTGTCTGGTAAAGACCGTACTGATCCAGGGATCAGTGGGATTATGACCGTGATTTTGACTGCACAAGACACCTAATGCATTGTACCAGATCCTGGTTTATTTCTTTGAAATTTCCTGATCATCAGTGAAGATTGGTTCCCTCTATATACCCTTTACGATGTGGCTTTCCAGGGGGCAAGAAAACCTGGCCAGTTATCTGAGAGGAAGCTACCCCTGTATTCCCCCCACCTCCTGCTATCAAGACATTGCCACAGAAATGCAATACACTACTTTAGACCTGTGTACTAGGAAGGAAATAAAAAAATACTATTACTTATGTTCTGGGATAGCTAGGGACAATTTGGGACTCCGAGCTCACCTATGCACAGTATCCCAGCCCAGGGATCTTCAAGAAAATTAGAGAGCTCTAACCAGAATGGAATTCACAGCCCTAACACAGTTAAGACATTTTGACTATTCAACCTTTGATATTTGCACTCTGCAGTTTCTTATAGTCATTCTCTTAATCCTGGATTTAATCTCTCAGAGGCAGGGCCAGGCGCTGCACCCTTCATGTCACCAGATGGATATTGAATGGCTTTTTTGGAAGCAGGAGCTCACATAAATATTTAAGACATCCTCACTGGCAGCAGAAAAAGCTCAATTATAAATACTTACCTGGCAAGGCAGGAAAGGATTTCAATTTGGCTCACTGACATCTTCTGTCTCCAAAGCACAGAGCCAAGATGTTCTGAATCTGCCAGCATTTAAGAAGTCAGGGCGCCCAACAAGATCACCAGAAGTTCTATTTTAGCAATGGTCTTGTTTTGACTTCTGCAAAGATAAGAGTTTGAAATCATTAAGAAAGAATCTTCTTGGGCCCATAACTCAACCTTGATGAGACTTTTGAGACAAATTTTGCAACTGGTGTCCTCATTCTTTCCTTTCCACTTACAGGTGAATGGGAGCTCTATGAGGTATTAACAGCAGGGCTCCTTTCCAGTCTTTTAAAAACATATATTGCGCAGAGGCCTCACAGCTATCTATCAAAAGTGAACTTAGAACTCTATCCAGACTGGCCAATATATCCCTCAGTATTCCTTCCAGAAACTGAACATGGAAAAACTAAGCTTATGAGACATTAGGGTACAGTGGACTTTCCACAGACATGTATTTTAGTTCTACTTGGTTTTTTGTGCCTTCTGCAAAAATAATAATAATTATAAAGCGCCTGTCTATATCAGCATAATGTAAACTAAGACCAGCTCAGCTTGCATTTTGGAGAAATCCTCTTCACCAGACAGCTTGTGATACATGTAGATCTCTGCGCAGGTTGCTTAGAGGGCCAACACTTCCCAGGGTGAGTGTCTTCTACTCCAAGGGTGCTCATGATTAAAAAGCCTTTGGTCTGCCTGCAGTGGGTTGTTAGAAATCCCTGAGCTAATGTGGATACCAAAACAGCTATCACTGCAGCAGGCTGGAGTTGCCAACAGTCTCATTTCTTGGAGTGAGTTCTGAGTAGTCTCGGCTTTAGTGGTTCTGGTGCTCATACTATCTCACTTGCACTGCAGAAATGTTCTGAGACTTCTTTAAGCTGGATACAAGTTTGTAAGAATCAGACACAGAAGCAAATGCAGTGCATGAATCATAGCAAGTGTGTGGGTAAATAACTGTTTAGATTTACTTTGGTAAATTATCAGTTTAGTCATTTTCTGTTTGTGGAGAGTATGAGTCATAACTGAACTGATCTAAACTATTCACTACTATGTTGAAATGTCCTTCCTCTGATCTACATATAGATCATGGTATTGAAATTGTCCCAGAATAAAATTTATTTCAAGTTGTTCATTCTTCAGTTGTCCTCTTTTGCTAGCAACTGCAAAGAAAAGAAGACAAGAATAGGTAGAAGCTAAAATACACGCTTGTGATGGCTCAAATTAACCCTTAGTTATGAGGTTGTGGGTGGGTTGGGGTAGGTATTTTCCCCACCTTTTTTTTTATTCTTTTTACTCAAGCAATCTGTCATAAAAGCATGCTTGGTTAGGGCATTTTGACTGTGTGACAAAAATGAAAGCTGTTTTCTTGATTCAGGATCAGCTGTGGTAAACTTCAGCAGTGTGTGTGTGTGTGTGCATGAGGAAGTGAAAGAAAAAGGAAATTTTGAGAGAAAGACCTAATGAGTGGAGGCCTATGAGCTGTGCTGGTTACAATACAGTAGCCCTTTCACTTCAGACAGAAGTGATGGAGACTGGTGAAGGGTAGTTGATGGAAGAAAAAGACCCTGAAGTTATTGAAAACATCCAGCAAGTGGGTAACTTCTTTGTTCACGGGGATGTATTTCCCTAAATCGGTTTGCTTACAGTGAGTTGTCTGCTAACAACTTTCTTTGTTGTTTGAATGAGAAATGGGAATATTTAATTTGTGTCATCAGAGGTTAGATAATGCTAAATCAAGGTGACTGTGCTGACAGATGGGGTGCTTAGTGACAGCCAGCTGCTCCTAGAGGCTCTAAGTCTGTGATCTATCAGTACAAGTACATTTGTTTTCTTACAAATGATGAGGGAAGAAGATAGCTCTACAGAAGCATTGATTAGATATTATTTTCTCTCCTAATGCCTTAAAGTTCATCTGATCCTTTATAAGAATGTGTGTCTACTTATCCTATTTAATTTAATTTAAGTCAGTCAAGTTATCCACAGGTAGTACAGAAGGACTGATAAAGAGCTGATATAAGTGTCTCTTTCAGCAGCAGAATTTTTCTGTTTTACTGAGGCTCGGAAGAGAAATAGATGCTGATGCTGAGAGGAAACCCCACTGGTATGTTGCATGCATTCATGGCAATTAGTCAAGGAGCTATCAGCAGGAATCAGGAATTCTTACATTTCTTTTGTCCATGGCATCTTGAGAATATCCTTTCTCAAAGTACAATAGAATTCAGGAGGTAAAGAATGCTACAAGGAAATTCCATATATGAAATACAGTGTTTCTTAAGTGCTATGATTTGGGGTTCTGAGGGCATGGAGGCTGCAATGCTAGATCAGACCAACAATCCCTTTAGTGCAAATTTCTGTGATGTGGTTTTTTTTTTTTTGTTTGGTTTTTTTGTGTTTTTTTTTTTTTTTTGTGTTTTTTTTTTTGTTTGTTTGTTTTGTTTTTTTTTTCCTCCTGCTTCTTTATTCTTTTGCTTTTTCTGTGTCTTTTTTATTTATTTCATCCCTGCTTATTAAGAAGGAAGTGCATATAAAACATGCTCCAAAAGCAGTGGTGCTTTTCTATTTCAGGGTGTCAAATTTGTCATATAATTAGCCATTTATTTGGTGAAACTGCTTCATAGCATGCTTTGTTTGCAGCACCTATTGAGAAATGGAGGTTTCTCTCAGCTTATATGCTACTTCTTTTCCTTAGTGATTGCAGTCTTCTGCCACTGAAATTCATGGTAAAGCTAAGTTAATCTAAGTGGAAACAGGATTTCACCTAATGTGTGTATGTATAAAGATCTAATCATCTAGCCTGATAAGGCACACAATGAATACATTGACGCAAGGTCAGGATTCATTAGGAAGGTCTCACAAAGGCATTGTCAACTTGGGTCAGAATTTGAACAATTTGAACTTTTTTGAACTGACATCCTCCCTCCCAAAAGTCGCAAGAAAGTTTTCAAGGCCAAATGATTTGTCATGAAAAACTGCATCTGACTGCAGTCTGGGCTTCCCTGAGCCAGGGCTGCTTAGGGGATCACAGCAGCAAAAAGATGACCTCCTCTGCTGCTGGACATTTTCAGAGGAGCAGGAGTGGTGGAAGGGAATTTGTCACCGGAGAGGAAGAATTTTCTGGAGAAGAGAGAAGGGGAGCAAATGAAGGAATTACCAGAAGAAAGAAGGGTTGATCTGTGGCCCCTGTAGTCTCCTTTGTTGATGCGCTGTAAAAGCTGTGATGGGTACCTGAGCGTCCCTTGGCATATATACAGGTTGTGGTGTAGCACTGTATCCAGATGCTTCAAGAGTGAAGAACTTCTTCATTACTGTCCTCTGAAGGCTTTGCTGCTGACTGAAATGGTATTTGGGTTCATTCCTCAGCATACTCTTTTGCGACCTCAATTAAGAAAAAATTCAAGCAAAAGCTGTGTACACAACCGCATGAAAAAGCCACTGTGGCCTTGAATCTTTCTTTCCTCTTCAGATGTTGCTGGGGATGCATTCTTTCAAACACTGATATTGTGTTGCTTCCAGACTGAGCCATTTTAGGATTGTGGTTAAATACCATATTGTTGAAATTACTGCTGTTGATATTAAATTGGCTGAATGGTGACTCTTGCTTGGGGTTAGCACAAGAATAAATTCCTTCTCTAACGATTGCTTTCAGGTTCAGCGCCACTAACGTTGTGCAGCAAATCTGTTCTGAATGTGCTTAACTAAACCTCTTGGCATTAACAGATGTGTTGCTTCCACTGGTGTACACAAAACAGATCATGCAGAATTTCTTTGTTTTGGGAAATCTGTGGTCTTGAAATCAGAGGGCTGAACCGAATGTTTAGAATAGATTTATATATGTTTTAATTCTTGCCCTGTGGAAATACTGTCTTTTAGATGAGATACTTTTAGATTTACATCCAGTAGCGTTGACAAGATGTCTCTTAAAATTTGACATCTCACTACAGTGCCACATACTATTTCAGTGTGAAATATTTTCACTCATTTTTTATTCATTTTAAACCTGCTTGTGCCAGCAAAGAACCCATAAAAAGTAGTACTCTGCCAAAGTAAGCTTGGAGATACACAGGGGATAGAGCATGAGAAATGCAATCCTCTGCTTTACCGTTTCTCATTTGCTTGTTAGAAACATTTCTATCTTCATTCCTCTATTTGGATTGCCTGATGGATGTGGATGTTGCTGTGTATTTATTAAGCACTTGTAATTTTCAGAACACTGTATGAGATGCATATATCTGAATAATCCCTTCCTCTGGGATTTCACAGCCTAGAAAACAGAAAAACAAAATAGGCACCCAAGTCAGTTCATGTATAAGTTGCCCAGTCTAACTCAAGGGGAGAGAGCAGTCCTATAGAAAACTTATACGTATAGGTCGAATGTATGTTCTGATCTTGGAAAAGAAACAAGCCTTTTGGAGAGGTCAGTATAAATGGGGAACATGAACTCTCTGTACCAGTGTTTGGGTGAGGGGGGAACTTGAATTTTTTTCTTGGTAGTAGCAAAGCATGAGGCAGGGATGCAGACTGGGATGGAAGAGGTGGACCCTGTATGTGCTGCAGTTTCTCAAGCACATGAGATGGTAGGTAGGTAGGCAACCCACAGTAGGTGGGCTGTGGGGTAGCCTCTTGTGATGCACAAGGATGAGAGGTGCTTGAGATGATGCGTAGTGGGGATGCCGTGACTCAGCAGGAGGGCAGGGTGACCATGGTCAGGATTGGGTGTCTGCTCTAGGCAGCATCTTAGCCATTGTTGTTTAGCTCAAACTTCCTCTGAGGTAATTTGCAACCTTGCACCTTCTAACAGGGCTCTGTCTTCTGAACAGAGAAAGGCTGGATAGGAGAGGATCATAAAGCAGACAGTGATTTGTTTTGATGATGACTTTGTTGCTTACACTACTGGTACATAAACCCTTTCCTGTCTTTTCTCTTTTGTACCATCTGCAATCTGCAGCATCCAAGTGACACTAGTTATGGTTGTTTAAACAAACTTTTATATTCTGCCCCTCTTACAGGGTGTTTCAAGTCTCTCTTTTCTTACGTGAGATAGTACTAGTCTAACCCCAAAGGGGAAATAATCTCTAGAATTATTCCTGGTGCCTATAGGGGCAATGTGGGAGTCACTGTCTTCAAAGACCCTTCTGGAGACTTAACAAAAAGCAATTGCTTAACTAAGAGGGAATCAACATGTACTGTATGCACAGAGAGTGATTCTGGGTGTTCTCTTAGTAGGAGAGATTGCTTCATGACAAAGGCTCTGCTATATGAGTTCACTGTGCATTAAAAAGCATCAGATTTTTATTTATAATGTGAAACTGAGTAATTTGCTTCGTTCATTAACCTGTAAAAGTGCAGTAGCCAGAGGTCTAACAAAAATCAGCAGAGCTGAGGCCTCCCTAACAATTATAATCAGTTTCAAGCTTTAACTTATGAATAAGAAACATGCTAACATTATGTGTAAAGCCATTATTAAATGCAAAAGTCTTTGTAATTAATTTTCTGCCTTCTCCTAACACTCTTTTTGCCTTGGTCATTTGCATGATAAATCTTTCCTGCAATGCCAAGAGTTTAAATTTTTAAAATTGAATGTAATTAATGTATACATAAGTCCCTTTGTGTTGTACACAATGCTAGGGATCCTGACTGAATAACTAAACAGATCTTTAAATTCCTCTGTTGTTACTGGACTACCAAACACTGTCAAGAATTTTAACACCATCATCCCTAGAGATGGAACTGATGTAAATTGCTAGACAAAAATCTTCTTAAAGCCTAAGTTTTCAGTTGTGCATATAGTCCTAGTTAGCTATTCACAAAACCTAATCAGTTCAGATAAACTTCTGACATGTTTAGAAGTACCTGGGATGTGCAAACTCTGATATCTCTATACAGAAGATGGAGAAGATGCAGAAAAGGCTTTGCAAAATATGTTGATAAGCAACTGAGCAAATCCAGTTTCTTTCTTAGCTCAGTTTGTGAAAGACCAATGTCATTGTGGTGGTTGAGAGGTACAGCCAGTTCTCCAAATAAAATTTTTGGGCCCACTGGGAAAAGGCTGAGTATGAATTGAGTTATATCATTATTAGACTGCAGAGAAGCCCTATTGTAAATGGTGGTTCTAAAAGCCTGAGCTGTAGAGAGCGCATTGGATCAAAATGTGTCTTACACCCCAGGGAACCCCTCCACAAGACAGAAACCCTTAAGAAATGGGTATTGTTAATACTAGTGTTGATTGTATTTAATTAGAGCATGAGGCTGGGAAGCAGTAAATCTGTTTGTTGGTTTTCTTTTTTTCCTGACTCTGACCTTGACTTGCTTCAGCTCCTTCAGAAATTTCTTTTTACCCATTTGAATAATCTTGAAAAGGATTAAAAAGTTTTGCTGTCTGTCCTACTTGTGATAACATCGTGCTTTATGCAGAGAAATGGCGTTTAGCCTTTTTGTCATCCAGACCCACTTTTCAGTACTGTGTGTGTGATATTGTCATAAATGAGAATGTTCCTGGATGCTGTCTTATTTAGCCAAATGAGAAGGGCAGCATCACTGAACTTGGGTACTTACAACTTATTTCACCCTCCAGAAAGCTTGATGTAGCATTAGGCCCTTTCAGAAGTTGGAAGGGTCAAAAAATGCTCTTTTGTAACGTCATATTATTTCTAGGGAAGCACAAACACTAAGCCCCTGTTGTTAAGGTTAGGGTGAAACTTCCTGAGACAATGGAAACTTTTACCAATTGCTTTGATAAACCCAATCTTTTAAGATACTGATTAATTAATGGGACAAAACCTCACAAGGAAACTCAAGAAGCACATCTGGTACCTTGAAAGATCAAACTCAGTTTACACTTTGATGAAAACAAAAGAATGTTAAAAAGTTTGGAAATACCCACTGGAAATCAACAAACCATAAGCTTCTTGCTGATTGTTCTTTTCATCTATACTTAAGGCTGTTAACCTAATAGGAACTTATTGATAAGAGCATTAAAAACCTATTGATAAATTGATGAGAGAAGTTGTGAAAGCCAGACAGGCCTGGGAAGACTCTTCTCAGCTGCATATCAATCTGAAGATAGTTTCCAGCCTTCTGGGCAACCAATCTGAAAAGCCATTTACTTTCAGACATTTCAGGATGGAGTTCCAGCAGCTGGAGCTGAGTGAATAATTACTTCAATTAAAATGTATTCAGCAAGAGGTCAGTGAGTATTTGGTGTAACAACATATATAGTACTTAGCAGCTCAAATGTGTGCAGATTTTTCAGCTATGTATATATACAAAGTGTCACTTCGGGCCAGTTGTGAGAAGCTCGGGATAGCAGCCAGAAGGTCTGGATTTTATGGCTGTGCTGGTGGCTGTGGCGAGGGCCAGCAGCCACAGGTGAGGTACTGCGCTCCCTGGGATGGGGCTCAGAGAAAACTCTATCGTGTGTCTTGGGGTTAGGCTGCCGACTTAGTGACACACGAGACATTCTGTGTGTATACAGAGCACTCAGCTGGGTTGCCCTCTGTTATTATTATGCAATAACTGCACAAAAATGGTATTAAGCTACACATGAAATTAATTGAAGATAATATGGAACAGACCCCTGAACTGTCTCCATAGTCTGTCTGAGACACTGTGGTCTGGTATCCACAAATACAGATTTATTTCTAGGTCTTATAACCCATTTTAGTTGTGCCAGGTAGTTAAGGCACCTGACAAGGTGGTCAGGGAATAGCATGTCCTATCCTTGGTGACCCGCTTGTCCTATTTGTGGAGATATTAATAAAGACCATGAATACTTTATTTAGATGGAAAATACTTTTAATTTGAAAGCATTTTCCTTTCCTCCTTTTTTAGCCTTTTGCTATGAGTATCCCTGTCCTTCTTTTTGTCTTTCAAATTGAAAGGTTCAAATTCATTGAGCCTAAAGCAACTGAAGGGCTGCAGGGTGGTGCCTAGGTAGGGGGTCCAGACCTGAATTACAGCAAGTGCACCCAGTTCCCATTAAGTCATTGAGGAGCCAATCTCTTGTGTGACAAATTGAGGATCACACCATTATGTGCTGGATTAAGTAGGAGGCTGTGGGTCAGGATGCGTCTCTTGACTTTCATGCTGATTGAACAACTTTTTAAAGGAACATATTTTGTTCCTAATGGCCCCTCAGCCAGGATCATGAAAGATCGGAGCCTTAGCAATTCACTTGGCTGTTCTTTTTTTCCTGGAACAGAGTCCCATTTAATATAAAGATAGTGAGAACTCACTGTGAAGAATTGACTTAGGTCTTCATATAGTCAATCCTATGGTTAATCATGCTCCTTCTATCGTCTATCCCATCAGAATTTTTCTTCTAAGGGTGGTAATTAGACCCAGTAATGCAGTCAGATATTTTATTGCTTAAAAATACGTAAACTAAGCTTTTCAAAATCTCAATTTAAGATTTTTTTTATATATATGTATGTACCTTCTTTTTTTTTTTCTTTGATGGCAGTTTTCTGCATTAGCTCCAAAACTGTAATCTCAGTTATCACTGTAGCAATACTGATTATAATCTGCAGTAGTTTTCCAGTTCTTCTTCCAGTTCTCCTTTTGAAGTCCTGTTTGCAGATCCCTTTTGTAACATCACTGAACGAAAGACTTGGGTGCAGCTGCTGTAGCTCATTAACCTAAATTCCTTCAGAGCTGCTACCTTCCAGAGACAAGTCCCACTTTCCTGCACACATTGTTTCTTGATTAACTTTTCACCTTGCTTTGTAAAAATACATGGTTTTGGAATGGATTCCCAAGAACCCAGATAGATGCTGTTGGATTATTAGACTGTCCTTTTATCACCACTTGCTGCTTTACCAGGCTCTGTATCAATCAGGCATTAAATTAGCAGCAGTTACTTTTACCTCCTGAACACTGATGAAAATGTTCAGTGGCTTTGACAATAGTCATAATTCCTGAGAAACCCCTGCAAACACCCATCCCTTGTGTGATTCTCCGCTGATAAATATTTTTGAGATATAATCTGTCAGTTAGCAAGGTCTGAATTCATTTAATGCACACTTTATTCTTACTCTGTCACGCTGATTTTTATTACAAGTGTTGCACCACACTGAATCAAACATTTAATAAAAGGGTAAGTGCACTATATCAATACAACCAGAGTAGGGCAACCAAACTTGCAACCTCATTAAAGAATGAAGTCAGGTTTGTTTGACAAGGTATTTTGGTGATTGAAGTATGCTCTGAGGTATTGACCATATTCATCTTTATCAATTGTGTTTTGTATTAACTTGTACATTCATCTTCCTGAGGTCGATGTCAGATTCTGTAACTTATAGCTGTCCTAATTGTCTGCTTGTACGTTTTCAATGCTGGCACAGCATTAATTCTTTGCTAAAGAGTTCTCCCTGGAGTAATTTGAAAAGAGGGCCTACTTAATTGCTAGGATTTTAGTTGTGGGGGTTTCTTTTTCTATTGAATATTTATATCAAAATTTAAAGTACAGAAATACAGCTGAGGAAGAATAATTTACCGTAGGAAATAGATGAGCACTCTGTTATTACAGAATGCTCATATTTAAAATGAAAGTTCAACTTGGCTTCTGGAGCAGCATGCTGAGTAGTTTTTCCTTTAAAGACTTCTCCTTCTTTTGCAGTGAAACCTCTTCATGTAGGGATTTGCTTCCTTGAGAAGGTCTCATGCTGCTTAATGTCAGTAGATACACCCACGACTAGTCAGGAGGTAGATGTCAGAAAGGCATCCTGCCGGGTTCGGATTCCCAAGGCAAGCCTGGTGCCCTGCTCAAGGAAAGGAAAGAAGCTGAATGCTGCCTTATGCATCAGCCAGTAATTTTCTCTGGTTAAAATGAAGCTTAACACCTTAACCCTAAGTCTGCTTGAAATACTTGTTTTGTTTAAAAAACATCTATCACTATTGTTTCATCTGCTTGTGCATAAACCGAAGCAATGTACTCAATCATTATAAAGACCTACATTACATGAGCCGGCAGTGTGTGCTTGCAGCCCAGAAGGCCAACCGTATTCTGGGCTGCATCAAAAGGAGTGTGACCAACAGGTCGAGGGAGGTGCTCCTGCCCCTTTACTCTGCTCTCGTGAGACCTCACTTGGAGTATTGAGTGCAGTTCTGGTGTCCTCAACATAAAAAGGACATGGAAGTGTTAGAACAAGTGCAGAGGAGGGCCACGAAGATGATCAGGGGACTGGAGCACCTCTCGTATGAAGATAGGCTGAGAAAGTTGGGGCTCTTCAGCCTGGAGAAGAGAAGGCTGCGTGGAGACCTCATAGCAGCCTTCCAATACCTGAAGGGGGCCTATAGGGATGCTGGGGAGGGACTCTTCATTAGGGACTGTGGTGAGAGGACAGGGGGTAATGGGTTCAAACTTAAACAGGGGAGGTTTAGATTGGATCTGAGGAAGAAATTCTTTACTGTGAGGGTGGTGGGGCCCTGGAATGGGTTGCCCAGGGAAGTTGTGAATGCTTCATCGCTGGCGGCGTTCAAGGTGGGGTTGGACATAGCCTTGGATGACATGGTTTAGTGGGAGGTGTCCCTGCCCATGGCAGGGGGGTTGGAACTCGATGATCTTGAGGTCCTTTCCAACCCTTACTATTCTATGATTCTATGATTCTATGATTATTGTGACTTGTATTGTATTTGCTTTTTGCTGTTTGAACTTTTAGTCTTTGCTGTTATTATGATCTGTAACAGCATAGCCAGTAATTCATGTTTCCTTCTGTACTATCTGACATTTGTATACTGTACTTATCATATCCAGAGTTAACTGCCTTCCAGTGGTGCATTAGGCAATCTGAAGAAGAGCTGAAACACGTGAAAGCATTTCTACAGCTTAAGGAATTACTATTATTTAATGAATAACTGACTACTACAAATACGTAGTACTTCCAACCTCAATATAAGATGCTGTCAACTAAGTACGTGCAGAAGCCTGGACATTTCTATTCAAGAAAGGTGATAAGAAAGGCTTCTAGGATGATCAGAAAACTGGAGAAGATGTATATGAGAATCTTACTGAAAAGATACTAATGATGTGGCTTGTTTGTTTATGTAGAAGATTGAAGACTGGGGGTAGGTAAAGTTTGTTTTCCTGTAAATGCAGGAGAAGATAATCTATTATTCCACCACTAAAAGAAATTGAACTCCATATTATTGTCCAATCCAGATTTTCCCAGGATATTAGGTCAAGTTAGATTGGGTTAGTAGCTGGTCTTTGAACTTTTCTAGGAGTTTTCTAGGAAACAGGAAGCTTGAACTTGGTCATTATTTGTAAGAATGTTGTGAAGTTTTTCAAAGGTCCAGATACATCCTTTCAGATCATGTCCAGTGTCTAGTGGGCTCTAATCAGATGTCGTGGGGTAACTTCATTTCCTGTGGCTTGCAAGCATTCTTTAAATACTTTTAATGATAGACAAAAGCAGAAGATGGAGGGTCCTGTGACCTACCAAGCACTACGTACATGTACTGCATGGCTTAAATGGTGCATGGACGTGACTCTTGTTTCAATCAGCATGTACAGAAAGTGGGAGACTATGGAAACCAGAGGTGGTTATTACCTAAGAGAGAAGCAAATCTTGGTCTTTGGCTTAGTAACCCTCGACCCAGGAGCTCTGTCTTCAGAGTGTGTGGCTGGTGTTGCTTGGCAAAGGTTGCAGTTATGGTTGATCCCCCTGTACTCCCTAAATCCCTACAGCTCTTATCACTGCTGGGAACACAGAAAACCCAGCCACAATAGTTTCAGTGAGAGCAGCTTTACAGTGCTTTTAATTGTCATCTAGTTGGTCATCTGCCTTCTCTGTGAGTATTTTCTGACTGATCAGTAATTTGATAGATTCAGGATGATCCTGGAAATACACTTGAAAGACTTTTCTGCCTTTTGTTTTGTTCAAAGAGAAATAATTAATTTCCTTCCTGCTGAATTAAATTCTGTTGCAACTTAGTTTTTATGCCTCATCTTACCACTTGACAGGCAAATATGTTTGTGTAAGAACTGGCTTATTAAAGTGAGATAGCCCAATAAACCAGAAGTAAAGCCATTGAATCCCAGTAATATCCTTGCCTAACAAAAGCCAAATCCCATGCAAGTGTCCTTGTTTTTTGTTCCAGATTACATGAAAGTTCTGCCAGCCAGTGATGTGAAATAAACTCTTATTTTTCTTCTGGTATTTGAGTTTGTGTGTAAAGGAAAAGAAGAAATATTCAGCTCTTTGAACAGGAATGCCATCTAACCCCAACCGTGAGGTAGAAGCCAGATGTCTGGATGCTGTCTGTGTGCCTATCCTGGAGGTCTGTGGGAGTATAATTTCAGGGCAGAGATGATCGAAATTGTTGGGTGCCACGTAGCTGGAGACTGACCACAAATATTCAGTCACATTTGGATGACCGATGTTTGTATTCTTACAGATGTAGGTGTTTCTTTTTGTCTTTTCCTACTGCCAGCGGTTTGCCTTCTTATGAACATCCCCCTATGGTGAGGGGGAGGCAGAGCTGTTGAGTGCAGCGGGCCAGTGGCAATGCCATCGTTTGGAGTAGCCTCGAGCTGTTTGGAAAGAATAACCTTCCTTTCTCCTTACTAAATGCTAATACTGCATTGGCTTTTGAAAACCTTGCTTTGCTTGGGTATTTGGCTGGCATCTGCGAATCCTGGTATTGTATGGAGGCGGGCTGAATATTTCAGTAGCTGCAGAGTGCTGTGTTCCCATAGCAATGAAAAAACCTTATTACCTTGCACAGGCACTTGGATGATTCATAGTAAGGAAAAGCAATTGAGGGAAAACAGTGGTAAATCCTTCACAGACCTAGTTGTTTGGGACAGTTCATGTATCTGTTCCTTGCTGAGGTGGAAATGCTGATGTGGTGGTACTTGATGAGTTGATCAAGCCAAGCTGAAAAGGAAGATGGTTGATACGATTTCACATACCGGGGTGACAGTGGTCACCTGGATACGTATTTAGTATACAGGCTGTTCCGTCCACAGGTGACAGACATGCAGGGTTGTCCCATTTGTACCTGATCCCCACACCTTGACTGAGAAGGAATCTGGGGACAGCATTTTCTCTGTAGTGCAATTCTGCATTCAACCTTCCTTTTAATCAGTGCAGAATAAAGAAACTATGCATTGCAAATACTTATACACTTAGCTGTTAAGCAAACAGCTGCACAATTATGGTTTTGCCAATTTACAGCAGCAGCCAAATTTGGGAGAGGGTTTGACAAAATGAATTGAGACAGAGAAGTGGCCAAGTATATTTTCTGTAAAATAATCTATCATTTTTATAGTTTCTTTGCTTGATAAAACACAGAACCAGAGAAGTAGGGAGAAAAGGAGTCTGGATTGTATAGCCAGATTATCTTCTGAACTGTGGATCTTAACAGATAACCCTGAGCAGGCTGGAGAGCCACCAAGACTTCTCCCTTAACAGACTCTCTCTCTCCTTGGGAACGAAGTTACAGCTGTATCACCTATGTTTGGTGGCCGAAAGGGTCGCTCAAACAAGGACATCAAGGAGTGGATGCCATCCAATACTTGAAAGCAGGTTAGGGCAATTTGTGCCCTAACAGCAATGCAGTGGGGTTGTGCCAGGATGCATTCCTCTGGCTTGCCAGACAAAAGCAACCATGGCTTTGCATGTGTGATTGTGCAAGAAGGAACTTCAAGGGCATCTATGTAGGTATCTATGTTTTGATTATGTCTTCAGATATTCAAGTAATAAAGGGGTTGATAAGGCAATTGGTAGACACCATTTTCTGGACTTAAAAGAATTCTCAGGATGAGTTTCAAAACATTTTTTGACTCGGGCATATTTATTATATATGTCTTACTGATGAAAAGAAAAAATATGCTGAAATAAGGTGCCTTGCTTAAGGTGACACAAGATCTGTGGCATGACTGAGACTGGAAACCTATCTCGATTTTTTGTATACGTTTTTTTAGCACTGAGGAGTGGCCGTAGCACTGTACTGATACATTCTCTCCAATTGAATTAGTTCAGTAATACTTGATGTGGTGGTCTGGAGAATGAGAGTCCTCTGCCTACTGCTAGGAAATAATGGGGAAAAAATCAAGATACATCTCATTCATTTAGCAAGTCTGATTCATTTTGCATCCTATTCCTGAGCTGAAAGAAGGGTTTAGGTTGTGAATTTAAATCATTCTAACCAATACTCTTAGCTGGCTGGCTCAATGTACCTTGACAGAAGTTGTAGTAAAAGCAGATGAGAGATGGTGAATGGTTTTTTTTTACATATAACTGTTGACCATCTGTGCAGGTTTACTGATAGACTCTGGCAAAGGCAAACTAACAGAATCATCACATGCTTGACATTTTTTGTGTTTAATAATATCATAGAATCATAGCATCATAGAATAGTAAGGGTTGGAAAGGACCTCAAGATCATCGAGTTCCAACCCCCCTGCCATGGGCAGGGACACCTCCCACTAAACCATGCCATCCAAGGCTATGTCCAACCCCACCTTGAACGCCGCCAGGGATGAAGCATTCACAACCTCCCTGGGTTATTTTCTCTATCAAATCATCAGAGGTGAAGTTTGAAGCACTTTCACAGGCTGCCCCTTGTGTTGCTAAACAAAAATTCACAATCATGGCTTTTTGCTACGTTAATAAACAGCAACACAATGGGAATACATATAGTGCCTTTTTGACTTTCAACTTTACAATACTTAACAGAGGTAGATAACCTTCTAAGTTCATTCAGGGGGAGAAAAATAAAGGTGAGAACCATGAAACTCAGTGAATCAAATACTGCTGGAGATGACAACAAAGTTCTTCAAGCTCAGCTCCACTTACAAGTCATTGTCAGCTACCATTTACCAACCCATTCAGTCATTACTTGTGGTTTTTATTTTATGATGTGACTAATGACAGCGGAATGCATGACTTGAGCTTATTTGCAGAGTCTGAGCAATAAACAATTTCAAAAGCAAGTCTTCTTAAATGTCTCTCAACATCACCTGCCATTTTAAAATATTCAGGTCTGTTTTCATGTAAGTGTTGTTGATATCTTTGCCTTCTCAGGAAAATAACACATACTTTGGGGCTGATTTCATTTAGAGAAAAGCCAACCTATCATAATCATTCTCTCTAGGTGAAAGAACATATTAACTGAGCTATCACAGGGATGAGGTTTAGCTTTTTGAAGAACTTAATCTGAATCTTGAAACACTTCAAAGATCACAATGAATCAGCAGAACTTACCTACACCCTTCTCAAAGTTCCCCTTTAGTGTTCACTCTACTGAACCTCTGCTTCTGAAGGTATTTAAGTAGTGTGAGAAATCACATTCTCTTTTTACAGAAACTTCCCTCGGTTTAGCCCATGAGCAACAGCTGTGAAGATCAATAGTCTGCTGGTATCAAGGAATAAATTACATTGGCAGGGTTTTTTTAGCAAGAAGGGGAAAAAAATATGGTTTTAGAATAAAACTAGAAGGTTGATAATGCATTTCTGGTGCGCTAACAGGATTTCCTAAGAGCTTCTGCATATACATCTACAGATTGCTGTAATTCTTAGCCCAAGTGAATATTAGAATAAATATTTAATCAAACCACTTATAATATGAGTCGTAGAGTGAAACATAAATCTCATGTACAAACTTTCTGTTTCTTGCTCTGAATTTTGATGCAATATTTATTGACTAGGATCAAGTTAAATCATTTTGGCCAGCATGGCTGTATTTCCAAGACTTATGTGTATTCTGCTTATTGTTTACGCAGCAATCCACATATGGACATGCCTTGTTTGGTGTCTTTCCTTCAGGAACAAATGAAATAAGAAATCTCCCAGTATTTTTTATTTCTGCATCATGAACTTACCAATGAGTAAAACTAAAAGTAGAGGAAGTGTCAATAGGTTGCTCAGTAACAAAAGGGGGAGAAATGAAACCCAACTGTAATTAATTGACATAATTTTTGTCTCAAGTAACTCTTCAACACGTAGATTCTGGTTTTATTGGCTGGTTGTGCTACCTGCATTGTTATTAGACCAAAGGGGCTTTTAAAATGAGTGTTTCAGGAGGCTGGACTCTCCCTAAGCTGTCTGTTAGAGAAGGTAGGACGGTTCGAGCATCTGTTGATGTGGTCCACTCGAAACTCTTCTTAGTTTCATACATCTATAGGTGAGTGCCTTTTTTCCTTCCAGCTCTTTGATACCTGAAGATGTTTCTGTGGCCTAGTGCCTTAGCTCTCTTTTTGGGCATATAAAGTTCCCAGTTTTCTGCTGCCTTTTTAGCAATATAGCATCATGGGGTTTTGTGTTTGTTTGGGTTTTATGGGGGGGCGGGTGGGTTTTTTTTTTTTTTTTTTTGTATTATTTATGTCTGTAATTTGAGACTTAAGCAATTATCTGTAGTCAGTTTCTTCTAGAGATGTTCTGATCTATGTCCAAAGTATTTCTGGTTTGGTTCCTCACTCAGTGACAAGGCAGATGGTCCAACTACTGTGAGGATACAGAGTCACTTTCCTGATGTGCTGCTCACAAATTAAACATTTTTTGCTGCTTTTGAAAGGAACCCTGAGACTTTCCTGCACTTCCTGTTTAGTGCTGTCACCCTACTGCTATAGGAGAAAGGGTGAAACTGGATTTTTGGTGTGAGGAACCGAACCTGTGCAGAAGGCCCCTGAGTGATCTGGTGAGTGTGTTTGAGCTCTGAAGTGTTTTTTTTTCTGTAAGCTGCCCTGGCTCTTTTGCTATTCAGATACTTTATTGATAGGCATAGCATAAGCATTAGGATCAAGAAGTTAGACAGAACAGAAAAAGAAGCAGAAGAAGGAATTTTGAGCACTGTGGATAAAGAAAGAGCTTTTAAGTGATTAAAAAATAATTGGTTTTGAGCATAAGGATCTGTATCGGGTTTAAGTTGCAAGGTTTTGGTGACAGGGAAGGGACCCATACTGGAAGAGGTCATGAAGAACTGCAGCCTGTGGGAAGGACCCATGTTGGAGATGTTTGTGGAAGACTGTCTTCTGTGGGAGGGATTTCACACTGAAGCAGGGGAAGGATGTGAGGAGTTGTCCTCTGAGGAGGAAGGAGCAGCAGAGGCAGCATGTGATGAACTGACCACAACCCAGTTCCCTGTTCCACTGCACCACTGTGGGGAGGAGGTAGAGAAAATGGGGAACAAAGTTAAGCCTGGGAAGAAAGGAGGGGTAGGAGGAAGGTGGTTTAAGATTTGGACTTTTCTCATCATCCTACTCTGATTTTGATTGGCAGTAAATTGAGTCCATTTTGCCCAGGAGGGTGATTAGTGAGCGATCTCTCCTTGTCTTTTCCTTGATCTCCAAGCCTTGTGTTGTATTTTTTTCTCCCCTGTCCAGTTGAGGAGGGGAGTGATAAAGTGGCTTTGGTGGGTTCCTGGTGTCCAGCCAGGGCGAACCCACCACAGGATCTTAGATACCAGATTTTGATTGTCAAAGTAAATCTGTGCTTTATGCGGCACAAACATACAGAGCAGCAGTAACCAAACAAAAATGAAATCTCTCTTGTCATTAAATCATAAATAATCTAACATGTGCATGTTATCACAACCAGGATTACGTATATACAGCAAGACAAGGGAGAGCTGTAACATCTATGCTTAAAGAACCAGCAAGATCTTCCCTATTCTGTAGGGATGACATAACTGCATGCTCATTTTACAAGTATGTTTGTGGTCTTAATATGCCAATTTCTGTTTATGTTGATTTACTATTGTCTTACCTCTCTTCTTGACAGATGTTTGACCTGGAGATCCTTAGTTACATTGTCTGAATGACCTGGAAAACTCAGGATATAGATGAAGGGCTAACATTCAAAGCTAGGTTGCCCTCAAATGTCATGTGTGTACTGCTGAACTAAGTACTGACTGTGGCAAGGACTGAGGAAATGAAAAAAATAGGAGAGAAGGAAACTTGTTGACAATGTAACCAAAATAGTAGCAAATCTGTGATTAGTTTTGTAAGTGGTTTCTTCACTTGTGACCAAATTAATGCATAGTTCACACAATCATAGAATGGCTTCAGTTGGAAGATCATCTAATTCCAGCACCCCAGCCATTGGCAGCAACACCTTCCACTAGACCAGGTTGCTCAAAGCTCCGTCCAACCCATCTTATTCACTGTTATTGAAATGGCAACAGGTACCACTCTTACATCTCTGCTACTGGTATAAGTGTCTGATGCAGTGAAGAAAATCTAGCTACCTAACAGAGAGACAAGTAATGTCTCATTTAACAGCAACTGAGCTGCTCATTGCACGTATTATTACTGACACTTATCCCTTAAAATCCATATATATATTACTTGTTTAAGCACACAGGGAAAGTACACTGGTTTTCTTTGCTGCCTCTTGGAATAGAATTAATTTAGCGCTTAGCTGCTATTAGTAGAGGTGGCCAGCTTGAAATTCTTCCTTATACAGAAGGTCCCTCCCTGGACTACTTCCTGAGTCCAAATACATCCTGCTGGAGAAGTATCTTGATCTCCCTGTTGTCCTGCACCACTTGGCAATGCCCCTGGTGTGAGCTGCTGGTCAAGGAACACAACAGCAGCACAAAGGAGCATGAGAAAGGATGGAGCCTCCTATTCCAGTTGATTTAGAACACTGCTCAGATCCTTGCATACTTTAACTCCTGAGTATTTTTGCACCAAACCCACTAATGTTTGCAGTTGTAATTTTTGAAAATCAGTTACTTGTTTGCATTTCCAATCATGATCATGCAAAATGGGAAAAAATAACAATTACATTGGTTTTCCTACCAGGATAAGGCAGGAAATTTTCCCCTGCAGCTTAGCTGTAATTCCTTAGGGACTAATAAAAATTATAATACTGTATCTTGTTTAAATCATTAAGTAACTTTATCCAGTTTTGTAGCAGAAAATATTGTCAGATTATCTGTCTGCTTTGATGTAGAAACTTTTCCTTGGGTAAAGCTTTTTCCATTGAAATCTTATTCATGTCACTTTTATTATTTTATTGTTTTCACATGTGGACCCTATTATCAGCTTAGGGATGAAATGGTGCTTCTATATTCCTTTAAATAGAGACTTCAATGAAAATATTATTAATCTTTGTGAGATATTTACCCAGCATTACGAGTAGCATTATCTGTGGCGTCAGTGTTAGTGATTTTATGTAGGAAGGAATGACATCTCTCTGTTGACCCTAAAGCACTGTGCATTTGCCAAATACTCTTTTGCAGTGCAGACAACTACTACTGATTACTCTGGTCCCATGCTAGTGTTTAGTCATGAGGCTGAGCGTGTGTTTGCTTTGTATGCTTAATACCTGGAGGAGAGTGGGTTTTGTCCTATTCCTTGGAGAGGAGGTGAAATGTTGCCAGGTATGAGGAGTGAAGAGTCACGCACAGAAAAGTAGAAACACAACCAGCCACACTTGGTGGCAACTTGGCATGTTAGGCACACATTATCCAGAGTGTTAGGGGGAAAAAAAAGGAGAGGCTGAATAGCGCCGGTTTGGCTTGGAGCCTAGGTCTTCGTAAGATGAAGTTCACTATGACGACTATCCACCTCTGTTCTTGGAGCAGCTGTACCTGTCGTCTTCCCAGCTGCACCTCCTCGTGCAACATTGCAAAGAAGCATACTTGTCTGATGGTTCAAACGCTCTGGTAACTGCCAAGGTGTTTATTTTTTATTCCTTTTGGCAAAGGATTCCCTTTGAGGTGGAATACTACTGTTTTCAGCAGTGATGGAGAGAATAAGAGGTACTCGTTCTCCATCTGCTATGCTCCACTTAAATTGTTTCTCCTTCATTCTTTCTCCACACTTCAAAACATAAAATTGGCAGAAACAAATGAAGCTGCAAAAATAACACCTCTGAATTAATAAAGCTTAATTATGCCAAGTGCTGTTAAAAAGAGCATTGCCCTCACTATGCTCTTAACACTTCAGCTGTTACAGCTGCTGGGAAGAGGGGAAAGTTGTTCACTTTTACTTGCCAGGATACTGTGGGGCAGACATAGCACCCTGTGCTATGTCTGCCAGTGTTAAAAGTTTTTGTCTGGAACAAGTGGAAATCCTGTGGAAGCAGCTATGAATACAGTTAAGCAGCACCAGCTAGTAGCCTGGCTGTTAATACCTGGATCTGTGGGATTGCCAGCGGAAATACCCAGAAATGGGTGGGACTGCTTAGATGAAAAACCTAGTAGGAGCATGCACAGTGCTGCTGGGAAAGGGATGGGATTTTTGCTTGAGTCATCAAAGGCTGATGTGTGTGCCATGTCTTTTGGGCAAGACTAACTGAGCAGTGTAATGCTGATCTATCATAAACATTTGTTTTAAAGTCTTCCAGGAGACTAACCCAAGCTCAGGCAGGGGTCCCAGTGCTTTAGCTGACTGTCAAGTAAAATTGCTTTGTATTACGAGGCAGGTAGCAGCGTGTCTGAAAATCTGCCAGATTTTCTATTTAATTATCTATGAGGGCTGTTTCACCATTAGGGCTGTTTCCTATTTTGCATTCTCTGAGGAAACACAGAAACAGGCAGTGACAGCGATGCCCATGAAAAGGGGCTTTGCTTGAGCTGCAACTGTTAGGCATAGTCAGAAAAACTGACAGAGTCCACGTGCTGTGGATTGAAGCTGAAATGTTTTGCTGTAACATACTGATCTCATGGATGTTTTCCAAAGGAAGGGTTTGGGAAGCAATGTAGACCTTGATTGCTTCTGAAAAGAAGGAGAAAGAAGGTCTCCATCAAACATTTCACCTTTTCTTCCTCAAAATAGGTATTTTGACTGTACTGGTTTTCCTGTAAAATTTGAAAAGGTTTTCAGTCCTGTGATGAACTCAAACAAAAGGAAAGAAATTATCCCTTGTTCATCTCTAGGTTACGTTGGGTCAAGGAGATTCGCGGGCCAGCACATCTGAGAACCAAAAGTCCATCTTTGTTTCTCATCAGTAAGAGAATGCATACGCTGTGAAGTACAGGCTGAAAAAATCCTTTAAAGACCCATGCTGATTTTCACTGAGGTTAATGTTTTTTTTTTTTTGTTTTCCTTTGCTTATTAATCATTGGTTTTCTCTGAGATAGGGGGAACTGGTAAGGGAAACACAGAGCAATAATCTCAAGCCTGTGCCTGTCAGATAAAGTTACGTGATTAATTGGCTGGAACAAGAAGGGCGTCTCATTTAGATTATTAATTTGGTGATACTGTCATGGGGCTACAGGTGAGATAGCTGACCAGCTAAATATAGCACCTAAAGATCCTGTAGCAAGACTCTGTTGCTTATAGGTAGCAACAGGTCTTAGAGCTGCGCTGCGCTTCTATTTGTCGGTCAGGTCTGTGCACTAACATGATTTATTTGGAACCTCATGAAAATATTAGACAATAGAATAAAATGAACAGATCTAGTTGCCAATGTTCCGAGTTATTTAAAAATTCAAATTAGAGGTCTTTAGAGTGCAGTGCTCCCAAGAAGCAGTAACATACAGGGGAATAAATCAAAAAGAGCTGAGCTTGGATTCCCGCTCCACCAGTGACAGTGGATAGGGCTGGGAAGCTTATTTTACTTAAAATTTTTCAAAGGTGAATGCGTGCAGAAGCTAATGTGCTGTGTGCTTGGTTTTCAATTCCAGAGCCAGAAACCGCCGGAGCCAGGAACCAGTGCAAATGCTTAAGGCTCACCAGTTATTAGAATTTGCCATGGCCATTCTCATATTTGATGTGAGGACATTAGCAAGCTCAGAGTCATGGATACCTTTCGAAAACTCTGGTGATGGGCATGTGTAGAACTTGGGTGGCAGCACATGCTTAACCATCTTTCAATCCCTCATACAAGTACTGAGGAAAATGGAAGATTAAATGGAGAAAATGGTAGAAAGGATTTTGGTACAGTAAAGCAAGTAGAAAGATGAAATTTGTAGAATTTGCAGTGGTTAAGCCTTGAAAGCCTTTGGAAGCAAATAGGAAATACAAGACTTAGTCACTTATTCAGGCAAACCAAGTTCCTGGTGTGTTCTTTCCTTCAATAAGGTTGTTAGTCAGTGAGCTCAAGAAATATATCTTAAGAATGAATTTTTCAAGTCAGAAAGGAAAAAATAAGAAAGGTTTATGGGACATTCATGGAAACTTAGGCTGAGAGCAGGTCAAGATACAAAGCAGTCACTGCTCTACTCTTTCGCTGCAACTTCATACTAATTGTTGCAAAAATACATTAGCAAATGCTGCACTTTTCTAAGGAGAGAGAAAGATTCGATAATTAAGAGAGGACCGATGTATTATTTAAGAGTAATTTGCAATTAGTGTTCCTAAGTGCTGTGCTATATTATTAGTTACTTCTCTCTGTCTTGATCAAATGCAGTTGGATAATCTGCGAATTAACAGTGATGGAAAAATCACTACGAGTACAGCTCTGGTTCTCTGGACAGAGAAATTGGCAGTTTGCTGCTCTGGTTGTAGAGTGGCAGGGCAGTGGTGGTGGGCCACTGAGGCACCATCAGCATGAGCACTCTTAAAGGAAGTTGGTGTCTGGGCCTTTTCAGCTAGTCCAAAGTTGTTATGGCAGGACTGTGAGGGAGGAGATTTGTGCAAAGTTCCTGTGGGACTGCATTTCTGCAAACACTTCCTAGGGGTGTGATCTCTGCACAGCAAAAGCAGCAGAGTTTTGCTGTCAGATCTTCTGGGTGTTTTCTGGAAGAGAAACTCACCTGTCCCCAGGTCTCTGATCGCTGCCTGTGCATTGGACTTCTCTCCTGCATATGACTATCCCTGTGAATTCATTGGAAAAGGTCATTATTATGCTTCAAATGACCAGTAATAATTAGGCAAATGGCAATGGCTTAATTATTTTCCTTAAGGTTACTGGTGTTGAAAAAAATGGATCTCTCTTCCAGTGCCCATGCTTCTCTACTCACGTGCTTTAAGACCACAGAAAACTTTTCTAAAGTCTGTTTATAGACAGGAGGCAGCACATGTTGCCACTGTCACATAATGCCAAATGAACATGTCTCTTAAGCTCTTTGTTACCATCTTGCACTGTCACATTTTCTTTTCCTTTGGCAGATTTATCCTTGCAGTAGCTATGGCTGAGGGTGATCAAATATAATTGATTATTTCAGTCTGTTCCCCACTGTCTGTGGCTTTAATAATGTGGCAGGAGTATAAAGTGTTCAACCTGGAATGTCAGCACAAGAAATTAAATATTTATCATATGTATGGTATTCCAGGTAGTGATTCAGAAATTATTAACATATGGATTTGCATATAGGAGCATTAAGAAACCCCACAAAGCGGACCGTTAATTTTAAAAATATATGCAGAAACTTGTTTTATTTCCAAATTTTCAGACATATGTGTTTAAAAGATACCTAAAGAATTGTGATTGACACGATCCTATAATTCTACTGGCTTCAATGTACGATTATGCTGTGTATCCCGTAGGGCAGCTTGGGTGTATCTATGACTGTCAGTCTTGACCATTTCTTTCTGAATTATCAGCATGTTTAGTTTGAACTGGTGTCACTGTGAGCACCTAGTCTTTCAGCTAACGGAGAAATAGTGAATTTGCATGGTTGGAAGCAGTCAAATAGCTGTGGCTTAACAAATTTTAGTGTATCGGTCAAAACATGCTAATCAACTGTTAGTGTGCTCTTACCTTGCTCCAGTCACTGATGTGGTGGGTTTAAACCTCCATGAAACAGCTGCAGATATCCCCTGAAGCACGTTTTCAGCAAATGTATTTTATTTCAATACTGAAGTGGGCTTAAAGTGCACACATAGTTACTGCAACTCGGTGGATGGGTAATAAATTGCTGATCTGTAACAGCTCAATCATTTTTTGTTATGGGAATGTACCTACACTTTTTAGTTTTATTAAGAGTTTGATTTTTTGTTACAGGCCAAATTTGACTTGGCAATGGCAAGCTGGAAATGCTTTTGATTCTTTTTCAAAATCAAGCAGAACAACTTCACTAGCAATATTTTAAAGTGTTTTATATTCGTTGTCACTAGTGCTACCTGGCTATATAAGCAGAGCCTTCTAGGAGCTCATTTCTTCCATCTGAGCAAATGAGCTTACTACCCAAAATAGAAAACCAGGAGGATTTTAAACCCCTTTTCACTTAAAGGGTATTTCAGTCTCACTTGTGTTTAGGCTGGCAGTGAGTGAGATACAGACCCAAGAGCTAAAGACCTGGTTGCTTTCTTTTTCTCTAAACTGCATCTATCAGTGCATTTGATACTGGTCTTGTAGAGCTTGTGTTGAATCCTGCTGTGAACCTGGCAGTTCTTTTGCAGAGACCATGTCCCGCAGTCCTGTTGGAGGTTACAGCCCGTGAAAGCTGTGTCAGTTCTGTAGCTCTCAATTATCTGTCCCTCTCTGGAAAGATAGGAAGAGCTGTCTTTGATCGCACAAAGCCCTACAGATATTAAAGGGAAATACAGAGTAGGAATTAATTAACTGACAGATATTGCAATATCTCCCTTGCCATCAAATTTTAAACGAAAACTGTGGCTTTGAAAAAGCCTTTTGCATGTAATGGAAGTAAAGAACTGCAACTGGAGTCCCACTATCATAGCTTTAATCCTAATAATAACAATTTCCATCACGTTTGGAACAGTCAGTGTGGTTTGAGGTGTTTGAGAATCATAACTAGTCAGAATTGCCATAATCTCTCTTACCTGTTATTCCCTTCATTTCAAGTTTCTCATCTGGGGGAAGAGTGGGTACCTGCCAGTGACCAGAGGCCCAGAGATGCGCCTCATATTACCTTATTTCCTGTCTTATGAACAGTATTGATTCTACACAGTGGCTTCTTTCACTTTGAAATCTGATTTCCCCAACAGTTATGAGGTTTACTTGTTGCAATATGTCGATATATAAATGTTTCTGCTTTCTTTTGTCTTCTAAGTGTTCAGAGCACCAAAGTGATATGATGCTGAGAGTTTGGTTATTAATGATAGATATAGTAATGCTATTCTGAGGATTAAATTAGATTCAAGGTAGAGCCAACAATGCCCATTCAGTTTCTGACTTTCTTACAAAAGTTCAGACTGATGAGGAATGAACCTGATAGAGAATTATCATCTGTATGTCTTACTTTCAGCATGATGGGGTAGCATGTTGCTGGATCAGCTGTTTTTAGAGCTAAAATTCTATTAAAGGAAAAATAAAAGAAATGGAAAAGAATAAAAACATGAACTAAGAGTTGAAATGTTTTATGAAACACATGCTAAATCTCCCTCCTTTAGGACTAGTGGCCTACAATGGAGCAGAGCACTGGGCCAAAAAGAATAAATCTTACTGTAAATGGCTGAGACAATTTTACACACAGCATGAATTGAGAGAGGGGAGGAAGGGAGGAGGCCATAAGACCAAGACAAAGCTTGCTAGGAACAGAAAGAGGTAGAATATGTCTGTGAGAGAATGCAGTCATAAAAGGAAAGAAAAATTGACACAATATGAACAAAATAAGACGAACTCACTTTTTTTGTTGTACAGCACTTTGTCTTCTATGTCAAAGCCTGTTATACCATTACATCATTCGTGTGCTGAGTACTAAGCTGTGATTTCATTGGGTCATATGTTGTTCCCAGGAACTTTACTACCAATTCAGATCACCTCGAGGCTTGATTTTGCATTACGTTGATGTCACTGGGGTTAGCCTTGATTTATATTGCTCTAATCATTACAAATCCACACTTTATTGGTAACATTTAGCATTTCTTTAGAGGTTATCATTCATTGATCTCAGAGCACTCTGGCAGTAAATAATGATCATTTCCAGCATGTGGCAGATGATTAAAAAAAAAAAGGAAAGCACAGAACACTTGCATGTTTTGCCTGTGATCACATGGCATGGCGGGGAACACAACCCAGATCTCCTGATGCCTTGCATATGAGATCATGCTGCCTCCCTAAATAAAATTAAAATGGAGTTTTGCAGTAAAAAGGAATGACTCTGCTCTGATACCAGTCTTAGTGAGATCAGCAGTGGGCCTTCACTTAATAACAGCACATTGCTGCTGGGTTCACTGGGAACATTATATTAGACTCCCTCAATAACTGGAGAAGAAAGTGCCTGAGCTTCGGTTATCATCTGTACACAAAATGCTGTAACATGTTACAGGAGGAGCACTTCAGCAGGTGAAAAAACAGTTGGTCGCCTCACAGTTTACATAGCAAAACAAGTATTCGCTGTATTAATTCAATTCATATCATAGCCCCCCCCCAAAAAAAAAAAAATCCACTGATTTTTTTTTGCGTTTTTGTTTGTTTGTTTTTTGTTTTGTTTTGGTTTTTTGTTTTTTTGCTTTTCCCAAAGGTGTCAGTGCCCCCATATTTACCTGTGACTTTCTAAGGCTCAGCTGTCTCTAGTGGGATGCAATGTGTATCCTGCTACCTCTGTCCCTCTCTTTCTGCCCCATTCTGATTAAAAAATGTGTTTTTAATACTGTGAAATAGAGATTGTGCTTCCATCCTACCAGTACCACAGCAAATTTAGCCCTTACTGTTAATAGAAAAAGACTTAGTGATTTCTCGTGGAAGGAAGTGCAGCGTGCACAGGAGCTGGTGTGGTATCCCACCGTGGGGTTGCAAGGACGTGGGAGTTGGGCAGCAACGGCCATTGGCAAAGGCTTTGGCCATATGGAAAATATACCGCAATAGGGAAAAGAAAAAGCAATATCAGTATCATATAATACCAGGTTGGAAGGGACCTCAAGGATCATCTGGTCCAACCTTTTTGGCAAAGCATGATCTAGACTAGATATCCCAGCACCTGTCCAGCTAGATCTTAAAAGTGTCCAGTGTTGGGGACTCCACGACTCCCCTGAGGAGATTATTCCAACAGCTGACTGTTCTCATTGTGAAAAATTTTCCTCGTGTCCACTCAGAATCTCCCTGAGAGTAATTTGTGCTCATTACCTCTCCTCTTTTCCATTTGACTCCTTGTAAAAAGGACTCTCTGTATTCTTTGTAGCCACCCTTTAAATACTGGAGCATGGTGGTAAGAATAGAGATCAGGATGGACATAGAATCACAGAATGGTTTGGGTTGGATAGGACCTTAAGATCATCTAGTTCCAAACCCCCTGTCATGGGCAGGGGCACTTTCCATTAGGCCATGTTGCCCAAGGCTCTGTCCAACCTGGCCTTGAACACTGCTGGGGATGGAGCGTTTGCCACTTCTTTGGGCAACCTGTTCCAGTGCCTCACCACCCTCACAGTAAAGAACTTCTTCCTTATATTTAACCTGAATCTTCCCTGTTTAAATTTTAACCTGTCACCCCTCGTCCTATCATGAACATCATGGTTCTCATGGAGCAGTTGGGATGGCTGTTTACGCCAGTCCTAGTCAGTCTGCTCAGTTGGCACAATGTTGCTGCTGTATGGTAATGCTTCATGGACAAACAGAGGTGCCAGGGTCATGTTGCTGAAGGACACTGAGTTTGTAAATTGGTTCTTGGCACCCTAAGGGGTGAATGATGCATCCGGTAGACAAGACTATTTATGACAGTGTTTCCCATAGAGAAAAAGAGATTTCCTAGAGAGAGAAAAAGAGGTTACTGTTTTGCTATTTGTAGGTCTACCATTTTTCTGATTTTCCCTGCAAATATTCTCTTTTTCCCTCTTTTTTGTTTTGGTTTGGTTTGGTTTGGTTTGTTTGCTTGTTTTGTGGGTGTTTTGTTTTGTTTTTTTTTTCCCCTCAGGAAATACATTATCTCAAAGGTCTGGACAAATGGTCCTAGCAGATGTTTAGGCGATCTTGGTGCACACCTGTTTAGTTGTGTTGCACCTGTTGGGCTCTGTGGGGAGTGTGAGACCATGGATCCTGCCCACCATAAGCAGAAAAGTTTTGCTTACAGAGATCAGTCTCTGCTCCACAATGCAGGCAGGACCCCAGTTTTGCTCACCTTTTCCTTGTACGTAATCTGTGGTTAATTGTAGAGGCATGAAAGGGCTCGAGGTTTGTGTCAGGCAGCCTGACCCCCCAGTTATCTGCTGACGACTTCTGCGGTAAAGCCACCCGTCAATGCAAATGGGAGGGTACCCTGAATTAAGATGTAATTTTCTGGGAAATAATGAACTGAGGGGTAGTGGAGCCTATATACGTGAACTTAAAGTAGTCTGTGACAAATGGCAGGGCAAAGGCGTAGTGCTGGTCACTGAAATGAACCCTCTGGTTTTACACCTTTAGAAAATACAACTGTGATTCATCCTTATGGGTTAAGGTTTGTGATCCAGTGAGGAACATGTAGGAATCTGACCATGAAGTATCTTAATATTGCAAAATTACCTGTAATACTGAATTCCTTGGCAGCATGAAGTGATCTTTTGCACTTGCGCATGCTTCTTCATGTGCATGTTTGGGTCTCTCTTGAGATACCACTTTTGTGATGGCCTGTTCGATGTGTGACAAACTGCATCTGCAGTGATGCTTTGTAATGACTGACCATGAGGGCTGTGTTTACTTAAAGGGCTGTAAAAGACCCATTTAATATGTTTGCTTGATGGCAGTAAAATATTTTAATTGCTTTAAAACATTGTAATAGGTACAGAGAGCAACTTTGAAGTTGTTTCCTCTGCTTCAATACTTCAAGTTTATACAGAAAAGAAATACTGGTTGCCCTGGTAACTGCTTTTTCACAGGTTCGTCCTGTGTAACATGCTGTAGATCTTTCTTATGTGTTAGATGGACAAAGAAAAGACGAGGTAAAATCTATATTCAGAGTTCAATGTATGGAAAGGTAAGTACCAAGTTTGGGCACCTGTAAGTAATTCAAGCAGTGCAGAGCGCACGAACTGCCAATCTATGTGTGTATCTCTTTCTCTATTGTAATTTATATTCCTCCCTTGAGAATACCTGCTTCATCAGGTTGCCTGTATTCATCGGCCATCCAGTAGAATTGAAATTGTGACGTTATGGCTCTGTCATGTGGCTCATGGTTTTCTAAATGAGCATTGCACCCATCTATTTATTAACGGGATTTACAGAAAGCAGACTAATAAACAGTGTTTGTGATGACCTCTGTCTGAAATCATTACTGCCTCGCAAGGCAGTTAGTGTCCCATAAATCAGTAAGGTTATAACTCCTGTGCTCTCCACAAAATGCTGCTCCTGCCTCCTCGGTTGCCCTGCTGAGCAAAGTAAGAGGCTTCTGAGTGAAAAAATATGAACTGGTTTATTAGTATTTGTCCCAGATTTTGATGACATCCTGGGAGCTTACAGAGGAGTATGGAAAAAAGCATTCCTTGGTCACACACTGTTGTGGTGCTGTTACAGGAATTTGAGTACCTGACATTCATGAGTTTCTCTAGCTCGCCTCATCTTTTTGCTGTTTTTCCTTTGTGAGAAATGTGTTCATGGTGAAATACAGCATGGGAGACAGCACACTAAAACATGAATAACTGGGAACATGCTGCACTTCTCTGCAACAGGTAGATTAAAACAACACAGCACCTCCAAAAAAAGCCTGGCTTTCTCCTCCTTTTCTGTTTTTACGGGTGGTGTGAAAGCCTAGTGAGTGCCTTGATAGAAAGCAAACACATGTAGCTGTTCAGTTTTATCTCTGTTTAACAGATACTGAAAGGCACTTTTGCTAGAACTCTGAATTCTTGATCTGTCCTTCAGTGGTTTGGTGTAAAGAGATCTGACAGCTGAAATACTGGTTTCAAAGTGTGTCCCATGTTCCTCTGATGGTCTGCAGCACTGCAGTACTGCAGTAGTTGTCACTAGTGAGGTTCTTTTTGCCAGGCAATAAACTGAGCTGAGGAAATTACCCACATATTATAATTAGAAGTGTTGTGGTGGATTGTAAATATCTATATTGTTTTCAGTTATTCTGGACCTAGGGAGCACCTCAGAAAAAAATTAAGTTTCGGACTCTACTCATTGAAGGAAAAAAGTTGGACAATGTCTGATTGTGTTTGCATTGATTTCTTTATCCATTAAGCTTACGTACAGGAAAGCTTTTATGAACGAGTATCAGGCTGTAGGTAGGCAGCATGAAATCTGCTAGCAGGATGCTTTGCTTATTACCAGACATGCTATGGATGGCGGCATCAATTGCCAGGAAAGTATTGAACGGTGAAACAAATGGCTGACCTTGTAATGGGCAGTGTTAGGGACTTGTTATGGACCATTTCCTCCATGAGTCAGGCACTTTGGCACCAGTCTGATCCCCCGTTGTCACTGAAACAAAAGTGCCTGAGAACCAGAGCTGACCTTGCTGCTGGGCTGTTCCTGGCATAGGGCAGGGTCACTTGCTGAGATTGCTTGGAAGCTTCTGTGTGTACAAAGCAGTTGCTGTAGCCTTCACCAGATCCCAAAAGTTTGATCCTTAAATAAGGGTGATGAATATTAATAATTAAAAAGTAATCATAATGTGCATTATAAAGGGTAAGGTTGTCAAACGGCAGAGCAGCAGTGGCTGTGTCATTGAAGACATTTAAAAGCTTCCTGGGTGCTTAGTTTTTTCAAGTTTCTACGAGTCTGGAGTCCCAAATTATTTTATTGGCACTGAAGCATTATGGGTGTGCTGCAGTCCTGGTCATTCAGTGTGTTGGAGCATGACTTGGGTTTCCTGAGTTACCAAGGTTTTCCTCCAGTTGAAAATGGGATCTGGAGAGGAGACAGTGGGACTTAGCATTTTCCCTGACATTAAGTTGGGATGTGGCCAGAGTATACATCCAGAGGAGCTGGGAAAATTTCCCAGACGCCATAGTTTAGAATTGCCCATGTAAACACTGTCTGCTTTTCCTGATTTATTTGACGGTGTCACCTGGATAAACTTCTACAATGCTAGGCAGTACCTCTGAAACTCAATCGCAAATAGGGAATACTCACATCCCGGTTGTAGGCATTTGATTTGAGTACTTCAATCATCAACTTAGGTGATCTGTATAAACTCACTGGAGTCTCCAGAGGCAATTCAGAACCTCTAAGCATCAAAATAGAAACCACTTCTAAAGGGTAGGGGTTTTGTATGTGCCTTTTTCTAAATCTGAAGCAATGTAATTATGCTCTTTAACTGCCTTGTAGGAGTCTGATAAGAACTCACTCAGTGAGGGTTATGAGAGACCTGGGACGAAAATATAAAAAACCATCTTCACTTCTACCACAGTGGCTGTATTGCAGCCAAATGGAGGATAATTCCAATTAACTATGTCTCAACAAGAAGAGCATTAGGTTCCTAGGTGGTTTGATGTTAGAAGGAGCGAAGCACAAGGTGAAATTAGTATCAGAGATGATAAGGATGTTGACTTTGAACATGTGCAACAGAGTAGAGATGGTAATTTTCTTGTGGTTGCATGAAACTTTGTTAGAAGTGAGACCTTCTGTCTAGTTGAGATCACTCAGTTTCTGCATTGGGATGAAATCTTATGCAACTTCTGACCAGCTTGAAAGGGTTCTTGAAGTATTCAGTATCTTTTCAGTCTGGTTCCCATGGGGCATGGCTCAGTGAAACCTTCATCTGGAAAGGGATCTTGTGTTGTCATTGCATGTAGTACATGCACTTCTTGGCTAAAATGTCCTGTGTTTGTTTGCATTTGATTGAACTTCATGTAGAAGTTCCAGATGCGTCCATGATTTTGTTAGTAAGAGAACTAAAACCAGTTTACAAACAGAAGGCATCCTCTCCTCTTGTCATGATTATTTTTAATGCATCAATAAAAGGTGGTAGAAAGTTTTTCTAGAAAACATGTTCTTCATTCACTAAAGTTCACTCTAATGGTCATTTCTTCAAAATTAAAAAAAAGAGTTTGGTTTTGCTGGGTGCAATCATCAAATCATTAACAAAAAGGATAAAGCAGCAGTGAAATGGAAATAATTAAATGAAACATTTAAAGATTTATCTGTATCTGACTTATTACTGTTTGCCTGCCTCTTTCTTTTCTAACTGAAATCTACGGCAGATTGCAAAAAATGGAAAGCTGTTCTTTCTTCACTTTCTAGAAGTCTGTATGGTAGGCAAAACTTAGAGGTGGTACATGCACAAATTGTTAGTGATTTAGCATTCTATTTGATTTTAAAGACTCCATCAGGAGACAAACCAGAAATAGTCAATCATGAAATCATGGTTTTATATGTAAGTTACCTACCAGATTCCCTCAAAAAAGGCTTAGTCCCAATGCAAATTACATGCATATATCCTCATACATCCAAAGCACATAACATAACCTTTCCTTTAAACCTTTATAGTGGTCAAATATAAGGTCATTATATTTTTTTGAAGCATCCTTAATTGATTGAAATTACAGAAGTACGACAGTTATTCCTCTTTTAGGAAAGTAGTTGCTTTGCGTTAATCATACTTGGTTGCCAGGAGAAGAGTGGGTGTGACTTTTCAAATTAAGCAGCCACAGAGAAAAACACTTAGTAATTTTCTTCAAGTAAGTTAATGTTTTGAGAATTATTTTCATTTGAAAGCAAACAATCCTCAGATCTGGGTTGGAGAAGGAGGAACCATGTTTTATTTTTATTCTCATTTAGTGTTCCAGCCTCTTCTTTGCCATTTTTGTTTCACTGAAAAAATTAACTTAATTGAGTTCTTTTGGAAATAGTAACAGAAGGATGACAGATGCGTTTGTCGCCCCTCTCCCTAATGAGGGAGCATTGTCTCATTCAATAGCTGCCCAGTGCTGTGCGCGAATGGAAGGAGTACTGTGGTGGTCCCACTCCCTCTGCCTTTTAGTGAACAGAAAACATCCCCCCACTTCATCAGCAGTCTATAAATAAAAGCTGCAAAGATGAGTCTGCTGGTCCCCCGCTGGGGGTGGCAAGGACTGTCTCTCTGGTGCCTGTTCTCTACCCGTCCAGACTGAACAACTTTTAGTAGGACAACATTCGCTGGGAAAAATAACTGAGTTGAAAAAATAGAAAGGGGCGAGGGGGATGTTTCCATCTGGAGGCAGGAGGCGGATTCCTCAATCCTCCTGTGCCCCCACCATCTTTGAGCAGCAGGCAGTTGGCGTCACTGCTGCAGGCCCCCTCCAGTAGTGCCTTTTTTAGCTGTGTGTATTTACAGTTGCAAGCTGTTTGTTGGGCTTTTACCTGACAAAGGTAACTCTTTTACCCGACAAAGGTTATTCTTTACACAGTAACGTGCGAGTTGGCTCCTGGTTTGTCTGGGCCTCCATGTACAACTGGTCTGTGAGTAGTAATTCTGTACACCTGAGTAAAAAGGATCACTTAGAACAGGCGGTTCACTTGGAGAGATCCATCCAGTGTGCTTTTACTTTGAGCTTGGATCATGCAGTAGATGCTTACTAGAAAGACTAAATCTCTCAGGCATTTAGTCTTTTACTTACATGGAGCATCCTTTTAAAAAAATAAGTAATTTTTCAGTTAATCTCAAAGCTGAAACTGAGGTCACTTTTTTTGCTCTCCCTATCTAATCGCAGACATTCAAGAAGACAACCCAGAAGTCGGGAATTGCTGCAGGGGAGTTCTTTGTGGCACATCACCACCCAGGGGTTCAGGCATACCCCTTTTCATCCTCCTCATTCTCCTCCTCCTGATTGCAGTCGAGTGGCTCAGTTGCCTGCAGTGCAGGCTTGGGCTAAGGAAACTCCTCATGAAGCTTCACACAAACCTCCACAGGTTCAAGTTTGTCTCATCCTTTAAACTTTCAGCCTGGATGTCGAAAACATCTGCTGACCTGTCCACAGGCATGAAAAAAAGAGAAGGATTTATGTATTTTAGTCAACTTGATTTAAAGGGGTAAGAGTTATTGTGAGACAAGGAGGTATCAGCTGTTCTTCCTTGTAGGGGGAGAACCACCACATGGCCACAGTAGACTGTTTTTGGCAAGCGCAGCTGAAGTGAAGTAATGTGCGTGTTTCCTATGAAACATGGGGGATCAACTATGAAAAACGCCAAGCAGGTCTGCAAGGGCAAGACACGCTTGACTTTCCTCACTGCCTAGCCCCATATCCCCGGGGTGCTTCAGCTCCTGAGACTTTGGTTTACCACACCAACCCTGTGCAGCAAAGCACAGACACACATGCTTGATGTTAAACCTACTCCTAAGTCTTATATAACTCATTAAATACAAGCATATGCGTTTAAATGCTCTCCTGAGTGACACCCTCACAGCACATGCCAGCAAGCACGTATTTAATTTCATGCATTTGACGGAATGTTGATTTTGTTTCATTTATTTTTGTGCCTGGTGAGAAGGGAAAGGGGTGGTTTTTTATTCGCATTTTCTGCAACTTTCTATGTAGGGAGTGTTGAAAAAGGGACTCTGCACCATCAGTTAGAAGCTTTGCTACTTACTGAATCTAATTACTTCCCCCTGCAGTTTTAAAAATCAATAGTAATTTCTAAATGAGTATGGTATGTAATAAATTAGGTTATTTTCATGACAGCTTGTATCTTTAATATCTGGCTACGAAATAAGAGGTGTTAACGACTGGGCATGATGTGTAAAAGAAGATGCATCGTTCCCAGTGCCCAGTATACCTTTGGCAATAAGTTACATTTATGCATTAGAGAAAAAACATGTATTCCTGCAAATGAGATGCTACCATACAGTCCCAGCTCAGCAGGAAACATCCTGGCTTTGCTCAAGTGTTGCATGAGCATGGTTTTACTGGAGCAGGGGAGGATTTTGAGATTTCTCACATGCTTTTCTTCCAGTTAATGCCAGCTTCCCCCTTGCACGAGGTGTGTAGTTTCCCTATTTAGATTGGGTTGATCATTACAGACTTAGTTCAGCAAAGCTTTTAAGCATATTTTTAACTTCAGTGTGAATTTGCTTTGATGCTTGTGGATTCATTGCTGTCCTACCTGCCCCTCTAACTTGAAGCAAGATAAAACTACTGCTGAAGCAGGACAACTACCATGCTTCAGATGTGTGTGGGTCTGACACTTTAGGGAGTGTGTGTGGACTTGCTCAGCATCTGCTGCCCAGTTGTGCTGCATGTGAGTGGTAACTTTGGTATGTTCAAAACACCTCCTGGTAGTTTTCTGTCCTGGAAATCCCATGCAGGAGTGTTAGATGCATGAAACTCAGCTGCTGAAATTTCTGATCTGCAAATGAATGGCAGTAGGTCCTGTAAGAGTTGAGTGGAAATCATGGTGTGTCAGATCTCACTGCTGGTAGGTCCTCTTTAATATTTAGATCAGTGGCAGAGGAAGGAAACTTTGGCCTAATTGCTGGATGCTAGGTATGTGCTGGCAGCATGCCTGTCACTGGGAGTAAATGTGTTAAATTTACATCACGAACTGGTACAGTTTTAATGAGAATCATAGTGTTAGTCATCAGGCAGCTGAAAAAGGCCACTAACCAAAGTCCTTATAGCCTTTAACAAATGTTAGAAACATCACTGTAAAGCATCCAGCCCTTCTACTGGGAATCTTGCCTGCAGAGCTGATGGTATTTTATAAAGGGTGTCAGTGTGATATGTGAATGTGTCAGGTCTGCTCCTTTAAGTATTCCCTGTAATGTACATCTGAAATGGCTTCAAAACAAGTCGGTGCAGGTGGAACTTGTGTGAGGGAAAGAAGGACTGGGCCACTAGGGAAGGATCCAGAGGAGCCTGCAAGGGCTTGAGTATATGTGGTTTGGGTCCTGTGGTACTTCAATATGCAAGATCACATGAGAGTCTGGGACACTCAGGGAGAGGTTTGGGTTTATTATGCATCTGAAAATTCTGGGTTTGAGGTCTCTGCCAGAGATTTGGTGTTAATCTAACATGAAATATTTTCCTTAAAATAGCATACTGATATCTAGAAAAGATAGGAAGAACAACAAAGGAAAGGTGAGACCTTTTTTTTGACAGTATCACAGAGAAAAGAGAAATTAATACAAATGGGCCAGTTTGTATCAGGAGTGGTTTTGGTCTGGGGTCTCCATGGGGAAAGATGAAATGCTTCCACTTCTAAAAGTTATGTTACTGGATTAGTGAGATTGTTGCCCTTATCTTTTTAAATCATGTCTGCCAGGTCTGGAAAGGAACCTCCCTTTTGTTGTTTGGTATGAACGTGCAAGGGGGTTGGTGAACCACGATGGGACCAGATTGAACGTGCTCTTTCCCTAGAAAGGTTTCTGAGGACTGTGAAGTACCAGACAAAAGCAATCGTCATTATTTTTTAAATCATTAATAGATGAACTGGAAAACTGTAGGCTAGTTTACTTAACATCTGCTGATAGGACAGGAAACTTCTTGAAAGCTTTCTCAAGTGATGTGGTAAGAAAACGCCTGGAAAAGTACAGTTTCATTGTGGACAAGCAGGATGAGTGCTGGCTAGGGGAGGTCAGGCTCAGCCAGCTTTCTTGAGACACTAAGATATTAGTGCCACAGCAGGGGAAAGAACATTTTGTAGAACAGCACATAGGCCTAATGGTGGTGGCGGAAGGAAGAAGGCAGGTTTTGGACAAAGGTCTGCATGGATGAGCAGTAGCAGAGGAGCAGCTGCTGGAAACTGGCCTCACGCCAGTAAAAGATCATTGTAGATGGAAAATTCAGATTTGAGAGGGGTCAGTGGCATGGAGCCCTATGGAACAGCTCTGCTCATCCTCACCAGCTGGTGAGGCAGCAGGATGTGGTGGGATGTGTAGCAGGGCTACCAGCCCCCCAGACCTCCAGCAGCTATGCCCCTGATGGCCCTACAGCTAGAAGTCCATCATGCACATGGGACTGGCCATGCCCTCCCCAGGCTATGTGATCGGTACTGAAAAATATACTCAGTGGTAGCAGGAGTGAGAAGTTCTCTCCAGGTGTCATTGCCTTTGTTAAAACAGTGTAAATAGTCAAGATTCTGTTTATTTATTTATTTTGTTTCTTTTAGGGGCAGGGGGTGCAAAGCTTCAAATCGAAGCAGTGCTGAAACTCTCCTATTTATTTTTGCCATTACACAATGAGAAATGTAAGGTGGCTGTGATGTCTTACACTCACAATCTATACTGGTATAGATGCATGCAATTGCAGATATTCATCTCTTTTGGACACAGGAGGAAACTTGTCTTGCTCATCTTTCAAGATCATTGTCCATACTCTGACTAATAACAAAATATTAATTAGGGTAGTTCCTCTTTTATCCCTGAGAGTCTTCTCAAGCCTGCAGAACCTTGCAGACTTACTGCCAAATTCTAGTGAGTGCAAAAGATGGCTTGGATTTGTGGTCGTGATCATTTCTTGTGCTGTAAGAGGATGAAATTATCAAAATGCACAAGCAGCATCTGACATTAATTGCCTGAAATACAGTTCTATTGAGAATTAAACAGAAGAGAAATTCACTGCTGGAGACTCCTTGTCTTAAAGACTGATGGTACGTGGGACAACAGTCTTAAAGTTCATTATTTAAAGTTCATTGGAGGCTGCTGACAGGGGAGGCCATCTCGATGAAATGTACTCTTAACGTGAGATTTCCAGGTTTCCCAAATGGGGCTTGGGCTTTAGAGAAGAGTGTGTTAATAGAAGGTAGATCTTTTGGGTTTTCCTTATGTTCTCTGCAAAGCCTAGCAAATCTGTGCTGCTGCCTCATGTTCTCAGATTCAGAAATGAGGTCATGCAGGTATAGACGGGTGCTTAATGCACGCTATTTAAAAGATGACATTTCCATTCCTGTTTGGAAGCAAAAGCACTGTGAAGCTTATTAGTGCTCAATTAACATAATATATTGCAGGTGTTATTCTCAGAATGATACCAGACATCCCCCCTTGGAGGGGGCAGATTGAATCCTGGTAACTGGCACTTCAACAAAACTGGAAACCAGCACCTAATAATGGGCAGTAAAAATGCAGAATGTCATTGTTCCTCTTCTGAATTCAGTCAAGTCTGGTTGCAAGTGAAGAATAAACTTCAGACTTCCATCTTTTCTTAAGAAAAAGTAAAAAAACAAAGAAAACCTTAGGCTAAAATAATCATACTTCTTAATGTGGTTTGTCAGTACAGAGTTTAGAGAGGAGGAGGAAGGTTTTATAGTCCTCAGCTTAGCACTTGATGGACATTTATGGACTTTATCAGGCATTGTTTCCCAGGCCCTGCTCTCATTTTCTTTTAAGACAAGGATAATAATTTTTCAGTCTGCTACAGTCTCCTAGGCCTCTTACTATGATCCTTTACTGCTAACACAGGAAAAAAAAAGTGTTTCAGCTAAAGATTAAGGCAGAATCCTCTTTGTCCTCTGCAGCATGATGAGGGAAAAGTCCAGTGTTATATTAGAGCCTCAGAATGCAAAATCTAATGGCTGCTATATTGTCCGCAAGTCATTATGTTTTTCAGGCTTCTGAACAGAGCTTGGGAATATTTTGGTGTAATGAGCAGTTGAAGTGAAAATCTTTTTGTATTTTTTTTAACATTATCCACAAATCACATTCTTTTAAACCAAATCATTATTACAAATACAGGAAATTTTAAGATATTAAAGTGAATTGCATTTAATTGGTTCTTCCTTATACCTAAAAGAGAGGTTGCCATGGCAGGATGCCAAAGCTGTGTATGTAGAGTAGTGTGCTCTGTAGGCCTAGCTCACTGCAGCAAAAACTCAGGTTGAGAACAACCTGTTGCTTCCAATAGAGAACAGTTGGGTGAGAGGTTCTCTCCTTGCTTCAGCCGTGCTTCTCAAATAAGAGCATTAGACAGAGAAAATTTTAGAGAACTATCCTAGATTTAAAATTTAGTCCTTTCTAGAAAATGTCAGCTGGAAAAATTGTCAGTTGGAAAACTGGAAAGTATACAGGGAAAGACGGCTGAGTTGCAAGACCTGTTAAAGACGTGGGGATTTATGAAACAGGAAAAATGGTAATGGGTCTGAGTGTATTTAGTTATTTTCATCACACATAAAACCCAACTAAAATAACTTTTATTAGGTTATTTCATGTCTAACCTGAAGTAGTTATGACAAATAGGGGGCAGGGAGGAGCTGCCTTCATGGGCCAGTAATGACCACACTCTCCTCTGTACCACACTTTTCCCACATCCTTGCCCACCACACATTCACGTTCAGCAAGATGCTTGAGGCCATGCTTATGTCCATTAAAGCCCACTTAAGCACATGATTCAGAATTTTATTTAATAGAACCTTTTGCTATATTGAGGCAGTTGGTACCAGTCAGCCTTTAGTCTGATTTGCTGCCATCTACCCCATCCTCAAGGCTGTGTGCCCTCAGCAGAGCTGATCCCCTTTGCTGTGCAGAAGCATCACAGGGTGTTGAAGGCTTGATTAGTGTTTGTAAAATGATCTGAAATCTGTGGAAGGAAGTTGTTGCAGGAAGGCAAAATATTACAGAATGAGTCTGTTCTGGTGTACTTGTTAATAGGTTCTGGGATCCCTTGGAGATGGAAAGTGTTACATAAATGTGAAATTTTAGTTATTTCATGTAGCATTACTCATGCAAAGGTGCTGCAGACCTGCTTCTATGTGATTAACATCTGTGCTGTTTAATGTCAAATATGTTCAAATATTGTTATTGGGCAAATTGAAACTGCAGACAAAACCTAATTTGTTGTTTTATATTGGTGGTAAAATGCCATTTTTATTTCTATGTAACTTAATAAAGATTATGTGCATGTATTAATTATGAACAAAACTGTACCATAGAATGGGTCATAAGTGTCCAGTATTTCAGCAATTAAAATAACAAAGCGCAGTGGAAAGAAACATAAATAAATTGAGACCCATTTTAATTAATATCAGCCTCTTTTGAAACATGTCATGCAGGTCTAAGAGTGGTGCTGCTGATGTCCATTGCAGTTTAATAGCCTCCTTTGTGTGGTTCCAATTTGCATGAGATTTACTTGGGAATTGATTCTTCTCCAGCCCTGCTAGCTGCTATTTTGGGAAGACAAAAGGGACCAAGTATGGTGCTGTAGCTCAAGCAAAGGGCAGGATTTCAAGAGCTGAACCCCAACAGGCTTTGTATGGCTGTCAGGCTGCTTTGTTTTCCTGAGCTGCTCTGGCCCGAATGCTGAGTTTGTGAGCTTTCTATCTTACAGAATAGAAATAATAATATTTCAATTATTATCTCTAAAAAGAGAAGTAAGAGAAAGTCCAATTTTCATTGGATCCCATGCATTTAATAATCTTTTAATGCTTTCTGCAAATTTTGAAGGTGGGGAATGGCAGCTTTTTCAGAGCATGTAAAGCACAAATAGGTGACTCTATGAGCTCTTTACTCCTGCCCAGGCAGCTCTGTTCCCAGTGCAAGGAAATGGGCAGGGGCTGAACCTGCTGGGGTGGCTCTTTCCCTACTTGGGAGCCCAGCTGCCTCCCCAGGGTTCTGCAGAAAGGGTTTGAAGTGTGTTGGATGGGAAGCAAGGGCATATAAGGGACATGAATTTAATAAGGAAGGTGTGACTGTGTATTTGACATGCTGCAGTGTGACTATAGCCCACAGGGCAGGCTAGAGGAAAGGCTGTAACACCAAGAAATCGACACTGAATTATGATCATGGCCTTTCCAGCTCCAGGGTTTTGGGATCTGGAGTGAGCAAAGAAGGCATTGAGCCACCCAAGGCTCCTCTGCGCCACTGGCTGTTTGCTTTGTGCTGCAGGTCCTACCATCACCTTATTGAAGTGGTTCTTCGTGGGCAGTTCAGTGAATTTTATTTCCATGGGGACTGCAGTTTTCTGGGTGTTTAGCATTATCACCGACTGAAGCTAACCTCCCATGTAGGTGTGAACATGGCTGTGTGTGCATGTAACACCAACGTAACAAGCCTGACGAGGGGTACAAGTACAGTACCAGTAACATCAAGGGCACCATTGAACAGAAGATCAAAGGTGGGAAATGTAGTTTACACCATAGCCCTTGACATCTCTGTTGAGATTGCAAACAAAGGTGCCAAGCAGTTTTGATGGTAAAGTGATTTTTGTGATAAAAAGTTCTATTTAGCAGCATGAGCACAAAACGATTACAAATTTGCAGTGACTGAAGAGGTGAAATCTAAATAGAAAGAAAACTCAGCTGAAAAATTGAGGGTGCTGTGATGGGGTCTCTCTGCAGTATTCAAATTACAAATGTAACTGGCATCATCTGAGTCTGTAGGAGGGGCCAGTCCTGCACGGTCCAGGTTCTTGTAGGAAGCAGAGCGTTGGTGGGAACTGAGATGACAGAGCTTCTGGCAGGATGAGACCAGGAGCTGGCATGTTTCACAAGTGGCTCTTTTTGCTGTTAGCAACCAGCTCTTCCTTGATGGGTAGCAAAATAAAATGAGTGATGTGCTTTTTTGGTTCAAGGAAGAATTTTAAAACGTAATGGAGAGCTGCCAGGATAGGAGCAGCACTCCTCCCTTGCTTTGCTTTTGATGTGCAGTGAAGATGAAGGCATTGCCTTGAAATAGTCTCCTACACTGGGCAAACAGGAGATGAAAGGGAAAAAAAGTGGGAAAACAGTGCTGGTTTATACCATGGCAAAAGCACTGCACAGAATAGCCTCTGTAAAATGTGTCATGATAGGAAATCAATTTTGAATTACACTATGTGACGCATACTGTATTTTCCATCCTTCAGTATAATGAGCAAGAACACCCTTACATAATGATGGCTTTTTAAGAGATTGCCTTTGGCTGAATTTATTGCCAGGCTGATCTATCCCATGGCATTTAAACTTCATAATGCTACAAAATGTGCAAGCTGGCTGAAGTGGTGGGAGGATGCTTGTAAAACTTCATGCCAGTGAGGGCCATCCTTCTTTTGCTCTTATGCCTTATTGATCTCTTGCAATGGGTGAAAGCCAACACAAATTGATGCCACAGATCTCTTGTAGTTGTTTCACCTCTCTTTTGTTGTACTGCAGCAGCAGCTATGCTGCTGCAACAGGAAAATGGCCTTGAAGTTCAATGTCCATGTAGCATGTCCTGCATGTCTGTAGCAGTGAAGGCTGAATAGCTCGCATGGTTGAGCATGCAAAGATGGTGACAACTGTTAAAATAAGTCTTTGCACAACACTGGTAGCTCATATTGTCTGTGTGGAAATCCTGAATGATTTAGAAATGCCCTACTGAAAGTTGTTGGCATGTGATGCCCGCGATTCTGCATTCCTCCTCAAGACATTTGGGCACATCTTCCAGTGTTAACCCTATTTTGAGGCCCAGTAGTGGCTGAGTTGGGAGCAAATGAAGGGGGAGACATGCTCGTCTTGCAGGTATATATGCTTCCTCAGCTGCGGATGCCAGGAAAGAAGCAAGTTGTAACAGTGGCTTTTAGCATGTGGACAACTGTCCCTGCCAGAGACTGTGGATGGATGGATGGACAGAAAAATGGATAGATGGATATCATTTCATGGAAGCCAGATATTGCATGTGGATACTAACTTTCACAGGCTGGATTTGAACTAGACCACTGAGGAGTGACACAGTAGAGGTAGTTGGTTGCTACCTTCCAGCAGCCCAGCAAATGCACTTTTAGTTGAAATTGTGCTGAATTGTCCTCATCGTTTTAAGGCACATTTATAACTGACAAGACAGAGGAGATTGTCACATTTTCTTTGGGTTTTTTTTTAACCAACTTTCTTTCTCAAATACTGTAGTGAAATCCCTTCTCTCTTCTTTTCTCTCTAGAAACTGGAGTAATATTTAATGAATATGAGCTCTCTTTCAGCTTGAGTGACATTTTCAGCAATGCCCAAAATGAAACTCAGTGATTTGTTTACTTTTGGAAATTTTAGCTGGGAATTCCTAACCATCCAAAATTCACCCTGGAATGTCAGAATACTTCTCACTGAGTTGTTTTATAACCCTGCTTGGCTGCATGAGATGCTGGTTTCCTAAAAAGAGAAAAACTGAGGACCCAAATCCTGGTTTTATACAGTGAATTGAAAAGAGAAACTAGAAATGGTTTTGAGTTTCCATATTGGAATCTAACCTGGACTGGGATTATTCACTGTTTTTGCAAATTCCTTGACAAATGATGGTATTTGTTCTACACTTGTTCATTGAAATGAGGAGGATCTCCTGGGTCTGAGATGGAGGAGAGGTCCCTAGTGTGGAGCCTTGTCCTGACAGGCATGCAGGAGACCATAGAGGTAAATAGCCTCTGCAGTCCTTCCTCACTGGCTCTTTAAGTGTTACTTCCCTCACGTTGAGAAGGTCAAAATGCCAGAATGAAATTGAACATAACTTCTTGACATTTGAGATTGTGAAATTTTCCTTGCGAATAAGAGCAGTAAATTTGCAAGTTAGTAAGAATAAAACTCCTAAATCCTTCAGACGTTCAGACAGTTTGGGGGGGAGGCTCTAATTAAATCCTCCAGGTTGAGCAGTCCTTGCTCATCTGGTTTGATTTTGGTGAGCTGCCTGAGCTGCTGTTTACAGAAGTGTGCCGCTGTTTGTTTTGTTTCCCAAAGCACAACTGTTACGAATCCCCCAGCGACAATAGTGGACTTGGACATGCTCATCTGTGGCAGATTGATCATCCCAGTTTGCCCATGTGCTACCCTCTGAGTCACTGGCTGTTCACTTAGCACGTAGGGATGGATATACATCACTCTATCCTTTAGAACTGTGGTGAGCTGGAGCTCACCAGCAGTAGGCTCAAGGATGCTGAAGTGCAGATCTGGTTTGTACCTGAACTTTTCCTTTCCATGTCATCCTCCCTCTCCTCTCTGTGCCTTTGCCTTGTCTCAGCTGGTCCAGATGGCTGTGCGGTCTGTGTTTTTACTAGTTGGTGGGGGCAAGACTTTGGCTTACTCAGCAAAATGATGTGCAGTCTGTACAAGGCTGCTCTCTCCATCCTAACATAGACAGGTTTATATGTCTGAACTCTCGATGAGGAAGGAGAGCCACCACCAGAAACCAGTGTCCCTCTGTGCATGTTTACATGAGGTGAGGCGTGCAGGGTGACCGGAGTTGTCTAAAGAGAAGCATGAGACCAGGGCCTTCACCAGTCTGACTGGGATCGAAAAGTGCTGTGCCAATGCTGAATAGCATGGCTATTTTATTAGAATTTTCCCAGGGAAGCATGGAGAAATCAGGGTGTCTGGAAGCAGAAATGGGCTCTGTTTGATCTGCTTGTATAAACAAGTGGTAAATCTAAAGCCAAATTCAGATCTGGTTTGCAACATGTAATCTGCTTTGGCTTAACTAGTGTTAATGAGGTCTAAGCCTGGGCTGGTAAGGGTCTTTGAGAGGTTCCTTCTTGTGTCTGTAACAGAGCACAGATTCTGACTTGCTCACTGATAATTATTTTAACGACAGTGCTGGGTCCAGAGCCAGGATACCTATTTGTTCTACATAATAGAACAACTTCCCAATTTATGTATGTTACTTTTGTTAATACTGGACTTATCCAATCAGTCTCTTACAGTTCCAATTTCTATAGATATTTGCTGTACAACTGTATTGCAGATACAAATATGGCAACATTTCTCATACCTGTACTGTCTCCTAAATGGGGTTTCCTCAGTTTTTTGGGTGAGTTTTCTTATCCCTTCCCACACAGGGTATGTTCTAGCTGGCAGTCATCACTTCATCTCCTTAGCTCTTACAGGATCTTTGGTCTGTATCTGAGCAAAGCAGAATGTCTTCTTGGCTCCTGGTCCAATGTGGGAGCCTAGGAATATTAGGCACCTAATTGGTTCAAATATTAAGAACTATAAAAATTGTGTAGGAAAACTGGATATTATCACAACTGGCCTGTCCTAAAGAATGAAGGGCTACAGCAGATAAAATGCGCTTAGCCTTCAAAAAGTCTAAAGACACCTGCTGAGAGCAGCCATTGAGGAACTACGTTGAGGAACTATAGATTTGGTAACACCTGACTTGCTCCTGGAAACATCCTTTTGCGTGGGAAGGCTACAAATGGTTGTCACGATAATGTCCTGACTGGACTCTGGCATATTTCTGGGCATGCCCTGCGTTTGGAGTCATTACTGGGATGCTGGATTTTCCCCCATGAGAAGTACTCCCACTCCTGTGACAAAGATGTGTCTGATGTCCCCATTGCATTGATATTGCCTTTTTGCCTGGACACAGCCCACCATCCTGGGATGATTGTTGCTATAGAGGTGACCATCTTTCTCTACCAGCTCAGTACCAAAATCTTCATACAGACAAAAGTCTTGAGATGTCTTTGAAGCTGAGAAAAGGCAGACTGCAACTTAGTCTTTTCATGAAGCGGTGGCATTGCAGGGGCAGGTCATGGTGTCCCTGGCTATGCTGTGGATATTGGCATCCACAGTCCCACCTAATTCCTCCCTTGGTCCCACAGAGAAGATTTGAGGTGCTCTGGCTACCTCTGTCCAGATGCAGCTCTGCAGCTCAGCCCCTAATGCCGTCCTGGCACCTGACCTCTCTCTGAACTTTGCAGCCACCACAGGGGCATGGGTTGGCTGTGTCCTTGGTGGTATACCTGTCACCATGCAATGCAGAAAGCTTTCCCCTGAATAATGCTCCATTATTAAGAATATTAGCACCAGGTGTAACTGTTAAAGCATAGTTATGAAATATTTGTTCTGATGATGAATTCATGGCAGTGCTTTTTTTTTCTCAACAGCGGTAATCGCTTGGGTTTCTGGAAAGCCCTGCAGCTAAGAGATAACCATGGCCTTTCCACTGCAAAAATGCCTATGGGTAACTTATTACGCATATGCAGCCTCATTAAGGCATCTGTAGAAAATTAGACTGCTTACTGCATAATTGTTTGCAGGAATAGGAACTGGGTTCATCGCCTTTCTAACAAAAAATGTCTATCTGTCTAGGGACTGATGACTTTATTTCAATTTGTATCAAGGCCATGATAATGAAATGAGCTTGAAGAAAATGAAAAGCAGACTATGAGAACCTGGCATCAGTAGCGAACTGCTGATAACATGGTCTCATTTTCAGTTCATCTGGGCCTGGGCTCTGCTAGTGGTGGGAAAATGTCAGCTCCTTCCTTGTAGTCCAAGAACATTAGTCTTTTAAAGATCTGTATACCAATACTGATGCTGTGTTCTCACTAGTTACACTCTTATATAGAAGTACTTCCTTTTTAAAGAAAACATTTATTAGAATGTAAGGGTTTGTTTGGTTTTGTTTGTTTGTTTGTTTGTTTTTCTTTTGGAAAGGAAAGATAGTACTTTACTTGAACACTTGACCATACGGCATCAAGGTGGTTTAATTCCCGGCTTTTAACCTGTCTGATACTGCAGTTTGCTCATGGCATAAATAGGATTGTGCTTCTTCCGTTCTCCTACTCTGTGTGTATTTTCTTTAGAGATTGTCTTCTCCTTGGGAAGTGTTAACTCCTCAGGTTCCCAGCTAGTGCAAGCAGGGGATGCTAAAGGAGGGGCCGGCATGTCCCACGTGGCAAGACCCTCATCACAAGTGTAGCTTGACTTTTCTCACCCAAACCTCTAGATGTGAGGCTGCTGGAAAGCAGAGCTTGTCGGCAACCACACTGCCAGGCAATGTACAGTATGCTTGAGTGCCCACTGTGTGTTAGACACCGAAAGTTTTCCGGCTTAGGTTAGCCAGAGGAAAGGTTTCAAATATATGGACAGTCATTACACCATCAGCTTTTGCCTAAACTGTTGAAAAATTTTCCTTCGTGCCATAAAAACCTGTGCTGTTTTCCAAAGTGTTCACCCTCTAAATCATCATGTATTGTGCTATTTGGCCTAAATACGTTGGTTTGCTACTAATAGCCAAACTTTAGGCAGAGGAAACTCAGACACCCAAACAGCTCAGCTCTGAAGGTGCTGTGGGTGGGATTGATGGATCTTACTTCTGAAGTTTACAGCATTTACACCTGCATCTGAGCTAATCAGGTATCTCTTTGTTGTTAATTACAAGATGTAGTCACTCTTAGAGAGTGATGCATCCAATTTTTTTAGATGACATCTTCAGAGAAGATGAATTGCCCCCTGTATCACCATATTTCTCTGTTGTCTCTTTTGATTCTGTTGTAAGCCATTGGCAGCTGATGAAGGAAAACCACCCAATGCTGGCCTTTCCAGTTGTCTTTCAGCACCCTGCTGCGAAGGGAGAGCTTGCATCTGCCAGGGCCTTATCCAAAGTAGAGACTCAGCAGGAACCCAGGAGTTAGGAGCACTCCAGAGTGTTCTTAACTGAAAAAACAGTGATTGAAACCCATAACTGAAAGCGTTTCTGAGCCTGTGCAGTATCGTAGGGCTTTACGACTTCTGTGCAGTGCATCTTTGCAGCCTGCTCTGTTTCCCTCACTTACTTTTCTCCTGATTTACTTGATCAAGGTGCATCTTTAATTTGGAAGGAAGCAGTAAGGGACCACAGTCTTCCACTCTATTTGCATCTGCAAGGGAAAAGAAAGCTCCTTGAGGTGGAAATTTCCTAGCTTGCATTTTGCCACAGCACACAGCCATATATTACAGTCAGGAAAACAGATACTGCAAGTGTGGTGCTGATTTATTTTACATTGTGCTCTTGTGAGGCAACTGTGGACTGAAGTGAAAGCACACAAATAGTCCAGCGCCATTAGAGTGCCTTAATAAACATTAATACAAGCACATACTTTCCTGCTAAGAAAGTGACTGGTGAGCAGAGCTCACACTGGCAGCTGTGCACAAATTAAGCTTGAGCTTAATTTGCTAATTTGCTGAGCTCATGTGTAGCTGTAGTATTACACAGGGAGAGGAGATGTGCCAAAGTGGACGCAGGAACTCTTAACATCATGACTGAGGAGTGCATCTATAATTAACACGAGAAGTATCTGTGTTTTTTATTTTTACTTTTTGATCTTTTTCTGAGGGAGGCTTGGTTTGATATTATTTAGTAAACTTTAGAACATGATGATTTGCCCAAGTATATATATTTTTACACCAAATCTGGCAGGTTTTTCCAGCCAAGAGAGCACATTATACACAAATGTAAGTAATTATATAGCTTCAAGTTCTTTTTAATATTTTCAATTTTGAGGCTTTAATTGCTTAGAAAATAGTGAACAACTTTATTTTTATTTATTAACTTTTCATTCATGGTTTATAACAAACTTACTAAGGATGCAAACTGGATTTCAGTTAAAATGCAGAAAACCTGCACTGTAAAACTGCTTCAGTATTAGTTAAGTAAAGCTACTTGTGCTGGATGAAAGAGTTTGGGTGGTTTTGGTTTTGTTGTTTTCTGGGGTTTTGTTGTTTTTTGGTTTTTTTTTTTTTTTTTTTTTAACTAATCTAAGTATATTTGTATTTTAAAACATTTACAAATATTGTTTACAAGTAATAAGCTAGGCTGCTTATTTTTGGTCAACTGCCCTTCTGAATTATTAGATCCCAGTTTTCCAAACCCATTTTTTTTTCATGTATCAGATGGAGAAAACCAGTCTTCCTGTTGTTTCTAATACTCAGTCCTTGGTGTAATCCGGGTGAACGGGTTATACTGATTTTATTGAACTAAATTAACCTAAACTAAATGGATCATTTCATTGAGACAGTAGATTTTTGCAAGAGTGGCAGAATCAGGCCCGATAGATAAAGCAGTATCAAAAGGAAATAGATGTACTAGATTTTAATGTTTCCAGCACTTGATGATTATTTTCCAAACCTTGAAATGTTACAGTTCTCTGTAAAACTATTTAACTGAATGCATAACTTGGTTGTTCCTGGGTCCCTAATGATCAATTGGGTGTTATTTGTTATTGATTCCCAGTGCTACTTTTGATCTAAAATAGACAAGAATTCATTTCAGAATGATATACAGCACTTTTAAGTTATGTGAAAGTTTTGTTATGTACAGAAATACTCAGAGATCCAGCCTAAGTGAATAACCATTGTATGATTTCAGGCGTGGATATAAGTATAAACTGAAAGACTTCTTATTGCTACCAAAGAGAACAGTTGATTTTTAAACAGAATTCTGATTATTTACCTTTAAGGTTTGTAAAGCTAAGAAGTGTTTATATATTGAAAGTCAAATATGAACTGTTTTGTATGCAAAATTAAAGTATACATGTAAATATATTGGGTTGGATTTAGTTGAGAGAGGTTATTAAATTATTCAGTTCTTCTTGTGATACTTGGATAAATAAAGTCTCATTTTCCACTCTGCAGCTGATCTCATTAAAGGGGGAAAAAACCTCTTTAATGTTTAAACCATCCGCTAATTCTGAGCAAATCCCTATGAATGTTCTAAGGAGAGAGAATTCTTAAGTCTCTGGATTTTGTACCCTAATTAAATCTCTTGACAACTCTCTGCATTATGTGGCTCAGTGCAATACAGGAGGTGGAGTTCAGCTTTTCATAATTCTCCTTTTTTACAAAATAAGGCTTATATTTCCTTTTGATTCTGTGTACTGAGGGGACCCATTTCTGTGTGATCCAAATGCAGTTACTCCTTGGAGGTGTATGTTTGCTGAGTTTTTTTCTTGGATGGGAAAGGGGACTGTCCAAAGGAGGGGTGGATGTTGCTAATAGTGCAACAAATTAGGAGGAGGAGTGGATCCATTTTTGAAGTTGTCTTAAGAATGAAGTATGGCCCAGGGAAGTTGTGAATGCTGCATCACTGGCAGTGTTCAAGGCCGGGTTGGACGTAGCCTTGGGTGGCATGGTTTGGTGGGAGGTGTCCCTGCACCTGGCAGGGGGGTTGGAACTTCATGATCTTAAGGTCCTTTCCAACCCTAACTATTCTGTGATTCTATGATTCTATGATTTGACTGATAGATTTTTAACTATAAATGGATTAATCAGTGTGACTAAGGTCATGTATAAAAAAGGGACAAGCTAATTAAGTCTGAGCAGTACTCCAAATGTTTTTTGTACTGATGACTGGAGATCAAAGGCTAGAGCAAGTTTTTAAAGATTATATTTCTTTAGATGAATAAATGAGCCTTACTAAAGATGGACAGGGCATGCTTTTCAGAGGAGGACAATCCAGACATATTTCCTACCTGGTTCATGTGCTTAGAAGTGTCTGGTTTTTAGTTGATGCTTGGTTATTCAGATATATTATGCTCCCATACATTACAGCAGGAGAGATTAATATTTTTGCATTTTCACGCTTTATTTTAGTGCAGGGATTTTTCTCTGTGCCTGGGGCTCAATTGTCAAGAGATTCTGGAAATTGTATTTATAATGGGTAGGCTGTGTTTATTATGGTTAGACTCCAGCCGCACCAGTCCAGGAGTTGCATATGCCCGCAAGATTCATTCATCCTCCCTATTTTCAAAGGATACAGTTAGGTACTCCCCTATACTCTGTCCCACTTCTCTGCTGCGTGCTCTCCTTTCTGCTGCTACATGGAAGATGGCTATAGAGACAAACCCAGATTTGAGGTTTGTAGAAGTTTACTGGGGCCAAGTTATAGTCAACTTGTATCTCTTTGTAATGTCATTTAGGAAAAAAACTACACCTATGCCTTTTTGTTTTGCACTGGGCCTTTGAAGGCTTAGGGATTCAAGGCAGTAGTAATGCACAATAAAATGCATCTCCTGTGATGTGCTGAATGCCTGTAATCAGTACTGAAGTCAAGGGCAACTAAAGACACTCAGCTGAGTACAAAGGAGCCCTGAATGTTGGTCAGGATTAGGAACCTAAGTGCCACATTTGTTTTTTTAAAAAATTCCATTACTGCAGTTTAAATAGAAATTATGATTTCCTTGAGCAGAACAAGCAAAAGCCAGATGTAATCTTGTGGAAGTCAGGAGTTGGTAGCAAGGCAAGTTTGGGCAGAGGGCTACTGGTATACCTCACTGAAAACTGCTTCCCTCAGTCAACAGTCACAATAGACCCATTTATTATAGTTTTCATATGCTGTGTTTGGAGATGTTTTTGCACAGTTGTTTCTCATTTTTTGACCTGATACAGCATAGTACTTACATGTAAACTTTGGCGTTTGCACACACACATGACGTTGATGTAACTTTTCTGTGAAGTTGGGGGTATTTTTTTTCTTCTAGACAAGGAAAAGGCAAGGAGCAGGCTGCAAATTTTTGACAACTTCATTCTGAAATGAGAGCTATTTCCATTTGGATTTTTAAGTGAAAAGAGTAGGGTTTTTGCCACTTGTGGGGGTGGCATAGACCAAATGATGTCTTAAGGTTTGATTTTGCTATGTCTTATAAGTGACCTGACCATTCAGAGTTACACTGTTAAATTCATGATGTTTATCCTTTTTCTGTCCTGTTGTTTAACTGCCAAAATTTAAAGGATCATTTAGGACAGTGAGAGTCACTGGCTGATGCCCAGGTGGAAGTGCAGTCTCCTGCTGAGGGTGTTGAAAAGCTGGACAGCAGATGAGGTTATAAGATATTGCTCCTGGCAATCTCGTTGGTCAGATTTAGTCTGATGTGAATGGGATTGGAGGAGGATTTATTGTCCTCCTGCCCTGGATGGCCTGAGGTGGAGTGCTGTTCGCCAGTCTATGGATAGTTTGCAACATCCCTGTTGCTTCCCATGCATCAGAGCACAAACTGCATCAGTCTGTAATGCTCTTGGACAAATATAATCTTTTGATGACAGTACCCGTCACTAAATCCATCACTTGATGGATACTCCAGAAGAGATTTTATTGACCTTTGTGTCTTTTTATATTTTCTGATTTGCACCTTTTTCTGAAAGTCGTGGCTGGGAAAATCCTTTGTAGAACTATATAGTTTCAGAAATGAGAATAGCTACTAGCTGGAGGCTTGAAAGCATCTCCTATTGCCAGATTTGACCAGCAACACAGGAAAACAGGAAATAGCTGGTTCCTCAGCATTTTTCTCCTGTGTGCAGAATGAGTTGGTGTTTGATGTCTTTCAGTTCTCCGCACTGGTTTAAGCCAGGAAGAGCCTCCATCTCAATTGAATTTGGACACTGGTGGGCCCATAGCACAGCCTTTGGGATGGTGTTTTTAAACATGCTCAATAGAAGAAGGGCCCTTTGAGTATTCACATCAATAGCAGAAATCCTAGACGTGAAAAAAATCCTAAATACATCTAAGGACAGATCTGTGTACATAGAAGTGTAAACATTACCTCGTGTGTCTCGCCAAAGCCACTTAAACAGCTTTCCTATATCTGGAAGCAGTTTCTGTTTGGAAGACAGATGAGTATCAGCCAGTGCTCGAGCCATATCTGCCTTCTTCAGGGCCTAATTAAATGAGATGATGCCTCACAAGCATTTTTATTTCCAAATAAAAACTGCTAGAAAGCATATTACGGACAAAGGAAGAATTCTTTGGAGAGGGAGGAGGGATATTATGCCTGTTCATAGAAATTTAAACTCAATATTCAGAAGGGCACAGCATGTGTACAACTGCCTGTATTATTGAACATTATTACTCTATGCAATAGAAACAAATTCAAGTGCTATTAGGTAAAAACATGATCATGTCTGTTATTCTAAGACCAATGGCCATTTTTCCCAGTTCAGGTGCTCTGAAACAGTGCTGGAGCCACTCCAAGCATATGAATGCATTAAAGTGGCAAAAAGCTGTTGCTCATTTGCTTGTCGTGTCCTGAGAAGCAAGTCTACAGAAAGGTCTTGTATTCGGGTATATAGCATGAGTCAAATCTGTTATAAAATTGGGATGGTATTTCCATTCTTTGCAGAGATGTTAAGTGAAAGTGCATTAGGGACTTTGAAGTCATCAAGAGTTACAGTGGAAAGGACAAATAATTTCTATGGAAGAATACACTATTATTCAGCCCTTGGAATGAACCATGTCACTCACAAAATCTTAATCAGCTGGCAGCTGAAGAGTCATGCCCTGGATGCAGCCTGCTGCTGGACATATAGCTTATGCATCTGGGGAGCCAGGGCAGCTCACAGCGAGTCTACGTCCTGTAGAAAACCAGATAACTCACAGATACGGATGGCAAAGCAAATGTCTCAATCAGCTCCTAGCAGAGTTGCACTTCTTTCATATAGGCTGGTAATCTGACATGTTTACACCATGCATACCTATACCTATGTGTGTGTACCTATATACACTTACATCAAGTTATTCATATTCATGGTTTAAACACATGTATGTACACACATTGAGTTTTCTCTGGCTGGCTTTTACAACTCTTGACTTTTGCAAGTGCCCTGTTCACATTTACAATTCAAGTTATTTTCTTTCATATTTTTTTCTTGTTATCTAGATGAGTTTCTATGCTGTGCTTTCACTGACTTCTCTGAGCTGTTCGGGTGACTAGGAGCTTGCTTTAACAGGATATGAGCAGAAACTTGAGTTTGATCTACGTAGCAAATAGTCAAAGCAATTTGAAATTATTGCATGGAAGAGGTGATGTTTAATGGAGAGCACTTCTGAAGCCCTGACCCTTTCATGTGATTTTGAACCTCCTAAATGAATTTAGGGTGCAGAATATTCTTTAGGTCTTTGATTTGCAGCCACACAGAAGCAGAAGCAAAAGTATTCAGCCTGGCTCTTTCTTCTCAAATGCTGGCACACATATGGGGCTGCCCTAATTATGCAGGAAGCAATAATACACCTGCAAAAGGCAGTCCTCATTTGAAATCTAGCCCTGTATGAAATGCAAGATGGAAAGGAAATCTGGTTTTGTCAGTGAATTGGGACAATGTAGAACTTAAGTCAGAGCAACTGCTGTTACATGTGCTGTTGCTGTTTGTCTTTCACAGGAATAAAATTTAATATGAATATGTTTATTTCTACCTTATAAAGCCAGGCAGCATTTTAGAGTGGAGTAAGTGAATATCTTTGATGGATTGCTTTCCCCCACTGGAATGAAATCCCAGTGAAAACAATGACATGTTGAAGGAGTCCTTTGGGAGGCAGAAGATGACAGGGCTGGAAAGCATTCTGCTGTTTCACACCAGTCCATAAAAAGGGGGAGTTTTCCAGCTGAAAGCTGGAAGCACAGGAAGGTGGATCCTGTGCTCAAGGCATGCAGGCTGCAGGGAATGTATCTGCACTTCCACCTGTGTGCTTTGCTCACAGTGAGGTGGTTCTGGGTTTTGTTTTATTTTTCTGATGACAGAACCCCAGTGGCTGTACTTCTCTGTCTCTCTGCTTGTAAAACTTAAGCATGGACACTGATCACTTTGAATGTATGAATGGTAACTTCATTGACTTCTAATGGACACTGGCTCTTCACCATTCTTGTTCTCTTCAAAACACTTTGAGATCTTCAAATGAAAAGTGCTGAAGAGGTGAACAGAATTTTCCCTCCTGTGCCTACTAGAATGAGCCTGTTTTTCTTAGTGATTTGAGTTGTTTCTCTCCCATTTGGTAGATTCATCATCACAGTCTGTTCCTATCTATATGGAAATATGGGTAATTTAATTAAACCCCCCCAACAAACACAAATAACCTTCACTGGTAGTCATCAAAGGTGTTAACAAATAGAGCACATAAATATAAACTGTCTCAAATATTACAACTCCCACAAGATAAGCTTCATTATAAGGATTGACCTGTCTGGCTGTGTGTTGAAATTTTTATGGAATTATAGCAGTGCCCTAAGCAAGACTTGCATAGGGGAAACAGCCTTAAATTACCTGGAGATTTAAAGGTTCCCCCCTCTCCAGAAAAAAACAAAACAAAAAACCAAACAAAAACCAAAAAACAAACCCAATAAAACAGCCCAACCCAAAACCCAACAACCAAACCCCCAAGCCAACTGCTGCAAGATTCATGGTGTTGGTAACTTTATACCAGGGGAAAATTTAATTAAAAGACTGGGCTTGAAGGCAGCAGCTGAATCTGATTTGTCATCTCAAGATCTAGGACACCCCTGCATCTCTTCTATCTGGATCTCTTACCTGTTACATGTTATGAAAGTAATTTTTGTGCAACAAACAGCAGTAACAAAGACAAACACCAAAGAAATACTCCAAAACCAATGTAGGGCAGTGAGGTATCTTGCCCTGGCCCTTGCTGAAGGTCAGCTTTGGTTGTGATGTTTTCATTTGTATCTCCTGCACTCTCGTATGAGGTCACTTTTCTGTTCAGCCTCTCAGAGATGTACCTCTTTTCAGCAGATCTCTGTAGTGTAGAAGCGAAAAATGAAAATCTAGATGGTCCTGTCCTGCATCTGTTCCTTGCAGAGGTATAGTTATCATTTGCTGCTTCATTATGTTAAAGCTGCAGAAGTGGACACACTGCTGGAGATGAAAGTAATTTGAAAGTGCTGTGGTGTTCAAGGTGTTGAGTCCTTATGTCCATTGAAGTCAGTGGGAGTTGATAGCACTTAGCACCTCATAGGAAGAATTTAACAGCCCTGAGGGTTTGAGTTGTACATTACAAAGCCCCTCAGGGAGGGATTCTGTCCTGATTTATTTATCTTTGAATCTCCCAAGTCCCCCATGGTGCTATATAAATAACAACATGCTTCTGGAAATGCCATTCACAGCCTTGCATAGCTGACCCACTTATCTTAAATGTCTTAAACTTCTTTGCTGCTGTTAGGCTTGAGGGTGCAGTGTTTGTGCTCTCAGGATGCTGAGCAGGGCGGTGCTAGTGGAGATCTGGGGCACCCAGCCCAGCAGCCACTCTTTTAGCATCACCCTACAAAGTGACATAGGCCCAGGGGCTTCCCCTGCCCCAGAGCATGCAAGTGCCTCCTTCATCATTAAAAGTTTACCTAGAAACTAGTTTATCAAAGGAGTGACCTGCAAACACTGAAGAACAAAGGATTTAGGACAGTGTTTCTCCTGCTTGCAGCCTGGGGTGGAGTGTCACTGCCACTAAGTGATTGTGTGGGCTTTGCCCTGAGAGGTTGGGTCGCCTCTGGTGATCCACACAAGGTGCGTAACTGCTCATTTCCGTGAGCCTGAACAAGCAGACATGTCCCCAGGTGGAAGCACGTGAGACCCACTGTCTAGACTTGGAGGAGATAAAAAAAAGGATGAATCTGACATCTGTTCTGCGTCAGATGCCCCCCTTATCCCGCTGCTCAGCACGTTGAGTGAATGACAGATCTACTGCAGAGAATGAAGGTTTCCCTTTTAACACAGCCCAATTGAGGCAGATTTAGAGGGCTCATTTGCTAGCTCCTCCAGACAGAAAGGTCAAATATTCCTTTGTTCATAGCAACTGAGTCCTCAGTGAGCACAGAAACCCTCAGAGCAGCACTGGTAGCACGCAGGGTGGTGAGGCAGGGCACTGGCCCTGTAGGAACTGGTGCGTGTGTCTGTGAAATTGCATGTGATGCATTTTTGGGTTTTGTGTTTTCGTATTGACTGCAGTTTTTATTGACTGCAGTTTTTATTGACTGCAAGGGCAGGATTTCAGGCTCAGGTCTCTGCAGGTTGAGGTGACTGTAAGCTCTCAGTTAAGCATGGTAGTTTGTATTACAACCCAGGCAGATTTAGTGCTGTCATTAGAGTAAACTTGTTTGCTGCTCGCCCACCTTCAGCTCAAGATGGGGCTACCTTGTGTCTTGCAGCACAGCAGTGAACTCAGGAATGCTCAGGAAGCGCTTGTTTTGTACTTTTTTTTTTGACATTTCTCATCCCCAATTTGAGAGTTCCTGGTCCTTCGTAAATTCTATCTTTTTATTATATACTCTGCTGGTTTGTCCTCCAGGGGTGTGTGGAGGCCAAGCAGAAGTGCTGTTTTCTCCCAGCCAAACCAGCTCCACCACTTCAGCAATGGCATGAACTCCATAAAAGCTTTTACACAGAGATTACAAGAGGATTGCTCCATACTAAAGTGCTTTCTGATCAATGACTATCAAGGTCAGCTATTACTGCATAGAAGCTTCAAATCTACATGTTAAATGAGAAAATATTTTGGGCATGCAACTGTGGAAGTGCTGTAGATCGGGTGTGTGCAGTCCTCCGGCAGAAAAAGCTTCCAGTCTGGTTCAGAAATTCTTACATCTGGTTTTTAGTTGTTTTACAGCTCTCTTTTTTTTTCCTCTTTTTTGCATGTTCATCACCATGAGAATCTAAAATCCAAAGGTCACTTCTGTGGTCAAATGATTTTTTTGTTTCACGTGAAACAGTTCTGCTGCTAAATGCGTTATCTGTTGTGGGAGACAGAGCTGACAGGCTCTGGGCTGGGAATTTGACTGTTCAATCCCACCGACAAGGTTGTTGATGACTTTGACAGATAGCATGGCTTTTATGTTATGGCTCAGCTTCACATTCAGGTTTTCTTAACCTCATAATGTTGAAATCTTCTCACAAGGAGATGCTTTGACAAGCTGAAATATTATTTCAGTGATTGTCTGCCACACACACCTGCTTATCAAAAATGAATCGTTTTGGCTTTCTCTGTAATTATGCAGTTGGACAGGGAGGCCCAAAAGCTGCATGGGACATCAGAAGTTGATGAGCAAGCCTCTTGAGGGTTTTTTTGAGGCTTGACTTGACGTTATTCTGGGAGGGAAGTTAGGACCACACAGATCCTGTAGGTGACATGATACCCAATGCGTAAGTACAGAAAAAGGGCCTGGGGTTCACCCATTATGGGTTGTATACCTTCCTCTCCATGCTGAAGAGCCCTGAATAGCAAGAGCTTTTCTTTGTTTTGCAAAGGGATGGGTTCGTCCATGGATTTTGGAGACACTTCTCCCCCCCCCCCCCGAGAGCCTGGCAGCCATCCCTTGCACAACTCTTCTCCTCCAATGGCCATTTCAGTTCCATGGCTGGTGGCTCTCACCCTCAGCCCTGAGCATCCTGCAAATGCCCTCTTTGCTGCAGCATATGCACTGCCACACACAGGGGTAGGTGGTCTTCCAAGGGTTTGAACTGTACATGTTGGAAAAGCAACACAATGAGACCCAGGGAAAACCACCAAAGTGTGGGGACTGGTCCATGAAAATATCTGAGAGAGGTGTCATGATGGCTGTCCAGGCCAGTCTTGCACAAAGTACCTTGAACTTCATCTCTGCCTGTGACATTACTTCCCAAGTAGCTCACAGCCTCCTCTGGTCATTACTTTGTGTTGGATTTTGGCGAAAAGTAAAAAGGCTGCTTTTTCTTTTTTCTGTGTAGGGGATTCAAGTCTGTAAAGCGCTGAGTTTTATTTAGGACTCACTTGTGCCAGTGAATGAACTAGAGAGTTGCGGTAATGCAGGTGATTTATATGCATTGGATGCTGTAAGGTAGAAAAATGCATAATATTATCCAGTGCAAAGACTGGTGCTTCAAAGTCTGAAAGGATCCCGTGTAGGGGTTTATGTCCCCATCCAAATGCGGTGCAGGGTTGCACAGACAGGTAGCTGCTCAGTGGTCTTTCCTTCCTTTTCTCCCTCTAAAGTGTCAGTCCCTTGTGCTGCAAAGCCAGATGGCAGACTCTATGGCTCCACTGCCTTGCTCCCCAGTGAAGCCGTTTCCCTTCTGATGTGATCTTTCTTGTACTATGGGCCAGATCCTCAGCTGGGACAAATCGTAACAGCTCCCTGGATTTCACTGGAGTGATGTGATATTACAGCTGCTGACTCCAGCTGCTAAGGATCCAGCTGGTACCAAACAAGGAGCCCAGTGAAAACCTCAGCTCGTGGAGATGGCTGCAAAGATTATGATAAATCACAGTAGATCCAAAAGCAAATCTGGCTGTGATGTCATTGCTCACCATTGTACCAGCGCTTAAACCCTGATGTTGCGATAAATGCAGTGGAAGTGCTGGCTATGCCTGCGCAAATCCCTGTCCAAACGCAGGGCCTCACAAGTCTGCACAGACATACCTGGAGTCAAAATCTAGTGCTTGGCTTTTCACCTCATGCCTTTGCTGCTTACCTCTGGCTTCCTTTGGCAGGCACCAGCTGGCACTTTGCCTTTTGCCCCACTTGATTTTGGTGAGCAACACTTTACCTCCATGCTATAGGTGGACAGCCAGTTACAATGTGTTTATTCCTGTTGAACTGGCGAAACACTCAATTGGGAGAAAAGTCTGACAGTAAATTCGGTTGGAATGGGATTGTTTCTCATGTTGTGCCATTCCTGATGTAAAATTCACGAGTACCCTCACACCTGCAGGAGAGACCCTGGGAAACAGCTTCGTGCAGGGTTTTGGAAGATGCCCACTGAGCTGTAAATGAAGGGCTCCAGTGGATTTTAGCATGACTTTGGTCCCAAAGCATCCAGGGTTTCTGGCAGCAGGGTTCTTCCAGCATCACACTTTATATATATACATAAATATGTATGTTGGATCTCACTTAGTCATGAGTGTTTTTCTTTTACAGGAAGGAGGAGGTGCACATAAAGGAAATGTAATGGCTGCACATAGGAAAAATGTTACTTTCTTTGGCTTTAAGAGTTTAGTTCATACTAACCTCAGGAATATTCATCCTCCCACAGGGAGAGTCAGGTTTTGTCTGGGTATCATGTCATCTGTCCACATTTATTTTGGATCCAGAAGAAATTATTAAGTGATTGAAAAATCAGGCTTTGAAACAGTTGGTATAGAAGTGTAAGGCCTGTCTATCACCTTCCATCAAGGAAGTCTTGGCACCTCTCTCTCCATCTGACAGTTCCCCTCATCCTGCTTCTGTGAAACAGACATGCTGGCTGCTTTGGTTGGGGAGTACAACCTAGTTGATACCGGCAGACATGCTGTGCTCACCATGTGACCTGTTGGCAAGTACCCTCGTTAGAAAGTTAATCCTTCTAAAAGAGAATTACAGAAGCTGGAGGCTACCACTGTGCCCTGCAAAGCATATTTGTCTCTGTGTTGTCTGTTCTTCATCATTGGGCTGTTTTTTGGTTGTGTTTTTGTTTTTTTTGGTTTGGTTTTATTCTTGTTGGTTTATTTTTTGTTGTTGTTGTTTTGGTTTGGTTGTTTGTTTTTTTGTTTGTTTTTTTTTTTCCTGTCACCAGTAATGCTTTCTTGGTCAACATCCTGCACTGTCATCAACGTATCTGGGTTTAGCTCTTTCAGCTATTTGTTTTCTGGCGTTATCCCCCCACACTTCTGTTCTTAGAAATGAGCGACTCACCTATTTTCTTGTTTCTTCATGTCTCTGCATCTAGTCTTCCTCTGTGTTGTTATTAGCATGCTGAAGTGTCACTTGCTAATCTAGGAAAACAGCCCTGTCCCAGAGAGGCATAGCCATATGTCTGAGTGTCTTTTTGAGTTTAGACCTGAATCCATAGCCTTTTCTTGCTGTCCCTTGCCAAGAGAGAGCTGTTTCCAAACTAGGACTCCAATTGCAAACCGAGGGCCACTGCAGGATCAGTATGGCAGCCCCAAGCTGTGATTAGGTTAGAGACTGGGATTCAGAGCTGCTAACTATGCTGCTAAACAGCTGATAGCCATCTGAGCGCCTGCAACATGGGAGCAAGCAAACTTGGGCTTGGTGCTGACACATGCCTTTCAATAACCAGATGTCCTGGGCACAGAACACCTCTGTATACAAGAATACATATACAGCTTCGTATACAGTGAGGAAAATTAGAGCACATAAGTTACTTTCCCCCTACTTGATAAGTTAACCACATATCTACACTGTCTTCTTCACTTGCTGTCAATGATTATAAGGATGCCTGCTGAAAACCAAGTCAGCGTGATTGGTTTGTTCATCCTGGGTCTGTCTTCATTGTCACATCCCTACAGGATAAAAAGTAAGTCTGTCCACCTTCTCATCCTTCCTATGCATGTGTGTCACTCTTTATTCAAGTTAGTGCTGGTAACTTTTCCCAGTGCTAAGGCCATGCTCAGGGAGCCTGTTGTTTCGCACTCTTTGTCTTCAGCCTGAGCTTGCCTAGTGTCTCATCTGCTCCTCATGGGGAGTTAAAGGGTTCCACCATACAAGTCGTCTTCAGACTATTGCTCCTGCCTTGCTGATCCTCCTGACCCTTCCAGAGCATTGTCTGATTTTAATTGTTCAGATTCCTTTTTTTGTTCACTTGACATACTTGAGTATTGCCTAGCATTTCGTTAATTTTTCATTTTCTGCCCCCCTGGAAATTTCTCTCCATTTTTGGCGTGTTTCCCTCATTCTCCCTGTGGAACACTGAGTCAAAGAAATCATTTAGTTTCCTAGCAATATCCGCCTCATCTGTCATCGAGAGATAAAATTACTAAAACAATGAACAAGAGGTTAAAAAAACCCTTGGATGTCTCCAACTGCCAGATTGTAGGTCCCTACAGTCAAATACTGGTTGAGTATTTTCCCTGTATGCCTTCACATTTGCCTCCTGTCTGCTCCCTCTCCTGTGCTGAAACAGCTTGGTTTGATCAAATCCATCTTTCTTGTCTAGACAACTGGGTGGAAACCTCACCTGAAAGCATCCTTTAGCTGATGGGGCATCTGGGGGGTTTTGGGAGGATGTCTCTTTGTTGACTGTCATTAAAAGGAAGTATGGAGGGTTTTGTAGCACTAGAAGTTTTATTGGGATGCTTTTGAGTAGGAATGGGCAGCACCTTTGCCTTCTCTAAGCATGCAGGTAATGCTGAAAACATTGGGCAGACAAAAGTAAGGATCAACAAGAACAGGGTCTGCTTAGTGGAAAAAGAGGAAATTCTTGGTTTGTTAGTATTCATACTGTAAAGAAAGTGTTTTTCTTGGCCAGCAGATTATACACAACATAGTTATTATTAGTGCTGAGGACAAGGATTTGCAAGTGGATGTACCTGCTGTGTATGGGTACAGAAACCCCTTTGGATGGCAGTGGTTTACACAGGCTTGATGTATGTAGTGAAGGATTGATGTCTTCCTCTGGTTTGCCTTCTGGATCTTGAGAAAGTAGTTGATAATGTGGTGTGCTGCAGGTCCTTGTGGAACTGGGCATGGGAGAAGAGCACCAGGTCTGAGCTCAAAAACTTGTCTGAGTCATCTGAAATTTGTACTGGGGAGAACTTGTTCGAGAGAATGGCACTATCCAGTATGTTTCAAACAGCTGCCAAGCCGAGGCTTGCTTTTATCCCTGAAGTGTGAATTTCCAGCAATGTTCTAAACTGGATTGTTCGTTTTCAGAGGTGTATGAAATTATTTCCTGCTACTGCCATTGAAGGAAACAAAGCTAAGGCTCGGGTGTGTGTGTGTGTGTTTGCAGGTCATCTGCTTCCCTAGATTGATTGTTGAATAAAGCTTCTGACAAAGCCAGACTCTGTGCAAGTCAGATGATTTTTTTGACTCTGTGCAGTCAGATTTCCTTTATTATTTCATATGATAAAGGAAATAAAGGGGAAACCCCTCTAATTTTGTGTCAGTTTTGAGAGTTCTGCTTTGGGCTTCTGGTAGTTTTGGTGGTTACTTTAAAGTTTGAATCCAAAAAGTGTAGAAGTGTGTGATGGCTTTGTGGTGTGTTAGTGCCAGCTAAAGCCACCAAGTCACTCTAGCAAATGGAGAAAGTGTATTTCTCAGGCCTTGACAGCAAATATCTTTGTGGCTTCTGTTGGAGCTGTGGTTCAGTTTGCACTCTTTGAAAATCTTCTCCTCTGTTCTCCTCTGGATTTGGATTTTCTCTTTTTATATGTTACCAGGAACTTTTCCTGATTGAGAAAAGGTCACGACCATACCCTTACAGTCCGTTGCTTTCTGTATTGTTTAAGCACATGCTTAAATAACCCCATGGAGCAGAGAAATATTACTAAATCATGACCTTTATTTACAGACTAAGTAAACATTGGTATCTTGAAGTCAGAGGAAAGACTTCTGTCCGGTCACTGATTGTCCAGAAAGCATGTGTGTGGTCTAGCCTTTACAGCTCATGGCTGTACTCTTGTTATGAATTTGCCAGAAGAATCAGTCTTTTTAAAAAAGCATATTTTTCCAAAGTGCTATGGGAGCAGTCCTAGGCCACTTTCTATCCCATAACTCAGGTTAGTAAAACACTGCGAGTTTGCTTTTCTCATTTTTAGCTTGATGACCTGCGATGAACAAAAATTGAGCAAGGTATTCCAGTTTATTTCCCATGTGCATTTTAATTCTGCATCTAATGCAGGTTACTCCATCAAATTATATTTTTTTTTAAATCAAGCGTTGCTACTTAATTTTTCCAGGTATTTCAGCTGTTTCAAGTTTGTTCTTTTAAATGCCCACTAAAGCATCAGGATGACAGTCAGCATTTAGAAGCCTGTCTTATGGAAAATTCTGACATTACCAAATTTGTTTTCTTTCAAAATTAGAATAAAACAAACCTTGTTTGAATTTCCCTTTGGAACAGAATTTGTAAAGCTAGAGGTGAAATACCACTCCTTCCACCAGAATTAAAACTGGCAGAAGGCTCAAAAAGGCTATGGGAATCAAAACCTATCTGTTGGCAGCACAGAGGGTACACCGCTGCTTTCTAAAAGATGAGGGAAGCAGAGGTATTGCCCAAGAGGCTTGAATTTTAAATCCATCTGCATCGTGTGTGGTCATTATTGCTATTGCTTCATTGCATTTAGCTTCAGTGTCCATCAAAGCCTACTCCCTGTCCCCACAGTCATGGCAGATGGGGACAGGGACCTACTTCTCTCCCCCTCTTTTTCTTATTTTTAAAGGGACAACTCCAGTGAACTGTAGTATGCATCACCAGAAAAAAAATATATGACTCCTTTTATGTTTTTATTCAAAGGAATTGAGATTCTAAGGTGACATTTCTGGCAGTCTCTAATGAGCAGGTTTATAACATGCAATTGCATATGTATCCTCTGGTATAAAACCTCTACATCATGCTGGGCCCCACATGAATTCGCACTGTAAATGTCATTAGTGCCTTGTATGTTAACAACCGTAATTGTTTTCAGTGATCTGTTGTGAATTGTTAACTGAGGACACTAGCTCTTAACAGGAGAAGTTGCACTAATTACCCAGTTTTCTCAGATTGGCTAAAATCTGTTGGCCTTTTGATTTTTTTGTGTGTGTTTATAATCTTTGTTAATGGTGTGTAGATCATTAATAGGGCATCCAGCTGTGCTAGCATCCTCTAACAGGGACTACAGACCTTAGTAGTTACTACCAGTGAGTTCCTGGGAAGAGATAGCCAGATGATAACGTGACTCTGGCTACACTCTGTTCAGAAGCTCCAGTAAAAAAATAACACTACAAGATCTCACAGCATTTGTGTGAACCCTTGTTAGCTTTGAATTATTTGGGACCTGGTTTCTTGGAATCTGGGTTCCCATTATACAAACACACTTCAGCCATATACAATTTTTGCAGATTTGTAGAAGTGGTTGCAAAAACCAGTGCTCTGAAGTGGTGCCAGTCCTTCTTTGGTCCTTTAATTGATGTCTCAGTTATTTGCAGCTAGTGAAATCCAGCTATAAAAATTCTTCTCTTAACGAAAGCAAATTCTGTTGTAAACAATTTTGACATCTGTAAAGCAATCTAGAATAACAGAGATCTTTAAAGTAATGTGACTCACAGAGTTCTGGTTGCTTGCAGCTCTTCTTTTCTTCTCAGAGATATGGTTTGCAGAAAGCCAAAATAACTTGCTGCTGATCTGACCCTGCAAGATGCATTTTTGCAGCTTCAGGATGAGGGTCGTGACAAGAAGGCTATTTCAGCATGATTCTGAGCTTCACTTCCAGTGTTTGCTGGCTGTGGTGGCTTCAAGTTGATGTCCTAGTTGGGTGCTATTGTACATGCATGTTTATTTTCACCTACGTCATCGCTCAGGTCATTGCTGTTGGCTTACACATGTTTTTTGAGGGGGAGGAATTGCATGCTTTGGGGTCTCATTTAGGAGAATATGTTGATCTCCCTAAAGAGCACTCACTATTACCAGACAGTTTCTGAGAGCTGGTGGTAATTAACCAAGCCTCTGTCTATTCATATCACTTCTTTGAAGTAATTACTGCAGGTTTTAGGTAGGTAGGATCAAAAACCAGATGGAAATGTTCGTGAGTTGTTTTGATGAAGTGTGAACATTTGTCCTTGTATCACAGGATTTCTCCCTAGGAAGATGATCCAGGATGGTAGAGCCATTAACAGGTAAAAACATGATGACCAGTTCTCATTTCTTGAATACAGCTGGTAGGGGATTTTCTAATCTTTGGCTCTGTAGGTTGTGCCATTACTCTGGACATGTCAGTGTAAGGTTGCCATGAGAGTAAGGAGATTTTGGCCAGAAGAGCAGGAAAAACAACTTAGGGGATAGTACATGTTTCTCTTGTTGAGCAGCTGTTAGAGGGAATCCCTCTACTGCCAGGTTCAGCGTTTCCCCACCTTGTGGTAATTTTGTCCTGCCATATTTAACCTGGCCATAAGGTCCCCTGAGCTAGGCTTGTAATGGTGATTTCACTGTTCTCAGCATCACTCCGTGCTGCTCTGTGATGACAAATAGCAAAGCTGGCAGGAGATACTTGGACCTAGGGAGAGCTCTTCTCAAACAGCCATCCTGGGGTCAAGGGCTGCTGGAGGCTGAGGCAGGATCACAGAGAGAAGATGCCCAGCACGCGGGCACGTTCTGCTGGGCAGCAGTCTTCGAACAGCAGCCTGATAGTTGCAGGTAGAAAACAAGCCAAGGTTCACTTCTGTGTTTAAAGTAATAGGGGAAAAACCAGTTCTTTTTTTGGCAGAAATTTGGGTTATACTCAGTTTCCATCAGCCTGTGTTAAAAGAGCAATTGTGACTCCCTCGTACATGTCGCACAGATTTCTTTTTTTCCACAGAAACCAAAAAGTAATGGATTCTGAAAGCATAAGACTTTGCACTGCTTGTGTTTTGATTTATGGCTTCTCATGGTGAAGGAAGCAATACTGCATGTACAGACTTTCTGGAGATTAGAAAAAGTTGTAGGGAAGGGGAAAGGGGGGGGAACAGGAGGCCACTAAAGAAATTTACCTGAAGAGGCACCTAGAATGATTCCTGTTTCCCTGTGGAGGGCTGGGATAAAGTGTGCAGTACTGAAGTGCAACAAAGCAGGTCCTAGAGGTGAATTCAGCAATGAAGGAAGAGGAGGCAGAAATTGAGAGCATAAATGTTGTTAAAGAAGGGGAAAAGGAAGATGTTTGGGTTTTCTGGGGAGAGAGGATTATTTTTGGGTGTGTGTTATATTCTGGTGCTCTTTCAGCAGTGGGAATTACGAGGCTGCCTGGTACCACAGCAAGTCTATTGAGGACTCCAGTCTGAACCAGTACTTTAGCATTCATGATACATAGACAGAACTGCTGACAGTCCATTCGGGGGGGCAAGTGAAAAGGACAAAACTGCCCTGTGTTCTGCTCAGCTGTACTGCTCCCTGTTTTGGACTAACGGAAAAATTCCCCTCCAACAGTAAAAGGAAACTCACATCACAGTGTAAAGCCTGATTCTCACTAGCAGTGGATTCAGTGGGCCTTGGTTGTATCTCATATTCCAGCTGCTGAAGCATCGGATAGGACGCCAGAATGTTATGCTTTCAGAATTGCAGGTTGAAAGAGTTTGTCATTCTGTAATACAATCTATATGATTGTCTTTAATCTCTTTTCCTAGTGGAGTAATTAATACACAGGAATGTTTGGCAGAGAAGTGATGGAGTATGATATATCTTATTTTGGGAACTGACTTTCCTCTTTAATAACAATGAACATTTTTTCCACCCATCCCTTTTGTGACTGACACAGAAGATGTAGTAAAACTCCTGTTCAGGAGAAGTGTTAGGTCAATCTGTGGCATTTCCTATGTACACAAACAGCTAACATAATTGTCTAGATAAACTCCTCAGATTTACCCCCAAGTGCTTGTCTGAACTTCCTAAGCATGCTGGAAGATTGATTTTAATGGGAACAGGACCTGCTTGCAGCACTGACAAAAACACCTATTTGCTTTAGGGGGAGCAGCAGGAGGATGCAAAGCGGATCAGATACAGAAGGCTGTGGCTGATACAACACTGGGAATGAGATTTTGCCAGTGGAAGGATGTTTTGAGGGTTTATATTTTTAAGTTACCCTACCAGAGCCTCTTAACAAGAGGCTAGGTTTAGAGCATGCTTATTGCTTTTCTTCTTGAAATCTCTGCTCCTTAAGAGGTTTCTTGCAGTTGCTAAGAAACTAGGTTCCCCAAATGGACATCCTTTTGAAAATCTTGGTCTATTACCAGAAGCATTCATGGTATTTCAAAACAGCCACAAAATGCTCAGCAGTGCTTTTCGTTATTTTTGGTTTGCTTCTATAGGCAAGAACAAAAAGAACCATCTTTTCTCATAGAGATACCTGACAGATGAGAAAATTGGCAGAGGAAAGGATGCTGAGCTTAGGAGGATGTTGTTTCTCTCATAATACAAGTAAATCAGTCCATGTACACAGAGCCAACATAACACAATCCCACCTCAGGCCTCTTTTCCAAGCCTGCATGGTTAATATAGTCGAGGTGGGACTGTGGGGACAGAGCAAGGAGTATCTTCATCCTGAAGGTATATCCAGCTGTTGCTGCTCAAACTCTGCTTTTTCACTGCCCTGAGTATCTCTGTTCCAGACCCGAACTCCTACAGTGAACAGGCTCAAGGAATTATTTCTGGATGGTAGAACTGTTCTTGTGGCTACAGTGGCAAAATGAACAAGAGATTGGCTCAAATGGGGTTAACTTGAGCATTAGTGATATAGCAGGCTGGGTCAGTCATTTCCTTTGCCTAGAAGATGGGAAATGGGTCTGCCAAGCTTTTTAATGTGGTAGTCTCTCAAGTGCACTTATAGCTGCTTGATTATCTGCTTGCTGTTTGACGTGAAGACATCCTTATGTGAACTGTCCCCAAAATTCTTCTCTGCTTCTTCACTCTGCACTCACAGAAGTGGAAAGGCATCACCACCCTTTGCACTAATGTGGTTTTGTGTTCTTCCCTGAGAAAATAGCCATTGTTTGAGCCTGTCACCAGTCTCAAGCTTTCTCTGTTTTATTTTGTTTAAAGCCATGTTATGTTCAAAACTACAAATGAAGGGACAAATTCTCTGATTTATGCACTCCATGCTACCACCTGGTCCTGAATCTATAATCACTCCATGTCAAGACTTCCCATCTCCTTCAGAGGGTGTTTCATGCATGGATTGTATGTACCGAGTTTCCCTTGTAATTATATGTTTGCTTGCAGTGTGTTATTTAGCTGCTAGTTATCTTTGCATACTGTAGAGAAATTCAGACAAGATTTGCTGCTTGGAAAACAAGAAGGCAGGGTAGGAACCAAAGCCTTTTTATTAATGTCAAATCCTTTAGTTTTTTTTCTACAATACGTTCTGTTTCAGAAAACAGTGTGTGACAGGAGAAAAATGGGAACAAAGCAATCATGAGTTTTCAGATTGGGCAAGAAATTGCATACTGCTTTTATTCCAGAATCTGGATTTGAATATTATCTTGTCTGGAAAAGTTTGATGAGGTTTTACTCCCAAATATCAGCACGTTCTTATCAACCCCACGCCCTGTCTTGTGATCACCATGGAAAAATCGATCAGTCAGGCCTGTTTTGTGTCCAAAAAGGCAGTTTATAACTTGAGCAAGTTAGCCTGGAATAAAGAATTATGGCTTGGATGTATGGCTTCCTCATCTGCATGAATTTACAACTTCCATTTGAAGTGGCACTGATTTATAGTCTTTAAAATTGCACAGGGCATTTAACTGAAGAGGACTGACAATATGCAAAGAATAATAGGCTGTGAAAGGAATAATCAGTTATGAGGTTACATTTCTAGAGGTTTTCTTTTTACTTGTAATTTGCCTTTGAGCCTAAGTTAAATTTCCTTTTCTGTTCATATAAGTTAAGCAGTAATTACTGGCCTTGTTTGAAATGATTTCTTGATTTCATTAAGGATACAAATCATTATTCCAGAAAAAGAGAGACACGGGACCTTTGCACAAGTCACACTGTGCCAGGGCTGTTGAACTGTAGCAGTTCTTCAGCCTCAGACTCGTGGATTCATTCCTTGGTTTTCAGATTTCCTTGCTGTACTGATTCCTTCTCTTAAATTCCCACCCATCCCATCCCCTCCCCAAAGAATACTTTCCACTGTAGTATCATCCCAGCATGTCCACTGGCTGTTGTGTGTCTCTCAGACAAACATGTCATAGGTCCTGTCCATGCATGTTGAGAAAGTGAGCTGCGAATAGTTTTCTGGGAGTTGGATACTGGGGCAAAGCTGTAGATGGTGACCCAAGTAACCGAGAAATAAGTTACTAGTTGCTCTGTAAGCAGAGAGAAAGGGGAAGAAAATGAAAGGGCAGTTGTGTTTAACAAATTATTCTGAAGTTTTTTTTTTGCATCATCTTAATTGTTGATTCCTTACAGTTTCCTTCCATAAGTAATTATGAAGGAGAAAAGTCATAAATTATAACTTAATTTGCCCCAATTAATGTTGAATGATCTGTGCAGTTTGCAGAATTGAGTGATTCAGCTGCACTAATGGATTGTGGTTCAAATGGGTTTCTGTCACATTATATAATGCCCTGTTATTGTCTTTAGCTCAGCTCATGAGATGCTAGAAAATCTCTTGTTTGTGCTTGCTGGGAAGCTAGGGTCTCTCTAAGTTTGCCAAACAAATTATGTGGTTTTTCTCCTCAATGCTGTTACCAGGAATCCTGGCAAAGTCCAAACCAGGAAATGGCTGGATTTCTTATTCAAGGGTTATCTTTATGACAAAAAACCAGTATGAACTCATTACAGATAAATGCATTTGCTATATCCTTCTCTAAGATCATGTTTACATATTAATTTCCAGGACTCCCAGTTTCCCAACTGTTTGACTGAGATCTGCAAAAGCCATTGATAAGAGTTTATTTCCTGTTATGGGACTAGACTCTGTTTCCAATTACCATCCTACAGTTTTAAGTGCAGCAGATCACTGACTATTTAGAAGGCAGGATAATAAAAAATCTGTATAAAAATATAATTCTTTTAACTTGTGCCATGTTCACATTTTTTTCTTTTGATTTTTAATTGTGCAATTATCAGGCTAATATTTTTGTAAAAAAGTGTGAGAGTCTTCCTTTCTCACTTTCTCTTTTTTTGACTCCTTGTCCTCATTTTCACTGGTGAACTGTCTGTTTTTACCACATTGCACTTTCAACTGGAAAGGCCTGGCAGTTCTGAGCTATCACACAATCTTGTTCTTACAGGAAAGTTCTATATATTCCATTAAATTCCTATAAACTCCAGTTGGGTTAAAGGAAGAACATGGAGTAGTTGGATTACCCTGTTTCCAAGCAATTATGTATATCTGTGGCTTGAATTTAAAAAAGTATGCAGCTTGAATAAATGAAAAGCATTTTCTCCCAGATGACACAAGTTCTCTAACAGGAATCTCCTATAAGCAGACGTGGGTCCAGCCTGGAGAGTTTGGAGATGAGCATGTCTCTTTATGACTTGCTGACTGGCTTTCAGTGCAAGTCCTCTCACAATAAAATCCAGGTCTTGGACTAAAAAAGCCTTGGAAGGGCCTTGGAATTTGGCCTTCTCTGCCAGAAGAGGATGTTGCTGGGACCCATTGTGGTGGAGATACATCTGAGATTTTGGATGCTTCTGCTGTCTGGAAGAACAGATTCGACTTGCTGCTACAAACCCTGTATGAGACCTGGTTTCCCTCGCGGGACAGTAGGACGAAGAATGAAGGTCTAGTCATTAGTATCCTCATATAACATTTCTCTGCTGCCTATTGCCATTTTTTCCCCATTTTTGGTATTAATTTCTTTTGGATTTCTTCAGCCACATTATTGGTTAGCTGACCCAATTTAAAATCACAGACTCCATCAAGCCCAGTATTTCTGGAGTAGGAAGCTATCATGCTTGTGATGAGTCTCCTTTTCAGCAATACTGGTTTTGGTCTAGACGTGAAACTCTCTGACTGGAAGCCAAAGAGCAGGGGGAGTCTTTCTTTTCTGAAGCCATCTTTGGTTTTTAGCCAGATGCCAAACATTGCTGACTTCCAGCTTCCTCTCCGTGCCCTGCTTAGCATCTCATATGCAGTCATATGGGACAAGCACTTTAAATGAGAGGTAATTTGGTGTCAGTGCTGTCTCACCTGAGCAGAGACCAACAATTGATGACTCCAGATATCACTTTGTAGGTTTTCCTATTGAGGACCAAATCTTCATCCTCATTCCACTGAAAATCCCACAGAGAGTTGTGGCATATGTCTTAAAATATGTCTTGAAAGTTATAGTTTTGGTGACCAAACACTCTTGCTTCTGTAAAAAAGATTTTACAAAAGACTTCTGCTTGTTGCCCCACACTGCATCTCTTTCCTGCAACTGTGGTAGCAGCTTTCAGGCTTGTAGGTAAAGAAATTATATGCTCCAGTACTGAGGTGATTAAGTATGGGGATTTATGTTTTATTTTCAAATCTGCAAACTTTTGGAGCTTTTATTTCTCAGAAATTTGGTGCAGTCATTGTCAGATGTAAGCAAGGCTTCAGGAAGAAGAGATCTGGGCTGACACACACTCTGCACTTAAATGCCTTTTCCACCACCCAGACTCCATGCCTTCTGAAGATCACTACTTGCTGTGGTGGGAATTCCAGATCTAATGAAATGTTTGAAAGCTCAGAAGATTGAGAATGTGTAAACAGACTCCTGAGACAAGCACCTCTTTAAAATGTTTAGTAAAAACACCAGTAAGCATCTGCAGCGTGAAGGACAAGCAAGTGACTGATTCAGTCCTGGTCTTTGTCAGGGGAGGCTGTGTGGTGCATGGCACAGGGCTCTGTGCGAGGGGTGAGGAGCTTATCCTGATAACCCCATGCATGACCTCTGTGAGGGACTTGGCTTTCCCATGCTGCTGTTCATTCACCCACACAACAGATGCACTTTGTCTCCAAGCACACCATTCTCCATGGTGGCTGCTCTGGGATACAAGTGAACCTGCTTAAAGGTACACGTTGGAAGCTCAGAGATTACTCAGACAAGCTGGTTTTCTTTCTGAATGCCGTATTCTCCGCTTTTATTTCTCATTTACTCCACCAGAATTTGGTAGGTTGCATCTGAAGGTCTTCACTGGGTCAAAACAGTCCAGTGAGGGAACTGAGAATAGCTCTTTGTGCTGGAAACGTCCTGTGGCTTGGACTGATGGTAAATTTGATTATACTCAGTATAGTTCAAGCAATCATCAGACTAATTGCTTAAGACTCTACTTGGCAGCAGTGCTAAATGTGTAGCACTTGAATATTTTCTCAGTTTTCTATAGATGGGCATGTTTTCTTTCAAGAATAGTATTGCATCTTTTCTTTCTGCTTCTTAATTTCCCTTTGAGCAAACCGTACAAAGAAAACACCCACTTATCACTGATGTTTTAAGAAATTTTCTTGGCCAGCAAAAAGAGAAGATGCTGCTTCCAGGCTCTGCGGCTGCTGTCAGGAGGTAAAGAAACACAGTGTCCCCAGCAGATGGGTGAACCGAGATGCAGGAAGAGCGAATGATTTGCGTGCAATTACACATTACGTCTATGGATAGGATTCAAAATCAAATGTTTCAGGCTAACCACAGTAACCATTATTCTTCCTTGTATTTGGTCCATAAAGGAAAATGTCAGAGCTTCCTGGAGACCAGAGCTGGCACAGGAAGACCCCAGGCAGAGCGCATGGAGATGGGGAAGGGTCTTGCTTATTGGGCCACCTGCAGCTTTTATTATCTTTGCTATGACATGGGTTGCGTCCTTCACAGGCATTCAGACAGGTACACCAAGGAATAAAAAGCAAGTGTGGGTTCAATGTTAATTTCTAGAGAGCTCTCTTAAGCCGCAAAAAGGGGTTGGGACTTTCACTGATGTCTGGGTTTTTTCACCATTGTCTATTTTTGCAGGAAAATAGGTAAATAAAAGGTTAAAAACATCCCATGTTTATGAGGCAGTAACTGCTTCCTGGGCTAAATTGATTTATAAGCAACTTTTGAGTAAGATATACAACCTGAGGCTTTAAGCCAAGAGATTGTCCATGATGGCTTTATTGCCAGATTAATGTGGTATAACTCCATGTTATGCTTAGCAGACAGATATGTGGTCTCCTTTTTCTCATCCTAAAATAATTTAATAAGGAAAGATGAAAAATGAAATGGTTTTTCAGTGTCAATTTAATCTGCATCTGTCAGTAGTACTGCATACTAGCCATAACTCTGCACTTGTTCCCTGGCTGTCTACAACATTCTTCGTATGCTTTAACACTGATTTCCATACCTTAGCCGTCTTGGTTTGCTGCTCTGAATTTTCCCACAAAAGGCTACTTTTGCTTTCAGATATCTGAATTTACTCCACCTAAACTACAATTTAATTTTCTTTTTCTTGGGAATCCAAGCAGTGAGCTTTCAGGCCTGAATCAGTAGCAGTGCAATGTCCTGTGCTGTAAATGGCAAGGCAAATCTGTTTCTTCTTATAAGGAATTAAAATAATTCACAGAGAGGAAAGTCATACAAAAGTGTGGAACTGACGGATGGTTTCAGCAGGGTAAATCTCCAGTTCTCTGAAAACCGGGTAGAGCTGCTGCTCTCTGCATTGGCATGACTAAGGAGAGGGTTTAATCCAAAGCCTAAAGCTATTAGTATTGATAGGACTGCATTTTCCCTGCAGCCCAAAGCATTTAATTACTACCATCCCATCCATACAAGGCCCCTTCCCCCCAACATCGAACAGCTCCTGGCTCTCCAGGACTCGGCTCAGCTTGAGGCATAGTGAGGGAAGCGGAGTTCTAAGCCTGCAAGCAGAAATGCTATATTACAGGTTGGGAACTATTTGCATTCTCAGATGAGCATGACTCAAATAGCACGATCTGTGACTACATGCGGGTAAAATATCATCTGGAGGACGCAGTGAGCCAGAAGTATACCCATTCCTTCTCACCGTGCTTCTTTCAGAGTCTCCCTGACATCTTACAAAGGCAAGTCAGCAGTGGCTTGTTTGCAGGGGCAGCAACTTTGTCTTGCATGACTAAAATCTCCAGGCAGATTTCATAATCATGGGCAAGACCTTGACTGGGGCTGGAGTGGGAAAGGATTGGCAATTGCCTAGCGCTGAACAGCTGTGTGATTGAAGGGGCCCTGGAAGGAGCTCCTTGGGACTGAATATGTCCTAAGCACTGTGATTAGCATTTGAGGCTGCATTTTCCTTCACTTTACACCTGAATGCATAAAGAGAGCCAGAGAGCAGAAATACATCTCTCAGCACCGTAACTGCTGTAATTGGCCGATGTTACATTGGTCACAGTGCTCCTTAATGATGAACACAGGGCACAGTTCCTTCCAAATCAACATTTTTACACTTAGCTAAAAATGCTAACATTTGTATTTAATTAAGCATTCTTGCTTGTCCTTGTTGGAGGGGAATAGGAAAGGGAGGAGAGGCACAGTAAAGCTACAAGTATGGCCTGACAGGACTGACCCTGCAAGCAGGCACTTCCAGCTTGGGAAACCAGTGTGGAAAGGCTGGCTGTGTAAAACTGGCTAATATTTTGGAAAGTTCCTTCAAACTTGTTAACTCAGTACATCTGTAAATGCTGGCCATATTCCCAGCCTTTATTTTCAGCCCACTTATCCTGTAAGCATTAATGTTTTATCTCTTTGGTTGTCACCGGACATTGTCATTAACTCCCGAAGGTGCAAGGCAAGAAGAGGCAAAGCCCAGATCCAGATGGGGTGGTCAGCATTAATATGGCTGTACCATGGGGCGTGGAGGAATGCTTTGTGATAATTGGTTAACAGGGCAAACATTCCCTTAGATTGCCCTCAATAATCTGTGTTTCTCATCCAGCTGTTACCTAAGGGTCCTTCAGATCCTTTGCAAGGCTCAAGGCAGCCATCATACTGGGGTGCAGAGAGCAGCCCTGGTGATACATGTTTAACCAGTGGCATGCAAAACCATTTGGCACAGGAGCAGAGAAGGAAAGAGCGGGACATGTTGGGGGTGGATGGTGAAATGGGGGGAAGCAAAGGTGTGGCTGAATAGTGGAGGTTTTGCTGTAGGGAACTCATAGGGGACATTACAGAGGTGGGAGGATCTGTGTGTCAACATGGCAGGAAGCTAATCCATTGTAAAAAAGAGGTTTCAGGGGCTTCTCTGCCCCTAGAACAGCTTTGTTTCTTTCATGTGCATGATAGTGGGGCTCAGGATCTTGATTACGACCTGTAGGAGCTGCCACAAGGGAAACCTGCTATCCCCTACAACGCTGAGGTTTACAGGCAGACAGCTGGGGAGTGCTTAAGGCACACATATGCACACATATACACAGACATATGTGTCTGTGTAAGCAAGTTGGTGATGTCTGTAACACAATAATTTGCAGCTGTCAAAGAGTTAACATAGCTTGCGGACTCATAAATTTTACTTTAACATGCCGTTCTGCTCCAACAAGTGTCTATATAAAAATAGCACCTTCCTACTGAAGTGATCTGCTATCTGTGTGTAATCACATGCAAACCTGATTAATTTGCTGACTAAATTAAGGGGAATGGTTTTGAAAAATGGGTGCCTAAAGTTAGGTACTTATTATTTAGGTACCTAAATATTCAGTAAGACTTTAAGTGGTACTTAAGTCTTGTCACTTCAGTTGCCCTTGGAGTAGCTTTTAAAATCAGATTGCCTTTCTGGAGCCCTGAAGCACAGAATTAGATAAGTGGGACTGAAAATATTGTCTTCATTTTTATTGCTTATTATCTCTGTTGAAGCTGGAAATACGCAGCCTCTCCGGGAGTGGGCGAGCAGGATTCTTTTTTGTTCCTTTTGCAATCACACAAGCCAAAAAGATGACAAATTAACTTCTAGATCACAGCATGTGTTTGTAGACCTGGTAGCTGGAAAAACAAGCCAAACATCATTTTTACTTGTAAACTGACTGCGTTTGATCTGGAAATCATTGAGATGCAATAAACATGAACTCCATGATCCTATTTTTATAGAGTCAGTTTTCCGAGTAGAACCACACTTAACAAAACAATCATTATAATTGAATAGCAGTGCTTGTGAAAAGGGCTGGATTGAAAACACTGGCGACAGGGGCCTTCTGTTTATCCCTGGAAGAGCAGTGACAGTGGTAGTGTAAGCTACAACATACTATTCTGCAAACAATTGTCACCCAAGGGACTAATTGGTTGCAGCTTCAAGTGCACTCTTTTGACAGGTACCTGTTTTCTAGCAGTGGTGGGGGCACCTGAGTTAACAGTAGTGTAAGTGGTAGCATATCCATATTGCTGAGCGGGTAGCAGTGACTTAGGGCACTTCACATTACTGGCGCTTAAGTAGCTCTACTATGACTAAATAGTGTTTGGAAGCAAAGGGGTGAGGAGGTAGCTTGGTTGCTATTGCTTATTTGGTCTCCACACACAGGCTTAACTACTGTCCTGTCAATTACTGCTGGCTGTGCAGAGCTTGGGCTTTTTTTTTCCTCCTTGATCTTTTTATGCTGACATCTGTCTGTTGGACATCAAAGTGCAGTCTTTAAAAGCCACAAAGTCATATGACTAACCGAACACTTAAGTGATGATCTATACAAATGCAGGCAAGCTTGCTCCTGGAGGAGGCATTCTTCTGTCGTGATGCGTTAAAACAGCTCTTTGTATTTGGGCAATAACAAAGATTCATTTGAAAGTATTAGCTATCATCAGGGCTTGACCTCTTCAGAAAGTATTCTTTAGCGAAGGTTTTAAAGTGGATTTGGAAAGGTAATTATTCTTGTCCTTGGGTAGAATCCGGGCAATTTATGTGCTCAGCTGATTTGCCATTTTGGCTTCAATGGATATTTATTCCCATAACGGAGGATTTCTGTGCATAGTTTTGTTGCATTGGGTGAGGATGATGGTAATGGGCAGATTAAATACGTGCAGACAGAGATACTGCTCAGGGTGACACATCCTTAATTGTCAGTAGTCTTAGAGCAGACAGTGTGCTCTGTACTGTAGCTCTTCAGTGCAGGGGAAGAAGAGAGTATTTATCTCTTTGTTTTTCCCTCTGTAAGTTCACAGAACATTTCCAAAGAAGCATCTCATGGCTGTGAAAAGGTTGCTTGTCTGTATCATTTAAGCCAGTATACCACTTGGAAAATTTAATTTTGTACCTCTTCTGCATGGTAACTTTCTTTCCATAATATTTCAGTATGCATTTTTTATTCACAAGCATGTCATTATTGCTTTATCCTGCATTTGTAGTCAGTGTCATGTATCTTGACTTTCTGGAGTTAATGTATACCTTGCTATAAATGGATATTGCAACATTTGATAGGGCTTCCTAGGAAAGTGATAGAGAGGATAGCTGTATTTCCACAGGCTGCTTTTCTATCAGATCACAAAATTTAAAATATAACCAAAAAATAACCAAGGGGTTATTTTTCTGGCACTCTCTGTCCCATGTAATTCCCTGAACACTGCTGGTGGTCACTGGGCCAGATCCTGCAGTGGGAGCCATTGGATGGGGTGTAAAACAGAGATCAGTGGTTTGATGAACATTTCCATGATATTCCCCCCTCCAAAAAAAAAAAAAAAAAAAAACCAAACAAAAAACCACCAAACTAGGCGATCTTTAAGGTCCCTTCCATCCCAAACCATTCTATGAGTCTATGTTCGACAGGAACAGGACTTCTGGCTGGAAAGTCCTAGCTGCTTTTTCCGTCTAAGTTTGTAGATGGCAGGTTTATAAATGTCCTGCCTGGCCTTGACACCTGAGCTCCACCATCACTCAGTTGCCATGAAATACAGGAAATACCAGTGTGTGTTTGGTTGCCTCCAACCATAGCTGGCTCTGGCTATTTCAGACACTTTAGAAAATGCTGTTCCTGATGTGTTTGTGCAGTCCTGTACCAGTGATGCTGACTGGACCCCATAACAAAGCAGGTTGGAAGCAGGGCAGGGTGCAGACGGAAGATGGATGATGAGGGGCATCAGCACAACTACTGTTTCTTATGACTGACGCACGCATGTTGCACCAGCTGGTGGTGGCAGAGGGGTGAAAACAGATCTTAATGTGCACCTGCTAATATAAATTAATTATTATAATAATGGAGCCAAAGTGTGATGAATCTGTTCTTTCCAGCCTGCCTTTCATTCTGCCTTTGCTTTGGAAACAGGCAGAAAAATATCAGTGCATTCCTTTCTTTTCTTTTGTGCAGTTGGTTTGCCATTTTTGTTTTGTCATCGCTCCTAATGTTTCATCGACTTAGCTCGGTTTCGATCAGGGTCTGCTTCTCAGTATTATATTCAAATGAGGCTCTGCAGCTGCCTGTGGCAGCATCCTGGTGAGGCACAACAGGTTGCAATAGGGCACCTGCAATCAAGGTGTAATTTCACTATCTTTCAGAGACCTTTCAAATGAACTTTTGGACTATTACTGGCTCTTTGCATGTGACAGTTCCCTCATGCCTGGAGCTGCTGGTTTTTGCAGAGCGTGCTGTCAGTGAAACTGAAATGAGGGATACCACCAATCTGTAAAATCCCTTAAGAAGGGAAGATGTGATGGGAAAAGGATTTTATAATGCAAGCTGCAAAATTAAAACAATTATCGCCAATGTACTTCTGTCACCTTTGTTGAAAGAAAAAAATAAGGAGACAAGGTCAGGTCTGTGGCTTCTGCATTTGCAACCTGGCAGTGGGCTGGAAGGAGGGGCTCCAAGCTACATCCCTGTGTTTTAAGGATGAGTTGGATTGTCATTTCACTCCAGCTGTCAGGGATCTATAGAGGAGCAGCTTGCACCCTCTAGAGATCAGTCAGATCTCATTAACCTGTAGCCAGTGACTTGTGCAGCTTTGGCCTCTTCGTTAGTAAAAAAGAAGCCAATTCACTGAGTTTAGGTGATAATCTTGTTAGACCTATTTTAGCCCCTTCCATAAAGAAAAGTACATTTGGGATGAAGAACATATTTCTGGTAAGTCTGGTGTCCGGTCTCAGCCTAATGGGATATGCAAAATGAAATTAAATGTGTACCCTTTGTCTTTGAAGGCTGCCCAGCGGCTTTGTGTAACTGCCTTCTGGTGGGTGTCATTTCAGCAAATTTAAGGACTGCTTGTCCAGGAAGAGATCCAGATAGTTAGTGAGGCTTTAATCCCAGTTATCTCTTTATATGTGTCCTTAGCTGGAACAAACTAAAGGAAAGCTGCATTTTCAACCCACTGGTGATCCTTTTCTATTCAATATTGCAATAATATTGCAGCGTTTTTACCACAAAAATGTCAAGCTTCTTACAGCAGTAAGTCTTAGTGCTATAAACATTTATACTAGCATGCTAAAGAGATTTGGGCATAGGGGCTGTACTGGCATTAGGGAGCAGCTGAAAATATGTGTAGGCTAACATTAGATTAAACAGAGGCAATTTAATTGGTATTTATACATTGAGAGAAGAAAAAAATAGCAAATGCGGCTAGGAAGCTTTTAGAAATCAGGGACGTAATTTGCTTTCCAAAGTGATTCACAGCATCTCATGTTAGCTAATTAACAAAACAGCAGGTTTCTGCATTTAACAGCAGCAGGGTTAGGACTCGGTGGGGTCGGTTCTCATCTATGTGTTTTTTAGGGTCTGTTCAGCCACCTCTGTGCTTTTGCTCTGCTCTTTGGCATCTGGGGAAGTCCAGCATCTTTGAGAGTTACAAGTGGCTGCACTCCGCAATAGGACCCAGATGAGGGTGAAAGTGGCAGGTGGAGAAGCAGGAGATTATGCATTGACTGGCATGATTCAGTCATCCGTCAAATGATTTTCATTAATGTTTAATGTGTGTCAAGAATGTCAGCATCCACATGAGAGGCAGATAAATTATTTAGTCCTGTGAGTGTCTTGTCTCCCCCCTCCCGCTGATGCATGTAAAATGTTTGCCCTGGTTTTGTTTAGATTTAGGATGTTGTGGAAGTTAAAGGAACCACTGTTACACCCAGAGTGTTTCCTTCAAGACCCTTGGAGGAGCTGCTGCTGCTGCTTTCCAATTCGGTGCTTTGTTAGAGAGGTCTGGGCAATCTGAAGTCAGCTGCAAGTGGTTTAAGCACAGTCCCTGTTGGTGTGCTGGGGTTGTTTTTAGATTGGTTTGCAGAGGAGTAGACCCTGAGAAACTGAACTAAGGACAGAAGAGTGGGGTGTGAAAGGAGGTCCTGCTCTCCTGTGGGGATCTGCTGTAGAGCAGCCCAGCATCACAGCATAAGCCATGAGCCTTTCCTGCGCCCCTGCAGGGATGTGCTGCACCTGATGTTAGCTGGTGTGCTTTCTTCTGCCATTCTTGCTACCTTGAGGTTGCTAGTTTTGTCTGGAGGTGCATCACCCAGAGGCCTGCGATGGCCTAGTCTGGATGAACTGTATCATCACCCTCAGCTGTGGGCACAACCTCTGTGATCTCAGCAGGACTTTGTACCCCTCCGGAGGGCTGGTTTCTACTTGCCTGCCCCATTTCAAGAGCTTAGGACATGGGCCTTGCTTTATCCCTAACTGGGAATTTGTGCATAGGAAGGGAAAACCCCCTTTGATTTGCAGGTTTGGGGTTTCACTTTGTTAAATTTTTTAAGTTAGCTTCACAGGATGACACAGTAGTTGCAAGCTGAAATCATAAGCCCTAGCAGAAAGAGGGACCAAAGGGGATGAGCAAAGGAAGCAATGAATCTGATCAGATGGGACTTGAGGGGAGGTGAGACATGGAAATATAAGCCTAATTAATAGTGAGGCTGTAGTTTCTGAATATTGGATGAACCCCAATCAAAAATTACTAATTTAAAACCCACTCCGACACTCACACTAGACACAACCATCCTTCCTGTGCAGGGATTTTTCTGAAGGCAGTGGGCACTTTGTCAGCCTTTGTGTCTTTTTGGCTGGGGCATGTTGAACCCTGTCAGAAAAATGAAAAAGAGAACTCCGCGTTAAAGAGAAAACGTACAAATTGGTTTTAAACACAGGGGAAATGCTATTGCTTTGTTTGGGATTTTATTTATTTGTTTTTTTCTTTTTTAGGGAAGTCACAGGCCTTGGGACAAGGATCTCAATTGGCCTCTAATTAAAGTTGCTTTCTTACTGTCTGGCATGAAATCCCCCTGAGAGGCAGATGTTTGCAAAGCGCACTTGAGGCGCTGGCATATGGTTCCTTTGTCAGGCTGGCGTTTCAGCAAAGTGCCTCCTGAATGTTGTACATAATTAGATATTTTATTTTATTTCTTTGTCCTGGAGAAGTTACTGGCGGCTGGGGACCTCCAGGGTCCAGCAGGGAGGCTTTTTGAGAGACACATGGGAAACCCTAAGCACGTCACTGATACGTGACAGGTGCAAGCAGATGCCCTGGTGCAGCTCTGGGGAAAAAGCCTGTTGACTAAACCATTGCCAGTTAAAGGAAATCATTCTAACCTACAGAATTGAATAAAGGATGAGACCCTGAGTACCCAACTTGTAGAATCTGACAGAGGACTGGCATACTTCTTACAGGAACCCATTAACAGGTCTAAGCTTTTTACAGGATTGCAAGCTTCTGAGGAATGTTTCCATAAGGAATCCAATTGTAATTAGGAGGGGACTGAAATTAATAGAAAATATTCTTGCACATTGGGCTTGGGTAGAAACCATGGCCATACTTAGAATGTGGCCTGTGGCTTTTTATTAACACCATAAAAGGCTGTTGCTTCTGGACTGTCACAGATGTGTAGTGCAATCTACAAGACACTTAATGACTAAAAGCTCAAGGTGCTGAATACGTTCATCTCCCTCTGGGGCAGCACATCCATGCCTTGCACACTTAAGAAATAAACCACCAGATTTTGTCTCAGATGACCTAATTTTTCCAATTCTTCTAACATCTCCCTTTCCTTCCCAAAAAATTCTGTGATCACCAGAGCAAGGCTTTCCTACAGTCGATGCCTCATTTTTGCCTATCTATAAAAGCACACTGCAACAGTTCCCTGCCTCAGAAAGGTTTTTTGAGACAAAATTAATTCATGTATGTAAGGTGCTTTTGAGGTCTGTGGAGCTGACTGTGCTTTACTAATGTGGGCAGTCATTATTTTTATTCTATAGAGAAGAAAACCAAGATTTAGCACAGTTAAAACAGCTTGTTCAGGATCACAAGGCAATTTAGGAGCTGAACCACAAATAGAGCTAAGTCTTTTGACTGGCAATCAGATGTTCTATCCACAGGGCTACCTATAATGTGTAATTATTTTTCTAAGGGTAGGAACTGAAAGATCTCAGCCTGATTCGAAAGTCCTGATGGAAATAGAAAGCAAATGCATAAAAGATTGACTCACAGTCATTGCATTCTCTTAGCATCTCTATTAGTGTATGTTTAAAATGAAACAAATAAAATTCCCCATGGATGGAGATGAGCAGAGCCTTTGCCGCAGATTGTGCATGAATTCGGTATCCTTCTGAAGCTTTGAATGGTTTTATGGCGTGTATGAAAAGGCAAAGCCTGGCTGCTGGCTTAGGTGGGATGCACAGGATGTAGTGTTTTAGGCTTCAGGTGCTGAACACAGCTTATTTGAGGCCACATGTGCACAGAGGCTAATGAATTCTCATGCTTGCTGCAAGCGGCTGTATCTTTCTTGAAGCCTTGCCTATTTTTTTGGCATGCTTTCAAGCTGGGGCTACTGTTTAAATGTGTGGACATTCAAAGGCTGTGCTGGGAGGCTTGATGCTGCCAAGTACCTCGTGGAAGGAATAACAATCTCAGCAATTAGCAAGCTCCCCCAAACCCCAGCCCTGCCTTTCTGTGTTACAGTCAGGGGAGGGAAGTGGACTGTGCAGGGATTCAAGCAGTGGGAAATCAGAGGAACCGACCTGTCCATGTAGAAGGCAGTTGAAAAGCAGTTGGACCTCTGACAAGCACTGGAAAAACTTGGAAGTGGAGGTAGCATGTAGTATTGCCACCCAATAGCTGTGGCCAGAAAGAAGTTGCAGCAAGCAGTAGTGGTGTATAATTAAAAGGAAGGACAGAATAAGGAAACACAGAGAAAATAATATTAGTCCTGGACTGACCCTAAGTATTACACATACAATATAACATAATATTACACATATAATATAATATATTGCACATATAATAAAACAACAACATTCTTTTCATTTTAGAATAAATGCTGCAATGTAATGAACATAACTTTTGTCTCAGCTGGGACAAAGTGCTAGGCATGTGGTGCTGTGCAGACCATCTATTCAGTGCCCATGGTTCTTGCAACTTCTGAGGCCATGGCATGGGTCTGTAATTCACATTAAGGAGAATAATAACCTTTGTTAGTGAAGTATATAGCTCTGGGTTAATCTTCAGTAATAGTTGGTAATAAAATTTATAGATTAATTTTCTATTTTTTTCTGGCAGGTGCTGCCTTTAGTTTCAGTTCAATCCAACCCTTCCTTCCTTCATCTGTGAAGTCAAAACTGGCTCTTCTGTTTGGCCGCAGCGGGGGAAGCGTGACAGGAGAGCTTCACAGGCTCCTGGAAGGCTCAGGGCATTAAAGTCTTCTTTCTTTGTATCAGGGATCACGCTGTTGTCTGCAGAGGAGCAGTCGGCAGATGCAGAGTGTCCAGCCCCATTTATCTCTGCCAGATGGTGCTAAAATACTAGTCTGGAACACATGTTGCTTCTATTCTACCAAATGCTCATGCCATGCTGTGGCCTCTCTGCCTCTGAATCAATGAGCCTCAGCCAGCAAAATCCCAGCAGCAAAGGCCTCGACAGCCCTTGGCTAAGCCCCTCTCCATTGCTTGTAGAAAATCAGAGAAATCTATCAAGGAAATCTCACAGCCCTGCATAGACAGACAGTAGTGTTCAGGAGAGGGAGGAAGGGGTTAAAGAGGGTTTAGCACACAAACAAAGTAAATATTTGAGGCAGAAGTGTACAAAGAGCGAATAATGGGGAGAGAAGGGCAGGCGGAGGAAGTAAGAAGTGTAAAGAGAAGAAAACGGAGGATTATACTCTGCCAGAAAACAAACGGATGGTTGTATGTGAAAAGCATTGGGAAAGCATTGGGGAAGTGACGGTTCAGCTCTGCACAAATTTCTGTCTGACACTGGACAAGTCAATCTTTCTGTGACTCAGTTTGCAAAGGCTACAATGGGAATAATAAAGTTTCCTTTGTTCTGCCTTTCTCTGCTCACATCAAATGTCCCTTCTGTTTGTATGTTGTAGAAAGCCAAGGCGCACTTGGGGAAAAGAAGAGGTAGGAAGCCAAGAAGGCTATGATAAACCTAGAAGATAACTGCTCCAAAAACTGGCGAGGCAGAGGAATACAAGAGAGGCCTTTACTGAGGGAAGAAGAAAGAATATGGGCCAGATTGATGCTACTATTGCCTACTGGACTCCAGTACAGTTCCTTGAGGGGTGGGTTTAGCTCAAGGAGTTCAGTTTTGTTTGGTTAAACAAACTTCATGCTGAAGTTTTTAAATAGCCAAAGCTGTTCTGAGAGCTAAGAGAATGTGGGCTGCCTTTCCTGAAACATTCCATGGGACTTAGGATGAGCAAATCCTGCTGAAGGCATCAGGAGCCAAGTGATTAAGCCCCATGCAGTGCTCTGACAGGAGGCCTTCTTCTTGCCTACACATACTTTTTTAAGTATAGAAAGTATTTCCATATTTCCAGCAGCTGATCTTTATTTGAAGCCAAGAGCTGCATTTTTCATATTAGAACTGAAGCTTTTCTAGGAAAAGCCACTCTGGAGCAAACCATTGGTTCATCTAGCCTAAGATGGTGTCTCCAATAGAAGCTCTGCTCTCTGCTTAGAGAAAGAAATCCTAAAGCCCACAGGACTCTCTCCAGGGATAATTTCTGTTTCATTCCAAGAGTTAGAGTTTGGCTTTCAGTTCAAACTCTGTAGGCTGATATTCTTTCCAAAACTCTTGCTTATTTTATTAATCTTTACAGTTCACTGGAGCTGTTTGCTCTTCGCAGATCTGCAACCTGCTCGGGAAGCCCCTTGAGCTGCTGACCTCCACATCAGCAGCAGTTCGCTCCCTAGGCTACCTAGAGCATTTGTATGGGGAAAAAGGAATTTTCTCAGCTCTAAGTTTGCTGCATTCAACATGGACACATGCCTTAAGCTTCCCTTTTCACCCAGCTGGCTTCTCATTGTAGTATCTTACCTAAAACTGTGAGTTGCTTTTGCTGTGCGGGGAATCCCTGCTGGGAGACAGCCTGTGCAAGTGTGACACTTCTCTGCCCTGAAACGTGACTCAGCTATGCTGAGGATCCGCTGTTTTAATTTTTCAGTGCTTCCAAGTTAACAGGGTACATTATTCTATCAACTGCTCCAGCAGGCATGGTGCGTTTTTCTTGTGTCACTGGAGTAATAAAAGTTTGTGGATAGTTATAGCATCCCGGTAGGTGGATAGCACATTAAGCCAGAGCATGATAAAGGTGTAGGGGCTGCAGGGTAACTGGGACATGGAACTGTGTCAGCAATTGCAATACTCAAGCTTCTTCGAAAACCATGGTGAGACTTGCAGGTAGAAGGGCAAGAGGGGCACTGTTGGGTAGTCCCATGCTTATGATGATGGTGAGCCACAAAACAAGTGCATGGACAGTGGGCAGGATGGTTCAGTGTCCATCCTGCCCTTCCTTCATCCACCTTCTCTGTGTACTCCTGCTGCAGAAGGGCTCGTGTCTTACAGGGGTAAGAAAGAGGTGTAGGGCAGGATACAAAGCACAGCCTTTGTCATCATCTAGTAACAAACTGGCTAGGTGGTTGTATACCCGTGGCTCTGCGGCAAAAACTAGATGGTGCTATGCAGACATGGCTTTGGGTCCGGCACACAAACAAACAAAACAAATGTATTAGAAACAGCTGGGGAATAGGATGAAAATGAGCATTATTAAGGTATGCTTATAATAACTTATGAACTGGGGAATGTACCATTGCTGCTCTAGGCCCTCCTGGAGATAGATTTGATGTTGCTTTTGGAGCCCTCATTAAAGCCATTGTTTTTCCCATTTATGCATCCCTTCCCTGAGCCCTTGCTGGAAAACCTGAGAGCATGCTCTGAGATGTAGCTGCTCGTGCAAAGATTTTATCAGAAACTGGAGTGACCTCTGAAAGCAGTGGTCATGGCCTCAGCTCTGGGTCTAAGCTGCTACTTGCATGAGCATATACATCACGCAGAACAAGGGCGTTGCTTTAAGCACTGACCTACCTTCGGGAGTTTCCTCTCTCATCTTGAGTGAAGTTTTGCATCTCTCATCAGTTTTTGTCAATTTTCTGGCTCCAGGATGGCCTCACAGCTTCCTGATTAGTTTGTCATTTTGCAATGTGTGTGGCCTGTCCGGGAGGATACTGAGGAAGGTGAAAACACCTGCTGGCAGCACTGCCCCCATTTGTATCTTCCCTTGCCTCACCTGTGCAAGCCCCTTGCCCGCATCCTGTCCTGCTGCAGCTCAGGAGGTGACCTCTTTAAAAGTCATACATTTTTCTCCTGGTCTCCATGCAAATTACCTTGGTGAGATGCAGTTCTTCCTTTTTGGGAGAGCATCTGAGATTGTCCTTCAGCCCTCAGGATAGTGCTTCTTGCTAAGAAGTCCTTATTGTGTGATTTACATATACCAATACCAAAACCACTAATATTTTTGGGTTTGTTCTCTAGACTTCAGTTGTACAATGTCTGCTGCATAGTTATGTGCCTAAGAATTGACTTTGTTGTTTCCCTGACAAATTTAACAAATATTGGCCAAGATTCAGCTTGCACTGACATTGCTGATCTTGCAGCTGGAGAAATTTGGCCCAGTACTCCACTTCAGTGTCTTGGAGCCATCGTGATGTGTCTAGTATGTTGGCTGTTCGTGTTTGCTTTCATGGTTGGATGCGATGCTTATATACAAAGCTTCTTAAATTCCAAATGTTGCCTGCAGCTGAATGGTTCCTCCCTTTGATGTGAAAGCTAGCCACAGCCTGGGATCTGAGACATTATTCTTGTTAAGAGGATAGGTTAATAGCAAAGTCTCATATATTTAATACAGAGCGCCAGAAGTCCTGCTTACTTTAACACAGAAGGAGTTCGGCAACCAGGACTAGTTTCCCTGGTCCTCAAACACTTTACTGACACAAAGCACTCTTTAGGGATCTCTTAGGACTGCGCTCCAATGCCTGCTCAAATTGTAGTTACATTGGTCTTGGCCTTGAATTGAATTACCTCACTCCTTTGTATGCTGATTTTCAGGAGTGTAGGCTTAGCTGATGAGTTTGCTCATCTTCTGGAGCTGAGTGTTGCAGAGGTGACACAGGTTCAGCTGCAGGAGAAAATGGCTGTTATGGTCTTCATCCCATCTGCTCCATATATGTGCATGCATCATAGAATCATAGAATGGTTTGGGTTGGAAGGGACTTTAAAGTTTCAACCCCCCTGCCACAGGCAGGGGCATCTTCCACTAGACTGGGTTGCTCAAAGCCCTGTCAAACCTGGCATGAACAATTTCAGGGATGGGACATCCACAGCTTCTCTGAGCAAACTGTTCCAGAATCTCACAGCCCTCATGGTAAAGAATTCCTTCCTAATGTCTAATCTAAATCTACCCTTTTTCAGTATAAAGTCATTCTCCCTTGTCCTATTACTTCATGCCCTTGTAAAAAGTCTCTCTCCAGTGATCAAATCACTGTACCTTTAAAGGCTGCATAAGGCAAGAAATATGTGACAATATATAAGGGGGGGCTTTTATTTCCATTCCCATTTTCAGACCCAGGTGGTCAGGTGTCATCTGCTGTGTTCAGCATGAAAGACATGGAGGCCATAACAACATTGCCCTGTTTCTAGCCAGTCAAGAAAGCTGCTTAGTGAGCAGACTCTCTTGCCCTGGTACCTTCCTTGAAGAATGGTGATTACTGCCTTCCTGTGAAAGGTAGAAAGTAAAAACACGGGGTTTCAAATATGTTTGACTCTTTGATAGGCTGGAATAGATTTAAGGCCATATTGAAGATCACTTGTCATGATGTGTATTCACTACCCAGTGATGGATGAGTTATTTTTCAGAGCAATTCAAAGATGTTCTTCAGATCCACCTTTTGTTTTGTAATACTGCTGATGGAATAGCAGTGTCTGTCTTGTTGAGGACTGATCCGTTACTGCTAGTCTTTTGCAACGCAGAAAGATGCTGCTGGTGGCTGAATCCACTGGCAGTTCTTTTCCTAAGGCTTCCAGGAGAGTAAAAGTCTAGGATTTCTTTGGTGAGCTTTCAGGAGACCTGAAAAGGTGGCACTGCAGGGAAGGCAAATGGCCTGTGCGGGTATATTTCACATGTTACCAAACAGCATGCATTACGTAAGGACGTGCTGTGGCTTCAAAACACCCCTTACCCAGAGGAGACTTTGGCTGGCTCATAAGCATGTCCTTCCTTTGAGTGTGGTCCCCACCTTGAGCCCTTCCATTTCCAGCTGTACTGTGGAAAGAGGAAAGGAAGGGGAAAAGCCTTTGTTAAGCCAGCCCTTGTGCAAATCTGCCTCAAAGGCTAATGCTAAATGGGTAGGTATGTGCTGTAATATTACCCGTAATTTTGCCTGGACTGTGTTCAAAACAGTGAAGGAAGAAGGCTCGTGGCTGAGTCTGCAGGCTGTGCATCTCCCAGACTTGATAGTATGGTCTGTGAAACAGGCTGTGGGGCTAAACCTGCTTACTTGGTGGGAAATTTGTTAACCTTTCAGAACTTCTGAAAGATAAAGTGATGAGCTGATTCTCTGAATTTTCTTTCTTGTAGAAATATTTATGCATAGAAATATTTAACATCAATATTTATGCTAATACTACTTGTGCATCAGACATTAGAGTCTGTTTCTTTGTGCTTTTATGTGATTTATAGACTTTCTCCAGCCTGATTTTGAGAAACATGGAGTGTCCATGAAGCTGGAAAAAAGGATATGCTCTCACCTAATGTGGCTTTCCTGTTTTCTTGTTTTGTAGGTTCTTTTCGAAATGATGGTTTAAAAGCTGCTGATGTTCTTCCTATACTGAAGGAGAAAGTGGCCTTTGTGTCAGGTGAGCACATCTTTGCCGGATCCCTGCAGCCTAACATGAGCACCATCTGTCCTGTCCTAGTTCTTATGGTGCTTCAGAGTCATGAGGGAGCAGTTTCGTGTTTGGACTTGGTATGCTTAAATTGGCTCTTCTGCTAAGAAAAGGGCTGTATGTGGAACAGGGCTATCCGGTAAGACTCACAGTGTTGGAAACTAGCCTGTGTTGATTTTCTTCAGATTCTGAGAAACAGGTAAATGGGCAGCATGGGTGGGATGAAATGCAGCTTCTCAGCTCCAGCCCAGACCTGTGCTGCCTCAGCTTTCAGAAGGGTTCAGGGATCCTGCTTTGGATTCCGGGTCAGTGAATATCAATAATTCCTGTTTGTAGGAAGTGCTCAGACCTGTAAATCACTGGTGTTTCATTTGCATTCCCAATCAACTTGCAGGTAAAAGTACCATTCAGTTGCATTTACATAATAACTCAGATGCTCAAAGATCTCCTGCCATCCCATACAAAGATATACAGCCTTCATTTAGGAGACAAATCTCAAGGACCTGGGGGTGGATGAGGACTAGACAATATGGAAATGTCTTTGAGAATGGTTTGGATGATATTGTTTCTGGTGTAAATTACAACTTGTCAGGGAGAGGGGGAAGAGAAAGTCTGAAGCGATCCTAATCTTCAATGAAGTCACTCAATTGGCAGCATAAAACCAGGGTATTATAAAACCAGGACAGCATAAAACTGGGGTATTATGAAACCACAGGCACACAGGGCCAGTGTTTCTGATGATTGCAAATCATTAAGGCTGCTTTTGGTGATCTTCCCTGTTGCAATGAGAAAATCTGAATCAGTAATAGCTGCCCTTCTTGTTTGCAGTCTTTGCTTTTTGTTTCCTTCATCTTCTCAGTAATGCTGACTGCATAGGGGAGTAACAGTGAGGCTGTTAGGTGCTTGGACACTTCCTCCCAGGTACTGTAGCTGAGCTTGTGAGAATGGGGCTTGTCACCCTCCTGAGCCATGGAGATGTCTTGCCGGGCAGGAAAAGCTTTTGCCTTCACTAACGGTTTTTGTGTGATGTCTTCCCATGTAGCAACGGTTAAATGGTCCAGGGATCACAAGTCCTGCAGTGACCTGGGCAAACTATTTGTGGTTCTATAAACTTTCTGACTCATGATGTGAAAATCCAGGACTTTGAGGGAAGTTTGCAAGAGACCAAAAACCTAATGTGAAAACCCAAGACTATCCCAACTGTACTTGCATGCAGGACTACTTTATCTCACACTGACGTTTCATTCTGAATGCCCTGAAATGTTTGGTTTTTGACTTTCACTGCTGCAAAGGTGGGAACATAGTCGTAAAAATACAGTGTACTTGCAGAGTAGTTTGCGACAAAGAGACTGTGCTGAAATTTGGTTCTTTGCTCTTGCTGTCTCTTTGCATGGAAATGACTGCAGGATCATTTGGTAGTTCATGGAATATTTAATAATGACAACCTGTCTGGATTGTTTACATAGCCCCTTCCACTGATGGTGCCTGCGTTCAGCTCTGAGCCAGAGGGTCTTGCACCAAATCATCAGCTCATTAGATGCTGTCCTGGACCAAGCTTGTCTTGGGGGAGTGGGGGGGGGGGGGAGGGCGTTAAACAGGAAACACCAAAACACCAACATGATCCCCTGGGGTTTCACACTATGAGCAAGGGACAGCTTGCTCCATGTAGACTCACCAGCCTCCAGCCTTGTAACTGCTCAAAATGTGCCTCTTTTTGGCATAGCTAGCTAACTAGAGATACTAGGATTTACACCTGCTCTCCGTTGTTGCAACAGCTATGGGCAACAATTGTCAGGAGCCTTTGCAGATAAAGTGCTCTGAGCTGCTAGTGTCTTACTGCAATAGCCCCAGCATCACCTCCAGCCCAGAGTTTCAAGTACTGCCCAGTCTTCCCCTGGCATGTAATAAAGCAGATTAAGAAAGGGATTTGAGCACTTCAGCTGATGGCTAGCTTCTTTTTAATTAAAATGGAATAACATCCTAGAATATGCTTTGAGCTCAGAAGAGAAAATGCTTGCCAAAATAGAAAAATCAAATAGCTGGACTTTGCAAGATAAAAAAAACATGTTCTATAGCTAGCACAGGCTGCGGGAGCACATTGTGTTTGTAATCTGGCTCCCTCGAAGAAAAGGAGAGTTTTATTGACTCCTCTTCAGAGTTTAATACTACAGTTAATTTTAATGATAACAGTACAGCAATGTTGTCAAGGGGGGTTCTCCTTACACCAGCAGAATTTATCAGCATGCACAAAATCTCAGCTGAATATCTCTGTTGTATAGTTTGTTTCTTTTCTCATCTGTTGTGGCTCACCAGCTTGGTTTTTAGTCCATGATTCAAGAGGAAAGCTGCAGAGAACAAACAGGCTCCTTCAAGCAGGGACTATACCGTGTGTTGTGTTTCAGTGTGCTGGATGCTCCGCACTTGGACCCTGTAGAAAAGCAGGGCAGAACTGGCAGGGAAGTGACACTGTCTGCTGCCTGCTCCAGAGCAGCACAATAGGACCTGCCTGCAGAGCTGTGTGATCTCAGAGGAGCACTCAAGCTTTCAGAAGTGCACTTAATTTCAGAGTTGAAATACAGCTCTAACTAGCTGGGCATGGATTCATCCAGCCTAAATACCGTCTGGGGCTCTGTGCCTGGCGCTTCCCCTTCGCTGGCTCAGCTGGCAAGCGAGCAGCAGGCGCAGGGCTCTGCATCCGCATCGCGGAGCTGCAGGACAGTTGAGGAATGGATAATGTTGAGATTTTTTCCTGGAACTGGTTCTTGATTTCTTCCAGTGATCTCATGTGCAAGCTAGACTGAACCCAAGCAAAGTTCATGTGTATGTGTGTCTTAAACAGCACTTGAAAATCCCATTCCAGCACTCATAGGCAGAGCGATGGCCTGAGCGGTTGGGTGCATGGTGCATCCTGGCCATCGCCATCTGATTGCTTCCATTGCTGACCCTGTAGAGTCAGATTAAGCAGGGGGTTGGCAGGGAGAAGGTTTTGGCCACCTGCTTGATGCCTAAATCCTAATAAAATCTTGGCTTTGCCTGGGTGGTTCACTGTGTTGCTTCCAGCAATGGAATGGCTTTGGGAACCATTAGGTAGTGAGCTACAGGCCAGAGGCTGATTTTTTGTATTCTGAGGAGATGAGTGCACAATAGAGGAAATAAAACAGGTTGTAGATTATTTTAGGTGGAGTTTTTTTCAGTGAGAGGTGGTGAAACATTTTGGAAGCTGGGCTTATAGTCTTTTGTAGGAAAAACAGATGCTGTTTTAGAAGAGTGGTCTAACTTGGGATGCTGTTCAGCTGCTTGATTAAAGATTTCCTATTGATCTGTGCAATATGGGAGGAAGTGTATGAAGCTCTCAGAAGAGAGAGAGGATGGTCCCTTGGTCTCTTCCCATGCATAGACCTTTTCATTCAGTTAGGCTATGAAAAGCTTGTCAGTTGGCTAATGCAGTGGTTCTCACTGAAAGCATTTCCCCTTTCCCCATGTCCCACCCAGAAGAGTTTCCCAGAATCCTTCCCAGTAATTCCCGATCCCTGGTGGGCTCAGATGAGCAGCAGCACGAGGGCTCCCGCCTGTTACCCAGGTAGTGTCTGTTCTCTGCCGAGGCAGGAGTACAAAGGAGGAGGCTGGCCAGGATTTTAAGAGAGTGGTTGAGCACGGAGGAATCTACAGCAAAAGGTTAAGGATGTAATAAGCCAGTGAGCTGCTGCAGCAGGAGCACTCCCAACATGCGTTCAGCAAAGAGGGAGGTTTTTCTGCGGACTTCGGCCAAAGAAGGGCATGGGACAGAGAAGTGGATGTGGTAACAGTTTAGCTATCTCTGTCCTTCAAAAGCCCACTGTCCCCAACCTGCTATGTCTCAGGAGCAGCCTCATGAGATGGGTCACAGCGACATCTGAGCCTGGTTGAAAACCTGAAGGGAAAACAGGCATTTCCCAAAAGGCCTTTTAGAGGAGGAATTTCAGTGTAAGTAGATCAGAAGAAAGGACAACTTTGCAATTAGGTTTCACTGGATTTAGGACAGCCGGATGAATCAAAGAGGAATGCTCAGAGGGGGAGACAATGACCTTCCCAAAGGTCACAGGTCACTTACTGCCACAGGTACATGGGACCACATGTGCAGGGGCATTTTTTATATTTTTTTATGATGGATGCACTTCACTTTTCAATGAAAGGGTTGAAATGAAACCCCAGGACTCACTGGGCCCTGGAATTGTTCAGATCCGGGTTACAGGGAGTCTTAAACACTGATTTGTAGACACTGGAATTTGTATTGGGCTGGGAATAGAACTAATCGAAATACTTAATTTTTGAATGATGTAAACATTTTGTATTTGCACAAAAAAAATCGATTTAAATTGAAAGCTTCCGTTCTCCTTTTCCTCTGGAATGAAAATTTGAAATGAAGCATCAACAGTTCTTCTATACTTTGTTACAGAAAAATGTCTTTCCTTTCATACTATTCCCTGATGTAGTTTGAAATCAATGGAAATTCCAAAAAGAGGAAAACTGCTGTTAGAAAAAGACAGCATTGCTTGACTATTGAATTTTCCTAGTGGTTTTGGGCCATCATGCTTTCATCTAAAATTTGCCGCTGCATTGATGCAGTTTTTTCTTTGAAGAAGAAAATTACGAAGTTTAGACTGTGAAGTTTCCAGGTCTTTTGTTGGCATCTGAGCCTGCTGGGTTTGTTTTTTCATTCTTTTTTTTTTTTCCCCCTAATTGTTTGATTTTTTTCCTTTTGTTTTTCAAGAGTGTTCTATTTTTGAGGCCAGAGAAGAGCCTTTACCTATAGGGGTGTTCAGATGTCCTCACTGGGACTCTAAAGTTACAGCAGAAATCAAAATGTTTCCTGGGATTTCTGATTTAATTTACTGTAATGTGCAGAATCAGTTGCTGTATTTCTTTTCATACGTTCTAACTGTAGCCATGGACTAAATTAAACAATTTAAGTGGAGAATGTCTAGTCACTGCCAGCACTTACTGTCCTGACGCTTGGACACAGCAGCTTGCCAAAATCCACCAATATCTGCTTGGAGCAGGGAGATTTCTCCTTTATGTACTTCCTTAATTAGCATGTGTGAGTAGTAATGCAACCTGTGCTGCCTTGTGGAAAGGCAGAATGGTTCAAATGCCTAAGAAAACTGGGGAAAAAATCAACCCAATCAAAATTTCTGTCCAGAAAAACTTCACAAAACTTGTGGGATCACAAGTCATTGGTTGTGTGTCATCCAAACACACTGCACTCTGACCACCTCCTGGTTGATGGGTCCCTACGTCCTGTCACATAGGTATAGCTATTCAATTAATGATAGGGACTTCCAAGATAACAATAAGAGGAAGGAACTGCGCCTGTGAAGCAAGAAGGTCTGCGTACATGCCATCCTGTTCCAGCTGACAGGATTTTTTCCTCCTTAAAGACACAGTGAGATCCATACGTATCTCAGCAAAAGTCTTGTCTTTGTTTATGCAGACAGTAGAGAGTTGTGCGTATATAGAAATCAGGGCTGGGAGCTTATAAATGAAGACAAGGACCGAGGTAGGTGACTGTAGCATCTGAGATAATCTGATAAAATGAACCATTTTGGTCATTGTGCAGTAAGGTGTGCTCTTTTGTCCCACTAATGAAACTTGTCACCTCTGAAAGCTTCTTCATTTCTCTGAAAGCGCTTTGGTTCTTAGGTTTATGTTTTTTTTCTAAGGAATCAATTTGAAGTGACCCCACAATAATGTCACCCATCGCTGTTCTCCCTTTAACCCTGACCCACAAACTCTCTGTCGACTGCTCACCTGTCCCCAGACAGAGTTCCATACTCTCCAGCCTATCCCTAACATAAATAGCAACTCCCTCTCCCCGCCTACCGGGCCTGTCTTTCCTAAAGAGCTGGTAACCTTCCATTCCAACACACCAGTCATGGGAACCATCCCACCATGTTTCTGTGATGTCTATTATATCATACCCCCGTAGACGTGCGCACATCTTTAATTCCTCTTGTTTGTTCCCCATGCTACGGGAGTTTGTATAGAGGCATCTGAGCCGACATGGAACTGTTGGAACAAGTCCAGAGGAGGGCCACAAGGATGATCAGGGGACTGGAGCACCTCCCATATGAAGGGAGGCTGAGAAAGTTGGGGCTGTTCAGCCTGGAGAAGAGAAGGCTGCATGGAGACCTCACAGCAGCCTTCCAGTATCTCAAGGGATGCTGGGGATGGACTCTTCATGAGGGACTGTAGTGATAGGACAAGGGGTAACAGGTTCAAACTTAAACAGGGGAAGTTTAGATTGGATATGAGGAAGAAACTCTTTACTGTATGGGTGGTGAGGCACTGGAATGGGTTGCCCAGGGAAGCTGTGAATGCTCCACTGCTGGCGGTGTTCAAGGCTGGGTTGGACAGAGCCTTGGGTGACATGGTTTAGTGGGAGGTGTCCCTGCCCATGGAAGGGGGGTTGGAACTAGATGATCTTAAGGTCCTTTCCAACCCTAACTATTCTATGATTCTATGATTCTGTGACAAGAAGCACAGAAATTCACAAATGGACATCCTCTGCATAAGCAGTGGTTGAGGTTTTTTAATACTTTTTTTTGGGGGGGGGGGGTTGGAAATATAAGCTATTAGAAATGAAAATGCTTTAATGGAATGTGCAATTTCAGAGACATTTTCATCTGTCAGTGTTTTCCGTCAGCTGAATTTATTCTTAAAACCAGAGGGGGAAAAGACTTCCTAATAGCAATTAGGTAAGTCCAGTTGCTTGGACTCTCCCCTGAACTTTCATTAATTTGAAGGATCATAGAATCATAGAATGGTTTGAGTTGGAAAGGACCTTTAGATAATCTCGTTTCCAACGCCCCTGCCATGGGAAGGGGTGCCTCACACTAGAGCATGTTGCCCAAGGCTCTGTCCAGTCTGGCCTTAAACACTGCCAGGAATGGGGCATTTACCACTTATTTAGGCAACCTGTTCCAGTGCCTCAACATTCTCTACTTGGATGTAGCTGTCAAGCTTTACTTCAGCTCAGCTTTAAGTCTGTTTGACTTACCTGCTGGCAATATGGCAAACCTGAACAGACAGTCATATTAAGGCAGTTAGCACATATTTCACCTGGCTGATGAACATCCGAAACTCTGATGTTGCCATTTCTCTGTGCTTATCCCAAATGAGGAAGACAAATAATATGCGATCAGGGTGAATATGGCCTCTCTTTGTTTCTCCTTATTCTGTACAGCTTCTAAAATTATGCCCAGTGGCTGAGTTTGGAATGTCAGTGCTGCTATCAGCAGTGTGACTGGCATCTCCATGTGCTGTTTTGATCCCTTCACCAAGGGTGTCCTTGTTGCAGAGTGAGCAAGTGCTGTGTGGTACTTAGTTGCCAAGTGGGGTTAAACCATGACAAGCGTCAAAAAGGTGTGCAGTGGGGTGTTTTGTTTTAGAAGATTTGGGGTTTATTTTGTTCTGTCTGTTGTTTTATAGATATATACAGCTATTCCCATGCTTCTGCAATGGAGGAGGTGAGATCAAAAAATCTAAATTGCAGCTCTAGCAAAAGGCAGCGAGGTTTGCATAGGTTTGCATAAGCTCTTCCTTCATTTTAATGAGTTTCACTTGTCCTTGGTTTTGCTTTGCTGGGGCAGCGGCAAGTAAACATTTAAAATTAAAGAATTACCCCAAAATACTTGCATAAATCCTTGAAGATGTATTGCAAGCTGCAACAGGTTGTCTCTTCAAATCCGTGCAGTGGCTCTGGGTGATTGCAGAACAAATCTACCTGGTGGGAAATGCAATCCTTAGTAGCTACATTGAGTATCCTCTCTACAGCCTCTGATCTGCTCTGCCAAGGGATCTTCTGATGGGAACATACAGCCTTGGTTTTGGAGTCATTAACCATAAATGTAACACTCCAAATGTTGGCCATTCAGATTTGACTCAAGCAATTGACTATGGGATGCTGCAAAGAGCAACACACTGGAGGATCAGGCCCTGATGACCACATTGAATCTCTTGCGGGACTTGCGGGAGCTTAAATTTCCATCACTGTTGCACTGAAATCACCTGCTTTGGAACCAGTTGAATTTGAAGGTGGTCACACAGATAGTCCTATATATGTTCCTTGCAACATATTGTTCCCTCTTGAAGCTGGGGGATTTTTAGTATAGAGGTCTGTTCACAGGAGGTCTGGTAGCAAGCAGACTCTCACACTTCAGCTATGGCAGGGAAAGGAATATAATTTTAAGACTCTGGATACCAATTCCTTGATACTTTGCTTTCCTAGGAAGTCTGTCAATTAGATTTAGAAATCCAGAGCATATTGTTTATCATTTTGTTGAGGTGCCTGACATCATCTGAGCTCATTCTGTCTCCTAGTTCTCCTCATTATCATTCATTTTTTCACTGTATTTTGGACTGAAATACCTTTTGAGGAGTATTTCAGTTCCTCTGGAAACTCACTTATGGTCTCAGCAGAGTCTGCAACATCAAGATTGATCAGCTTATGATCTGCAAGGGTCAGATGAAGCAGCATATTCATTTGAACTGCAGTAGACAATCTGAATGGAGGCCAGAGACACTGTGTACTACTCCTGTCTCCACTGCTGATGTGTTGCAGGACCTTAGGCAAGGTATTTGAGAGCCTTTACATGTGTGGATATTTGTCTGTGTCTGTGGTTAATCCTTGTGAATTTATGCTTGTAGCGTGCAGCAGGAAGCAGAGGGCTTTAATCCCTTAAAAGTAGATACATGTAAGCAGGTAACTCTCATGGTAGAATGGCTGATAGAACTGGAGAGATGCTGCTTGAAAACAGAGCTCAATAAAATCATTGTTGTATACAAGAAGTATGCTTTCAAATAAACTCATAATTTCCTGTCCTAAACAGGGTTACGCAAAGCTGGAATTTCAGCTTTTTACTTATTATCAGGGATGGATGTGCCTCAGGGTTTGAAATTGGGAAGACTGTACACGGAGTTCACATTAATACTACTCTGGGCTGACCAATGTCTTAATTTACTTGTGGCGGTTGGAGTCATCATTGGCAGAAACGTTTGAGACCACCACAGGGAGGACTCAGATGCCAGTTCAGGGATCTTGTGGCTAGAGCCTCTTTCCTCTTCATTTCAGGCTTGAACAGAAAAGTGGTCGTCAGAAGATCATTGCTCCTTGCTTCCGTGCAGGTTTTCTGAGAGTTTCTTTAATGTTTTCTTTTACTGTGGTATGTATCATGATGCCTTGCACCATCACTGCAGTACCCCCTATGTGATTAGTGGAAGGAAAGTCATAGAATCATAGAACAGTTAGGGTTGGAAAGGACCTTAAGACCATAAAGTTCCAACCCCCCTGCCATGGGCAGGGTCACCTCCCACTAAACCATGCCATCCAAGGCTCTGTCCAACCTGGCCCTGAACACTTCCAGGAATGGAGCATTCACAACTTTCTTGAGCAACCCTTTCCAGTGCCTCACTGCCCTTACAGTAAAGAACTTCTTCTTTATATCAAATCTAAACTTTCCCTGTTTAAGTTTAAACCCATTACCCCTTGTCCTCTCACCACAGTCCCTAATGAAGAGTCCCTCCCCAGCATCCCTATAGGCCCCCTTGAGATACTGGAAGGCTGCTATGAGGTCTCCACACAGCCTTCTCTTCTCCAGGCTGAACAGCCCCAACTTTCTCAGCCTATCTTCATACGGGAGGTGCTCCAGTCCCCTGATAATCCTTGTGGCCCTCCTCTGGACTTGTTCCAACAGTTCCATGTCCTTTTTATGTTGAGGACACCAGAACTGCACGCAATACTCCAAATGAGGTCTCATGAGAGCAGAGGACAGGATCACCTCCCTCGACCTGCTGGTCACACTCCTTTTGATGCAGCCCAGGATACGGTTGGCTTTCTGGTCTGCGACCACACACTGAAGCCAGCTCATGTTCATTTTTTCATTGACCAACACCCCCAAGTCCTTCTCCGCAGGGCTGCTCTGAATCTCTTCTCCACCCAGCCTGTAGCTGTGCCTGGGATTGCTCCGACCCAGCTGTAGGACCTCGCACTTGGCATGGTTAAACTTCATGAGGTTGGCATCAGCCCACCTCACAAGTGTGTCCAGGTCCCTCTGGATGGCATTCCTTACCTCCAACGTATCAACTGAGCCACACGGCTTGGTGTCATCTGCGAACTTGCTGAGGGCGCACTCAATCCCACTGTCCATGTCACCCACAAAGATGTTGAACAAGACCGGTCCCAACACCGATCCCTGGGGGACACCACTCGTTACTGGTCTCCAGCTGGGCACTGAGCCACTGAGCACTACTCTTTGCGTGCGGCCATCCAGCCAGTTCTTTATCCACCGCGTGGTCCACCTATCAAATTGATGTCTTTCCAATTTAGAGACAAGGATGTCATGTGAGACAGTGTCAAACGCTTTGCACAAGTCCAGGTAGATGACATCAACCGCTCTACCCCTGTCCATCAGTTCTGTAGCCCCATCATAGAAGGACCCCAAATTTGTGGATTTCCCCTTAGTGAAGCCATGCTGGCTGTCACCAACCACCTTGTTATTTTCCATGTGGCTTAGCATGTTTTCCAAGAGAATCTGCTCCAAGATTTTGCCAGGCACAGAGGTGAGACTGACTGGTCTGTAGTTCAAATAAAGTAATGCAATCCTATTTCTGGGAACAAATGCTGAATTTAGCAATGGTTTCTGTATAGGCTAGAAGAAAAGGAGATGGGAAGAACCAGGAAGCAAGCCACTGACAGGCAAGGCCAGCAACAAAGGATTTTTGAAGGAGGAATGCAAGACATATATGTCTAAATATTTATTCTCTGTGTACTCTGTGCCCTGAAGAACGTGTTTTTCTGACTCCTTTTTCCAGAGCTCTAATAACTAGACCATCTGCTTGCCTCTCTAAATCAGAGGAAAGCCTATGAAAACCCACCTTGAAAAACAATTAGAAATTATCAGCTGTTTGTTTTAACATTTAATAACTGTAATTAGCAAACGTAATGACATGTTTGATTATTGCATCCCATGTCTGTGAGCCCAGTGGGAGGCAGGAGATGGGACCTATTGATTAGAGCGATTGAGACTCTTTACTTCCTTCCATTTTTTTTTATTTTCTTTCAAAACAATATTCTGGATAGTTCTCTGAAGACACTGCATGTAAAATTGGTGTTGAGATCATGGCTGACTTGGGGCTAAATTAGCCTCCTTGTGTGAATTACTAACAACCAGAGGCAGAATTTCTATTATGTTTTCAGTTGCTAACTTTCAGCACTATGAAGCTCTAACACAGTGGACTAACAGAAAAACTTATTTCTGTTCCTGGGTCTTCAAGTGACTTTCTCTGGGATCAGGGCTGAATTTCTTCCCCACTCTGTACCTCACTATTATAATAAAGAGGAGGAATGGTATAGACCCCTTATATAGCCAATGCCAAAAGATTTTCTTCTTTTTTAGTGGCTGTTTCTACTTGTCTGAAGGCTCCATTAGAAGAGATGGGAGTCCAAATATGGCCATATTAGGTGTCTAAAATTCAGTAGTGATATTATCTCATTTGGTCTGCCTAGAAAAGCTGAGATTTGTGGTTAGAAAGTGCAGTGGAAAAGCTACGTATTATTAGTATTTAGTTACTGAACTCTGGAAGTCTTATGGTGAATTAAACATACCATGGTTTGTTCTGGAAGAAACTTGATGTTTCTCCATATAGGCTCTTCATAACACTGTAAATTATGCAGGCATTCATAAAAAATAGGGATTGCTCAATAATTTGGATTGAATTGAATAATTTGGAAACAAGTGAAGGATTTTAATTTGTATGATGAATTTGTAATAATAATTTCACCCTATTGCTCACAGCATAGATCAGTACTTTCATCACAAATGAGAAACATTTGTTTCTAAACCTCATATTTCTTGAGATTTGCCCCATGTCTCCTTGTTCTTCCATGCCATAGGACTAGAAGGAATCTGTCCAGGCATTTATTTATCATTCCATCATCCAGAAACCTCCAACTGGGTCGTCCTGTAGCCTTCCTCCTTAAACAAGATTTAACCCATTTTCTCCTGTCTGTCCCAGTAACTTCTGACTCTGCACTACAGTCTTATTTATCCTGCTTCTCTGAGGACGTTTTAGATTAATTGTTGAGGGAGAATTTTTATCCTGAAGCAGAGACAGGACAGGAATGCTCTGGTCCCTGTTTCCTTTCCAGTAGATGAAATCCTGTGGTATTGTTGGTAATAGGGTCAAGAAATTTCTGATTTAACTTTTTCAGCCTACCACAATTTAGTTTGTTTGCAAGGGGAGGGGCGGGTTCGGGCATTTTGGTGGTGGTGGTGATTTGGGTGGGGTTTTTTTGGGGCTGAGGGGAGGGAGTCCAGAGCTCACTGTGGAACTGTAGGTGGGAAAGGGGTCCCTGGCCAGAAACCCAGTTTTTGGTTTATTGAGCTGAGGCAAATGGGCAGCATGAGAGTTACCAGAGCTGTGTGAAACTCATGGCCCTTCCCAGGTGTTTCATATACTGGCAGAGGATTTTAACTCTGAGCTTGGATGTCTCCTGATCTCACCTGTTAGTGTCTTTTCACTTTGTAGAGATATTTAAATACTTGGGAATGGAGGAGGAGAGGAAGCCTGACTGAATAGCAGGTAGCATATTCTTCTGGAATGCAATTCAAGTTCAGGTCTCTGCTTCAGTGAATATCTGGAAGCTTTTGAAAGCCTTGGTTACATCGTGATATGGTGGGAGATTTTTCAAAACCTTGAAAAGCTTCTTGTGTTGAAAAAATATTTCCCTCCAGCTTCAGTTGCTACATTGGTTTGCCATTCTATAGGCTGGCTTGCTTTTCTGTTGGACACATCACGCGTGATATAATGGTTTTGGCATTGTTATGGTGCGTGAAATAGTCTCAACAAAGGGAGAATATGCTTAAAATTAGGACACTTTTTTATAGGTCTGAAAATAAAAATTAGCCCATTTCCTTGTAAATAGAGTCCTTGTTAAATTACCCTCCCCTCCCCCATTGTCATGCTATGTGGTAGAGGAATGGATCAGCTAAGGTGACACTGACTTCCCATGGATATTCTCGCCTTCAAGGTGTGAAGACAAAGGCAAACGTCAGGCACAGCGATCTGGGTAGAGATTAGGCAGGACAGGTTTTGTACTCTGTATGTACCCCTGGGTGTATGAGGGCTCAGAATGAAGATGACATCTATTGTTTGCCTCCCTATTTTTACCCCTGGACAAATCAGGCATGACTTGGCTCCAACGAAGAGTTGCATAGTGTTGCTCTTCAGGTATAGATCATCCATTGAAAACTATGGGAATTCCAATATTGATGTGCTGTAATGCAGTGTAACAGTGGCAGCTCTATCCATATAGATGAAGTTTATGTAATGGACTTTGACTTATACAATCTCCAGTTCTGTATAAAGCTCTATAGAATCGTAGAATCATAGAATAGGTAGGGTTGGAAAGGACCTTAAGATCATCTAGTTCCAACCCCCTGCCATGGACAGGGACACCTCCCACTAAACCATGTCACCCAAGGCTCTGTCCAACCCAGCCTTGAACATCGCCAGCGACGGGGCATTCACAATTTCCTTGGGCAACCCATTCCAGTGCCTCACTGCCCTTACAGTAGAGAACTTCTTCCTCATATCCAATCTAAACTTCCCCTATTTAAGTTTTAACCCACTACCCCTTGTCCTATCACTACAGTCCCTAATGAAGAGTCCATCCCCAGCATCCCTATAGGCCCCCTTGAGATACTGGAAGGCTGCTATGAGGTCTCCACGCAGCCTTCTCTTCTCCGGGTTGAACAGCCCCAACTTTCTCAGCCTATCTTCATACGGGAGGTGCTCCAGTCCCCTGATAATCCTTGTGGCCCTCCCCTGCACTTGTTCCAACAGTTCCATGTCCTTTTTATGTTGAGGACACCAGAACTGCACACAGTACTCCAAGTGAGGTCTCACAAGAGCAGAGTAGAGGGGCAGGATCACCTCCCTCGACCTGCTGGTCACGCTCCTTTTGATGCAGCCCAGGATACGGTTGGCCTTCTGGGCTGCGAGCGCACACTGAAGCCGGCTCATGTTCAGTCTCTCATCGACCAACACCCCCAAGTCCTTCTCCGCAGGGCTGCTCTGAATCTCTTCTCTGCCCAACCTGTAGCTGTGCCTGGATGTAGACAGGATGTGAAAAAAAAAAAAAATTACATATGGTAATAACTTTGCTACTTTTAGCTGCTTCTGTGTAACTTTGGTCATGTGGAGACACAGGCGGTTTGTGCTAGAAGGTGGTCTTCTACCTCTCAGGGTATCAACTGAATGGACAGTTTCAGAATAAAATGGACAAGGGGTATGCTGTCAGATGGGAGCTGGATCAACAAGTGTTGTCTTTGTTCTGCAAGCAGGGCCAGCTGGAAAGCCTGTACCTTGTGGGTACATGCATGTATCTCCTCAGTTTGGTTTCTGGCTTGTCCACCTGCAGGAGCTCCTGCCATATGAAGCAGTTCGTTGATTCCTGATCTGAATTCTGCCTAGAGCAATTCTTTGTCCTGTGGTGATCCAGGATACTGTTTTTCCAAGTACACATGTGCTCTCACATTGATCCTGCTCAGAGCAGCAGAGCCTTTTAGGACTCTTCCTACTCAATTAGGCTTTTGCTTTTTAGGACCCATACGGAAGTCATGGCCCCACAGAGCATGGGCATCCTGTGTTCTGCATGATAAAATGCAGTATGGATCAGTACTGGAGATGTGTATGTCCCTGTGTAGCTTTTTCTTCTTGTTGGCCAGGTTAATTAGTTCAGAGAAGCACACTGTTTTCCATTCTCAGAAGTGATACTTCTGTTAAAGGGATTATGCTTTCCATTGAAGAACACAAACTCATCTGCATTTTTACAGCTAATTTGCAAGGATCTTGCAGTTCTGTGCTAGCTTTTTGAACTGTAGTTTTGGCGTGACTTTTTTCCTAGATAACAATACAAACTTGTATCTAACAACACACAGTTCCTGAAAAAATCCTGTGCTAATATGAGAAGAAAGAACTAAACGTTAATTGAAGCACTGGATTCGTTTCAAGCTTATTAAACTTTATTCACAGCCGAGAATAAAACAAGGTGCTGTAGAATAGATTGTATTCATGCCTGTATTTGCGACTATATAATTGAGGGTAGAGTCATCTGTTTATGGTTGAGTCTTTTGCTGTAAAAGATGAAGTGCCAGACACTGGCAGTTTAAAAGGAGTGAATTTTAAGACAGGAAAACTACAGGACAAAAAGCAAAAAACAAAACAAACAAAAACAAACAAACAAAAAAACACACACACACAAAAAAACAAACAAACAAACAAAAAAACCGCACACACACACAAAAAAAAAACAAACCCAAACAAACCAAAAACCATTCCAATTGCCAACAACACTCTAAATAGAAAGCACAGGAGGCATGAACTCCTAATCAAATTTTCAATTCCTAATGAATTGCCAGATAGATTAGAACATCTTACTGCATCAACATTACTGGGATATATCACCGCTAACTGCCAGGACATTGTAAATTATCTGGCAATGAACAATGCAGTACGCTGAGTAACAGTGAAAATGCTTTCACTTTCTTGGTGTTGACTCGTTTCAAACTATCCCCACAGTAGGATTTCATTACCATTGCGTGCTTGGATTGGCAGTTATACTAGATTTGATGGGATTAGGCGAAAGTCAGAAGAAATGCTACTAGCAGATCTCCTTGTTTGTTGTTGGGACTTTTTTGTTTGTTTTGGTTTTTAATCTTTTCATTTCACCCCCTTCGGAGCTCCAGCAAATGCAAGCATGTCTTCCTCAATGAGGCAAGCCTTAAGAGAGTTCATGGGCTCTTGAATGTGCCGTAATTTATGTTTATCAATTCAGCACACATAGTTTTTTTGACATGTGCTTCCTGCCTGATTTTCTAACAATCCTTTATTTTCCGCAGGTGGCCGTGATAAACGAGGTGGTCCTGTCTTGACCTTCCCAGCCCGCAGCAATCACGACAGAATAAGGCAGGAAGACCTTCGGAAACTTGTGACTTATTTGGCCAGCGTGCCAAGGTAAAGCTAGAAAGAAAACACTTCAAAGCTTAGGGTGGACGGGTGGGTGGGGAACTTGTTCTTGGCAGTTGCTGATTTCCAAGTATTAACATTTAGTACCTTCAGTTCTTGTGATGGAGGAACAAAAGTGTTCCCTTACTCCTCCTGTGTATGCTGTCATGGACCAAGGCAGGAGCCCCAGAGCGGAGGCAGTGTGAACAAATCCAGGCTTCAGGCTCATGAGAGCAAGGGGGAGCAGCTCTCGTGCCCCATGTGGCTCTTCTAAAGGAGTGGAAAGGGAGGAGAGTGCTTAGAGGCCTGCAGTTAAATATAGCAAGCTGGAGAAAGCCTCCTATGTGCTGTTGCCTTTTAATGCCTTGTGGGAGGTTCAGGAGAGCTAGGGTGGGGGACTGTAGTGGCTGGCGAGGAGAGCTTGCCCCATGTGAAGAGGACGATCTTCCCGCTCCGGCACTTCCCAGAGCTCTCTCAAGGCTCAGGAAGGAACATGGGTGGATTAAGGGGGAAGCTTTCAAAGAAAAGCATTTCAAATTTTTGCATGTAAACCAGCACCTTTTCCTGCAGCATTAGTCCCCATGTCCCTCCTCCCCATCCCTTTCCCAGGGGTGCTGGAGGAGAAGCCTGTTGCCAGTGCATATTTAGCTTTGCAAGCTTTAGGAGACAGTTTATAGGGCTCAGTGCCCAAGAAGGTATTTTTTAGCCACTGTTTAATGCCTCTGAGAGTACAAGACTGTGTATGTCCTCGTCCAGTTTCCTTTCCCTGTTTTCAAGCTTGCCAAGTATCCTTACCCAATAACCACTGCACCAGTTACTGAGGTGAATGTTACCCCAGGGCAAGTGAGAGGCTGAGAAGGGATGTTCAGGGTTGCAATAACACACCCTGTGTCACCCAGGAGTTCCTTATTTTTGAAACCCAGGGTATGACCAGTTAAACAGTGCTTGTGTTTTTGCAAAGAGTGTGAAGTTAACACCTGAAGAGCAAACGGGTTGGCTGCATCTGGAAGTCAGGAGTTAAGGGTCTCAGAACACACTCAGTTCCTTAAACATGCACTATGTAGAGAACAAAGGTCTCGTGTTTGGTATGGATGAGGGCTGAGGACTGTTTGAAGACTTATCACTTGGCTGCAGAGAGCAAGGGGCAAACACAGCTGCATGTGCCAGATCTGCCAGTGCTTCTTTCCTGTATGTTGCAAGTCTTCTGGCAATGCATTTTTTTACTGTGTTAGACTTCTGCTCATTGAGGTTTTACTAATAAGCTGTATTGGTTTGGTTTTCCCATCACTTGCCTTTTTCCCCCTCTAGCCACCTCTATTTTCAACCATATTGTGAGAAAGATTACAGGCATGCTGTGGGGCTGGGAGAGCAGTAGGTCACTCCCTGGGAGTGAGTGTCGCAGGGCTTGGCAGTCCCCGTCAGGCTGCTGCAGTAATGAGACTGCTCCCTTCTATCTTATCTTTATTTTGCATGGTTACAAATACAAAAATATACCATTGGCTGGGGTTGCAAGCAGTTGCAAAAATTATCTAACATGTCAGCCTTTTCTATTAATTGCTCTTCCCTCATGGAGGTGGCAGGAATTGCAAGAAAAAAGCCGTTTTGTTCCCCTGCTTCACACAAATGAATCAATTAGCTCAATCTTTGATGCTGCTTTTAGTTGTCTCACTCTGAATCAGTCCAGCAATGATTTTCTTTGATGATGCGGAAGCTGGGGGACAGAGGAGCATGCTGAAGGAGCTAATGCAAGACCCAGTTGCTTGTCTCTCTAGAAACACTAGAAAAAATTTCCCCCTCCAGGTCACTACTGCAAGCCTTGTTCTGTCTGGTGTTTGAAGCTTTTGATGGGCATCTCTGGTTATATCAGAGAACATTCCTTCCTCTACAGCACAACCTCCCATCATGAAAATATGCCAAGTACTGTGAGACTGGCTACGCATGAAGCACTTTCACCAGCTTCCCAAGGCTCCTTGCAGATAGGTTCTGTAGAGACATTGACCAGAATGCTGTCTCCTGTTTGGGATACTACACATGGAGGTGTGTGGAGCAGAAAGCAGCAAGAATGAACAGAAGTCTAGAAAAAGCACCCTAAAAAGGAAGGATTAAAAGGGAAAAAGTGGCTTGGCCTAGAGAAGAGAGTGACAAAGGTCTTTGAAAGCATGTTGTGACCCTGCAAAAAGATTCATAGGGCTGTGACAAGAAACAAAAATGTTACACCAAAGCAAGGGAAGCTTAGGCTGGACATAAGGAAGAGATTTGTAATGGACTCCCAGTAGTCCTATAGTAAATAATTCGATTTCTTCTTAACTTCCTCCATAACTCTATAGGCAAACCTCTGGCATGGGTATAAATATTAGGGAGAAGGGATGATGAATCAGGAGGTGACTTCTTTAGGTTCCTCCAAGTCCTGCTTTGTGTGGTGCCACAGCTGTGAACTCACTGCTGGAGGAGGGAAACATGACCACAGACTTTGTGGGTATGGCGTGTGGGAATGTGTGACCTGTGTGGTGTGAGAAAACACTGAGAACTCATTTTCCCTAAATATTTTGTTCAACAAGGGCAACTGGCAGCGCTTTCAAACCCATTTACTTTTTGGAAACAAATATATGGAAGGAACAGTTTGAATTCCCCAGTTGGCTCCTTGTTCATGCTTGTTCCAAGATGAGTGCTGTAATGAGTAACTACATCAGCCGTCCACCAAAATAAGCATTAGCAGAGACTCTGAATAAGATGTTAGGAGAAACTGCTCTGATGTTCAGAGTGTTGACGGGGGGGGAGTTTTCTGTGCTAGTTAAAAAACTAGAAATTCTTCCTTAGGAAAAAAGAGACTGTAATTTATCATATTGACGCCAGTATAGTAATTCTCTCTTTATTCCCAGTGCAATGGTTCCTGAGTGAGACAGATTGCTATCCACATTGATACTATCTATCACTTAACCCTTGTTTTATATCTTAATGGAAGTGGCAGAGGTGGCGCATTGCTGGGAGCTTTGAGCAGGTGTGAGATTGGTGATGAAATATGATGATAGATTAGTGTAAGTGAAACCAGGGTCTTGCTATCAGTTTTCAAAGTTTCTGATTCGACTTTCCGCAATTTCTTCTTCAAAACTGGAATAATAATGTGGGTTTTCTGAAAGCAGCAATGTGTGTTTGAGTTAGAGCAGAACAGTGAGCGCTTTCATGAAGCTGAGAGTCATGGTCAGGCAGGTGCCTGCAGTCAGTGGGGTTTCCTGCATGGCTGAGGTTTCCCACCTGGTGGTTAAGATACCAGATCTAGGAATGTGGCTTATTCATCTCCCAAAATGGTAACCTTGCCGTCCATACTACCTGGAGTGATGTAGGGCTCCTGGAAGATTGAAAAGCCCAATCCTGCAGTCTTTGGTTCTAGGAGAGGGTTGCAAGTGGGTGTCTGACACTGTGGACAAATGTGGTCCTGGTTAGGTGCTGTACACTGGTTCTTCCAGGCATATCACAAGGTCCTTTTCTTCAAACAGTTCCACTAAAATTAGTTACTAAGAAACAAAGATGCTATTCATTAGATGTAAAGATAATTGCTACAGATGCCAGGTTCCTACCACTTCGTCATTTTCTGCTTGTTTTACATTTACACTAGTGGTTTCTGGGTAGGCGAAGCTGTATTTCTTGTAAATCAGGATAGCTCCTATTTACATGCAAATTTAAATAGGAAGTGATGTTTAGAAATTTGGAGGGCGTGACTGAATCTAGGATAACATAATGTTTATCATCAGGGGAGCTGAGGGGGAATTTTCTGGCCTCACTAAGGATGTTATTTTTTAACACCACTGCAGTACCATCTCTTCCGGTAGACTCAAGTTTTCATTTGTATGTGTGTAAATGAAACTAGCACCAGGCCAATCTGCTCTGTGAGCCCTTTGGAATTAAGAATTAAGTTATGCATAGGCTATATGAGGATAAAAAGGAGACAGAATATCTTTAGCCTGAATTATCTCCTTGCATGGTGAAGCAATACAATGAAGGAAATGTTCTCTGTCAGCTATAGTGAATCTTCCAGCTGAAGACATCAATCTGTTTTGGAGCCAAGATAAGCAGTCTTCTGTGCTCACTGCAGAGGAAGAAACCTGAGATGCCTCAGAGGCCTGTATTTTTAAAGACATCTACTTTTTTATTTGTTCTCTGTTTAAAAACCTGCCCAAATAATTCCCTGTTCTGGGGGACATCCAGGGCCTGTAACAGCAGTAAAATGTTTCCAAGGGACAGCCCTGTTTGTTTGAACAGCTATTCAGAGCTGCCTGAGTTCGATGAAAGGTGTGAGGCTCAGTAAAATAACTTCGGTGTCTCTCATAATTAGTTCAGTAATTGGAGCTTTATAAAAATAGAAGAACAACACAGGGGATGGCAAAATGTAGCAATACTCACCCACTCTTGGATTTATTTTAAGCTCCTCTCTGATGACCTGTGGTATTGTGTATATTAGCTTCTCTGGACAGGAGTAGTGTGAAACTCATTTTGTTGATTGATAGGAATTAAACCCTAGGGCTCCACTTTCTCTTACATGATCCTAACACAAAAAGAAAGAAGCTTTTGAGGATCATTCTTTTCTGGAGGCTATTGTAGATCTACAAAAATAACTATGTATTTTTAAAATAACACCAGGGACTTCATACTATTTTTAGTAACTAAATATCTAGTGCCATCTATAAGATAATTATTCCACCATACACTTGTATCAAAATGCCACAGTAAAAAATGAAGCGAAGCTGGTGAGGCTAATGGAGGTTTAATATTTTCTTCAGATTTTTTTTTTTTAAATGAAAAGTGCCTTTTGGAGAAAACAGCTCATTGGGAGTATATAACTCACATGAATGCTAGTGAATTTAAGAGCACTTTACCACTAAATAGACAATTCAGATCCAACCAACATTTTACGTGGTATTAGTACATGATGTTATTATCAACGTCTGTTAAGGACTGGGGAACTTCTGTAGAAATAGTTGGCTGTTTCACCTTGTCCTGCTAAAAGGTGTCTGACCACATCACTGTTTCGCTTACTGTGTCCCTTTACTGAACACCTCAGGACCAAGTTAAGTTGTTCACCTCTTGTGGAGATCCACTCTTCAAAAGGGAGTCTCTATGTTTACTCCAGCCTGTGGTAACAATCTGGTAACAATCTGTTGAGACATTTCATTGCTAGGTGAGTGGACAGTGGCTGTAATTGACTTTGAAATCCTGCAGTAAGTGTCTACAGCTGCCAACCCAGCAAGCTCCCGTTTACCAGAACCTGCTAGAAAATGTGAACTTCCTAGAAGTACAGAGGGAGCAGAGAGAGCCATCAGAGCCTTGGGAGCAGCAGCCATGGGCAAAGATTGATAGTGTTAGGGATGCTTATGTTAAGATACGGAAAGAAAAAGTTATGTGATTACAATCCAGTATGCAAGACTGAGGTAAAGGAAGCAATTTGATCTCAGTGTACATGGCAAATGGGACAAAAAGAAAAGGCTTGAAATCATAAAGTGAAAAAATTAAGCAGGTTTCTGTAGCATTTCCATCTTGGAGATGCTGTTAGGAGGTGTATCAGGAGTGAGCCAGGTATTGTCGCATTTGTCTTGCAGCAGAGGGCTGAAAACAAAAGCCTCTCCAGGTCTTGCAGCACAGTTTTGTATAAATCTATGTTTGGTTTGTTTGGGTCATTTTTTCAATAGGTGCAAGATTTTAATTTCTCATGTTTGTTTATTTTTAATCCCTGGATTTATATATTTTTTTTTTAAATTAGCCGAAACCTGAGGTAAATGGGGGCTTTCCAGTTTCCAAAGTACTTCCTGCTTTCATTCCCTGTTGCTCTTTTCCTGGATGGTGTATGGACCGATCTTGCACAGCTCTGGACCTAAAGCAAAAGTCCTCTTGTCCTCTCCCCTCCACAGGAGCTGTGAGCTCTCTCAGACTGGTTCCAGCTGAGTTGGCTGCTGTTCTGCCTTCCAGCTGGATAACAGTATAAGTGTTTTCAGACTGATTTTGTGATGGACAACACAAATAGCATGATACAGTTTTGTAGTTAATGGACTGTGAATTGAATACTCATGTAGCCTTTTTCTTCTAAAGACTAATAAAAGGCAGGATAAGCTGGGCTCTGCACATCAACTCTACTAGTGATCATCAATATGTTTTACTTGGTCTAGCAGAAGTATCTCTCATCTCTGTATTGTAAAACGGAGGCAAATGAGAGTAATGTGATGTTAATATCTTGACAAACTCATGCAGATTTGATTATCTTGTTTCAGAACCTGAGTTCCGGGCCTCAAATAAATGAGATGAAGGTTGGTGTTATTTTAAGACTGAATTCTTTATTTGAAAGAAATTCCTTAAAGGACATGAAATACTTTGCAAATCTCTTTGTAGGTTGTCTGTCTTGAATCCAAAAATATCTGCACCATTTTTGGAAGACCTGAAAATCTGTTACTGTTTTTTTTTTCACACTGACTTCTTCAATATTTCTATATTCTTAAGTAGCAGCTTGCTCCATTTTATTATCTATTAATTGTATTGCAATAAGTAAGTGAAATTACTGACTGCCTCATGCAGAGAAACTAGGATTTCAACTTGCTATTATGTTTTTAAGCATTCTATTCAACACTCAATGTCTGCTTTATTTTAGAATATAAATCTGCAGTTAAAAATGGTTAATATGAAGGAATCCGTCATTTACTGTGTCTGAATTATTTCCAAGGCAATTGTTCTTTTCTACAGGGAAGAGGAGGGGGTCCAGTTTTCTCTTACTGCCAACCACGCAGACTCATGCTGAGATTTCAAAGTCATATTGGGTTCTTTCTGGTTCATCTAACATCTCTAATATAAAGATTCTAAAGTGGGTTACTCATTTTGAGATTCAGGATTGCAGAGGTAGCCCTACAGGCCAAGTTTTATGCACAAAGAAAATGCATAGGTCTGGAAGAGAAGCTCCTTTTTCCAATACTGTGCTGCTTTTCCAGGCCAGTGAGAGCTCAGTCATACCTTCTTCAGTGGAGTCAGCGGAAAGGGCTCAACAGGGAGGACAGATGCCATGACATAAAAGGTCACTGTTTTACTTTGTGTTCTTCCCAGCCAGCAAATCAAGTGTCTGTACCCAGTTCAGGTCCAGTGCCTTTCGGTTTTACTGGTGTGGCCTTTCTTGCTCCAGCCCTGCCCTACCGTAGCAGCTGCAGGCTGTTCTTGCTCATCGCAGGGAGTGCAGTCAGGCTACAAGTTCAGAGCAGCCAGAAGGACAGCAGCAAGTGGAATCTCTCTCTACAGCCCCCAGCTTCCCAGGTACACTGCACAGAAAATAGACAACAGGCTACTGCTGTTGGGCCATAGTTCCACAGCATCACTGCACTTGACTTCTCACTTTCTCAGTGAGACAGGAGGGAGGACCATAGGGCTCCTAAAACCTTCTGAGCAGAGGTAGAGATGCCTGTGTCAGTGCTTCCCAGCAAAGGCATGGTCAAGGGGGCTGACCTGGAATCAGCAACCTCCTTTAGGTATGGTGACCCCATGCAGCAGCATCACCTGAGCCTCCTCAAAGTGTCCTGTGGTGTTGATGGCACAGGGGTCTGAGCTTTGCTGAGTCACTGAGAAAAACCCAGCTGTCTTCATGGGGCAGCCTCAGCTGCTGCTTGGCTCCCTGGGACAAGCTAGGTGATGCTGATCTCTGGCTTTCCCACACAGGATGAGTGCTCTCCCGGTGCAGCCACTCCCTGTGTCAGTGTATTTCTGTTAGCAATGTTGTGGGTAGTGTCTGACTGCATTTCCAACAGAGTGTTCGGGCTTGGAGAGATTCTGCTTGGATTTCTCCAAATCTGGAGCAAACAGCGAAACACACCCACTCCCCATGCACATCACCACTGTGAGAATGCAAGAGCCCCTGTGACCAAGTGACACCTAATGGCGCCAGCAGGGTCTGGAGGCTGATCCCATCCCCTGACCTGTCTCACGTAGAGCTGCACTGCTGCATTCTGCTTTTTGAGTTCTGTCCAAGCCCTCAATCTGGGGATTAGATCAGCATTGTTCCTCCTTGCTAAATAGCTTTTGCATGTTGATTGTACCAGCATCTGCTGCCTGGGAGAAGGAGTTGAGGTGATGGAGAAAAGGCAAAAACTTGTGAACTAGGATATATCCTGTACCGTTCAGTGGTGAGGGAGCTAGCAGGCACCACAGTCTGCTGAAAATTTTATGCAGAGCATCATTTTCTCCATCCTCTTCCTCAGTGTCTCTCTGATAAGTGGTTTGTGAGTCCCTGCAGCACACTTTGCTGTTCTGCCCTCTCAGGCCTTTCCTATGCTTGTGCTGATTAAAGCTGCTGCATGCTCCTCATGGGCTTTTTAACCATCAGATCTGTCGCTACACAGTACTCCAAGAGGTCCAGCAGTGACTGGAGACTTCCTTGGAGAAGGCAGGTTTGCACTAATGTGAGTGGTAATTCGGAAGAGCTAAAATTAGCAAACAGAGACCTTTTGTGGGAGCAGCGCACTGGCAGCAGAGCTGGCACCAGCCGCGTGCGGTTCCCTCCTGAAGCTGTCAGCAGCTGTCAGGAGAATATGCAGCAGTTCAGCCAATCCTAACTTTTATTTTTGGTGATCTCTTTCCTACAGTTTTTGCAGAGGCTGTAAAATGTTTTTTGTCTCGTTCCAGCAAGTGTGCTTGTGTTCCTCATCAGTAACTCCAGTACCTGCTACATCCTTTTCACTCTTAGATATTATTGAAATTTGGAAACGTCTTATGCCACCCTCTTCACGGATGTCATTAGAAGCAGGAAAACAACTGCTGTGCTTTGCAGTCTGCTCTTTAATGGGAATATTGTCGAAGGTATCTTAATGGCAGTGGAAAGCTATTTTAAGCTCCCGTGGAGAATGGATGAGACTTCTACCGTGTGCCAGTATAGAGCAAATAATGGGAGACACAGAAGTAGAGACATCTCAGTCTAGACTGCTTGGTCCTCATCCTCACTAGATGGATGCAGGTGTTGTAGATGCTGCTTCAAAGTGTGGATTCCCCAGTGCACAGCTTGGGTAGGACCGAAGATGTGTTTTCAGGAATATAGTTCTAGCCTTGTCTCCAGATGATAAAAATCTTACACAACTGTTCTGTCAGTCACTGTTTAAACCCAATCTGTCAGAGAAGCCTCTCAAGAATATTAAATTTCTACAGATTTAATGAGAATAGACGGCTGTGTCAAGGTTTGTCCACAGAGAGGGAAAGGTGGTCTGAACTCATCACTTCCTAGAGACTGGAGGTAGAGGGGATATTTGCAGAGCATATAAAAGGCAATTTCTTTATTAGAGAATCAATGTGCAAACCACTACCAAGGGTTCGGCAGTTCTTATGCTCATAAAAGTGCATAATAGTTTATGGTATTAGAGAATTGGATCATACTAAAGTAGAACAATGACCAATTCATGGTAACATATGGTATTGAGCAAGCTGATGCTCTCATGCTATGGAAAGTATGGGTTGGGACTGGCAAGATTTGTCTTAGAGGTTGGGATGCTCAATTCCCTGCTGTTTGCAAAGGGAATTGGTATCCAAATTTGGTAAGCAGTTGTAAATCTCATCAATGGTTTCTTCTCATTTTCCACAAGGTGATCCTAACCAAGTCAGTCTGTGGTATTTTATGTTTTCCTTGTGGATCCTGGCACTGCTGCAGAGCTTCCTGTAGATCCTATAACACTGTGCAGCAAAATATAATTGTAACTATGAGGCTGTTGGGCTACTTAGAGTATGGGAGAGAAAGAGAGGGAGATACCTTAACACAAAATAAAAATCATAAATAAGTAAAATATTTCTAGAATCTCTCCTTCTCCACCCAAGAAAAGGCGGAAAAGTGTAACTCAAGCATGCTTTTGGCTCAGCAGATACTGTCTGGTCTGCAACGTGTGCCACAGTGTACTTTTCTACTATTAACAAGAGAGCATTGATTTCCCTGCCTGTGTACACAGGACTTTATTCCATGTCTAACTTTGAAGAGAAACCTTAGTCTCTGAAGAACTTTCCAGTGATGTAATATTTGAGAAAATTCCTTTGTGGTACTTCACCAAAAAGCCAAAGCCCCAAAAGCTTTCCCTAGCCTTGTAACTGCATTCAGAGAAACATACTGCACCTCTTCCACATAGCCCTGCCACAGCTCAAACAAGAGAAAGTAGGAACTTGCTGCAGGCTCAGTGCAATATTTACAATGGGTGTCTTTGCTGAATGGTCCTTTTGGTTAAAGTCATTGAATAGAAATTGTAGTAAAGCATTATCTTTGTAAAATAATTGCCCCTCTCTCTGAAAACTGTAACAGCAGCAGCAGTTCATCTCCAGCCAAATTCAGACTGCTTTCGTATGCCTTTTCTGTGCACTACTCAGTGTGTATGTGGTGGTCATACAATGTAGCTCTCCTGTATCACCCTGTTTCCCATGGGAAAACAAGAAGAAATGGCAATCTGCAATATCTATGGAGTAATATTAACACTTAGTCTTTCACTAGAAGTATGAGTTAAGTTTGATTGCTTGTTTATTTGAGCATCTGGAAAGCCAGATGCTTCTGCTATTGATGTTGTCATTGAGGATCAAATAAATATCACTTTTTGAAATTTAGTTTGAAATAATTATTCATTAAAAAACTTTGGTTGGTAAAATTCAACCCTTCTTCCTCCCCCAGTCCTAAACCAGAGTCCAGCATGCAAGTAATTATTAAATGTATCTTCTGGGACTCAGCAGTTGACCACCCTAGAGGCCAAAGTCCTCTGCTAATGCAGCCGTGCAAATTTTTCCTTCCATTGTTTTTCTGTTGTGAGCCAGTCCTAATTGGGGATTAAAATCATGTTTCCTTTTCAGTAGCCTCAGCAGCTCTGCTTAGACCACCAAATAAGGACTATGTTTATTAGCAGCTCTGCTTGTGTCTTTTGTGATCTTTGTAGATGGAGCCTAAAGTTTAATTTAGGTCACATTTGCACTAAGGCAGGTGCCATTCTGGAACATCATGGAAGACACACAGTCAGAGCTTCCTGAATTTTAGTTCTAAACACAACACTGAGTTCTCTTCTCCGTTGGTTTAACTGTATAGCCTGAATTTGCCAGTCCATGCAGAAGACACCTCACAAAGGTCTGGGAAACCAAATTAGCTGATCTTTTTCTTCTTGAAGATAGAATACCCTAACTGGTTTTAGTATAGTTATGCTGTGTGAAGCTGAATTACAGGTTCCTTTAATTAGGGATTAGATTAGATTAGATTAGATTAGATCTCGTATTTCAGGGAAACAAGGTCCTTAAAGTTGCGTTTCACAATACTGAATTGGGAGCACTGCATAAGAAATTGGCCATGTGCCACCATGACACCTTCTGTTACCTCTTTAGAAAATGCACTTTACAAAAGTATCTCACCATTTTGCCATGCAGTATGTCTAGGAATTAGAAGAATTTATAGCAGAATTGTAATTCCAAAACACAATCTAAACAAAAAGCAGGTACCTGTTAAACTAGTGGGTGATCTTATGCATAGGAAGAATGAAAATGCTGCCTTGTTACTAAACTTAATCTAAGCATCAGATAGGCGATATGTTTGTTTTCTTTTTGACCTCTTTTTCTACATTCTCTGGACAGAACTAAACTCTTACAACACTGATTAATCACATCTAATTTTGTGGTTATGTCCCCTTATTTCTCCATTCTTCTTTTCCTACAACATTTGTAATTTAGTTCAGAAACCACATCTGGAGAAGCAAACATCTCTGGGATCACAGATTAGTTTAGATTTTGCTTCCCACTGGAGATTTGTGGGTAGAAGCTGTGATTCCATTCCAAAATCTAATTAAAAAGCAGGTACATAGCAAAGTAGCGGACAATCTTACCCATAGGAAGAATGTCTGGAAGCTCTGCTTCGTTAATGAACTGTTAGAATAGGAATCAAATACGCAAGCAATATGTGTGGGATTTTTAGGGTTTCTTTCTTCTCCATTAACAAAGCAGAGCTCAACTATTGTATCATTCCACACTTACCAGGCTTACTGGAAATCTCCATTTCTCCTTAATTTCCAGAACAGCCACCCCAGTGACTTTGCAGTGTCAGATGGTATATGGTAGGTGACAGGAAAATAGGGTCAGCTGTTAAGTCTAAACATTTCTAGGTTTCCTGGGATTTTCATTTAGGAATGAATTCTGTAGGGCACTTCATCTCTGTAGTTTTATGGACTGTTAAATTACATCTGTGGTATATTAGCATCGGCAGCATTTTTCTGGTGACTTGTGGGACACTATTAATTATATGAAAAATGCATACAATTTTGTTAGGTAAAATTAGCTTGGTACCTTTGAGAAAGAAGCCACTTGAGGGTCTGCCTGCTCTAACTTTGACACTAGGTTTACAAATTTTTGCCTTAGTGAATAAGATGCTAATTGTCCTGATGTTAAAATATATATTTCATACATTCCCAGTGGCACTTGGAAAATTAAAGTAGACATGTTTGAATAAGGCACAGGAAGTGCAGCAGTATGAATCAATAAATGTATCAGATACAGTATTAGTGCAAAGACATTTTGAGCTCCACTTCTGGGCTTTTAAAATTGTTGACAAGCCAGTATTTTCAGAAGCTGAAGTCCATCTTGCCAATATTGTGCCCACTTTGCCCACTTAGAGGTAATTGACTTATAATTGTTTTTACAAATGAAAACACATTTTTGCCTTCTTTTGTGGGAGGACACAAATGCGTAGAACTTTAAGCGTGTTCATGCTGCCTTGAAAAGATGCCAAAAATCAGATGTTTAATTAGGGATTCTGTTAAAAGTATAATTCCTGCACCTGTGAACATTTTTTGGCACACAGCTTTTTAAGTCCTTGCTTTTCTTCTCATATTTCTCATTTTCTTGGCCAAGAATTAAGTTCCTTTTCAAAGGAAATTGTCAAAGATCTTCTGGCATGTATTTTGTTCTTTGTCTAAGTCCTATACAAAAAAGGCAGATCCCTCTCCTTTTGTTGTTGAGTGAAATACTCTAAAGCATAACATTAAATCTTGTTTTTTATAACACCTGGTTATTCATGGCAACGCTCTTTAAGATCCTTCAGGATGAAAGATGATAAAACAAATTATGACAGCATTCTTATAATGTAGGTTTGTTCTTCCAATGCTAAATTTAATGTAAAACATGCTTTACATTTTGCAGCATATAGGTTCAAATATTGGTCAAATTCTAATAAAGCTAATGATAAACTCTTTTGTTTACATGGGCAGAGAGAAAAGCAAAGAAGTCATTATCTCCAGATAATGTAACAGCAATCTTTTTGTCGGATTGTAAAGTAGTTGGAAACAAATGAATGTATCTGATAATTTTATGAGGGGGCCTGGGTTGATTTATCAAACCACTGGTTCTTCCTACCTTTGATAGACACCTCCTGTGAAAATCACAGGATTCATCTGTGGTTCTTCCAGGCTACAGGTGGCTTCAAGAGAGTCTGAACATACTGGAAATACTTATCTGCTCTGCAAACAGAATCAAGCAAGAAATGTATCCCAAATTAACAGGCTACAGAGGATCTGTCTAGGTAGCTGTTCACCAAGCCTAGGACTTTTCCACGACTCTCTTACATCTTATGACGCAACGAAGATATTTCATTGTGTAAATTGGCAGGGGCATAATGAGGAAATCATTAAGGTTGAAACATACATTCACTAATTATCTGCTCTTAATCATAAATCAAAGGAGGATATCAATACTTTTTTAGGCTAACAAACACATTAATTTACTAAAATAAACATGGAAATTCATGTAAGAGGGAAACTGAATTAGTAAAAGGCCTTCCTGGCCTGCAGGCTTCTACTTACCATGTCCTTTCCTTAAGTCTTGTTTAAGTACTGTTATCCTCCTCCAGAAAAGCAGTCAACTGCATCCATAAGTTCATCTATGTCCAGCAAGTGTAAACATGTGCTTCACGCACCATCATGATTGCTTATTCAAGCTCCCTATATTGTGAGGCACAACCGCACATACAGTAACCAGATGGAAGATATTTTTATCAGACAGACCATAGAATTAAAGAAGCATGGTCATTGAACACTGCTGTTCTTTAAAAACCCATCAGGATATGACTGCATCTGTGCAGCATCCCCAGAGTGTGATAATTTGGGCAGCAACCGGTGTCATAAACTCAGACTCAGTCTTACCTCTATTTTCAGGTATCAACAACCTGTGTGAGCTTGCTTGATGGACTCACATTGTTAATGATTTTAGGACAGCTTATATCCAAGAGGGTTGAAACAGTTCTTCATGTTCGGAATCAGTAATTACAAAAAAAAATGCAGGAGTAGTCAGTTCTTTTTAGTCACTAGTTTTGTGGGTGATTTTAGCATTAAAGTACCATGGATCGGTAGGTAAAGCATCACTCTCATAAGAGACCAGTGTAGTACTTTTATTATTTTCAAGCAGTAGGAAACAGTCAAGAACTTATTTGAGCTATGTTTTCTGTGCTGTTTATAAAGCATGTCATAGCAACAGTTTTTAATCTATTTTCCTTAGTTTTATATTATAAAGCACTTAAAATTATAGATTAGGCTAGTGCTCCTGTGGGTTCTACATTGAATCCAAAATGATTGTGGTTTTACAGTCTTTTCCACTAAAAGTTTCTAGTACTAGTTGTCTGATTATGCTTTGATCAATGCTTTTAGTCCACACATTAAAAAAAAGGAGCAAAATCTGTGATTATAATCGAAGGCGTATGTGTTTGGCCTGGTACTTACCTGGTCCTAACTGACAGCCTGGATTGTACAGCATGGTCATCAAATGGGAAAAGCTTATGCGAATAATTCAGGACATTGACAAGCATTTTGTGTGCAGGTTTGTTGGCAAAATTAACAGCAGTGAAACAGCTAAGAATCATGGTATTTAAGCAGTCAGAATTGGCTTTTTAGTTAACACCCCCGTAAGATGGAGGGTGCAAGTTCACCATTCTACTAGTCTCATTGTTTCTTCCCGCTGGCTGCAGACTCAGCAAGACAAATGTGCATTAGTTTATATTGTCAAGGCTATCTTTGCAAGCAGATGGGCTGGAAATCTAATTAAAAAAACTAAAAGCTTTGATTCTGGGAAAAAATAGCAAAATCTGTGGGGCAACCCTAAATCCTCTGAATTAAGTGGATGTTCTATGTTAATGCAGTTCTATTGTTCCGCTTTATAAATAAAATATGAAGGGCTCTACTTTTACATAGACCCATAAATGCGCTCATTTATGAGTTTAATAAAACATGTGTATTCAGTACAATTAGATAAGCATATGTATAGAGCAATAAATGCTCCCTATATAAAATCAGCACACGTGTAACAGAGAATATAGCCTAGCATAGATAAATAAGGACATGCTTAGATTATTAAGTGTTCTCTCTTACACTTTTGTGAATTAACCATGAAGCAGCTGTGACAATTTGCAGTCTGTAGTTCTCCCACAATTATGTATCCTGCCTGTGTCTGAAAATGTAGTAAATATATTTATTGGAGGAATACATTAGCCTCAGTAGGAAAAGTACAGTAACACTCATTTTAAACATGTTAGAAAACTTAGCTGGAGTTGAACTGTAGCACAGAAACACAAGAAGAAGACAAGTGACCCATCTAAGTTTACCTGACTTTCAGTCTCATTCCCTGGACTGCAGTGCTCCAGTCAGATGTACAAAAGGAATAAATAGTGAAGCTATAATTGAAAGGAAAACACATTTTTTGTGTTATCTCGGTGTCAGGGAGATATACTTAGTAGGCTTTTCTTATACTGGGTGGTGCGTCTTGTCTGAGGCTAGAGGTTTGCCGAGCAGCTGTGAAGTGCTTTCTGTTTCTCACCAGTTGCTGTCTGGGGTGGGGTGGGGGGTGTGTGTGTGTGTGACTGTGGTGGTTCAACTTGCAACGGAAACTCACTGCTTTAGGCCCATTTCTACACAGGATGTGATACTACATTAGTTTAACTCACTCCATGAATCTGCTCTGTGATTTTTATTGCCATGGGCTGGCTGATATCTACCATAAATTTTGAGAGTTTTCTGACTAGCAGATTCCTTTCACTTCTGTAGTACATTAATTTGTCAATATAATTTTCAGGTTTGGCAGCAGGGAAAACACTACCTGGGGTACGCGGTCCCTGAGATGAATAGCATGATGCATGTTCACATGTGGCACTTGTAGATGGGTTTGCCTGTGAAGTCTTATTGTGCTTTTGATAGACAAGCAGTATAGCTAACAGAGGAAAGGTATTGAAACGAGGCAATTATTTTTCAGAGCATTTATCTGAACCTGCTTTAGTTGATGAAACAGTTGCTCTGAGTTTTTCCTATTAGTGGTGACTGATGGGAAGAGGTACTGATTGAGAGCTAAAACTATAGGTGGTGAATGAATTGTGATAAAAATTCGGAGTCATAAGGCAAGAAGCCTTTAAACTGTGGTGGCATGACAGCAATATGTGAGTTCCTATCAGTATGGGAAAGTGCCTTAGCATGATGGATTTTAAAACTGAGATGACGGCACATGGGCATCTAACATGCTCAGACTCTTACAAAAGCATCTGAGGCTGGAGAAGTACCTCAAGTGCTTTCAGGAAGACAGACAGCTTGTAAGCTCAAGAGGCTCAGTCAAGGTCTGGATGGTTATTGCCAGGTTTTGGTTGCATTATGTGACTGTTGCATTCATCTTTGTTTTCCAGAAGCTTTTTGGATCCAGCTTTCTCGCTCTGGGCATCAACAGTGTCTTTTGGGTCTTCTGTTCCCTTTGAAATACCAAGTTATTGTCTTGTTTGTGCTCTGTCAGCATCAGTGATTTTGATCTATTACAGCTTTATGTCTCCATACAGATATAAGGGATACCTTGCACGCAGCAGCTTCATTGACAAGGCTAAGTCCCTCTTGCTAGAGAGAGTGAGAGAATCTGGGCACAGGAACAGACTGAAAGAAAATCGCACATGAGCTAGATGTTGTGAATATGGATTGTGAATAGCACATCAGTATCCACTGTCTCTTGAGGACTCAGTAAAAAGGACTTTTTCTCCCCTCAATGGCATCAGGGTAGTTATTTGAAAGAATAAGTAAAGTCTGCTGTGTAAAGGAATACAGAAAATTTATTTTAAGATTGTATCTTACAACATAGGTTGATTCTGTAGCTTCAGAGCAATCTGTTCTGGATGTAGTGCCACAAGCAGTCTTCATCCATCCTGGCATGGAAGGAAGTATCAATCTGATAAGTGAACTATTTTGGGTAGATCATTGTGCCTAAAAGACACACTTTGTTTATATACGGGTGGAGCTCAAAAGAACCAAGTGCCACTGACTTATTAGTCATGGTCAGTCCTCATTGTCCAGCCTGGGGAATACTAAGGCATCAGTTTTTAAATTTTATACTTCTAAAGAGAGCTCAAATTCTCAGTAAAGTCTCATTCTTAGCAAAACAGACTCATTGCAGGGACCACAGAGTGCTTCTGGGATGTAGCACTCAACCTCTCCTCCTAAACAGATGCGTATAAGCCCAGTGTGTGCCCTTACATAAAATGAATGTGTGGACTCTGTCCAAAACCTTGTAAGCCTCAAAGAATGGTTATATCCCTTCTGCTTAGGAGATAAAAAGTGCAAAGCAAATCTGATGTTGAGCTCTGCAGTGCAAATGGGCAGAAGCTAGGTTACTTATTTGTGGAAGAATCTGCTATTTTGAAGTGCAGATTTTTAAATGAGAAAAAAATTCAAAAGCATTATAAATTTATCACAAAAAATAACCTCTAAAATATTAGGTCAGTCAATATATTTTGTTTTGATGACATTCAAAGTTTTTGGTTTTTTTATGTTGCCTGGTTAAAAAAAAAGAAAAAAAACCCAAGAAGCAAACAAAAAAACCACATACAAACCAAAAGAAAAAAAAACCCACACAAAACAAAACAAAAAACCAAGAAGAAGTGAAATGAAAAAAGACATTTCATCTGAAAAGGCTTAAACAGAATATTTTGCTGCTAAAAAAGCCTTTTTTTAGTTTTTAATTCAGTACACTCATGAGAACGTGCACTTCTTATGAAACATCTTATTTTGAATTAATATGTAATTTCTCATCTTCTCTCCTTAGTTCCTTATTTTAATTACAGCTTCTCTGTAAATGTATGTACCTTGCTCTCCTCTACTGCCAGGAGCAGCATATGAGAACCGATGAGCGCTTACTGCAAGAAATGTCAGTACTACTTTGAAAAAGTGATTTTAGCATCTTTGAAGAGTATTTTTTCCTATGCTCATCCTGAGCCCAACAGCCCTGCATCAGATGTACTAGTCCCAGAGTGCTGATGCCTGCTTACCTCAGGACCGGATTTGGCATGGTGTCTGCCTCCGGACATATATTGGATTTCACCAGGTGCTGCTGTCTACTGTCTAAACTTATATGAATCATTCTTTGCATGAGCTGAACATGTTTGCAGGTTTATTTATGCTATAAAATGTCTTTCTACTATGGGTAATTCTGCCTCCCACAACGCATTTCAGTGAAATGTATGTATTTGCAATCTGGAGACTTTCCATTCTGGGGTGACTGTGTTTGACTATGATGACTGGAATTTCAGGCGCTGTTCACTCTGCTACACTCTCTCACTTGTTAAGTCACTGATGCCTTGAACTGATAAATCAGGATCCCAGGTCTAAGAGCCCCAAGCAGTCATTGCCTGGATGAAGTATCCTTTTTCTTATGTGAAAATGTGTCAGTGTTGACTGTAGACTAAACTTTGTAGTGACTGAATGTAAAATGGAGTTCATGGTCTCCTTGCTTGAACTACCAAAAAATGCTTAAAGTGCAGGCAAACGGATACATTCATTTTTTAAATCCCGCTAGTTTGGCTGTGCTAAGCACAACTGTATATATTTATTTCTCACCTGGAATTCAATGACTTTGAATGTCCAAACAAATGCTCAATAGCCTCTGCTCATCCAAACTTTTTCCAGAATGGTGTGTTTATATTTCAACACAACCCTATTATTTATTTTTCCCAGCAAATGTTAATGACATATAATTTTCATTTAGTAAAGCTTTTTTGGTTTTGTTTCTGCTAAATCATCTCAAATAGAAGACTTTAAATGCTCAAGAGAGAGTTGAATGGTACTTACTGTTCAAATGTTTCTTTGTTGTAGTAACAAACCTTTAAATGTAGCCCTGCTCCCACAAAAACAAAGCCCTGATTAATTTTGTATTTATCTCAACAGCTGTGTCAAGGAAGACCTGCCAGATATTGATCCAAATATAGTATATGTGCAACAATAAAAGGGGAAGAGGGCAAATGAGTTTATATGAAGACATCATTTACCAGCAGAAACTTAATAGGAATGTGCAAAATTATAATATTCACTCTCCAGATTTGGCTTTAACAGCTGCAATCATGCATTCTTGGACACAGCTGTGTTTTATATCTTTGCTATTTGAATGAAGACAGGAAGCTTCTCAAATAGTGTTTATTTGCTCAATTAAATAGGAGAGTGAATGCCTGCAGAGCTTTGGGTCCCATTTCTGGCCTGGGTGTAATGATGTCGATCAGGATTTTTACCTAGGTACAAGACAGCACAACACTGCTGTATCCTGACAGAGATACCATATGGGACTTACACCTCTCACAACTCTCAGGAGTTCACAGGATCACGGTTACATATTGGGAAAAGGTTCTTACGCATAGCTGATTCCTGAGTTCTTCCTAGCTTACATCACTTTGCGGCAGAATTGCTTTGACTTCAGAGACATTTTTCTTAGGAGTAAAAATTGAATACTGAAATAAGTTATTTGCTTGAGAACAGCAGGGGCACCAATTCTGGCACCAGTTAGATTCTGTGAAGATATTTGGGTTTTTTTGTCTCTTTCTATTCCCTCCTGTTGACATGGGGCCAGGGGCAGGGGTTGAATGTGGACATTGTGCAGCCCACACATCTGCATTCTTGTGCCATTCGCAATCACACCTCTTGTCCCCTAAAAGCAGTGTCTGGAAACCAGAGACAGGAGGTTTGTCTCTGTCCAGACCTCACTGGCTCCAAGTCTTTTTACAGCGTCACTGAATTTTCTCTCGTTTACTGCTTTATGTCCAGATCCAGCCAATGTGAAACTGGCTTTGATTTCTTTCTTTCTCTTTCTTAAAAGGAGAAGTGAGAATGAGTGATTCGTTTTCAGCACTGAAAGAGAAGAAACAAATTTAGGTCACAGTAAGGAAGAAAGGATTAATTGGAAATGGAGGCTGGATGACTGTTTCTCCTGTTATTACAAAAAAGTATTATGAAGCCAAGTTAGAAAATGTAAGAAGGAAAATTCAGGATGAAGTCTGTCTACTTACAGTCTTTTAGGTAGCTGAAGCTTTCTGGTGGGAACTTTCTATGAATTGCTATTCCAGAGTAATGGTGCTCTTGGGATGTGCATCACTAACTTCCTCCACTGGTCCCTGATATACCAGCATGTAAGGTATATATGAGGGTGAGCAGTCACAAGTGTCCTAGGATCTTTGAGAAGACAAATTCCTCATGCTTAACAGTCACAGTCACTAGGGAACGTGGGTGACAACTCAGACTGACGGTGTCAAAGTTGAGGGACACACCTGGTAACTGGTAATAAACGAAGTCCATATTGCTGAGAAGTATTAAATGGAGTAAAATATTTTATCAAATAATGCTGATTCAGGAGAGCTTGACAGACAAGCTAGAATGGACTTTATCTGGTCCTCTAAATGCATTGGAATGTATATTAGGAATGTAGATGGCTACTTCCGTTGACAAGGTGGTCTTCAGGCTCAACATGGGAACCAAAATAAGTCGGTCAGTAAATGCTGATTGTAAACCTCCATGTCTAGCTTCATTTTCAGGCTGAGTAAACAAGCCACAGACAAGAGAAATAAAAAATCTGCAGCTGATCAAAAATATTAACACGTAAGTTACTGACGTGATCCTTGGCACATCTGGATAGGGAAACTAGGCAGCTGAGTTAGTTTAGTCTCAGTATGAAATGAAGCCTTTGAGATGAGTCTGCACTGGGAGGCTTTCACATACCTACTTTGCTCCTCTCCCTTTTCCACCATCAGCTTGTGAATCCGCTGACTGACTCCAGTCACATTTCTCAAAGGAATGGTGATCTCAAAAATAATTAAGTTCCTGCAGATTTTGTGCTTACAAACTGATGCTTGAAGAGCTACTTGTTATGCTGAGAGTGTCTCCTGGCAAGGTTATGCTGACCTGCCATAAAGGAGATCTTGCTCTCACTGTTAACAAATCATATTTTGAATGAGGTGCTGTACATATCAGATCTGTGCTTTCAGTGGTCCAACAGGTATGCTAAATGTGCTTCTTTGTCATTAACTCATGAATGCAAAATGGGAGTGGAAATATGTTATTTCAGCTAATCAAGTGCTAAAGCTTCTAAATGCCAGAAGCTTTGACCAAGCCATAAGGATGAAAAATACACATAATCAATAATAGGTATTTGAAAGATTAATCAGAAAGCATGAAGTCGTTAAACTCATTTGGTACCCAGCAAGCCAGCCTTTGCCAAAGAAAATACAGTTTAGAATGTGCCTGAATTAGAGAGGAAATTTGAGAAAATAAGGCTATGAAAGTGTCCTAGAAACCAAAATAGAGGCATTTATTTTGATAAAATTATCACATCTGTTTCTGTGTTTTGATTTTATGCTTGTTTAAAAAAAATCCACATTGTAAGTATTGTTTTCACAAATATTCGAGGGTATTTTTATTGAAGTTAGAAGCTGGTCTTTGTCTTTGCTTAAAAGCAGTGTAGCAAGTGAAATGACATATCACCTATGAAATATTTTGTGCTCACCATTGCAAATTTAGTCCAGATGAGCACAGCCAAAATGCTGATGGATTGTCTAAATACCTTGCTCTGAGTGTTTTCTCCAGTTTCTGATCAAATATCAGTACCGGAAAAAATTAAGTACCACAATCATCTTTAATTGCCGTCCTAAAATGATTACTTGTGTGTAATAGATATGTGGATTGATGTAGCATCTGGGAAGCCAGGGACAAGGCATGTCTTGCCTGGAAAGTGTGGAGGAAGCTTGATTGCTACTGATGCTTTTCCTGATCAATTGCTAAACCAGGAAGGGTTTGACTTGTTGCGTTTAAACAGTACATTTAATAAGCATGGCTAAATTATTCAAAAGGAACCTGGGGTCATTCCTCAATACATATTGAGGTAACTGAGGAACAATGACTGACTGCCAAAGATGACAAATCTTCCCAGATTGCTGTGACTCACCAGAGTTTATGGGTGCTTCATTGTGTGTACACACAGCCAACTTTTTTAGGACCCTATCAATAGCTGTAATATTTAGATATTACAACTTAAACTTGCAGCTTTTTTAGTTTTATTTTTGTTTTGTTTGGGTTTTGGGTTTTTTTAAACTAAATTGCCTGTGAGGTGTCCCCACATTTTTGAAAGCTTTTTATACTTCCATAGATGTGTTCAGTTGTAGCTTTGCAGACTGTTCTTACTCATTATTTTAAATTCTTTGGATTTTCACCTATAATTTCCTGAAGAGTATTTTGTGTGTGTGTGTGTGTGTGTGTGTGTGTTCTGAACAGCTGAATACTGCAGTGTGAATATGGGTACCTGGAGACCTCCACCAAGGCAGGCTCTTTAGACAAATACAGTATGGCCGCTTAAAATCTAAATAATTGTCTTACTCTCTTCTTTCTCTGAGGTATAAGTACCTGATTAGTATCCAGCTGCCTGCTTGTACAGTATTAAGTGCTCTCAAAGTCACTCCTCTCCACAGCATGATCAGCAACTGGAAGTAGAAATAATGAGCAGACAGCTTTCTGGCTTGCAACAGTTTAAACACTGTTAAATAATAGTTTTCAACAAGCAGGTTTAGAAATCAGGTGTTAATTTTCTGCAAAGAGTCAGGAAGGATGTGTGGAATTATCACTGTGACAGGCCCACTGATCTTGTTACAGGTTAGTACTATTCATCTCATTAAAGAAAAAAATTGCAAGCAGAGCCATTTCTGCAAGATTGTGAGCAAGGTTTTTGAAACAGAGCTAGAATTGCTCAAAATGATAAATACCATCCATTTGTACCTTATCATCACTATGATTGAAAAGCGGTACCCATCTTTTCACTTATTTCATACAGAAACTTACATGCCTATGTGACCAATCAAGTACGGAAATCTTTGTCATTTAGAGCATTGTATTGAGTTTTGTATTATTAGTGAAATACTTGTTACATGTTTATGTGTTTTGAGCCTAAGAAATCTATGATTATTCTCCTTTCTTTCCTCTTTCTCCATCCCTGCATCCTGTCAGTTTCATACTTGAAAGTAATAAGCTTTTTGAAAATTGGGTCTAGTTACAAGGAGGGTGGATAGTGCTGGTAGGGAATGACTGCTTATTGCCTCTTCCAAGACAAGAATCAGGAAGCATCTTGACCCCTACCCATGGGCTGATGTCCCAGCCTGGCCTGCAGGGTCAGTGGCTGTTCTATGTCCTCAGAAAAATCTGAGGAATCATTACCCTTAGTTCTTCCACTGAAAACATACTGTGAAGTCTCCAAAAACCTGAAAGCAGGATTTAGGGTGTTGTAGAGCATTTTTTCACGCAGGCATGCTTAGGCTTGGTGTGCTGATCAGAATAGGTGGCAGTACTGTCTGTTCCCTCCAGTGCTTCTCTTCAGCTCCAGGGTCCAGAGAGGCAGATTGGTCCAGTCATGGTGGTATGTAATTGTGTGTATCAAAAATGATATCACACTGTCTATACTCCAAAGCTGGGGCTGCGGTGGAGTCTGATTTTGAGACTGCCTGGGTCTAGGACTTTAGTTCAGGTTCATGAATGGAAGACTTCAGTCTATCAGGACATACCTGTTCTGCTTACCAAAGCAAGTTTTTCTGCTGTTCATCAGTAAGTATTAAACCAAGTTGTTGTTTTAGATCAGATTTGGTAAGTTGTCAGGCTGGCAGCAGCTGTGGGGAGTTGGAATAACAGTGACTGGTGACTTGGCAGAAGTTACTGAAGACCCTATAAAGCTTTCAAGAAGAAAACCCAAACCAAAACACAAATCCCCTTCTATTCATCCCTTTCTGATTTGATTCTTTGTCTCAGCTCTTATTCCAAATAGCAAGAGGCAGTAGCACCACCAATGAAGTTGTTTTTACAGCCTTTTTTGGCATTAGTTATGGAAGGATCAGATGTCTGACCTTTCAGCAGTAGGTAACAGGAGAATAAAAAGGTCTGTATTCCTGACAGTGTCTGGTAGTGCCTGGTCTCCTTAGTTTTGTTTTGCACTGACTGTTGTATGTAGTGTGCTATAGATGTGCCAGTAATGTTAAGGTATAGGACCAAGGTTATTGGCTTTAACTGCTCCTTCCTGGCACTGAGTTGAGACTGTTCAAGTTAGTGAACTGTCTTCATGTGTCAAAACATGCTTTGCTATGAGGTGGTCTGTCTGTGCGCAAATCTTTCTAGATACTGCTAAGGTCACCAAGGATTTTAATTTGTAAGTTATATATGTTAATCCAGTGTGCCTTCTATGAAGGATATTCCTGTCCTTGTTCCAGCCCAGAAACCTGGTTGTGAGCTTTATAGAGTTGTTTTCAGTGAGAGATGTAGGAGCTGGATCTTATTAGCAGACAATGTGCTTCAAGAATTCAGAGAGGTATAGTGAAAATCATCCTGACTTTTTGTGCACTAAGAGTATGTGTGTGGAGGCTAACCAGACGATTTCTGCATTATACCCATACATAATTATGTCTGTCCTCAGCGTATTTCAGATTCATTCCAGTGATATCAACACTTGCTATTTTTAATTACACTACATATACCTTTATGTACACATTATTGACCCTATTTGTATGTTGATATGTTGATATGTTGGTCAGTTTTCAGAAAAGTTGAAGGTACTATATTCATGTATAAGAGGTTTTCTCGTTCTATACTTCACTGTTGTATGTTATATTCATTATGCAAACATGCATTCTGCCATGTTTCTCCTCTTTCTCAAGTGTTCTGTTTTCATCTTTCTTTCCTCTTTCCACACTTCCTTTCTTCCAATATCTCCTCCTTCTGTGAAAAAGGCTGTGGCCTCCATTCCACCTTAAAAAAGAATAAAATAAAATAGATCAGTAGGTAGACCATTCTGGCATTTTTTTGTGCATCACTAATGAATTTTACTCATTTACCATGCCAATAATATTGCTGGTGATGGCAAATTTCACATTTTGTGCAAGTGCTTGAGGCCTAAGCAGGCACCATAGCTGTCAAGACTTCAGTGTAGTGCATGGGAGATACATTGGCTGCTCAGTCAGAGGAGGAGACACTTCCTAAATCTCATCTAATGCTGGATGCTGCAGATGGAGGATGACAGTTCTGAATCATACCTCTTTTTCTGAGGAGCAATACTATGTCCCTGGAAGAGCAATGATGAAAGCTGCCCAGATTTGACTTGTATCAACATGTCCTTATGTTTTTTCTCTTCTCTTCCCTGAGGAAAAAAGGGAAGATGGGTTTGCAAGATAAATGCTCTGGTGTTTTGGGGCCCTATGCATTGGCAATGATCAGGCCAGAAAACTGTCTTGACCTTTCAAAAAGGGAAGAGCACAGGGTAGCAGAAAAGTATGACTGCAGATTGAGGAAGATCCTGCAACATTTGGAAGATCAGTCAAGAGGGAAAAGAGCCCCAAATTTAACAGTCCACATACTGAGTCACAAGAACCTTCCTTGCAGGGAATAATTACCGGGCACTTTTCTGAAAATTACACTTTTTTAAAAGCCCTTAAAGGTGCCTCTAAAATGAGGGCGTACAAACTTACAAGTGCCCAGCAACATTAAGGTACAGGACCCTTCTTGTTGTCTTGAATTCAGTACAGTGAAAGCAGAACCTGCTGCATGTACGCATAAATAGCTTCTATACAGGTATATTTGATTCTGTTTTCAATTGTGTGAAATTATGTATGTTTTCAGTGAAAATTTGAATTGCACCTATTTGGGAAATTAGAGCTTAAACTGTAATATATACACTTAAATTTCATATAAATTAGATTATGGTAAAATTAATACAGTATTTCAGATAGCCTTTATGCTGTATCATCTTTTACCTATTATTTTGAAGTATATCATTCCTTGCTTTGCTTTGAAGCCCTGCAGACTAGCAAAAAAAGTTAAATTTCAGAGTGACTGTCCACAACATTAATTATCTTTATATGCTTTTATTCTTACAGTGAAGATGTTTGTAAACGAGGATTCACTGTTATTATTGATATGCGGGGATCCAAATGGGATTTGATCAAGCCTCTTCTAAAGACCCTTCAAGAAGCCTTTCCTGCTGAGATTCATGTCGCCCTGATTATAAAACCTGATAATTTTTGGCAGAAGCAGAAAACGAACTTCGGCAGTTCCAAGTTCATCTTTGAGGTGAGAGCCACATGAGAGATGTATGATAAGGCATTAGCTCTGATGAGAATTTTTCTTCAGGTAAAACAAAAAATTCCCAAGCCCTGTGACTGAGAGAAGAAAAAGACATCTGAGGCCTGTTTGAAGGAGTGGGCTGATGCCCTGGCATCAGGTTGCCTCCTGAGGACACTGGTGGAACAGGGTGCATGTTTCATCCCAGAGGTTCACATACATCAAACTTTGGTGAGGTTTTTTTGTGCCATTTATTTTTGGTGGTGTTGCATTCAGCCTTTCCTTTGTTTCTCTTAGAAAAAAAGCCCCACCAAATCTGTCAATGTACTAAAGACAAAGTTCTCTAGATGCTACAGTGTGTGTTTATTAGTTGACCTCTACCCACTTCAGGAAGTGGCTTTTTTCATAAAAGACATTTATACTAAACTCAACTGTGTATTGTCACTGCTTTAATTGAGATTTACAATTCAGGGGTAACAGTAACAACTTGGGTTAATGCTAAAGTGCCTCAAGCAAGTTCTTTGAGAAGTAACCAATATACAACTACATAATTAAAGAGAATTTTAGTAACTTTGTCGTTGGTGAAGACAACCTGGTGGTGTTCTCTTAATGCACTTTAGTTTTCTGTAAATTTCAGATTCTTACCCAAAGAGAAGCAAAGCTCAGGAGCGTGAAGTGCTCGTACATCAACCATGCCCAGCCATGAGTTAGTCGTGCTGTTTTTTCTTAATTTGCTGAGAAACAATTCTATCATTGACTGTCTTATTTACCAACCCATTAGTTCAGAGATTTTACATCCCTGGAACTCAGAAGAGAATTTAGCTATAGTTCTTATTGTTGACTGCAATGGAAGACTATGTTTAATTATACATTTAAGGTATGTTGCAGTTAGTGTGTGATATCAATATAGTGTATGATATAAATAGTGTGTGATATAAAATTCTTAAAAGCACTCTGGAATTGCAATGAGCAACTAGATTGGTGTTAAGCATTAACAAACTTTTACTTATCACAGTGTAAGTATTTCTGCATTATTTTTTTCCTTCGGTCTCACAGTAAAACCAATAAAATCATAAATGTTGGTATTTAATTGAATCTTTACCTCCTGTGGCTACCGATGAAGGCTCAGGCATCAAAATAACCCCCACTTGCTATCCCCTATGTGCCTTTGAAAGCAAGGCTGCCTTCAGTATAGCTTTATGTCACCTCCAGAGATTTCTCACACTTACTAAAATCCCCAGCCCTGGCAGAAGTGGCTGCCATTACAGTGCAATGACATTGGCAACGCTGCCTGTGGGGAATGAGGGGGATCAGGGCAGTGGGAAGGAGAAAGAAGATGCACAGGTACAGAAGAACATGAAGCAGGAGAGGGTCTGTGCATAGACCAGAATAGTGTACGGGGATGTGGAGCTTCTGTTTAAAATATATATGGGCACTAAGGGGCAGTACCAGGGAAGCCCAAGAAAAGACAGATTATGCTGTCCATCCAGCACTGGATTTCAATCCTTCAGAGCTTTAGTAAACATAAGTAATGTCTTCCTAAAGCTTCAAGACCCAGAAGTAAAGTAACAGAGTTCAGATATATATATTTTAGAACATCTGTTTGTTTTTAAAATGAAACTTTCTGGAGTCTTGATTTATATCTTTTTATTGTGTGGAGTTGGTGTCATGACAGTGAAGAGTAGACTGTGATCAAGCTATTCTTCATAGTTACTGCTCTGAGTCTGTATTATGTTAAAAACTCTGGACTCATTTGTTGTGCATGCTGACACATACTAAGGGTATTTTCAATTTTGTGTGTACATCTTTGATCCTTGGTATGTCTTCTGGGCTGTTCACATGGGTGTTTTTGATGGTCCAGAGAAAGAGAGTCAGTGCTTTTGCTGTCTATTGGGCTACCTGCAGACAGCCAGAACTGATGAGTCCTTCAATTCTATGATTTTAATGGGTTTTATTAAGCTGTGGTCCACTTTACAGTAGACAACCTGCAGTATAGACACCACAATCCAGGAGCTTCTGTTTTAAAGGGTTCTTGTGGATGCTGCTGCGTATCTGCTAAGTAGGCTCAGGCTCTGGGGCAGCTCATGTTCTCTCATAAGAACTCTGAATATCAAATAAGCATCACAGGTCAGTATGACTCACATTGATTTGAGTTATGTGGGGCAGCGCACAGCTACCCTCTCTGCACTGAACTATCACAGTGATTTCCCACAGTTGTGAACAAACACAAGATTCTTGGCAGGAACAGACTGCAGTGGAAGACAATGGAAGTCTCTGTTGAATTACCCATCTACAAACTCAGCACTAACCAGCATCATTTTTAAGGCCAGATTCTGCTTTTAAGCTTAATGGAAGCATTATGAATGTGCCAGGATAGTGTAGGACCCTTAGTGGAGGCTAATGATCCGGGTTTTGTGTTGTGAGACTCTGGCAGAATGATTCTGTGTCACAGTCCAGGGTGAAGCATGCCTGCAGATCATCACACAAAGAAAAGAGAAAAAAAAAAGGGTTTAGTTGACGTATGTGGACTCCAAAGCTTCCTGTCATTTTGAGGAATGGACCAGGCAGCTTAGTTAGCGTTAATTTAGAGATGCCTTCAAGATTATTTTCTTTCTTCTGCCAAAACTTTCTAAAGAGTGGGCAATGCTTTTTAAAGTGATTTCTAAAAGAAAGATGGGTGGTGCCTGTCAGGCAGTTACTCTGTTTTACCACCTACCTGCCTAACTATGGTTGTTTTCATGAGAATTTCAAGAACTTTGAGAAGGCTGTGTGGAGACCTTGTAGCAGCCTTCCAGTATCTGAAGGGGGCCTATAGGGATGCTGGGGAGGGATTCTTCATTAGGGACTGTAGCATTAGGACAAGGGGTAACAGGTTAAAACTTAAACAGGGGAAGTTTAGGTTAGATATAAGGAAGAAGTTCTTTACTGTGAGGGTGCTGAGACACTGGAATGGGTTGCCCAGCGAAGTTGTCAATGCTCCATTATTGGCGATGGTCAAGGCCAGGTTGGACAGAGCCTTGGGTGGCATGGTTTAGTGGGAGGTGTCTCTGCCCATGGCAAGGGGATTGGAACTAGATGATCTTAAGGTCCTTTCCAACCCTAACTATTCTACGATTCTGTGATTCTAACTCCTTAAAGAAATAAATCTGAATAAATAAATTTGCTGCAGAATTCATGAAATTAAAAGCCTTTCTGCTCTACCATGTCAGATTCTGTTCATGATAAGAGGAGTGCTTGCATTAGCTTGACACACTGCAGGGGGCATGCCCAGGTACTAGCTATGAAGAGAAGTCTTTTCCTGTCATTCAGTTTAACTATAAATTGAATTATCTTCCAGGGGTCAATATCCAAGTCAAGAGGTTTAGAAATTTGAAATTACTTTCCCATTTGTTTGTTGTCTCTGTCCTTCCCTTTCACCAAATCATTGAACGTTCCAAGAAAGTTTTAAAATAATCTCCCCACTGATCATTAGTTCAATCTAATACCAATTTTCATGTGTTGCAGAAATCCTGATATTTTTAGATGGATACAATTGGAAGAAAAGCCTATTATTAACTTTAAACCAGTGGACAGCCTGCTATTTTGGGCAAAATTCAGGATAATGGGCAGTACTTGAGGAATTTTTCTTTGTAATGACTTTTAAAAGATTGCTGTGATTATTGAGCGTCTTCATTTCTGAAGAGCACAAACTGACATTATTTAGAGGCCTGATCTTTAGGGGACAGATGTGCAGTCACTAATGAACATCACTAGCCTCTAAGGGCTGCCAACTTGTGTGTTAACGTGACAACACTGCAAATCTCTAGTAACTCTGGAAATATGAAACCCTATGCTCATATTGCAGGGAAAAATATTTTTGCTAAAATAAATGGGAACAGCCATCAGTCGTTGCATCCTTAAGCTATAATCAGCCTTCCAGGCACCCAGTGTATTTCTTGATCACTGATTACTGAGTTTGAATGAATTAAAACCATCTCTCATTGATTGTGTATGATTCATGAGCAGTACTTTCTATTAGCAATAAATTCTAATTGTTAATAGTCCAATGACATTTCACATTTACATTGATTTTGGCTTAATTACATTAGAAATTACTAATGTGAATGAGATCTGCCTGTGGCAAAAGCCAACTATAATAATCTGGAAGAAAAAACCAGCATATTCTGTGTTTTGGTAGGTCACAATACCTGCTTCGGTTCATATGCCTAGAACTTTTGCTGCTCTTTAGCCACTAGCCTGAGTGTAACACAAGCAGTAGAATCCCTGTAATACCACATACCTGTTTACTGAGCAATCATGTCCAGATATCCAAGAGCTGCAGTAAGAAGCTTTCAGTGTCCAACTGGGTTAAAGTAATATATGACAGAAACATTCTCATCATATGATTTTAATAGTCAGGTCAGTCCTCAGCGTCTTTTAGAGAGTTCATTCAATTATGTACTGATGAGGAAGATAATCTCTTCATGCTATTTATAGATTGCACTGTTGTTTCTGATTAGAGAGTCACTGATTCAAATTCTGTTATTTTCCCTTCCTTAGACAAGTATGGTATCTGTGGAAGGCCTGGCAAAACTTGTAGATCCTTCTCAACTGACGGATGAATTTGAAGGATCCTTGGATTACAACCATGATGAATGGATAGAGTTGCGCGTCTCCTTGGAAGAGTTTTTCAACAGTGCCGTCCATTTATTATCAAGGCTGGAGGATCTCCAGGAAATGTTGGCTAGGAAGGAGTTTCCAGTTGATGTTGAGGGCTCAAGAAGGCTGATCGATGAGCACACGCAGCTTAAGAAAAAAGTGCTTAAAGCTCCTGTAGAAGAACTGGATCGTGAGGGTCAGAGGTTATTACAATGCATAAGATGCAGTGATGGTTTTTCTGGTAGGAACTGCATTCCTGGAAGTGCAGATTTTCAAAGTCTTGTGCCAAAGATCACCAGCCTTTTAGACAAGCTACATTCTACCCGGCAACACTTGCATCAGATGTGGCATGTCCGCAAGTTGAAACTGGACCAGTGCTTTCAACTTCGACTTTTTGAGCAAGATGCTGAGAAGGTAGGGAATAATCTGTTCCTTTCATACTTTAACCAAGACCTTATTGAAAGGACACTGTGACCAATTAGCAGCATGAGGTATTCATCACAGGTGTAAATCTCATGTTACTAGCAGTTGTACTTTATGTGATTCTCAAAACAAATTCACTGAGCTAATTGTTGGATGTAGCAGGCATAACTATCCAAGAATAACTTGTGTGTGTCACTTTTGATGAAAGTTAATCTGCATTTTTGTGTCACAATGGGTACGTATGGTAGACATTAGCACAAGAATCAGCCTTTTTTTTTTCTTTTTCAAATTTCTTTTACTAAGCTTTTGAATGTGTTTATCTACATAACACAGCACCTGAAGAAGAATGATTTTAGGGTTTGATTCACTGTAATTATTGTTTGCACTTCTTGTGATTATTTTGGGATATTTGTAGTTTAAATCCTCCAAATTGTTATCTCAAACAGCATTTTCAGTTTCCCTTTCCTATGAAATTGCAACAGGATTTGCAGCTGGTAAAATCTGGTAATGGCTTTGTACAAGGACGTGACCACTTACTTCCCACAGTGTGAGATCTGAGACTGTGTTTAGGTTAAACATATAAACAGACCAAGAGAAAGTATTCTGAAATGACAGCAGCTTGTAGAACGCAGTGTGGCTGGTTTGCATTAAACAGCACTTAAGGATGGCAGTTAAATTCATACCTGACACTGAGTCAGTGGCCAAGATTCCTGTTCACCAGCAAAGACCTTATTTGAGAAATATGTAACATTAAGTTATTCCATAGAGATTGCATTGCAACTTCATATTTCTCAGACGTTTGTAATGTAGTGTATCAGCCTGAAAAATAGATAGGATTTCTCAATATGAAATACAGTGTAAAAAAATACTGAAGAATGGTTGGAGCAGGGGTAAGTAACAGCTTTAGGAAACTGTAGTTTCAAAGGTGTGCAGTACCATTGAAGTGTTACATGCCCATACCTTCCCTCTTCAGAAGACACTCATTCAGGAGCCTGTTGGCAGGGAAGTCCCCTGCAAGCAAAGCATGGCAGTTTGTCATATTTGTTGAAAAGACTCTCTAAAACCCCACCTGAGTTCCCTAACCAGGTCTCATACACACCACCACCTACAAATTTCAGTCATACACCATAAAGCAGGCCTTTTACTGCTTCTGGTATTCATCTGCTCTTTGCCTCTGGAAGTGTATGAAGGCACTGATTTCGGTGAATATGTTTTAGAAAACTGTGTTGAGCTAGAGTCTTGGCTGTCTCACTTCCTTAACACAGAAGTAGTTGACATCTTGTTATGTGGTTTTGTGAGAAGTCGTTGCTGCGTATTTTAAATTCTAGGCCACAGAAGTAGGGTATTCTCAGTGGAAGGTATTGAGCTCTCAGGCTCGTGTTTATCTAGTCTGTATATCCATCAAGAGTACCAAACTCTGAATCTTCTTCACTTAATGTATGGTCTAGTTGTTTCACTAATGTGTCTGACTGGACCCAGGAGGAATCGTAAAAGAAATGCAGGTGTCATCTGCAGGGGAATCTCACTGGCAATGATTTTTGTTTAATCATGTGCAAATTAATATTATTATTCAAATGTCAGGGAGAAGCACATCACTGAAAGAAATATAATCTTCAGTAGCACAGAGCAAGACACAAGACATTGGTTTTCAATACATGTACTAAATAACTCTAAGGGATGCAATGACTAAAAAGGCTTCAAAATTCTATAATCAAGCCTCCTTTTGGGAGAACCTTGAATTTAGATGAGTCCCTCTAAAATGAGAGTCACTGCAGTATTGCTCTGGGTTGCATAAGAGCAGAGTGTGTCTTCCAAATGCTACAATTTCTTCTTCTTCTCCCTTTCCCTTGTGTGTCACATGCTATAAGGAGATTGCTCACTGCTGTCCTGCCCATCTGTGGCTGTATTTCAGTCAGTGCTTTTCTTTGGATCTTTGTTTTCTTTAGGATCACTCAGATGACCACTGCTTACGAACATAATTTTTCCTTTCCTTGACTAATACATTTTCATAAAGAATAGAAAATATTTTGTTTTGTACTCTCAAATTAGTGGGTTTAATCTTTTCAGCTTGGAAGTCCCTCTAATTCTTCCAGAGAAGGTTGCAGACCCTTTTATTTCACTTTTCACACATGTAGTGTGATGTAAAATATTGATATTCTTACTCTCCTTAGCTGCCTTTTGCAGATCTCTTTGAAGTAGTCTGACTGCTTCAGTACTACAGTCCTCAGACTGGAAAGTACTTGTCTCATAAAATGTTCAGAGCTAAATCCAGTTTGAACACTCTCTTCACTGTGTAAATAGCCACCACAGTGTGTCTGTGTGTTGAATTTTAAAGTTTACTGGTACCTCCATTTGCTCAGTTGCACTCTACCCTCTACAATTAGTTATGGTAGCAGAGCCAAAATAGTCGTCATCTCCTGGGGAGAGGCACAACTCTTTCCATATAACCTGGATATGTCATTTAGTGCTAATCAAATGTCAACTCTAATACCCTGTGAAAGCTCGAACTTTAACATAAAATTCTGAATATACATAAGGTTTTAGGGCCTTTTAAAATATCTCTGTATACTCATTGGGTGATATTTTAGGAAATGTGTTCTAATAAGGAGAAAATGGTCAAGGACTTAGATTTTCTGGACATCTCTGATTTTAAAAAATTCAGGTGTCCTTTTTGCATTAAAAGTTCTGAGAGATGGGATTTAAAAAAAAAAAGGGACACAAGAAGGGAAACCTCATAATATTTTAAAGTAGGTTGATTTTTAAATCCTTGATATTAAAATACCCCAGATGTTCAAAGCAAATCAATTTACTGGTTTCCCTCCTGTAGATCCCCTCTATCGTAACATTTATAAACTACAGTCACTACCTGGACACAGGAATTATTCTTATTTCAGGTATTACAACTTAGAGAAGGTCTCTGTAGTTGTTGCTGAGCAACTCACATTATTGGCAAACTAAAAGGAGGGGGTGCCATTCACACTCTAGGCTTCTCCCACTCAAATCAGTGGGAGAGAGCAGAGCTGTCTGTGGAGAAACTTTGTCTCCATATCAGGCCTTTAGGATTCTATTTTCCTGTGCAGAGCTGAGGAAGACGAAAAGTTGGGCTACCACATAGGCACAAGTAGTGCAGTGAGATTGAATCCCCAGATGGAGACTGAAAGCTCCTTGAAGCTCAAGTCAGCAGGCAGGTCAGCCATGTGGGGAGTTTTGGCAGAGTGGTGTGAGGAAGTTCGCATGCTGTGCAGTGCTGACTGTAATGATCTGCTGATAAATAACACATTTCAGCTGCTGGTGTAGCCCTGACCCTCACTGTTCAACAAATTTATTCCTTACCAACTAATATATACGTCTGTATGTACATATATATACATAATTTTGAAACTAGAACTGAGGCTTCACTGTCTTTTTACTGCATAACAGGGAAGATATTTTTAGCCATCAGTAACATGAAACAATGCAGTCTAGTCTAAACTGAATATTGTTTAAAACAAAAACACCACAATCAGCATAGATCCAAATATTACAGCTATCTGAGAAATGTTAATTGGTTGCTTGAAATCTGGATAGGGAGAAGAATTCAGGCAAGAGTCCACATGTTTTGCACTTGAATAAACCCCAAAAAAAACAACAAAATTATCCTGATACTCTGCACTTTCCAGATCTTCTGGAAATAATTTGTAACTGGCACCCAACTTGACTTTTGTAGGAATTTCCCCATCATTTTGGGCTTGTTACATATCAATTTTACTACCCTGGCATGTGCGTGAATGAAAAACAGCTATCATGATGTAATCAGTGTTGTCCATGTTATGTGTAAACAATGTTGTCATCAGCTGGACTGAACTAAGTATCTCTACTGTTAACTTGTAAAAACAGAGCAAAGAAAAGGGCTGACTGTTGTAATATCATAGGAGTCAGCCTCTAACGGGAAGCAAAGTAGACTTTGCATGTTCTCTTTGTCCTCACTTCCCCTTTTCCTTCTTGACTTTTCTGGAGTCCACTACACAAAGGCAAACTCCAAAAGATGGCAGTGGTAGTTAGAAAATGCCATGAGTGAATTTCACTGAAGGTTTGTGGTGGGAGAAGCATTTTATTTGGATAGGGCCAGCTTTGTAGAAAGTCTAGTGGCAAGCCACAGACCACATCTAGTCTTTAAGGACCAGTGAAGTTGCAGGCTTGCAGTCAAAACCATCTGCCTTATCCATACAAAAGCTTCCCTTTGAAAAACACAGCTCTGCCTGTGATTTTTCCGTGTGGAGCAGGCTATGGGAAGCAGTGCTGGCTGCTGAGGGCTGCCATGGTAGTGCTGCTCTGCAGGGGGCTGCAGCTCCTACCATACTGCAGCTGTTACTCCTTTTTCTCAGGTGATGTGACCAGCCTGGAATGACGGAAGGATTTCCATGAGTACAAGAGTGATTGGAATGTAATAATAATGCAAAATTCATATGATAGAAGATGATTTTGGAGAGGGGGGAGTAAGCAAAATGGTTGAGGGAGAATAGGGTGGTATAACAGTTCCTGCAGTTCTCCTGTATCCCACTTCCTATGCGAGTGTGGGCAGTGAGGCTGTGGCACCAAGAGCACACACTGCATCCTTCTCTCCTCTCACACAACACTGCTTTAGGCCTCTTCCTTGGTCTCCTTAAGTAAAGGAACTGATGAGGTTTCTGAAGAGGGAAAATCACAGATAAACCAGCTGTACTAGCCTCCTGTCCAGTGTCCTATTCCCATTTCTAATGAAAGCATTGGGAAGACTCCTATTGATTTTCAGCAGAAGCACAATATACGTTAATGCTTATTCTGAAGTGCCAGATTAAATTTTGGAGTTCATGGTTTAGAATCTAACTTAACACCAGACAGAGTTAGTCTAGAAAAACACAGAGAAACTCTAGCTCCACACCAAAGTCAGTAGGAGACAAGATTATCCAAGAAGTACACACTCTGAGTATCTGAACCATGCTCATGCCATCACTGGAGTATACCTGCTAAAGGTTTATGTTCCTCAAATGCAAGGAATGCTCTGCAAGCTACTTTTTGTCTAAAAAGATGCAGGATTACTTTGATGGAATAACAGAATGCAAAATGTGGAAATTTACCCTGTGGTCGGGGGGGGGGGGGGGGGAGGAAGGGGGAGATAGCTTTAAGAAACATTGATATCTTGATGTTTAAGACAGGGGAAAATATTAGTGCGTTTGTGATTTTATGATGCATATCCACTTTAACGGTTTCATAATTTACTTCCCTTTGCACTGCACTTAAAAATTCTGATGCTGTATGCTCTGTAATAAAATGCATTACAAATTTGATGATTTGCCCCTTTTGCTAATAGGAGGTAGTTTATTTTATTACAGTCCATTAGGTAGAGCAATTATAGTTGCTTCTTTAGTCAAGTGATGTTGTGTGGGGAGGCATTTCCTAGAAACAGGTCTTAGCTGACTTTCTCGAAAAGCAGCATATGAAAGATTAAAAGGATCAGCAACATCTTCAGTTTCTTCTTTGTTTCCCATCACTTCTACGTTTTCTTCTAGCAGTGGCAAAAGGCCGTGGAAGTTACACATAGCAGGTGATAGTTCGCCTATTTAAAAAATGTCACATTAACCCTTAAGGTTTTGTGTAATGCCAAAAGACATGGCATCTGGGACAGACAACTGGCTGAGATAAAAGCCACTTAGTGAAGGACCATTTTCCATTTTCTATTTCATTTGTGTAAGTACTCAGTTTCTTTGTTCTATTCTGTGTGCCATATATACAATTACCTCCAAGATTTTGTGTGAAATAGAATCATAGAATCATAGAATAGTAAGGGTTGGAAAGGACCTCAAGATCATCGAGTTCCAACCCCCCTGCCATGGGCAGGGACACCTCCCACTAAACCATGCCATCCAGGGCTATGTCCAAACCCACCTTGAACGCCGCCAGCGATGAAGCATCCACAACCTCCCTGGGCAACCCATTCCAGGGCCTCACCACCCTCACAGTAAAGAATTTCTTCCTCAGATCCAATCTAAACTTCCCCTGTTTAAGCTTAAACCCATTACCCTTTGTCCTCTCACCACAGTCCCTGATGAAGAGTCCTTCCCCAGCATCCCTATAGGCCCCCTTCAGGTATTGGAAGGCTGCTATGAGGTCTCCACACTGCCTTCTCTTCTCCAGGCTAAACAGCCCCAATTTTCTCAGCCTATCTTCATATGGGAGCTGCTCCAGTCCCCTGATCATCCTCATGGCCCTCCTCTGCACTTGTTCTAACAGTTCCATGTCCTTTTTATGTTGAGGACACCAGAACTGCACACAATACTCCAAGTGAGGTCTCACGAGAGCAGAGTAAAGGGGCAAGAGCACCTCCCTCGACCTGCTGGTCACACTCCTTTTGATGCAGCCCAGGATACGGTTGGCTTTCTGGGCTGCAAGCGCACACTGCCGGCTCATGTTCATTTTTTCATCAACCCACACCCCCAAGTCCTTCTCCGCAGGGCTGCTCTGAATCTCCTCCCCGCCCAACCTGTAGCTGTGCCTGGCATTGCTCTGACCCAGGTGTAGGACTTTGCACTTAGCATGGTTAAACTTCATTAGGTTGGCATCAGCCCACCTCACAAGCGTGTCAAGGTCCCTCTGGATGGCATTCCTTACCTCCAACTTATCAACCGAACCACACAGCTTGGTGTCATCTGCAAACTTGCTGAGGGCGCCCTCAATCCCACTGTCCATGTCACCCACAAAGATGTTGAACAAGACTGGTCCCAACACCGATCCCTGGGGGACACCACTCGTTACTGGTCTCCAGCTGGACATTGAGCCACTGAGTACTACTCTTTGTGTGCGGCCATCCATCCAGTTCTTTATCCACCGAGTGGTCCACCTATCAAATTGATGTCTCTCTAACTTAGAGAGAAGGATGTCATGGGAGACAGTGTCAAATGCTTTGCACAAGTCCAGGTAGATGACATCAACTGCTCTGCCCCTGTCCATCAGTTCCGTAGCCCCTTCATAGAAGGCCACCAAATTGGTCAGGCAGGATTTCCCCTTAGTGAAGCCATGCTGGCTGTCACCAAGCACCTTGTTTTTCATGTGCCTTAGCATGCCTTCCAGGAGAATCCACTCCAAGATTTTGCCAGGCACAGAGGTGAGACTGACTGTAATTCCCCGGGTCATCCATTTTCCCCTTCTTAAAAATAGGGGTTATATTTCCCTTTTTCCAGTCATCGGGAACTTCACCTGACTGCCATGATTTTTCAACTATGATGGACAGTGGCTTAGCAACTTCATTTGCCAGCTCCTTCAGGACCCGTGGATGGATTTCATCCGGTCCCATGGACTTGTATACTTTCAGGTTCCTAAGGTGGTCCCGAACAAGATCCTCCCCCCCAGTGGGCCCAGGGTCCCCACCCTCACTGTCCCTGCATCTGCCTTCCAAGACTTGGGTGGTGTAGTCAGAGCATTTGCCGGTAAAGACTGAGGCAAAGAAGTCATTAAGAGCCTCAGCCTTCTCCAAATCCAGGGTAGCCAGTTCTCCCGATAACTTCTGTTGGCTTAGAAATTGTTGTAAGGGGGATGCGACCCAGGGAATGAGACTGGGAAATGAATGAGGACAATACTGAGAATCTGATGGAGGAACTCGTGAAATAAATACAAAGCAAATGAGTTCTGAGGAGGTGGATAATTGGGACTGGGGAGGAGGCAGGAAGATATTAAGAAGGGAAAGAACCAGAATCAGGATTAATAAAGAAAGCACATCCTTAGTGTTTTGCACCAATGAGAAATATGTATGCCTTCTATGCTATTCCACTGCAAAAGGATTTGTTACTGAATGAATGGTATTTAACAGTGAACAGTAATAATCATGCAGGCATAATAAGCATGGATTAGACATGGAGTTTTGCATAGGATTTAGATTTCATTTAAGTTACATGGACCCTGCATTAGTGTTCAGAACTCAGCATGCCCTGGATTTTTTCATCTAAGCACTTACACTATGGATATCATACCAGCACAGTAAGTGAGCATCACAGTAAGGAGCTTTCCTGGAGATTTTGAACACAGGGAGTGTTGTTAGACCTGAGGTAAGCTCCGTAAGACTTCCACAATAAAAGGAGTCAATGAGCTTAGTGTCTTCTGCAGGGGCATTTCGCTGAGTTTCTAAGAGAGGCTCATTTAAGCATGTTGCTTTCACCCGTAGCCCGTTCCAAATGTCTGTGCAGATAAAGGACAGAGGCCTTGGGATACAGATACTGACTGGGAAAGGCACTGAACTGGGGTCTGTGTTTGTGAACACGCATGTGTTTGCAGAGAGCTTTATAAGAAGAGTGATCCAGAATTTACTGCTAAGCACGAGTGAAATCCCTTATCCATAGTCCTAGAAAAAGAGTTTTCAGAGGTTACAAGGGCTCAGTTTGCTTTTGGTACCTACCCCTTTCAGCCCAAAGCTACCTCTCTCTTCATTGGGTGAAGTAACTCAATTTCAGGCTAGTTTTAGCTGCATCCCCTGACCTGATGGTGTTTTGGTGCTTGAGGTCCCCCTGAATTTTCTACTAAAAAGACAGAGGCCTGGTCCTGTGAAGCAGAAAGAGTCTCAGCTTCTACTGACAATAGTTGAAGACTAATGCCCACTTTAGGAGTTCCCACTGAAAGTAGTCGGTGAGCCATAGCTGTTAGAGCCCTCCATCCAGAAGCTGTGCAGTTACCCTCTCTACCCTCTGTACCCTCTCTGTCTCCAGCCTTACTGATGGCAGGGTTAGCAACTTTGCCACCCGTTTACAGAAATGGGACTTTATTTCCAGCTGTTTGGGCTGGTGTCTGCCCACAGTATTCGAGTTATGTCAGTACACATTTGCAATATTATGGGCAGCCTGATTTGCCAGGGGTTGCAGTAGTCCTAATATAAGAAAAACAAGCTTCGAAAAAGTTCCTGACACAATTGGTCCTTACTTTTAAGCTGTAGAAGAAATAGACATATCTCTATATTTATGGATCTGGGATAGACATTGCTCAAGGGCAAAAAGAGTATTTTAAGTTGCTTTAGCATATTTTTCTCTGTCTTATGCATAAAGACTTGCGCAGAGCACAGAATGTCTATTCTTTCCTGAAACCTTGTTTCCATATCTGGTGTCTACTCTCTCATACTGCCGGTGAAAAATGCTTTCTTTTATCATCTGAAGTTACTCTTAACATATGGTGCCTTCTTTGGTATAGAGATTCTCACTAGATGTCTGTTCTTCCCCATTGATAAAATAAGACTTGGGAAGCCAGTGCTGGGAAGGAAAGTCAGCTACCAGTCCAAATAAGCTGCCATGTGAATAGCAGATTATCACCTTATGCCATCCTTTGTACCGACTCTGAAACTAAAACAACAGAGAGAACAAGGCCCATGTTCAATATGAAGTTTTTGCTCTGATGCAGAATTTCTAATACCAGGCAGAACACAGAAAATAGGTTTCTAAATTGTTGAATTGACGGGAAATATCTTAAAATATTAGATAAACAATAGTTAAGTGCATGTTCATATGGTAGCTAGCACATTAGGGTACTAAATCTGAATTTGATATTGTCTGTTTCCAGCAAAGAAATGCTGATTTGCAGTTGAAAATCCCCATGGAGATGTAAGGGTTTGGAAACATTCCTACTGCATACTGTGTATCTGCGCATGATTTGGGTTGCTTTAGTGTAGTACTGGGAATATTCTGCTTCACTTAGGATGTTTTGTGGAAGACCTTTCTAATAACATCAATTAAGGACAAAGGGTCAAGATGAGAAATTCATATCAAAGGGAGAAACTGTATATCCATTTCTTAAAAATCTGTGTATTTCCCCCAATGAACCTATGCAAGCTCTAATCACATTTATTTAATTACTTAACACATCTTAGAACAAAAGAGGCTCTAATAAAGCAGGTGAGGATTGAAAGCATGTAGCAATAACTATTGTAACAGTAGTTTTTAATTAATTTTCAGTGTTTATTCAAATGTGTTCTCTATCATGTTTCTTTTTTTTTTCCATTAAAATAATTTAACTCTTGCTGCTGAGTACAGCTCCTGCTTTGTCTTGAAGCACAACAGTGCTCTCTGTCATGGATAAACCTCTATGAGGTGTTCTAATGCAGCTGGGTAAACAGTGTGATGCTCTGAATGCATCTTTACTCTGATTTTTTTTCTGAAGCTCAGTGGTAGCAGACCAGGGATTAGGCTCATGGGTTCTCCAAACCACTGGGTTTACCTGGTCTCAGACTAATTTCTTTTTTTTTCTTTTCCTTTCTCTGCCTCTCTCTCCTTTTTTCTTTTCTTTTTTTTTTTTTTTTTTTTTTTAACAAATAGATGAGCAAAGTTTGCCGAGAAGCAGAAAAGATATAATAAGGGTAGAGAGTAGTTGTGCATACAGTGTGAGATGACAGTTCCTTGTGGTGCTGTACGCATAGATGTCGTGCTAAAGAGGCTTCAGAGTGGGATCAGCACCTTCCACTTCAGAAGGCTCTGAGATTGGCAGCTAAACTGCGTCAAATCTGCAATCCCCCTCACCTAGTCATGGACACAGAAGTGTTCTTGATAAACAGTGGAATAAATTCTCTTCAGCACCTCTAAGGGTAAAGGGCATAGAAAACCCTTCAACAGGAAGATGAATCATGCATTAGCCTATATCTCTCCCTGCATGCTGGGACTCACAGTCTTTGCAATAGCTTTTAATTAAAGATACAGGTCTCTGACATACACTGTTTAATATGAAGTAGGCTTCTGACAGTTGCTAATGCTGTCCACAATTTGTTGTCCCCCAATCTAAAGTGAAGAATTGCCAGAGTGGGAAGTAATCATGGGGTGCTCTGGGAGAACTGTTCATTACTTCGACCACTGCTGGTCACACTTAATAAGAGCCTGTTCTTGGTATCTATAGGAAAGAACAGATTTTTGCAAGACCAGGAGATCATTATAAAGTTTTTTAACTCAAAGCACAAACAGAGCTCATTTCTACAAATTGGATTGTAAAATCGAAAATCTCTTTATTATTAGTGTTAATATGGTTATTGTTTTCCAAAGGAGCTTGCAGCTTTTATAGTGTCAAGCTTGTATCCTGCTACTTTCTTACTTAATCAGTCAAGGCCACAGGAAGTCTTCCCCTATGTACCAATAGCTTTGTGAACATTTGCTTTTCTGCCTTTCCATCTACCAGTAGAAAGCCTGGGGACAAATCTAATAACAACCGGACAAATTAACAAGTACACACCAACTGCTTTATGCTGCCCCTACAACTGAAAGCAGCTACAAACCCAGTTTTGCCATCTGGTTTGAGGAACTGTGGGATTGCCTTGCGTGCTGAGCAGAGCAGTACAGAGAGCTGGATAAATATATATCAGAATCCTCTCCCTGGTGGATGATATTCTAGCAGTGAATGTCACCTACCTTATTGCAAACATAATTTCTTTCCCTGTGGAGGAGGGGGCAGGACTCCCTCTGAAGCCTACCATTGACATTTCTGTTTCCACTGTAATGAGTCTGTTGCTGGTTCGACAGCTCTGAGGGTACAGATTTCCTCCTGTAACTCTTCTATGACCGGAGTTCCAACTCCGTAAGCAAAACACATAAGACTCTTTCAAAGGCATTTGTGGGGCTGATTTTTCAGGTGTGGACAGCTGTCCGTCAGGAAGGATATTTGTCTGCCAGAGATAATTGCTGTTGAGCTGGATTTGCTTTGGAGCAGTAAAACGAGTACAAAGAATGCAAAGTTCAAAGCTGAAAATTGGGAAATAAAAACCACAGGGGTTATCTTCTCTGCCTTCGACACACACAGGAAGCCCGTCCTGCAGTAGGAGTCCTGATCTGATGTGTTAAATAGGTATCTCAGCGGTTTCCATCTTTCTTTATCATACATTTTGCCCTGTGCTGCTAATCTGCTTTTTTTTTCTTTATTTAGGCAATTAAATATATTGCCTCCACAGCCCTTGGAATTGAACCTGATCTGTTTGATGGGAATGTAAAAAACAATAATCCACTGCTGCAGCTAGGGATGAGGAAGGCTTGCGCATTTCCTTTGTGCTAAGTGTGCCTTATAGCATAGTTACAGCGGTCTGGGGCCACTTTCTATCCTATTTACATGGGATCATGCAACACGCTTGTGACCTTTCAGTGCAAGAGGGCAGAACATTATGTGAGTGATGGCGTGGTTCCTGCATTATGTTTCCAGACGCTGGCAGCAGTTGTCTCGCAGTCCGTTCACTCCTGACTGTAAGGAAACGGCTCTGAAGCCTGTTACTGCTGAAGCTGGAACATGGTGTGCTGTGCTATTTGTAGTTTCCTGCTGCCAGCACTGGATACGCAGTTACTATTCCTCTTGCTTCCTCCATGAACATTAGAATGGGTCCAAAAATAATTGAAGGCAGTATGTTCTGATGGAATATTTTTGCATTTGCACAAATTTCCTCTTTATTTTGCTTGCCAATTTTGATAGGGAGCATTTTGAGGCTGTTTCAGCTTCTCCAACTTGGCACCACTGGGAGGCACAGGAATGCTCCCCTGATCAGTAAGGCAAAAGAGTGTTCTGGCATCTGAATACAGGCTTAAAACTCATTTTTAAGGATTAATATAGCATCTGATAACCAGGAAGTTCTGCTTTAACTAATGAAGACAAGACCTAAAGGCTCTAAAGGACAACATAGCCCACACATCTAGAAAAAGAAAAGGAGGCCCACACATACAGAAAAACAAAAGAAGAAAGCTGCTTTATTTTTTAATTTTATTGCTTTGATACTCAAGAAGGTTAGGTGATAAGAGCCTAGCTGTCAGGAAATAAAGTAATTAAACTGTGCATGAGGTTCACAGACTTACTGTGCAGCATGTTTCAGATGTAGCTATGTGATTGTTTCTAAATGAATGTCTTTCTGGCCTGGCTGAAATGCTTTAAATGGCTTACACTTGTCTTGGGGTTTTAAAAGTACATCTTAAATTAACCTTTATATCTATTTATAGGGAACACATAAGGGTGGGTGTGCAGTTGAGAGGTTACCTCCTCTGGAGCTGGTGATGGGTTAAGAGGTAAAACGGAGCATGGTCTGTGGATCATTTCCAGGAGCATCAGTGTTGTTTTAAACTGTGTCGCTCTGTCTTTTCTTTTTACATATCATGAACATTATGTAAACTAATTCAGAAATGTTTTCCTGAACCTTCCTGTGTTGCAAGGTCCTTCCATATTATTTGGCATTGAAATCCTGGATGCCTTACATCCTACACAGCGCTGAAAAGGTTCACAAAAAAACAAAAAACAAAACAAAACAAAACAAAACCAAAACAGTCTCAAGCTGAGCAATTTTGCTCAATTTATTGCTAATCAACACAAATTTCTGATCTCAATTTAGGTGTTGAGAGGGAAAAGTAGGACACATTGCCATAAACACCTATTCTTCCCAGAATGTATTTCCCTGATTTTTGTTATGGTTTATACCCAGTCCATCAAAACTCATCTGGTGGGGTGAAAGGCAGTGGAGGCAGTGGGGGGTGTCAAGGATGACAGTCTCTGCTGCTGTTACAGCTGTTCCAGCATGAGCCATTTTTCATCTCTTGGGGGTGTTCCTGCCCTTTTGCCGTGGAGAACCCCACAGGGTGTCTCCCGCCCTCAGCAGCACCATATTCTTTCCCCAGCACCTTGTATCCAGGCGCTTCTCTGGCTGACAGATTTTTTTGTACCATGACCAGGCTCTAGTGTGTGGGACCCCCTCAGTGCCAGAGCTGGTGGGAACTGGCTGGGACCAGCTGGGATCACTGCCCCACTGCTGCACAACCCATCAGTTGTGCTCGTTGCACAGGAGGATGCACAATCACCCTTAAACCCAGCCAAATCAGCTCTTACAGTCCTTTGAGCCCTGGGGAACCAGAAGTCCCTGTGAGGAGTGAGATGGATGTTGAGGTTTTACCAACAACAAGCCTGTTCACTGAGGGGAGTCTTAAGGCAGTGCCGTAGAAAGCAGGGGCGCTACCAAGGGGACAGTGAGGTCCAGCGCCACCTGTGGAGTGTGTGTCCCCAAGTGGAGACAGGAGACACTGTCTGCCCTCCTAGCTTCCCAGGATTGCCAGCATTAAGGGAAAACATTGAACATGTTGATTCATGGGATGGGGAAAGAATCAGGACACAGGGGTATGGAGTGTTGGACACCCCAAAATCCAGCAGAAAGCTGGTATCTTCAGTTTTCCATCTGTGCAGAGATCCCAGCTCTGGCCCCAAAGTGTCATGACATATCGGAAGTTTAAAGCTATAATTACACCAGAGCTGTATCTCTGCATCTCAGACATGGGTGATTTTGGTAGGGGAAATGCCACGCTTCTGATACAAAGCAGAAAACATCTGTCTGCCTATTTTGTTTTTAATGGCAGCTATTTGGAGTCGCAGGAATGTCACATATTAGGCTGGGAATAAAACCAGGGTCTGTAATAATCACCAAACTCATACAGCATTTTCAACTGGCTGAAGTTGTATCTGTCTCAGATTCTGCACACTGAGGAAGATCCCTCATCTGGGAACACACTCTGATCTTTTCATAATTTACGCTATTTTTTCTATTTGTGAGACTGTTGTCTATTTATCTCTTTTAGTATTACCTTCCCTATCCAGCCAATGAATTGATTTGCACTTGGACAACAAGCAGTTCTTTGTAGATGATCTGTGCCCAGGAAAGGCCATTTCCATTTTAAGGAACAGAAAATCCTTTCCATGAATGCCTGAATGTTTGATGTCACTACATTTGGTGGAAAGGTGCAGTATTTCAAAAAGCAAGCAAAAAATGCAGATGCATAAAATACGCCCAGGTATCATTACGCATATTTATGTGTTCAGGATCTGTAATTTTCTCCCACTTTCAACAATAAAATTATTGCTTCTCTATTCAGCATTATAGAAATCACACGCCTTACTTTGTGCGTGGCTGTGGCTTGATATCTGTCAGGAAGAAAACCACAGATCTCTTACTCTGGCATTTAGTAGGAACATTCAGCGTGAGGACATTGGAAATGGTGCTCTGATATTAACACAAAGCCATTTGTCACATCACACATCTAACTAATTTTCTAGCAGGTTGACAGTTGGGCCCATTGTCTGGAATAATTTACTGTACTGTAGCTTAAACTTACTGTACTCTATGAATCATATACACAGATATTTATAATGGAAAAACCGTGTTCATGCAGCATTGAGGTTACACAAATACAGCTGTGGGTCTGAACCTTCAGCTGGTGTAAATTGGCCTCATTGGAATGACACCAGTATATCCTGGCTGTAGACCGTGCCCAACACATGTGAAAGGGAAAGATCTGGCAGAAGTATCACCTTGTCCATCATTGTCTGTAAACAAGAGACAAACACAAAACCAAACACAACTTTGTATTTAGGCTCTGGCTTAGCGAAGTATTTAGATGTACACTGAATTCTATTTTAAACCTACAAATACTTTGATTTAATTAAGGCTGTATTTATAGAGTGGTGTAGAGTGGTGATAGGAATTACAGCCAATTGGGATTTTTTTCTGTTGAAGCAGTTTTCATCAAATTTTATGATTCATGACAAAAATGAAATGTGCTATCAAGGTTGTAAGTCCAAAATTTATCCTGGGGCCAGTATACTCCGGGCCAAGGACAGCCTTTTTGCTAGTGACCCTTCATGTAGCTAGCCCAGTGTCAGGCCCTGATGGGCGCTCATGGCCCTGACCAGCTTCACCTGCAGTGTCCCCATCTCTGCCCATGGGCCAGGAGCTCCATTGCAGCTCAGCTATATATGTCAGCCTCCAGCCTTGCTACAGCCCTGCCCTGCCTATGGACTCTGATGAGCTGGACACTGATCCATTGACTGATTTTCATGCATTACCTAGGACCTGCCCTGGACCCATGCTGTGATCATGGGGTTATGTCTGAGCCTAGTTATATGTACTGGACCTGATGCTGACCTGCTGATTGACTTCATAGCGTAAGCTTGGACATGTCTTGTCACCCACAACTGGTCTCTTGATAAAACCTGTTTGCTGTCAGACCTCAGGGGCTGTGGTGCAGGCTCTGACTAATGAGGCCCCTGTCTTGCCTGTTGGGCCTTTGTTTCTGGCTCTTTATCCCATGCGGAGCAGCTAGCCTGAACAGACAGCTGCAGCCCTCTTTTCTGGTGGACTTAGCTCACAAGCTTGAGTGAAGGGACTTTTCCGTATTCCAGGTAAATGAGTCTTCAGACTGCTGGCTCTTTTAATGTGTTGCTTTGTGGAGATGTTGCTCTTCTGTCGGCCTTTTCAAGATGCACAGGTGACCTAGATATGGCTGGTTCCAACTAAACTGTAGTTATGACTCTCATCTGGAGGTATGAGGGGACTTTCTTGATTGATTGCCTTTTATAAATGTAGCTCACATGCAAATCTTTCCAGGATCAGGCCCTTGCATATAAGTTAGTACTGTGTATGTACCACAAATCTGTTGCATAGTGTTCTTTTTTCTTTGTTGTTTTGTTTGGTTTTGTTTGTTTGTTTGTTTGTTTGTTCAAATACTGGCTAAGTTCAACTGCAGGAGATTTAAGGAACATGGCTTAATTTATCTTAGAGCTGTTTTGAGTAGTTGTGCTCAATGAGACAGGAATAGACCTTGCAGCTAGAAACTTAGTAAACCTCAAGAGAGGGACTCTGGCAGGTACTGTGCTGTGTGTATTGCAGTAGAATCATAGAATAGTTAGGGTTGGAAAGGACCTTAATACCATCTGTTCCAAATCCCCTGCCATGGGCAGGGACACCTCCCACTAAACCATGCCGCCCAAGACTCTGTCGAGCCCAGCCTTGAACACTGCCAGGAATGGAGCATTCACAACTTCCCTGGGCAGCCCATTCCAGTGCCTCACCACCCTTACAGTAAAGAATTTCTTCCTCATATCCAATCTAAACTTCCCCTGTTTAAGTTTTAACCTGTTACCCCTTGTCCTCTCACTACAGTCCCTAATGAAGAGTCCTTCTCCAGCATCCCTATAGGCCCCCTTGAGATACTGGAAGGCTGCTATGAGGTCTCCACGCAGCCTTCTCTTCTCCAGGCTGAACAGCCCCAACTTTCTCATCCTGTCTTCATGTGGGAGGTGCTCCAGTCCCCTGATCATCCTCGTGGCCCACCTCTGCACTTGATCCAACAGTTCCATGTCCTTTTTATGTTGAGGACACCAGAACTGCACACAATACTCCAAGTAAGGTCTCACGAGAGCAGAGTAGAGGGGCAGGATCACCTCCCTCGACCTGCTGGTCACGCTCCTTTTGATGCAGCCCAGGATATGGTTGGCTTTCTGGGCTGTGCGTGTGCACTGAAGCCGGCTCATGTTCAGTCTCTCATCAACCAACACCCCCAAGTCCTTCTCCACAGGGCTGCTCTGAATCTCTTCTCTGCCCAACCTGTAGCTGTTCCTGGGATTCTCCGACCCAGCTGTAGGACCTTGCGCTTGGCTTCGTTGAACTTCATGAGGCTGGCATTGGCCCACCTCACAAGCGTGTCAAGGTCCCTCTGGATGGCATTCCTGTCCTCCAGCATGTCAACCAAACCACACAGCTTGGTGTTGTTGGCAGACTTGCTGAGGGCACACTCAATCCCACTGCCCATGTCACCGACAAAGATGCTGAACAAGATCGGTCCCAACACGGATCCCTGAGGGGCGCCACTCGTTACTAGTCTCCAAGTGGATGTTGAGCTGTTGACCACAGCTCTTTGCATGTGGCCATCCAGCCAATTCTTTATCCACTGAGTGATCCATCTGTCAAATTGATGTCTCTCTAGTTTAGGGAGACAGTGAACCCTCCCTGTCCACACTGGAAAGGTTTAAATATCTGGGAGAAAAATTTTTTTAACTTGAGGGACAGTGTTGACCTAAAAGCAAATGTGTATAAACTGGCTTAGGCCAGTTAATATGAATATGAATCTGGTTTAGGTCAGAGAGTATACGAAGTTTTCCATAACAGGAGTAGAAAGCTTCTGGAACTGCTTCTTGTAGGAAGAGCTGAGTTGTGGCACTTGTTTTCAGGTGGACCTTCGCCCCTTTATGAAAGGAAATTTTATACTGTGGTTTGCTGCCAAACGCAGTGATTGGACTTGACCTGAATGTCTCTTTGGGACCATTTTCTTGACACGTATCCTTTGTTGTTGTTCAAGACTGTGTGGTTATAATCATTATTGTTCTAACTTTACCCATATGAGTTTGATATTTATGGCCCAGAACTTACAGAAAAGATGATTTGCTACAAGCAGGTTCATAATTAATTTCAGTCCTAATATAGTGTTAGCTACATTTGGGATTTATTATTTTTAGCATGTATGAACAATTTCATTAATAAGTGTATTCAGTTCAGTAGCTGCCAAACCCATGAGGGCTGATATCTTCTCATCAGTATTGCTTGGTATAGGGTGTACTGCCAGCTGTGTGATGGGAACATCATCCTGTAGTGCTCTCCACCGCTGTTTCAGAATCCAGTGCTAATGCTCCTCAGCGAGCTCTGATAAAAGCTGGGGAGCAGAGGTTATTTGAAATGATGTTATAAATCTCATTTTATCTGAGGTGGGGCTGGACTGCACACAGTCTGCATACATGCTGTTCCATATCCATGTGTTTCTTCTCTGTTGTCAGACAGCTGTTCTCACCCTGTACTCACCTGCGAGATGTTAGAAATCCAGGAAAAGTATAGACTCACATTCTCCCTCCTCAGGACTTACTCGTGACCAGCTTGAGACCTGCTGCATGGTCTAACACTTAACCTGTATTTTCTAGTAACTCATCATCTATTCTGACAATGCAAGAGGTTAAGAACTCATTGTTACCAGCATAACTGATATTTGGGATATGATCTGATGCCCTAACTCTCAAGTAAAGTGGCCTCAAAACAACATGTGTAATAATTACTGGCACATGCATGATCATTAGTTTCGTTAGGGTAGGTGCTTAGCAAAATGTTGGGCAGAGACTCTTCAGATCATTCTCAGTTCTTCTAACTCTTTCAGAAGAGACTGGTTTTCTTAACTAAATGTAGCACTTAACATTTTTCAGCACATGCATTCATTTTCCTTCATGTTTTGTTAGAAACGGGGACTACAAGAGATAATAGCATTAAAAGTCTGTCTTCTGTTTTAAGTATGTTTAACCCCTTTCACCAGCTACTCAGCCACTGGAAAATGCTTAAACTACTTCATTGGTCTCCAGTTTATCTACAGCAATGTGGAGAAATGCCAGTCTGGGAGACATTGAAGACAGTCAGTTCATGTGTTCTAAGTACTGTAATGGCCAATCTTAGTTATTGTGTGTTCCAGTTTAGTGTGAATTCATGACTGCAGGAATGATTAGCAGACTTAAGAGAATTAACTCACTGGCAGTCAGCATGACTCCAGCAAATAAATAAGTCAAAGGAATAATTAAAGGTCCATTAATTTTATGATAAACACTAGGCTGGGTCTAGTAGGGCATTCTTTTTCATGAATGGTGTGAGATCAATTCACGCAGTCCTATATAGCAATGTTATAATGACATGGAAAATCTCAGCTGAGACATTGTGTACCTGGTTTAAGCTGAACTACTAGTGCATATCCTCCAGAGTCTCATATTTACTGTGTTAAAAACTCGTTCCCTTTGATAAGTTAGTTTCCCTGTCAGTGATGTTGAGCATTTTTTCCAGGAGCCCAAATTGACTCCTTGAAACTGGGGAGGCCCTCACAGGATTGAGTAAAATAGCAATTGTTGTTGGGTTATTTCCATGCTCACATCCTTAATGGTGTGCTTTAATTAAGCCAACTAGGCAGCACACTCACTTCAGGAGCACAGGAAGCATCAGCATTTCTCATGTGGAAAACAAACTTGAAAGCTTTCAGGAAATATTACTAGTAATATGGGTCAAGCCAGACAATGTTCACAGACCTTCATATTGAAAGCTCCGGCCACACATTGCGGACTCTCACAGCCTCATCCACCATCTGGTATTTTCAGAGCCTCAACTTCCAGTCTGACGTTATGAGGAAATTATTTTATTATGAGAAAATTGTGTACGTCCATTTTAGACTTTGTGGTCAAAGGAAAATGTTTGAAAACACAGTCTGTTAGATCTCAAAAGCAAATAAGAGCTTGTTTGTATGTACTTATTTAAATCCCATAACTGTTAAGCAAATCTCATGATCTGTGGGACTGTGAGATACTGTTTTCATGCATCCTTGATTCGGAGGGTGAAAATACAAAGTTTTCCATGATGCCAGACCTGTGCAGTAAAGAAAACCCAATACTCTCTTCTGGGTGCATGGGGAAAATGTCTACAGTTAAGTAAGCATTAAACAGAAATGTTTGAGCATTCTCTGAAGTAACCAGCTGTGGAAACTAGCCCTGTAGATAAATCCAAGCGGTACTGTGCTGTTTTGAGGGTCAGTTAGTGTTCCACACAGCACTGGACTGTGCCATGCAGTGATGCCAGTTCATCTGGAACTTATTTGAGTATGCTCTATCCCTGGCAGTGTTCAAGAACAGGTTGGATTTCACCCTTATGTAGTTGAAAGTGTCACTGCCCATGGCAGGGGTACTGGATGTAGGTGATCTCTAAGGACCTTCCGTTTGGAAAAGGTCCTTAGAGATCCTGTTATCTCCGATAGAGTAATGCATTGCATAAAGTAGATGTGTCTGCAGTCTTGCAGAGCCCTGGTCACTGTGTGAAACAAGTGATTATAAATACTTATTATTCATTAAGATTAGAGCAGTGGCAGTTTTTATGGAGCAAAGTGCATAATTAGCCCTATTTCAGACCATAGTGAATCTGCGTCTTTTGACTGGATTCGTTCCTAGGCATCTTGCTTTATTTTCCGCCTGCTCCAAACCACACAGAACTCAAACCTCTTCATTCTCTGGGCATTTAAGTGAGACTTGCGAGCATCAGAGAGAGGCTCCAGACCATAATGATAATTTCCTACAGGTATAGGCCAGCTGAAACCAATGTATTTTTTTATGAAGAGTTATCATAGAGAGATTTAAAGACTAAACTGAAATTGAATCTCTTCTAAAATCTGCTATTGTCTATTAATAGAAGTGTTAAAACCATATTGTTTTGGAAGGTAGTACAGACATCATCATTGAGGTCCATTCAGTATTCCTCAAAATTCTTGAAGGTCATTCTTTCAACTGCTATTGTGTATTTCAATTTATTAAAGAAGACAAAAAGGCTAATCATCTCTTAAATGTTTTTTTTCTTTTTTTTCTTTGATAGTTTATTATTGTATTTTAAAAGGCAGAAGCATGGTTTAACTTAACCTAGATTCTCATCCAATCATATACGTAGAGATTAGATGAAGGAAATGTTCCCTATCCACAGAATAATAGATTACTTTTAATTGCTTGTATTGAAAGATCCCAATTTGGCTTTGCTGAGCATAAAATATTAGATTTACTGTTTATTTTTAGTGGATTGCTGCCAGTTTTCTTCTCCCTGAATGTCTTTAGATTATTTAAAACATTAAAAAGCATTCACAACATGTATCTACTTACAAGAAATCTGTGTTGGCTTCTCAGCAGAGATGTCAAAGCTTGTTGTTGGGACATGAACTTTGCTGTTATGGATTTTTTCTTTCTTTGTTGGCTTTATAGCTTTTTTGGTTTTTAAGCCCACAGCTGTGGCAAATTATTTTGTGCTAATGCTGCTTATTAAATCTTAATAAAGTGAGAAAAGGAAATCCAGTGAGAAAGATTTAGTTATCTCTTCAGGTTATAGTATGTTGTTTCATTCTTCTTAATCGTCAGTAATATCTGAAACCTCTCATCCTTGCAAAATCTTTTTATTTATACTTTCAGAAGAAATGGTGATAGGCCTGATGTTGGTCACCTCTGAGTACAAATCGAAAGCAACTGTGTCAATGATATTACTTTGGACTTGCATCATTGTAACTTGAACAAAATTCGGCCTTTAAGACTATTCATCAACACAAAGTACAAGCTCTTGTAGGCTCTGTAGTTGTAAGTGTATTTTGATAAATAAAAGATTAAGAAGTTAGGTGTAAGTGACAGATTTTTTTGGGACTAGGTCAGTGTAGTGTGTCTGGTGACATTGGAGCACTTGCAGTGTTTATTTGCTTGTCAATGAAAGGGATACTCAGTGCTATTTCTGCAAATCACCTGCACAAAGCAGTGCATCCCCATGCTGAATTGAGTGCTTAGCATGAAATGCTGAGTTTATTGAAGGATTTCTACATGACCCGCATAGGGCCTTTAATCTAAGAGCGCTGTCTCTACAGGGAACAGGTAACTGACCCTGAGAAACTATAGCAACATACTGTGCCTAAGCAGTGAATTCTGAGGATTCTTCAGTTGTCACAAGTCAAAAATTATCATTCATTGCTAAACAACAAAACAGCTCTTGACTGGAGAACATGTAAATGTTATGACAAAGATCTTGACTGATCCTTTGACTGTAAGGTGATTGGTTAGAAGCTGCATTTTCACCCTTTCTCTAACACCAGGAACTGTACTGACCTCACCTGACCTCCATTGCCCCTTTTGTTCGTTTTTTTGCCTTTTTTTTCTTATAATGAATTAAGTTGGATTTGTGTTTTTGTTTTTTTTTTTTTTTTAATCCTGAAAGAGTCCTTATTAATATACCCAGCTTGCTGGGGTGGGGATAAGGGAACATGGTTTGAAGGGACTCTGTAACAGAAATGTCAGTGGAAAAGAAGAAATTGGAGAATGTAATGCCCACAGAGCTGTAGGCAGGAGTAAAAAAATGAAAGTTTCTCACTTTTAATGCATTTAATCTCTAACACAACATGGAATGAGCCAAAACATAAACACACCATCTTCTAACTGAGTTGTGACCGCTTATAATGAATGAACGTGCTGCAGATGGAAATATCACATTAACGTGCTGCAAAATAAAGAATGAGTTTCATCAGCTTTATTGAATGTATTTCTTTCTGTATCTGAAGCACTGTACTATACCTTTTGCTTGGAAATACATATAAAAGTGGAAGAAGATGTAATGTGTACTCCTTATGGATATTAATAAAATATTTTATTTTATTTTTTTTTCTTTTTCTCCATCCCCAAAATAAGTGGAAGATAGACTGAGTTCTGGCTCTGGAATTAGAAAGATCTGGGAAATACAAGTGTAAGAAGTCAACTGGCTACTTGAATGAAACATTTGGAAACTTAACATATAAATGAAAAAAAAGGGGGGGCAAGAAAATAACATCAGTAATATTTACAGAATTTTGGGTCAATTTCTGGAAAAGGGCACTTTGTGACCTGCTAGATTTTCAGTCAGTGAAGCAACCCTTGATTTCTAACTCCCTTTGTTGCCATCTTTCTGTACATGAAATTCCCATTACTTATAGTAAAAGACTATGGGATCAGCTTACTGTGGAACATGCTTTATGAATTATGTTTCCTGACCTATCATTCTGTTAATAATGAAATATGGTGATAACTTAAATGCTTCCTTTGCTCATCAACATCTTCTTTTTATGAGGAACATAGAGGACGGAATATTTTGTTCGTATTGCATATGCATCTGCCTTGAAACTCTGAATTTTTACATTTTGCACTGTCTCTTGTTTTTTCATCCCTGTCTAACACTTTTTTCCTCTGTCCTGTACAAATGCTTCTAGATGTTCGACTGGATCAGCCACAACAAAGAATTGTTCCTGCAGAGTCACACGGAGATTGGTGTGAGCTACCAACATGCCCTTGACCTACAGACACAGCACAATCACTTTGCCATGAATTCCATGGTGAGTTGGGGGCACACTGTGAACAGTGGGTCTGTGCACATGAGTGAGGAAGTGGCTGGCACATGTGGCCACCTCCAAATCAGAGGTCATTATGGACCTGTGAGAGGTGAAGTGAGAAGAGTCAGGCTGGGCTGTGACAGCAGCCCACTTTCTGCTCTGTCCACCCAGTCACTGATATATGAATATTTCCTTGACTTAACAGTAGTGCAGTCCTGTGGAGCTTGTTTACACTTTGGAGAGCAAATACAGTGTTTTTTAAAGTTTTTGACATTTCTGTGACTGGGAGTTAATGAGAGCTGGAGGTGGTACCTTAACAATTTGTGCTTCTCCCCCACACACCCTGCTAAGGTACTTTTCAAAATCTTGAAGAAGAGACAGTGCTCAAGTTGTCAGTTGTGGTCACAGTGGGATTTTGGCTTTTTCAGTAGTGAATTGTTCAGTCTTTCTGAATGAAACTCATTTACCTTAGTTTTTTTAAAGAGGGGAAAAAAAAAAGTGTCATTATAATTTATAAGTCCTTTGCTTACTTTCCTGTTCTTTCCAGGTATAAGGTGATTGTTCTGGAAACTGCTCTGCTTTCAGCACAGAAATAAGGACAGACTGTATTGATGTTTTAATTATTTCACTGGGTTAGAAAGATGCATGCATACCCCTGCTGCAACTGCACAGTGTAGAGATGACCCCTCTCTGAATGCTGTCAGCTACCCAAAGCTTCCCCTGTGTAAACCAACTCCTACAGGTGTACCTTGTCATGTTGTGCATGGTCAGACTGAAGTTACACTGGGGCTGAGACCTCAAAGGTGGTGTTTGATGTTTAAGCTGGTGATGTAAGTCACTAGACCCTCACCATACTATGATACCAAAGGGCAAGGTACTTGAGAGCAGCACTCTGAAATGTAAAAAAGAAGTCCTGACTTCCTGAGGTCATTAAAGACTGCACACTGCTTTCATAAGATTGCAGGTGTTAGCCCTGACAGTCTGGCCCAATTCCAGACCAAGTAATTAACTTCTCTGACCTAAATTCCACGTGCCATTTCCACCTCTCTAGTTATTCCTCACTTAAGCGCTGTGGTTCACTAGGGCATTGCTTAACAGTGGAAGATGAGAAATGTTTATAATGTCTATTAATGTATCCATTGTGATCATAATTGAAAGGAGCACTGAAAAACAGGCTGTAGGCACCTGAATCCTTAAGCTTGCCGTCACAATGCCATCCAGCAAAATACAGCATAGCACGGCCTCCATATAATACTGCTGCTCAGAGGATACTAACAAGTAAGCATGTCCTGGAGGTTAGTGCACTAAAAGTCATTTGGCTTATGAAAGATGCAAAGTTGGTCACAATTCATCGGAAAACACTATTAGAAGAGCCAAGCTGGAGGACCTCCCCTTATCTTTTTTTCTGATGCTCTCTGATATTATTTTCTTAAAATAACTGGGAGCTAAACTTGGAGAGAGAGAATTGTTGTTAATAGAAAATGAAGGAGTGACAGAGAGGGTCTAACTAATGGAGGAAAAATTTTTTCTTCCATTATTCTTCCCTCTGTCCCCAGGTGTACTTTTGGGGAGGGATTGGAGGAATGCAAGGAAGTGAGTTGGGGGTTGTTTTGTTCTGTCAATACATTAAAACCAGTATTGAGAGAAGATACAGAGAAGGGCAATGTAGCTGAGGATGACTACATGTTTTACAGAGAAAACCCTTACAAACTTCAGTGGAAATTAGATCAGATCTTGCATCTCTAAGGTGTTTTGCTTTGATTGGGTTGTTGGGGTTTTTTTTAAATTTTTTTTAATTTTTTTTTTTTTTTTACCTTTAAGCCAGGCTTAACTAATAATAGGTAAAATATTTCCTTCAGTTCCTCTAGAAAATACACTCTCCAACTGTTTACTGAGTTGTGCCTTTTGCACATGCCCTTCCTATGCTTCTCTATAGGCATGCTGTGACCAAAGTTCCTTCTTGGAAAAACAATTTGTTACTCTGTTTCTTACAATAATAATCCTTTTTTTTTTTTTTTTTAAATGAACAGTGTGGGATGTGGAGAAGTCGTGTGTTTGAGGTAGTGAACTGTAGTGGGGTATTTTTCTTTCTAATAAAGACCATAGGGTTTTGGAGATTATTTTTTTTTCTGTGATTCAAGGCAGTGCCTGTTTTCACTTCAGTTTCAAAATAAATTTTGTTAGTCTTTATTACAGCTGTAGAGTGTTTATACTGAAACAATAACACTTTGCGCAAAGACAAATCTTCAGCTCCAATGCTTCAAGTAATCTCAATCTGGTAAATTCACTAGAGAAAAAAAACTGTTTCAGTATGGCACAAAGCGTGCTGGTTGTAGTTCTGCACTTGGATACTTGGTATATGTGTCATTTGGTCTGCCTGAAATTATTTGTATTTTCTTTCCTGGATTTTTTTACGCCTGGATCCATTAACCTCCTTAAGGAATGAGTTATTACTTCCTGTGGGATATGTGTAAAAAATGGCAGCGTTCAAGGGTGGCATTGTTGCCTATTCTGCTGTCCCAGAGTTATCTGTCTGACACTAGATGGAGGTGCATGTTGTCCTAAGAAAGTCGTAATAAATTTCAAGCACATTACAATTATCGTGTAAAGGCTAATGATGTCTATTGAAAAGTCCCAACATTTTCCTTGCATGAACAGTATTTTTCTGAATGTAGGCAGAGTTGAAATGCCATCCAATATTATTCTGCAACAGGCTACATATGATTGGTCTTCTTATAAAAACTTAAAGGTCTTAAAGATATCTCATGAGTTTGTTTTGTCACTTAAAACCTTCTGCTTTGGATTTATGCATTAGGTTCATTTCACAGATGGTTTCTAAACTCACAGTAACAGAGTGCAAGCTGTTTAATTTTTATTTTCTTTCAAAGAACAACTCTTCGACAATAAAATTTCACCTTCAGTTAATCTGCAAAACCCTTCTTTTGCAGCCTGCCTTCACTGCTTGCCATCACAGTATCTCAACTAGCTCTCTAGGAAATGAGATGAACACAGCCAAATTCCTTGTAGATTTAATGCTTCTCATGGCTTGTTTTTCTTCTGTGCGTGTAAGGTATTCTTTTTATGCATATATCAGAAGAAAGTATTGTTCCAGCTAGAGTTGGAGAGTTTAATTAAGACGGAAGGTCTCGCAGCATGCTCTGTAGATGATCAGGACTGAATTAGTGTATTTTCCTGGGGGAAATCATTCTGCAATTGAAACTCGACAACTGTCAATGCATATTGCTGAGACTGAGGACTGTTATCCTATCAATTGTTAGGGACCTTGGCGGTGATTGCTTGCAATAGAAAGAACACCTATGTTATAGACATTGATGATCAGAATCAAGGCCTTGTTTAGGTGACAGAGACGGACGAAGGAGGGTATGTGCACTTGCAAGGCATTACACATGTCTTTCCTAAATTGTAGAAGAAACTCTTGTGTATCTTGATGCTGATGTACATGTTGGGACATTTTTCCTTTTTTTTTTTTTTTTTTTTTTTCCCTTGTCAAATGATTTTTAGAAGGCAAAAATCCTGGGTTATAACTCAAGCTTCAAAGTTGAAATAAAGTCAGTGAAAAATTACCTCTAACATGGAAAGTAATTTTGGAAAGTCTGCTAATACATGTAAATGAAAGGTTTATCAATGACAAAGGATATATATTAGCCAAAAATTGGTTGTATCCTGCTGTTATGACAACCGAATATCAACTGAAATGCTTTAAACTTTACTTCTAGATATTAATTTTTGGAAGGCAGATGCAGGGACTGTGAGAAAGAAGATCCTAGGTCCCCTGTAGGAATGGATCTGGTTCGAGACCATCTTAAGAACCTGAACGTACCAAAGCCCATGGGACCGGATGAAATTCATCCACGGGTCCTGAAGGAGCTGGCAAATGAAGTTGCTAAGCCACTGTCCATCATATTTGAAAAATCATGGCAGTCAGGTGAAGTTCTCGATGACTGGAAAAAGGGAAATATAACCCCTATTTTTAAGAAGGGGAAAATGGATGAGCCGGGGAACTACAGAGCAGTCAGCCTCACCTCTGTGCCTGGCAAAATCTTGGAGCGGATTCTCCTGGAAGGCATGCTAAGGCACATGAAAACCAACAAGGTGCTTGGTGACAGCCAGCATGGCTTCACTAAGGGGAAATCCTGCCTGACCAGTTTGGTGGCCTTCTATGATGGGGCTACGGAACTGATGGACAGGGGCAGAGCAGTTGATGTCATCTACCTGGACTTGTGTAAAGCGTTTGACACTGTCTCACATGACATCCTTGTCTCTAAATTGGAGACATATCAATTTGATAGGTGGACCGCTCGGTGGATAAAGAACTGGCTGGATGGCCGCACGCAAAGAGTAGTGCTCAATGACTCAATGTCCAGCTGGAGACCAGTAACAAGTGGTGTCCCTCAGGGATAGGTGTTGGGACCAGTCTTGTTCAGCATCTTTGTGGGTGACATAGACAGTGGGATTGAGGGCACCCTCAGCCAGTTCGCAGATGACGCCAAGCTGTGTGGTTCGGTTGATAAGTTGGAGGGAAGGAATGCCATTCAGAGGGACCTTGACGCGCTTGTGAGGTGAGCTGATGCCAAACTTGTGAAGTTTAACCATGCCAAGTGCAAGGTCCTATAGCTGAGTTGGAGAATCCCAGGCACAGCTACAGGTTGGGCAGGGAAGAGATTCAGAGCAGCCCTGTGGAGAAGGATTTGGGGGTGTTGGTTGATGAGAGACTGAACATGAGCCGGCTTCAGTGTGTGGTCGCAGCCCAGAAGGCCAACTGTATCCTGGGCTGCATCAAAAGGAGCGTGACCAGCAGGTCAAAGGAGGTAATCCTGCCCCCTGCTCTCATGAGACCTCACTTGGAGTATTGTGTGCAGTTCTGGTGTCCTCAACATAAAAAGGACATGGAACTGTTGGAACAAGTGCAGAGGAGGGCCACAAGGGTGATCAGGGGACTGGAGCATCTCCTGTTTGAAGATAGGATGAGAAAGTTGGGGCTGTTCAGTCTGGAGAAGAGAAGGCTGTGTGGAGACCTTATAGCAGCCTTCCAGTATCTCGAGGGGGCCTATAGGGATGCTGGGGAGGGACTCTTCATTAGGGACTGTGGTGAGAGGACAAGGGGTAATGGGTTCAAACTTAAACAGGGGAAGTTTAGATTGGATATAAGGAAGAAATTCTTTATTGTTAGGGTGGTGAGGCCCTGGAATGGGTTGCCCAGGGAAGTTGTGAATGCTCCATCACTGGCGGTGTTCAAGACCAGGTTGGACAAAGCCTTGGATGGCATGGTTTAGTGTGAGGTGTTCCTGCCCATGGCAGGGGGGTTGGAACTCGATGATCTTGAGGTCCTTTCCAACCCTAACTATTCTATGATTCTATGATTCTGTTGTTTGACCTATTTTAGTCCTGTATAGCTGTAGATCAGTCCTCTTTGGGGATGCCTCTCAGTTTTGAGAAAAAAAGATGAGACCTTAAGTTATAGTTAAAGTGAGACTTTCTGTGAACCTGCTTGTCTTTTCCATGTGACTCTATGTAAAAAATGAGTCTCCATCTTCTTTATAGCCACCCTTTAAATACTGGAACATGATGATAAAGTGTCCCCTGAAATGTCTTTTCTCAAGGCTGAACAAGCCCATCTCTCTCAGCCTTTCCTCGTACAGTAGGCTTCCCAGTGTTTTGATCATGCTTATGTCCCTTCTCTGGAGCCCCACCAGCCTGTCTGCATCTTTTTGGTATAGCAAGAACCAAAACTGAACACAGTATTCGAGGTATGTCCTGACAAGCACTGAGTGGGATAATGTCTTCATTATTTCTGCTGGTGATGCCCTTGTTGATGCAACCGAGAGACACTGGACAATCTTATGCGTCGAAGCTCCACTTCAGTACCTCTGCTTCACTGAGGTGGGACAGATAAAGCAGAGGTACAGAGTGCATGCACTGTAAGTAGGACGTATGTCCACTGCGCTACCTGTGGAGTTATACAGAAGAGCACATCACATGTGATACTGCACTTGAATCCATTTTTTCCTTAGAAGGCAACAGGGGAAGCTCAGGAATCTCTGTTTCCTAAGCCAGTTCCACTTGATGCTCTAAGAATGTATGTGTGAACAGGTAACTCCCAAGCCAATCCTTACTTTCTGCTGGAAAAGCTATGGAGTTAGTGGGTTGGCTGCTACTCTTCCATGAGAAATTCTTATCTACAAAAGTGAAATTTCATCCATAAAAATTCTCATCTCTGTATAAGAATTTAACAGACAGAACAGCATATAAATCTCCTTAACTTAAAAAAACAGAATCCAAGAACATCTGCTGCATTTCAACTATTCTTACTTTTACCTTTCTACTAGTTAACACATCTGTATACTGTAGCTGCAGGGAGCTAAGTTGTTTTTCTCCATGCTCATTGTGTTGCAATGGCTGAGATAATTCTGCAGGGGGGAAAAATTAAATAAATAAGAGCAAGATGAAAGCAACAATTTTTTTGCATGAAATTAAAACTTCTCCAGCAACTTTTCCTTCAAACACAGCAAAGTTTCAGCTCTTCATATGGCACAGCTCATCCAAGCTTTAACAACTGTAGTAATGCTGCTACACTGCTTTCAGATCAGAAGAACAGACCTGAAATGTTGCACATGATCTTGGCTGAGGCTCAGTCATAAAGTTTTTCTGGGAGAAAGGCTTAAATATTTAGTCTAAGTTCTAGTTTCTGACCTAGAGTGACACAAAGAAATGTTTGACTGAGGCTTGTGGTCAAATTTCCAAACTTTAAACTCCAGAACCATTTTGATCAGTTTCTCTAATTGTAGTGGAAAAAAGAAATTATTTAAAATTAATCTGACAATTTTGAGCCAAGTCCATTTTTAAGAAAAGGCTATGTAATAAGGGGGGAGGGGGGGAGTGGGGAAACAAACCCAAAACTGGAGACTGAGTATTGCTTTAGGTCTGTGTTATTTATGTGACAGCTGTTGCAGTCATGGTTCTTCCAGAGGGAGCAGAGTGGTTCTAAGGGCTGTGGCCCCATCTTGCTTTCCTTTAGCATGTACAGATATCATGAGTGTTCTTTGTAGTTATCCCACACACTTTGCCCGACACACTTTGCCCAGCATACTTCGTTTGAACCTGTGCTTGCCTTGGCAGTTCTCTGTTGTGTTTCATGTTTGGATTGGCAGATACTTTTTCACATTGTGCTCCCACTCACTATGATGAGATCCTGCTCCAATGAATGCTTCCACCTCTGATTTATTTGCCCATGAGTAATACTGTTCAGATCATCAGGGCTGTGTCTGTCCTTGTTCATCAGCATCTTACAGATTCTACTCTCTGAAATTCCTAAAGCCCTTTTGAAATACTTTTTGTGAGACAAGAAAGTGGTGAGTCAACATTAATAAAACATCTCAGATTCTGGGATGCTCCTTTCCTCTGGTAAGGAGGAAAGAGAAAGAAGTGTTTGCATCAAATGACATTCCAGATACCTGCAAGACAGCCATCATCTGTCTTCGATAGTGCATATTTGTAAGACATTGCCATGATGGCTATTTATTTTTAGGTTCGTGTTCCAGTGTGGAATGGGGATGTTGTAATACAATTACATTGCTGTCCACAGGTCAGTTTGAAGAGAAAACCCTATCTTTCCACTACTTCAAGGCTGAATAAAAATGACCATGGAAAATTCTTGTGAAAGAACCTTTTTTCAAAAAGTAGACCTTTTGAATCCTTCTTAATTCAGAATGTAGTTAAATGATATCTCTGTTGGAGAACAGCTTAAAATAACCTGCAGAAAAGATAACATTTTAACTGAAGAATATAATTTCATAGATATTTCTGTGGAAACTCTTATGTTTCTATAGAATATTCTTATGAGCTCTTTTAAATTCTGTAAGACTTTTCCATTTGCTGACACTACATGGCTATAAGGGATTGTCAGGTTCTCAAAGGACAGAAAACAAACATTTCACTTACAAATACATGGATATAGCATCCAGAAATATGAAGTAATGAAAGAGAAATATCAAGAATAAGCTATAAGCAATGAGTAGACCTTAACAGGTGAGTAAATAGCTTAAGTATGACAAATTAGTTCTACATAAATAAATTAAAGGGGAGAGGGGGAGATAACAGTGGTAGATAATGGCATAGATGTGCAAAAAGATTCCCCAGGGATATGTTATGCCTGCTCTTCACGCATATTTAAGCAGGTAGTTGATTGCTCTTGTTGAACTGCTCGGCTTCACTCCAGCTGATGGTGTTTGGAATGCGTAATGAAGGCAGAGGGTGGTCACAATTCTTTCTTCTCTTTATTTATGTGTGCTTTTTAATTTTCAGAATGCCTATGTCAACATCAATCGGATCATGTCTGTTGCATCAAGGCTTTCCGAAGCAGGCCATTATGCTTCCCAGCAAATTAAACAAATATCTAGCCAGCTGGATCAAGAGTGGAAGAGTTTTGCTGCAGCTCTGGATGAGCGCAGCACCATCTTAGCCATGTCTGCTGTCTTTCACCAGAAAGCTGAACAGGTGAGCTGCTTTCATGAGTGACAAAATGATCCTCTGCTACTTCAATAATGATGATGCTGCAATTAAAACCTGATGGCTTTTGACATATATGCAACGAGGTTAAGAGCCTTGTTACTAGTGGATCAGTGTCTCAAAACCAAATAGTAATGTTCACCCTTCTCTCCAAAAAATTGTCATATGTTCTCTGAGTGGGTAAGAAAATATATTTATGCCTTAATGATGAGAGAGGATAACTGACTGAAGTGCATGAGCACAGTAACATGCTGCTTTATTTCTATTGCCTAATATTTCATCAATGCTGTGGTTAAATTCAGGATTACTGTGGTCAGAGAAACAGTGTGCATCTGCACTTACGTGTATATGTGGTATGTGCACAGGAATATTCGCACATATGACATAGACCTGTACAAGCAGACAATTTCTAGGAGTCAAAGCACATTATTCTTAATGAAACTTACAGAATTCATTCCACTACTTACTCCTGCAGTGCTTTCCATAGGCCCAAACTTAGTTAGACCTCACAAAGTATAGCTTTCAGAGACGACTAAGAACATCCAAGAAAATTTTCCATGTCCCGGAACTCTGGTTTGTGTCTTTAACAAATGCCAGAATGGTTCCATAATTTCATAGCTACAAAAGATTTTAAGTATGTCAATTAATAAAACTTCTGCATTTTTTACACCTAATGGTGATTGTTCAACTTTGACCATATGTTGATTGGATTTCATTTTCCAGTGACAAACACTGCTTTGAGGCTCTCATCAGTATTGTTGTGTCTTGTTTTTCAAAATAGTTAATATCAAAGCTACTAAGTGGGTGTGCTTGATGTTTTTAAAATGACCCATACTGCCGGTGACTGAAGAAGTAGTTATAACTAATAAGCCAGAAATTGTGCTTCACAATTCAGAATAGATGTATGGAAAAGCTTAGCTCGAAGAGTAACGATTTTCATTATTGTTTGTTTCTGACTGTAGAATTGTAATGGATTTTTCCTTATTTTGTGTTTCCTACTGACAACAGGCCATAGCATAGAGCAATCACTCACCCTACTGGGCACTTACTCATGTAAGCACACTCAGTGACTTTGATGGGACTGATACACTAAGATGATGCCCAGTACAAGAAGTTTCACTGAGTAAGATGGGCACTGTAGTGTTTTGGTATTGTCTTAATGTTAATAATTGTCAGTCATCATATGTTCATACAGAAAACTGAAAAAAGAACTTCTATACAGTCTGTAGTCACAATCGGAATGTTTAAAGTTTATTAATGAATTACTTCTTATTTGTTTGGTGTTTGGGTTTTGGGGTTTTTCACCCTTTTTTAATGAGCAATCCCCTGTTTTTCTGAAATGTCAGTCTTGTTTGCAATTTATGAGGAGTTGCTGAGGTATTGTATAGCATGAAAGTCAATGAAACAGAAAGCTGTATTGAACTGACTGTGAAGCTAGAAGTGAGTGTTTTTTTTCCCCTGCCTTCTGAACTGTCAAAGCAGGTATTTTGCCTCAGCCATAACTTCAAAAAAAAAAAAAAGTTACACTAATGTTGCTTTCAGCTTCGGGTGTTTTTTCTTCACAGTTGTATGGATGGGTCTGAAAAACCCAGTCCTGCCTTGGCACAAGGAATCCTGTTCATAAGGAACTTAAGAAATTTGTACTGTCTGACAGAAGACAGTCTTACATTACTAACACACAGGAGAATTTGCTCATTATGAACAGCAATTGCTCCTCACTTGCAACAAGAGAAAATTCAGTGGAAGATAAGTGCTGATGTGAAGGCTGTAAACTTTGTTGGAGAAAAAAAGAAAGAAAAAAAAAAGTAAAAATATGGGACCCAGTGTAGCCAGCAGCCAGAACTAAAGTTTCAGCTTTGATTTAGTAACTCTGCTAGATAAACCAATGACTTGAATGCTAATAATTTAGTCATTTGACCTCCGTATAGTATAAAGTGACATATTTTGGATTAGGTTTGTAACTTAGTCTGTTGCCTCTCAAGCATTCGTTCTAAATGTGTCTATTTGGCATCACCCAGGGTTTTTTAAAGTCAAATCAGGGCTTCATTATTTTATAATAAATAAGGCTTAAATCTCTGAAGCAAAGATGTAGATAAACTGTTTCCTCTGTCACAGATCAAATCTTTTTTCACTCCCTTTGTTCTGTCAGTAAAGGTAATCCTGATGTGGATCCAACCGTATCTCCCACACTGTACCCCTGCTTCCCTCATGCGGATCAGATAGATACACAGATTTTCTTTCCTTCTCCAGAGTGATAAGCTGCTACAGTCTCTTTGTTCATTCCTTCCTATTGATTGAAGCTCTCTGTGATGCCAACAGGAAGCAAGTCTTTTAGGACTATAATCTTTCAGCCTTTGGCACACCCCAGACTGCAAGGAAGTTGTTGGTTTGGGTCACAGATTTATGAAAAGCTCTATGATCTCTGTAATGCGCAAGCTGAGCAGGAAGCAACTTGTTTTTGAAGGTCTCTTCTTAAAGACCCCACACAGAAAATTGCATAGAATACAATTTGTCTGGCTTGGAAGGATAAAAGGCTGAGTCAGTCCTGCTGAGAATTGAACCTCACATCTGTCTTCGTGTGCCTCAGAATCACGTTGCTTTCCTGGCTCGTATTGTAGATACATGTGGCATGTTGAATGGGACTTAGCTGAATGAGTTCCTGGATCAAAGCTTTTTTTTTTTTTTTTTTGCTTTTCACTTGCTTTTTTTTTTTTCTTTTTTTGCTGTGTGTGCACATGTGTGTCTTCCTTGAATTTTTTAAACACAATTTGTATATACTAAACCATCACCAAGAAGAGAAAGAAAGGACAAATTTTGCCAACTTAGCTTAGAGCTAGGCTTCTTTCAGCACGTGTTTGTTCCAAAACCAGTAAACTAAACCCCATACAATGATTATGTCCAGATCAAGGTGCAACTCAGGATATTCAATGGAGGTGCTTTCTAAATATCCCTCAGTTCCACCTGCTACAAATCTATTGGTTGGTTGTTTGGGGTTTTTTATAACTTCTTTTTTCTCTTCACTCCCTTACCCCGTGCTCACATGGAGATAATCTAGTGCAAAAGACAGTCTGCTTCTGTATCTTTAGGTATGTCTGAAGCTATTCAAAGTTGCAAGAGAATGTAGGAGAACATACCTTATCTCATTGTGATTTGAAGAGAACTGTGCTTATTTGCTCCAGATGAGATTCCAGCCTGCTAACTGCCAGATGGGGAAAGGAGACATACCAGGTGTCTTCCCTTTCTTGGGTGTAATCTCTGAAAGTGTGCTAAAGCGTTCGTAAGATGCTCACTCTACAGATTCTGTCAGAATGAACAAATTAATGTCTTCAAGCAGCCAAGAGACCTCATCCAATTAATTCTGGGTCAGGATCTACTCTCAGACATGCAAGAGCAGTAATACTATTTAAAGTAGTAGGCGATAGGTGCACACGCTAGACATGCCGATTCTCTGAAAAATGACCCCTGACCATTTGTTTCATATTACACTACTCCCCAGCCAGGAGGACTACTATTCTCATCTCTCGTCTCTGCCTGGATTTCTTTAAGCACATCCTGAACTCTCCTATTTGAGGAAAGGAAATGGAAAAGGGGAGGGGAGAAAGAGGGTGAAAGAAGAGGAAGAATTTGAGGAAAGGGAGGAAAGGAAAAGCCAGTTGATGTCTGGAAGATGCAGGGATAAGATCACAATAACTTCTGCATTAAATGGGAAAATTCCAGAAACAACAACAGGAAACATACAAATGGCCTCATACAAAATATTCAGGGCACAAGAGAGATTATAGTTCACTGAGGGAAGTGGCATCATAGCCTTCTTCCCGTATTTCCCTGCAGGCATTCTGGAGCATGAAAGTTTGGTTACATTTTCTCTGTGGACTATACTACCCTGCTTATCTTGCAGCTTCCACACAGAGGACTACCAAGCAGTAAACAAAGACTGCAAAAAGTGTGGAGAAATGTGGACTATAAAATGTCTGAGCTGTGTTTTGGAGTAACCATGTGATACAGCATAGCAGTCCCTGAATAAAGTTACTAAGAGGTGCTCTTGAGAATACATAATTACCTGACCTAATACAGAACTTGCAACTTAGGTGAATAGGTTGTGACTCAGGAGTAAGCATAGGTTGTTGCGTTAAAGTTACTTTTGGATTGAATCAGAGGCACAAAAGTACCTTGGGGACTTTTTTATTTTTTAGAGGAAATTTTTCTTAATCTTTTCTGAAGTCTTGAAAAGCATGGGCAATTATTGGAGCCTCTCATTTCAAATCATATTTAAGCAGCTTTTACTTTCCCAATAGGAGCTATTCTAGTCTGTGGGCTACCTAGAAATTTAAGCAATTAATTTAAATGGTATTTAGTATCCAGTGGACAGTAACAGCTCCTGTTTCGACCTAACAGTTAGCCATTTACAATTTTTAATGCATCTTTTTTAACTATGTCAAATAGTGATTTTGTGATATGAATATGTTTCTAGCACGAATGCTTACATTTAGTCTTTCTCTGTGTTTGTCACAATGTGTGACAAATAATAAAAATTAACATAGAATCATAGCATAGTTTGGGTTAGAAGGGTCCTTAGAGATCACTCAGTTCCATCCTCCTGCCATGGACAGGGACACCTCCCGCTAGACCAGGTTGCTCAAAGCCCCATCCAGCCTGGCTTTGAACACTGCCAGGGGTAGGGCAGGCAAAACATCTTGGGGTAACATGTTCCAGTGCCTCATCATCCTCACAGTAAAGAACTTCTTCCTTATATCTAATCTACCCTCTTTCAGTTTAAAGCCATTCCCTCTTGTCCTGTCACTACATGCGCTTGTAAAAAGTCCCTCCAATATTTCTCGTAGGCCCCCCTTTAGGTACTGGAAGACTGCACTAAGGTCTCCCAGGAGCCTCCTCATCTCCAGGCTGAAGAAGTCCAACTTTCTTGGCCTGTCATCATGGGAGAGGTGCTCCAGCCCCCTGATCATCTTTGTGGGCCTTCTCTGGACTTGCTCCAACAGGTCCATGTCCTTCGTATGTTGGGGACCCCAGAGCTGGACACAGTAGTGCAAGTGGGGTCTCACAAGAGTGGACTAGGAGAGAATCACCTCCCTTGACTGCTGATCACACTTCTTTTTATGCAGCCCCGAATTGGATTCGTTTTCTGGGACATGTAGCTGCTTTTTTCAAAATGTCTGAATTGATAGTCCTATGGTATCAAAAATCTTTAAAAAAAGACCATTTGGTCTCCCTGTGTGAATCTATACACACACCACAGACCATTATACACTGTTTTGGGCTATTAAGTAAAACACTGACAGGTTGCATTTCTTAAAACCTTTTAAGACAGATTACATGAACTGCTCCTGCTAGCTGCAGAAGTGAAATTACAGATGTGATTATTGATATGGCATTGTCTATATACAATAGATACACAAAAGAAAGATAGATGTGAGACAACAAGGTAGAAATGTGGTTATGTGCATAGGATCTTCTTGAGACTTCTCTCACCTACTGGGCAAATCACAATCTGGGGATATGGCAATACATAAGTGAGAAGACTGTAAGAGCTAAAATTGGTAGAATTCAGCAGTTTTGATAAGAGCAGTAACAGTGTGATTCCAGAAGCAGCAGCAGTGGTCTATAATGTGTAAAGGTCTTTTGTTCAGTCTTTTGACCAAGAGGTTCATGTAACAGTGAGAGAAGGGATTGATCTCAGCTCTATGCTCTTAAAACTGCATAGGAAACGATGTGAATTCCACTACCTTGGAACAAAATATGATGATTTCAGCTTTATGCAAGGTGTTTGCAGATCTCATCTGAAGACATTCAACAGATCAGGGGTCAAACCAGCGCAAGAGAGCTTGCCATCCTTGCCCTGGTGTTGTAGAAAGCAGTTTTCACTGTTAAATTTGTACTTTGTAGATGTGAAAGTTTAGGAGTTCATCTTTGTCACTGAATCTTTGTGCACTGAAAAGTATTTACAATGCAAACACTTTATAGGCTTGATTACACAGCAGCATAGTGAATAGCTTTAAACTGCTAATAAAGAGGATGCTGATGGCAGAGTCAGAGCTGAATTGAAATTCTTCGCTTTGAATCTTGCAGCCCCTCATGCTGAGTGCTTTACTAACAAGCCACAGGTGAACACTTCATGAGTGCATAAAGCTGTGATCCTAGGGGTGGGATTGTGGCATTCTATGTTCACCCTGCAGGGCACTGCATCTGTTGTATAATTACCTGTTCTTTTTTTATAAATAGCCACAAAGTACAGCAGGCTGGTCTAACAGAAATGTGGAGGAAGAGAAAATATTAATGAGAAGTAATGAGGTGGCATTAGGCAGTTAGTATGGACAAAATATGAGCATATGAGCTGTGTCATTGAACTAAGTCCTGCTTAAAAGAAAAGCAGGATGGGAACCTTAGAGACTAAATTCCTCTTTTCTTTTACAGAACAAGCAGCACCCAAGAGAGCTTCCCTAATTTGTTCTGCCAAAGTGCATCAGCACTGCCCTGGAGGCCTTTAAGAGTGGAAAAATACTTTTTTCCATCCCCCTTCTCCCCAAAGCCATTCAGTTTCTGGCTGTCTGTTAAGGCTTCCAACCAAGGTGCTAACCCGTATCAATTGCAATGGCAGTGAATTTTTTCTCCCTGTTCATGGATGTCTGCCCACCAGGAACTGGACTGAGACCAGCAGCTCATTTGGCATTGGCTGCTTAGCAGCCATCAGATGGTAATGGTATCTGATCACTGCTGACCTGGGCCAGCATCAAATGTGTGAGCGAGGGCTTTAAAGCCTCATATCCTATTAGCAATCCCACTGAGCTGGCCCTGGATTGGAAACTGCTCAAATACAGACTGTCTGTGTTTTATTGAAATGAATGTCAGCATTGATTTTAATGGGAGTTTTTGTTTGCTTAAATTAGTAGTGTAAAGGACAGGTAAGCAACTGAAAGAAGATTGACAGCTGGAGACAATGCCAAATACAGCTGTAACCGTGTCTTCTGTGTTTCATGATGATGTGGGGTTTTTTTCTATGTTGCAGCCTCCCTTTTAGGAATGCAGTTTTGTAGCCTCCTTGTGTGGTAGGCAGAGATTCCTAGAATGGCTGTTTTCTGAGCCTGGTTGAAGGAGCATTTGTTTTTAATCCAGAAGAAACAGAAAACATTCCTTTGGATCTTGGTGTTCTTCAGGTACTTCAGGTACTGAGGAATACACTGTTCTAGGGTACCCAAAAGGACTTTTTTATAACTTCTTTTCCTTAGCCCTTGTGGCAGCCATATGTGGCACTGTATAAACAAATTTTTCTAATGCTGATGAGATGTTGTTCTGTGTCACTGTTGCTCATTGTTCTTGGAATTTTTCCAGTTCCTTTCAGGTGTGGATGCCTGGTGCAAAATGTGCAGTGAAGGAGGCCTCCCCTCAGAAATGCAAGACCTGGAGTTGGCCATCCACCATCATCAGACCCTGTATGAACAAGTAACACAGGCCTACACAGAGGTAGGTGCTTCCCAGAGAAGAATGTATCTGTTAAGTGATAACAGATATTTGACTGCATTTTGGAGCTTAGCTTTTCTAAATGGGATAGGTTCTGCTTTCCATTTCTGTGATTGTTTCAAGGGAGTGAGATCTAATCCCAGGCTGTAGGAGGTGATTCCCAGCAATATGCTTGTAAGGGCATGATGGGACAAATCTGAGGGACAAATCACATACAGAATTCAAATCTAGAGCTAGTATTGGCACCCCAGCGAATAGCTGCTTCACTGCCTTTGTTGAACAGGGAATCTCTAAGCCACCAATAACTTTAGCTCTTTTGCTTTTCTTCTAAGAATGAGTCCTGGCTCTAACACAGGTATGCTAATGGAAACAGAGGGTGCCAAAAGCTTTCTCCTTCAATATACAAAACCACAGAGATGTCAGGTCCTCATTACAATAAATGCTGAAAAAAGCCCCTGTGCTTTAGAATCATTTAGGTTGGAAAAGGTCATTGAGTCCAGCTGTTAACCTGACACTACCAAGTCCACAACTAAACCCTAAGGAGCGTCAACTGTATTTGTATATACTGTTGTCAAATGTCTCAGGCCTAAATAAAGTATGTGGGTTTTGTTTTCCTTCAAAAGAGGGTGCCAAGGATGTTAAGACTAAACCATATTCTCTGGCATTTTGTCAAAAACTCATGAAATTCTTCACTTGCTTTTTCACCTATTAAGGCTTTAGCATGCAATAAAAGCTACTGAAAAACAGCCAATGTTCAATACATCTGACTGTACAGACCAGGATCTGTGTTTAGTCCACGTGATTTTGCAAAAGGGCTGCAGGACCTCCCTGGCATCTGTGAGGACTCGTCTAGGAATAAGGCTAGTCTATCTGTTCACCCTAGGCATGGGCCAACCTGCAAATTTCCCTGGATTAGGAAGACATGTATGTTATCTGTTCTATACTGTTATCACTCAAGCTTGTTGGAAAGTAATCCACAAATCGCCTGAATGCTTGGGTTTAGTTGTATTTTTCATTTCCCTGCACTTTGATGTGCTTTGACTGTTTTTCTGCATACCAAGCGATTTTTCTCCTTCCAGGATTTTCCAAGCTAGACTGGAGAACTGTGGTAGTGCTTGCTACGCTTCGTAAATTACCAAGTGAAGAGTCCAGAACAGAATATAACAACTCTCCTCCATGCTCAGCACTTACTCTAGTCAGGGTGTTCTTGGAAGAATCTATAGTATAAAATATAAGAGAAAAGGATTTGCTAATCTAGGCATGGTGGTAGGCGCCCATGTTCAGTGAAATTGTGCAGATATCTTGATGATGAATGTAAGAAATCTTAGATAGAAATCTTTATTTTCCAAACACCTGCAAGAATTTGGGAGTTAGTCAATTAGAATGAACAGGTCCAGGTTGCAATCACAAAGAGCAATTCCTTATTCAATACTGAGATTTCTTAGGAACAGATTGTGTGGGCAAATACAGAACAGTCCTGTTGACCTCCAGTTGCAACTGTGAATGTTATACATGTGCCTAGTCAGGTGAATATAAATTTTTTGATTGCATTTGAAAATTATTTCCAAAAATTATTTGAATTATGATTAAATAATAAAGTTTGAAACCGACATTTTATCAATCTTAGGTTTTGTGCAATGAAAATTCTTTTAAAACTCATAGCCAAAAGCAGACTTTAACATGCATATTGCTTTTGCTGATGGTTCATCAGAAAGCTATAACTCATCACAAACACAGCTGCTTAAAACATTTCTATATTATTTTACCAGTAAGTACATTTTTAAACAGTATGTAGAAATGCCAGAAAGGTTATAGTCTGTTATTTTTGAAAGGTTCATCCCTTTTCCCAGAGCTACATGGTGAGCTGAAAGGCCTTAGGAGTCCTGCCTTCTGTCCACGTGCCTGTTTCTAAAGTCTAGATAATGCCCCTTGCCCATAGAAAATAATGTTCCTTCCCTCAGAGGTCTCTGTGGTGTGATGAAAATTGCAGCTTTTTCTTTCCTTTCTTGTCCTTCTGAGTCTTTGAAAATCTGTTTCTATTTGTATAATTCTAAGAAATTTGCAATAAATGGATAACCATTTCATATGGATATTTAATAGGATATTAATTAACATTACTAGGGTATATGGGCCTATTCTCTTCAGTCACAGAGTATAACAAAGCAGTTCAGATTCACTGCAGGAACCTAAGAGATGCCCAAAGAATCTTAGGAAGACTCTCTTTTTCCACCTTGCCATGGTTGTAGCCATAATTATTTGTCTTGTTTCCTCTACTGCACTTAAGTGAAGGTCAGAGATAGCAGAGGCAGAGACCACAGACCTGCTGATACACTATCCACAGCTGAGCAATCCTTTCCTGCACTAAGCCAAGCTGCTGGCAGAGCAGGCATTCTTCCTTCTGAGAATCAAGTGGTGCTCTTGATTTTACTTTGGGTAGAATAGCACTGGAGGGAGAAGATATGCATGAGGTGTATACCTTTAGCAGGTTCCCCTCTGTCATGGGTTCAGCAGCAGCAGTCATTTTTTTCTCCTTCTTGGTAGCTGGTGCAGCACTGTGTTTTTTGATTTTGGGCCTGGGAACAGCGCTGATAACACCAGTGTTTTCAGTTACTGCTTGGTAATGTTTAGGCTGGCCAAGGACTTTGTGAGTCTCATGCTCTGCTAGGGAGGAGGGGAAGCCGGGAGGAAGGAGAGACAGGGCACCTGACCCAGACTAACCAAAGAGATTATTCCATACCACAGCACGTCATGTCCAGGATGTAAAAAGGTGGAGAGCAGAGACCCGGAAGGGTGGTGAGGGTGCACGGTGGGGGGCAGTGGTGGGGGCTGGTGGCACTGTGGGGGGTGCACCGTGGGGGGTGCATAGCTTGGTCAGGCTGGATGGTGAGCTATTGTAGTCTTTCCTTATATTTTCTCTTGTCATTGTTATTATTATTGGTGGTAGCAGTAGTGATTTGTGCTATACCTTAGTTACTAAACTGTTCTTATCTCAACCTGTGGGAGTAGCATTCTTTTGATTCTCCTTCCCATCCCTCCAGGAGCGGAGGGAAGAAAGAGTGGGGAGTGGGTGAGAGAGCAGCTTCGTGAGTTTATGGAGCTTAAACCACGACACCCTCTTGCAAGAAGAGTTCTTCTACATGACTCTATCCAGAGTGTGCTTATGGTGTTCCACCAATGTTTCTAGTGGATTAACAACAGGAGACAAACTTGGGACACCCTACTGAGAACTGTACTGATTTGATAAAGATAAGGAGGGAGGAAGAGAGAGAAAGGTTTTCTCCAGTCAGGCTTGAGCCTGGCTGATGATAAGAGCATCCTGTTCACTGCAGTATGATTAACTGCCCTTTACTGTCTGTTCCTAGAGGCATGATATATTTGCTCTAAAGACCAATTTTTTTTTTCCTGGTGCAACTTGTAACTGTTTCACAGATGGCACCATTTGTCTAGTCAACTTGCAAAGGCTTTGGAGGTCTTTCTGACCCAGTATATAGGTTATCTGCAGATTTTAACTTATTCCCTAAATACATATATACAGCACCCATGGAAATTATTCCCCTAGCACAACAAAATCTATATTGTGATTCACCCAAGATCACATAACTTACAGTAGCATTTGCATGCTGCCCATTGTAGCCTTTCTCTTACTGTGAAAACAAAATGCAGGAATATCACCATATGACTGGAGTGTATGTGTGTTGTGCCAGGTGATGAGTTAAACCTTCCCAGAGTCCAGCAACAATTATGTACTTTTCAAAATAAGTGAGAAATGGTCAAATTTGCTTTCACAAATGCAGCTCTGGCACTTACATCTTACAGAGACTGCAAGTCATGCTGGGTACAGGTCTATTAAATTTAAGAATTTTACAATACTTCTTAAAAATACAATGTGAGATGTAAGTGAAGGGATGCAGCTAAACCGAGTTGGTGATGCTTGCCCGGTCTTTGAGAAAATCAAAAGATTCACATGAAGAGATTTGGTGATTTATTTTTGCAGTTATAAGGAGAATAGGGGCATTACTGAAAGAGCAAAGTAGGTAGGTTCTCAGTTTATGAAGCTGTTGCCTTCCTTTCTGAAAGCTGTTCATCTATGAACTCTGACAGCACAAACATTCTGTGACCATTGATTGGGAATGCAGTAAAGTTCACAACAAAAAATACTTTCAGAAAAGAAAACTTTTAAACCAAAGAACTTCAGAGCCGCAGAAGATACAAAATCCTGGAGTATGTATGTGTATGTATGTAATCCTTGCAAATACTGAGTACTGCTGGTTACCCAATTGCCACTGTATTCCTTGCCGTATAGTTACTCCAGCATGATGGGACAAGCATGTAATTTGGAAAGCGGGAAAACACTTCTAATAGCCTCTGATTTGCGTTAACTATTATTAGCAGGACAACACAAGCACTTCAGGTCTGGCATTTATCTCTGTCTGTGCAGGGAATAACTGGAAGGCTATGCCCACCAGGGAAAAATCATAGTTTCTAATCTCTGAGGCTTTTTAGACAACAGGAACAAATTACCATGCAATAGATGAAAACCTAAATCCTATAGAAGAAAAAGGAGTAAGATAGAATGCAGAAGTGTACTCACTCTTTCCCTTACACCGCAAATATGGGAGAGCATTGTCCTGTTTCAATTTTGGATGAAGTAGGGGCATACAAGCTGTTGCCTTTGAAACAGCCAGTTTGTTCTGCACTGCTGCTGCCACTGAGAGTTTTCATTGTAAAGGCCTTGTGGCCATATTCACCCACTAGGCAGCTCTGGAAAAGCACTTTTCCATAAGATGAATGAATTTTGTCTGGTGTTTTGATCAGTTATGATTAGTATACCAAAGGATCTGAACCTTTGAAATGGAAGAATTTAAGGTTTATACCTCCAAGAGGCAAAAAACTGACATGCAGGGTCTGCACTTGGGAGATGGTGTAGGTATGAGTAGGTCTATATTATGTTGCAAAGTTTCCAGGAAACTAGTCCTGAGTAAAGCATTTCTGTCATATTGTCTGTGCTGTCATGTGTCTTTTACTGATAAACTTTTACACCTTTATTGTTAGTTGTGATTCTATCAGTGTAAATCAGCAGGGACTATACTAAAAGCATTGTATCACAATCCATGGACAGATTCTGACCAACTCTAACCCCAAAGGCCAGTAACAAGAACATATTGAATTGACGCAGTGAATTTAGCCAGTGCAAAGAGTGATTTTCTGCTTCCAAGTGTGTGCATAGCCTTGATTTTCTGTTTCCCTGGTTAAATTGTGGCTGATTATCTTCCCACAGGTAAAATAGAATATAGCATGCCTTGTCTCCTTTCCTGTCTAGAAGCTGCTTCTTCCTGCCCAGCAGCTATTACCACCTCCATAATGTTGCCAAGTTAACACCTGTGCTTCAGAGTTTCTGCCTAAAATCCTCCCTCATGTCACCACTGTCCACTGATGCTGACGAGTACAATCATTCCCTCTCTGACTCCAGAAGGCTCCAGCATATGCAAATTGTTCCAGCTGGTCTTCATCTGCAACTGAATTTGAGTATGGAAAGCCACTCCCTATGGATTCTCCAGTTATTTCCTGACTTATTTCCAAATTGCCCTGAATATTTAAAAAATCTCCAAGGATCTGCCTAAGCCCACCTAATAGTCATAAATGTGATGAGATTTGACTCCCACTTTTTCCAGTATAAATCTCAAAGGCTCTCTTGATTTCTCTGAAAAGGCACCATATATACACTGCTGCAAAAGACTTGGACATAGCATGGCTTGGCAAAAGACACAGGTTTGGGTGTTAAAGATTGAATATGCTACATTTGAACATGCAACTTATAATATAGAAATAAATGAGACTTGGACATCCTTGTTTTTACTTTGACTGACAAAGTTCAAAATTAAAACTGGATGAAAAATATTCATTAAGCCATTCTCTGGCAAGATTGGGGATTCTGATTGCATAGAAATAAAAATGCTTTCCAGGAAATCTTGGTGTTTTCACTGCAGTTTGTTTCAGAGGGAAAAGCAGGTTGGGAGGAAGAGAGAGATTCCAATAATGTTATTTACCATTTCTATTGAACAAAATATTTTAACTTTGCAATCTGCAACTGGAAAATATTTGAGAAAGCTGTTTTTAGAGAACCAGTGCATGCACTCACTTGTTAATAGCAGTTTGGGGTTTATGGTTTCATTTTTCGTTTTGTCCTTGCAATAGGAAAATGCTCCAGGAATGTTCCAGAAAAAAATCTGGCATTAAAAAATCTGGTGTTCTGTGTTTTTTTTAATGCCCAAATGCCTTTGTATCTGCAAATGTGTTTCAATATGCTCAGAAAAGATTGCACATGTGCAGAGGGCTTTGCATCTGTCAGTAAACTTTGTAGCCCATTGAATATGGAGTCTGTAGGTCCCTGTGAGCTGTTCCTGGGAAAGAAAAGAATCACTATCATATACTAATTTATTTTTCACTGCTACTGAATGAAATACAGAATTGGAATGTCACAGGTCCCAATGTATATATATACTTAGTAATCCGATGATGAAAGGACTCTCATTTATCATACAGAATATGAATGACTATGCCATCTGTGGTTTTCTTAAAATGCCACCTCCTCACAAAAATAGGCACGCTATTGCAAATGCTACCTGTCATCAACTAGTGTATGTCAAGAATTTTCAGCGGCCAAATGTCAGATTGTAATATAGTCTTGGTATCTCTGTATGCAGTCTGAGCAGTACAGTATCTGTGCTCCTGCTGTGTTACACAGCAGGCCCACTAGGAAGTGAAGGCAAGTGCTGAATGTGCAAGTACAAGTCAAAAAGAGATATTATGAGGTCTTTCTTCCTTTTTGTCTAAAATAAGGAAAACACACAGGGGAAAAAAGTCAGCTAGACTGTTCTCTGTTAGCTATTGGATGTTTAAGTACCAATGCAGTGAAGTAGACCTATTTCTTCCTTCAGGTGAGCCAGGATGGAAAAGCCTTGCTGGATGTCCTACAGCGTCCGTTGAGCCCTGGGAATTCCGAATCCCTCACTGCTACTGCAAACTACTCCAAGGCTGTTCACCAGGTGTTGGATGTGGTACATGAGGTCCTGCATCACCAGAGGCGCCTAGAGAGCATCTGGCAACACAGAAAGGTTCGGCTACACCAAAGGCTGCAGCTCTGTGTTTTCCAGCAGGATGTTCAACAGGTAATATCATTACTAAAGGAGATAAAGAATGTTCCTTTCTTTGCATCTGTAAAGATTGTTCGCTGACTCATCTAGAGGATATTGCCATAACCAAGATTTCACTTGCAGCTGTATCTATGCTAAAATCCTATTGCACCTTTCAGTACCTCTTGGTTTCACGTTGGAAATCATCAGTCAGTCTGTTAATTATTGATCAGTCCATTCCCCCTGAGAATATGTCACTATTTTCAGTGGTTAATTCTTCACAAGTGAGCAATTGGCAGTAGGTACTCTACTGTTCTTGAGAAAGTGATGTTGAATAGAAAAAAGTTTCAAGTGTAAAAAGCAATCAAACTGTGATATATTTCACCTTCCTAAGTGAAAACAGTACAGATACAGGCCTTTTAATGGTGGTGTTTAGATGATCTTTGCATTATTACCAGTTATGGAGTCCACATACCTGTGGAATGAATGTGCTGGCTCAAATGTATCACACACTCCAACGTGCAGAGCCCACTTCACAGAAATACAGTTTATACAGTATGGGCTTGTCCCTGAGAACTTAGGCTCCAGGTGAATAACTGTTCTGTCCCAAAGGAATCCATTTGAATACCAGCACAACAGTGTAACTGACAGTAACGTATGAGATGCCACATTAGTAGCTGCCAAATAATGCGAGCACAATCAACAGATGTTATGGATCTCTGCTCGTTCAGGATAGTGTGGTTTGTTTAAGGGCCCCATTACAGCCTGAAGCAGATGTTGGTAGCAATATGGTACTTGCTTTAAATGAAGAGGCTGAATGCTCTAATCATGTTTATGGAGCATTCTAATGTCCCTGGGGTTCTATCTGCCATTGCCTTGCTCCAAGTGAAAAATGAGGTGGAGTTGGAATGACAAAGCTGTCACATGCAAAATAGACATGAACCAGCAAGGGCAGGAGACAGGCAACTTTTATTCAACATGAAAATTTGTGGACCTGTTAGTACCATAGTTGAAGTATGCCAGCAGAGACTGAACTACAGCTGTAGATATCCTTTACAAATATGTATGACCATTTCTTTGGCAGTCTTGAAAAGTTTGCCAGAATTTCTAGCTGCTCAATTTTTCCTGTAAAACCACACAAACATTTATGCCATATATATAACTAAAACTGGGACTTAATGTAACAGATGCTTAATTTAAGCAATTTCATTTTCGTTATGTGTCAGCAATCATACTGCTTGGTAATGAAATTCATAAGCTATATATTAGAGTATGTACTTGGAATTCAGTTAGAATACTCCCTGCAAACTATATGAAGATCATACAATTCTGGGATTAAAATCTCAAAAATCAAGGATTGTAAATTGTGATGATGTTGTCCTTTTTCCAGTTGTGGTATATAATGTCAATAGGAGTCCATGTTATCCGAGGTATTCTTCAGTCTTTCCAACCCAAAACTTTCTCTCTTACGTCTTCTGAAGTCAGTAGAAGTGTATATGAATTTTCTTTGTGAAAACCATTCAGACTTTTACTTCCCACACATGAAGGCAATAAGGCTGTGTCACTGGTTTTCAAAAGGAACAAGTTTTTTGTACATACTGTGATTTTTAGTGGGAGAAAAAGAAACAAGCAATAATAGTTATGGAGTACAATCGCTTTAGAGAGCATTACTCTGTGTGAGTTCTGTTGGCAGTAATCTTCCAAATTTTTTCTCTTAATGGGTAGTTATTATCTGTGAAGCAACAACTTAATGACAGACATGATTCTGTCCTAGCACACACTGGAGGCATCTCTTTGTCCTACTTTGCCAGTAGAGAGGAAGAGATGAATCATTCTGTTCACTGAGCATCTGTACTATTCAAGATAAATGCTTTGTAAGTCATAAATGAAATTATCAGCTACATAGAAATATGAAATGTAGATTCCATGAGGAGGAGGATGATATCTGATTATGTTGATGTTGGTTTGGTTTTGGCTTGTTTTGGTTTTTTTTTAAATAATCATCTCCTATATATCTGTCATGCAATTTCTATTATGCTTATTTTGTTAAATGCCCATCAGTTGGTGGGTGAAGCTGTCTACCTGTATGTTGTCACTAATCATAAATGACATTTATCTTTAACAATTTGTTGCCTTGTCAAAATTTAATAACCTTTACTGAGTTCTTCCTGGTTCAAGTTTAGGAAATAAAGATGTGGAAGAACAAATTTTGACAGGAGAGCCTTGAGTTTGTTAGACTTTGCTGTCTTCTAGACAAGTAATGATACAGTGTAGCTTCTATAAGGAAGATGCTCCTTTTCCCTTTTCACCAGCTCAAAATTAAGGGTGCTCTCACAGATGCAGTTTTCTTGGTCAGGATGTCCTGTGGCTCACCCTCTCCAGCCAGTGTAGTAGAAATTCTGGTGAAACATGATCTCCATGTCAGAATTTATACTCCCTCACTTGTTCATCTATACCTTTCTTTTCACTTCAGCTGTTCTGTATCAATCTTGTCTTAAAAGCAGATGTGCATAGGGACAGGTTTTGTTATGCTGCATGTTCTTAATACAGTCTTCAGAAGTATTCTGCATCCTCTCCATCTGTCATTAACGGCATTAATAGCTGCTTGTAAAGACACATCTCCAAGAAGAGATTCTTATGAATCTTGAGAGATCAATAATTCCTCACCTAACTACTCCAGTTAGTCTTGCCAGAGGGATCAAGTATTTAGGCATAGAATATCAAGTGTTCATAGAGAGCTCTTGAAAAACTGGTTAGCTGGATGAAGGCTCTTCAGTAGGCCAGTTGTATGCCTTATGAATGGATTTAAGGGTTAAACTGTATTGAACAGGGCTAATTCATATAATTCCTGATGTATTTTGCACCATTTGCAAGATGCGACTACAAGCTGTATGCATTATTTGGAGGTAAGGGCTACGTTCTTATATAGTTTCACACTGTCAAGGAAATCATTTCTATTCTAGCTGGGTTTGAACTGCACAAAACCTGAAAACATTAAAAATGATGGATTAACAGAAATAAAAGTAGTTTTTATTCTGAGATGGAAAGTCAGGCATCCTTAATCATGTCATAACCAAAATGCAAGTTGTGCAGTAGGAAAAAAAAAAAAAGTTTAAACACTGTGGACTGCTAAGTTACAATGTCAGTGTAAGAAATGTTCTGCTGTAAAACATCATTAAAAGTAATCACTACCTCACACCATTAGACATTTTACAAGATTATTTGCTATTACATCTATGTATTAGTACAATTATATCAATTTGCACATGTGAACCAAAGTAAATAATGATGTGCTAAGGAAAATGAGTTATGAATATGTAGCATTTTAAAGAAGGAAAGAAAATAAATCGTGTGAAACTGCATTTGCAGCCTTCACAGGAAATGGAGCACCACTCACACAAAAGGGATAGCAGTTATAAGAATTTGTGAGCTGTTACAAGGCTCTACGCAGGCAGGAACTGATAAGGAACTCTTAACACCAGGAATATTTAGGATCATTATTAAAATGTTGGGTTACCAAGTATGTACAATTCTTCATTGCTTCATTTATTTTTTAGAAGTCCTCTGTCATTCCAGATAGGGAAGAGGTGCATTGTTAGATCATTTTAGAACACAGCTGAGGGAGGAGGTACTGAGATTATGTCCTGCAGGAGAGGAAAAAAATCCCTTTGACATTCATACAGATATTCTCTCATTGATGCAAATGCTTCAGCCCATTTTTGGTAGCTTTCTCTTTTTATCCCTTTCTGCTCTGGGTCTTCACTTTCTGCAGACTGTTTACCAGCAAAATAACACCATTTCTATTTCTGGGGAGATTTGAAATTGTTCTCATGTTGTCTTGAATTTCCACTGCTTTCCACTGTTGCATTCTGCTTTACCATGGTCTTACCCATGCCTCTGCATGCATCTCTCCACTCTGGTATGTTCTTTTTGCCCCCTTGAACAGCAATACTGTGAAACAGCAAGGGTAGCATAGGGGTTGTACCATGCACAGATGTTACCAAGCAGCCTTAGAAATAGTTGAAGTAATTTTATAATGCTGTTCTTCACCCCATTGCCTCCCCCATCTCCTTTGTTTCATATAGGCAAGAATTTTGTCTGAATTCTTTCACTTCATAAACACATTCAAGTAAAGCTGTAAAGCCTGAAGTGTACCTATTAAAGCAGAAGGAAAATAGAGACAATTGATGCATTATTGAAATGGTCTGTACAAGCCTTGAACTTCATATTCTAAAACATTTTCGTGGCAGAACAGTCAAACTGCTGTTCTTATTCTGCAGGCTTCATTCCTTCTCACAGGAATTCTCAGTCTTTCCGTCATCTCCATACATACACACAAACACTTAGCCAGACACAGACAGCCATTTTCTCCACAGTTGCATATGATTCTTTCGAGGTCACTGCTGGTACTGCTTACTTCTTGCTTCACTTTGGTTGTGATGGTTGCCTCTAAAGAGAAAGCTTGAAAATAGGTGAATATGATGGGAGTTTCCTGACTACGTACAAAGCCTTGAGTTAGCTGTGATGGTTCTGCGTGACAAAATGGAATAGGCCCATCATGTCAGATGAAGACCAGTTGCAAACAGCTAGATAGCTGGATGACACTAACAAATGCTTACTGGCAAGAAGGTAAGTGTGTACTAAGAAGGCTGGGACTGTTGCCCTGCCAGCTGTAATGATACTTCAGATCCTCTTGGTTATTGAAAAGGTCAAGCTAGACCAGTGTCAGATTCACCTGGATTTTTCTAAAGTTGTGGATTGTGTTCTGTTGGCTTCATGCCCAGGTACATTAATGGACATAGCTCTGGTTTCCTTGTGCAGTTATCTGCTTCTGGCGATACATAAAAAGGCCATGCAGCCATACTGATATCATTACATTTACCAGCTGCCGTTGTTGTGGGAAACTGCAAAGTATTGCAGAGGAAAGGCTGTCTCTCTTCATAACCAAACACTTTAACTTGTAATGTGTCTGGCTTTTACTGGCCAAAAAAATAGATCAGGGCATGATCCTGACATTGCTTATGTGGAAAAATGTCCTGCCAATATCTGTCTGTCTCTGTACACTCTCTGAGAATGCTGAAGACTTCATGTGATGCATGTGATCTACGTAAGTCCATTTGTAGAAAAATGGTAGGATATTTGAGGCTGTTCATGATTCATTTAGTTCTCGCACAAGAGGATTAGGTCTGTACACACACCCCCATATGTATGCATACACTCAGTTCTTTTGATCACTTCAAGCAATGAAGAGTTCTTCAGCATTCTGTAGTTTTCCAACTTCATAGTTTGTGTCAAAGACAGAAGAAGCAAGGCTATGTATCACTTTTTATGCTTTGTTTACAATAATACCTTCACTGGGTCTTGTAAAACAAGATATTTATTTGTAAACAACTGCTAAGAAAATAGAACATCGTAATCAAATCAAGATTGTATTTACGACCATTTGACTTCAGCCACAGCACCCTGCAAAAGAACGGCACATGGTCTGTGTTGCATCTAATCAGATTTAGCCTGTAAATACCTACCACTGACAAACCATTAATTAAAACATTACAATTGTCACAGCCCCTTTGGTAAATTTACCAAGTAATGAGATGCACTTAGTGTTTGTCACTTATATGTTTACATTTTCAAAGTATTACTGCTGTACTTTCTCTGAGCTTAGAAGGTATATGTGACCTTAAGCCATAAGATTGAAATATTACTAGACAGTGGGTAGAGGTTCTAACTATGGTTGTCTTGTCCCTAAAAATAATTAAAAAGGAATTCAGGAGTCAATACTGGTAACACTACTTGGCAACCTTCTCCCAGTGGGATATAAAAGGAGAGAAAACAGCCTCTTGTTATCTGTGATTGAAAGATAAATACCTCTATTTTCACTAACCCTGTCCTTCCAGTAATTGTTGAGGCCAGTGTCCCTACCTGGTTTATTATCTGATATAAATATCTCGCCACACAATTCTGGTAGACCACCATACAACTTTTACCTACATAGCTCTAAAGGACTAATTTAGTAATATGTACACATCCGAACCCACGTTATGTCTCTAATAGCCTCTTATTTAGTGCTTGTCTGCTTTATTATTTATGCAGTAAAGGATTGTATGTTTGGAGTAAAAAAAAAAAAAATGTTTGTTTCCATCCACTCCTCATCACAGACCATGCAATAAAACATCTTGGCAACTGCTTCTTTAGGGCAGTTTTCATTCCATTCCTTTTGGTCCTGCCAAAGGAACTGGCATGTTTTCAGGCAATGTGAGTGCAAGTCTAAGCAATGAAGAGATTTGTATCCCCACTCATATTCTGAAGTTGACTAAGAAGTAACCAGCACTGAACACTGGTTTGAAAGTAAAGTGGTGGTATATATTTCCTGATTAGTATCCTGCAGGTATTATGAAATAAGTTAATAATGACATGGCCATTTAAATAACGCAGGAGTTGCTGAGCAAGTTAATTGCTTATTTTGAACTGTTAAAAAGTTACTGTCATTCCTTAATTTGAACTCACAGTGGCATGGGATTGTGCAGGATTTGCAGATGATTTCTTCTTTTCTACATATGTGTCTCTAAGCACTGGTGGCAGCAGAGGGCAGTACAGTAAGAGCACTCTGCACAGCTATACAATCCCTGTTACTCAATGACCAGATTGGGTTAATTTGCTGCACAAGGCAGGCATACTAGGAAGGAGAATATAGCCCACATATTTTTTAGTTTCTGGTGATTTCATACGGATGTTTCTCTAGTTCCTTTAGCTTGCGGAGACATGGGGCATTTATAGACAGTGTGCTCAGGGTTGTCCAACCCAAACAGAACAGAGTTCTTGGAAAAAACAGAAAGAAGTAATATGCATTTTTCCTCTTTACCAGTGACTCTGGCATAGAACTCTGCCCTTCAAAGGGCTACATGAAGATATGCTTTCCAAGTGAGGAGTGCTAACATTGGTATTTGAGTATGGGGGGCTGGAACTAGATGATGTTAAGGTCCTTTCCAACCCTAACTATTCTATGATTCTATGTTCAGACAATTGCTATTGGTGTACAGCCAGGCTCTGTGTTTCTGTCCAGGCAGTCACGTTTGCACCCTGAAACCAGTGATCAGTGTATGGTATGAGAACACCTCAGAGATACCTCAGGCCATCAGCCTGAGAAGATAACTGCTGTAAATACTTCAAACTTGTCAGAGAGAGGGAGCTGTGTTCTGAGCTTCTGACAATTGTCTTTTAATATAGATTGGTATTAGCTCGTACTTTTTGTGCCAAAACTCTTCACAAAGAACTATAGGTTTAAATTACTGCATTTTCATTTAATGATATTTATTCTGGAAATTCCTTACGAGTTGCTGATAAACAATACTTCATCCATGTGATAATTTGATTTAACATGTAACTTGAAATTATCTGCAAACCTTTGTGTCTTTCTTCCTCTGTATAGTTATTAAACCAAGCAGACAATTGTTCTTTGTGCTTTTAATGTCACTGATTAAAAAATAATAATGATCATGTTTTAATTTAGACACAGATCAGCAGTGCTAGGGATATCAAACTTCAGGAGCCAGCTTCAGTTACCAACTAAAGTTTACTTAGCATTGATGTACAAGCAGTGTGAGAACACTTTGATGAGCTCCACAGCTGTCTTGGGAAATAGGATCTGAAGAAATCTGAACCAGCCAGCTTGATCTCTGAACCTACTGAAGGGAGAAGAGGAACTGAAAAAAAAAAAAAAAAAAAAAGAAAACAAAATCCTTTGTGCCCCAAAAAGCATTTTTCTTGTTTAGAGCACTGTCTGTCCTTCAAGGTTCAAGGCCTTGTCTTCTCAGATGGTCTCTTTTGCTATGTCTTGAGCTGCAAATGTTTGGATTCTTATCAAAAGTTTACGAATCTCTAAGGCCTTCTGAAAACTTCCTGAAATCCTACTGACTTAGAATCATAGAATAGTTAGAGTTGAAAAGGACCTTAAGATCATCTAGTTCCAACCCCCTGACATGGGCAGGTACGCCTCACACTAAACCATGCCATACAAGGCTATGTCCATCCTGGCCTTGAACACCGCCAGGGACGGAGCATTCACAACTTCCCTGGGCAACCCATTCCAGGGCCTCACCACCCTTACAGTAAAGAATTTCTTCCTCATATCCAATCTAAACTTCCCCTGTTTAAGTTTGAACCCATTACCCCTTGTCCTATCACTACAGTCCCTAATGAAGAGTCCCTCCCCAGCATCCCTATAGGCCCCCTTCAGATATTGGAAGGCTGCTATGAGGTCTCCACGCAGCCTTCTCTTCTCCAGGCTGAACAGCCCCAACTTTATCATCCTATCTTCATATGGGAGGTGCTCCAGTCCCCTGATCATCCTCGTGGCCCTCCTCTGCACTTGTTCCAACAGTTCCAAGTCCTTTTTATGTTGAGGACACCAGAACTGCACACAATACTCCAAGTGAGGTCTCATGAGAGCAGAGCAGAGGGGCAGGATCACCGCCCTCGACCTGCTGGTCACGCTCCTTTTGATGCAGCCCAGGATACAGTTGGCTTTCTGGGCTGCAAGTGCACACTGAAGCTGGCTCATGTTCATTTTCTCATCAACCAACACCCTCAAGTCCTTGTCTTTGGTCTGCTCTGAATCTCTTCTCTGCCCAACCTGTAGCTGTGCCTGGGATTGCTCCAACCCAGGTGCAGGACCTTGCACTTGGCATGGTTAAACTTCATCAGGTTGACATCAGCCCACCTCACAAGCATGTCAAGGTCCCTCTGGATGGCATTCCTGTCCTCCAGTGTATGAACCGAACCACACAGCTTGGTGTTGTCGGCAAACTTGCTGAGGATGCGCTCAATCCCACTGTCCATGTCACCAACAAAGATGTTGAACAAAACCAGCCCCAACACTGATCCCTGAGGGACACCGCTCGTTACTGGGCTCCAGCTGGACATTGACTTATTGAGGTTTTGAATCTACCTCATAGTGGATGAAGAAAACATAATCCATAGTAGGAAGAAAGTGATATAGAGATAGTTCTCTGTAGGTAGATGCAACTGTCCATGGTCTGGGTTTATCCTGCTTGTCTTTAGGAGTGTAACTGAATCATCCAAGTCAGAAGCCTAACACATAGATTCCTTTTATAGTCAATGAAAAGGCACTGGCATCTTTAGAGAATGACTGTCTAGGATCTCAGTTGTACCCTGGATACTTCCCACTCTTACTGTTGACTGTCAGGGAAATAAAAAGTTAGGTCCTTCGGACAAGACCTTCATTTTATTACCTGATTTTGGGTGAGATGTATTAAGATGCAAGAACCCAATCCTGTGTTGTGCAGAGCACTTCCAGCGGTCATGCAAGGCCACTCAGTACCTTTCTGATCCAGGATTTACTTTGTAGCAAACTGCAAGTCAGTCCAAGGGGACTGCTAAAATTTGCTGTTACGCTGAGGCAGAATCCTCCTTCTTGTATATCATATCCTCCTTGTCTGTTTCAATCCCAGGATTGTCCGCATGTCAATTTCCCTGAAAATATGATGTGTAATTTATTGTTTCTGAAAAGGCATCGTTGGCTCTCATTGTCATAGCAAAGGAGGAGAAAGAATTAGACTTGTCTGTTGCTGATTACCCTACAAAAATAGTAGGGCTGCAATGGTGCAAGAAGAGAAATAAAATAGAGTTTTCTCCAGAAATATGTATACTTTTTGAAAGCAATTACTCGATCGAGTAATCATCACCAAGGACATGGAGAAAAATAAGGTCTTTGAATAAATGTAGACTAGACTGCCAGAAGACTTTCTCCCCTGTATCTTTAAGAAGTAACAATAATAAGTAGTACCTCTTGCTTATTATGGTTTCTTTCATCTCAGGATTATGGATTTTTCTAAAAGGCTGATTCTGAGTGAATTGCAGAAGGTCACTGAAAGCTTCTTGAATAGAACTCTTCACGTCAGGATGTCTGATTCACAAACTCCTGCTCAGTCATTGGTATTCCTGTTTTACCCCTTATGAAAAAGTGTTACAGGATTTATCTGGACTATCTAAAAAGTAAAGAAGTCTGTTATGCTGAGAAATAAAAATGCTATTTTAGGCATTGGTTTAGGAGTCCAAAATAGTCATTCTTTTCTAGTGCATTTGTTTCTCTTGATCTTTCCTGCGAATTATCTTCTCACATGGCCTCCCAGCTTTTTCATGATCCTGCCTGTCACTCAGAGTGCTCAATCCATATTGCTTTTGAATGATGACAAACAAAAGGTATTTGCATCGAAGTGAGAAAAAACCTAAGCAGACAACAAAGAGGATAATGATAGCTAGTTCCTGTAGCATAGGAATTTCACTGTGTTTTCCTCCACAGAGCAGCTGCTCAGCCAGCTGGTTGCTTTCCCCCTCTGGTAAGGAATTGCACTCATGATTTGAGATTATTGTGTCTTCCTGGGTAGCAGGGCCCAAGTTATGTTGAGGTGATCTGTCATCATGACCTGTTTCTGCTTGCTGCTACCCTCCATGCTAGTCATTTCCACTAACAATTTTTCCTCCTAGCAGCTCTACCTTACTCCATGCCACAGGCTACTTTTTCTGGCTTTGCCCCATATGGCTGTGCTCTGCAGCAGTTCTTTGCTCTATTAGCTTCTCCTGTTGGCTGTGCCTTGTTTCAGTAGCTGCCTTACCTAAGCAACTTGACTGAAGAGTTCTAGGATTTCTGTCCTTGGAAGAGAAGTTGTGCATCATTTGGGACTAAACACAGTGGTTTAGCTCACAGGAGACTTTTAAGGAACTTCTTTTGTTTCACATTCCTCATAGGGAACTCTTACACAAAGTTTTTTGCTTGTTTTTTAAAGTTGTAATCTTTGGATTGTACTTCTGGAAGCTGTTGGCTGGGCTGGGGTGACCCTTCAGGCGCATTTAGACAGAGCTGGTTGGCTCAAACTCCTGTATACTATTACAGCTATAAACTTTCTTTTATGTTACACTGTGGTTCGTTTTTAACAAAAATGTCTTTCAAATGTGGAAACATGCAAAACAAACATATTTAAAGCCGCCCATTGGTCTTTCACCTTTCTCCTCCCTTTGTTTTGACAGTTCTTTACTTGTTTCTTTCCTGCCTTTTTGATTTTTTTTTGGATGGGACATGTGTTGACAGATGGAGAAAATTACTTTTATTTTTGGCTTCAGCGATGTACCAAACGCTCTGACCTTGAGACAGTTCCCGTCCCAAATAAGGAGGAAAAGTTGGAGGAGAACCATGAAATAATTTTTTTTCTTTCCCCTCCAGCAAAAAGTAACCTTAAACGATCAAAATGTATTTTGGGGTATTGTTTCTGCTTGCTTACCTCCTCAGGTTTTCGATGTGTGTGAGGTGTCAGGAAACCAGAAGAGAAGAAAGTTCAGGAAGAGGGGATGCCATATTCTGGGAGCCACCACGCTAGGAAAAAACATAAGAAAGAAAGCAGTTTTTCACAGAAAACTTGAGGTTTTGGGAAATGGAAGGTGCACTTAGGAGAAGTCCACAATCACTTCTCCCCTTTATTCTGCCCACAACTCTCACACCTGGAGTGTTTTGGGTGCCTCTTCTCTCTTGAATAGCTCAAGGTTCTTCTTTTCTGAAAGGGCTTTTCATAAGTCTTGTCCTGCTTGCTTGCACATCTGTTCTAGTTTACCACTGCATTACCAGCCTGCCAGGGGACTCGGTATCCATTTGTTTGCTTCCCCACAAACAGATTCCCACTGCCATTATCCATGGCCTCCTTTGGTGAGTCTGTAAGGCCATTGGCCTTTCACCCTTCAAAACCCTCACAGGATCCATTTCTGCTACAGCATGCAGAAGAAAACAGCCATACAGATATGGGCAGAGTACAGAGTGATGCAAACATCCTGGGGTTTTTATTTCAGCTTAGCTGCATCTCACATACTGAGTGCCTAGCTTAGCATAGGGTCTGTGTGCTATATGTGAAGCTTCTCACACACCACAGTAACTTAGCCCTTTCCTCATTTGCAGTCCTGAAATGTGACTTCTCTGCCCTGGGACACCATGTGTCAAACGTGCTGGTTTACCTGAGCAGTGATTGACAGACAGGCAGTGCAAGCAGAAGCGATGTTGCAGTAGCCCTACAGCAGGAGAAATGCTGTGGTGCAGGTCTGAATACCTGGGCGGTAACCAGTGGCAGAGGAGCCCTGCCAGGAGGTCAAACACAGCTTTGCACCTGCATTCTTTTCTTCCTGTTCACAGCCTGACACAGAAGAATGTCTTGAACTGGGAGAGAAAATATTGGAGACATCAGGCTATTTATTTAAAAGACAAAGAAGGGATCCTAGAAAAGTCCCTGATGGAGAATAGCCACTCCTGGCATTCAGGGCATTTTTTTCATCCTTGTTTTCCTACTTCTCCTTCCCCACATTGTTTGCATTTTTCATGTCTTGCCTCTAGTCTCAAATTAGATCAGAGCCCCATGTAAGAAAACTTGTTTTCCCAGCTAAGAAAGTTGGGGCTGTTCAGGCTGGAGAAGAGAAGGCTGTGTGGAGACCTCATAGCAGCCTTCCAGTATCTGAAGGGGGCCTGCAAGGATGCTGGAGAGGGACTTTTCTTCAGGGCTGTAGTGACAGGACAAGGGGTAACGGGTTCAAACTTAAACAAGGGAAGTTTAGATTAGATAAAAGGAAAAAGTTCTTTACTGTGAAGGGGGCGAGGCACTGGAACAGGCTGCCCAAAACAAGTGGTGAATGCTCCTCCATCTCTGGCACAGTTCACAGTCAGGTTGGACAGAGTCTTGGGTGACATGGTGTCAGGCATCCCTGCCCATGGCAGGGGGGTTGGAACTAGATGATCTTAAGGTCCCTTCCAGCCCTATATTCTGTGAGTCTGTAGTTCTGTGTTGGCATAATGCTGAGCCCCAAAAAGTTGTGACCTGGCAGGGGTGGTTAAGACTACTACAGCATTGTGCCATCCTGGTAAGTTTCCCTATTACTGAAATAAGATTATATACCAAACTGCATTTTTCCCAGATGGAATTTGTTCTCTTATTAAACCTGTCTTTGCTGTGTGCTGTGATTTTAAGCCTTGTTAAACCAAGACGACTAAGTCACTGCTCCCACCAGTAACCTAAAGCAGTGCTTTATTTTATATCCTGGTCAATCAGCAGTTTTCTCTGTGGTGAAGCAGAGAACTTGAGCTCAGTGGGGAGTGCCTATAGGGGCCTGGAGCATAGTGCTTGTATAAGAGTACTCTGTTGTAAAGCTCATCCTTGCTTTATCAGTCTTTTCTAACTGTTAATTGCCTTTAAACATCTTGTTTAAACTAGTACCAGTTTAGGTAGATTGATACTATCAAATTGTAGACAGTAATGTCTAAATTACGAGTGCAGTCTTGTGTTAGTACAGTGGTAGCAGTTCCAAACAGTAACCCAGAGCACTGACATTAGGAGCCAGTCATGTAGGTTGCTCTTTTCCTGCTGAGTAGACAAGAAGTGTATTTCCCAAGGTAGGTGCCTACCTAACTTACCATTATACTACTATATTTCTGCCTACACTAACACAATTATTCGCTGGTTGCAGCTGGAGCTGAAAAAAACATATAGTAAATGTGGTCAGGGTTTTAATTTGTGGTTATTTGTGGGTTTGTTGTGGGTTTGGTTTTCTTTTCCCCCCAGAATGTTTAGTGGCTACAACTGAACATCTAATAGTAGTAGAAATTATATCTTTATCTTAGTCTGACATTACTCGATCAGTGGATTTCTTTCTTTGTTTTACAGACAGGGAAGCTGAGGCACTGAAAGGGGCCATAAAGCAGATTAGGGCTGGAATTACAAAGAAGCATCCTTTTTTTTCTGAATCTTTCTCCGCTCTGCATTAGTTTTCTTTTGTTTCTTGAAGCCTGTAGGCACATCTGTCACTTGCAGAGTTAAATCTGATTGCTCTATTTACGTATTTGAGGATAATGTACTTTTCTAAAGAGTTCACATAGCTCCTTCTTTTCCTCCTGTGTATTCACTGTATTTCTTGGGGACTTTTTACATTTTGGGCAATCCCACTGAGGAAAAATAATGAAGCAAACATATTCAAGGAAAATATTTTGCAAGTCACAAAGGGCTCTATAGGATCAGAATACTTTTCCTCACAAACACGAAAATCAGGGCTGTGGTGCTGTGTTCACAAACATGAAAATTAGCTGTGATGATAGCTGTCATTAGTAACAAGCACTTGGAGATCAACACCTTGGAAGTCAAAATCAGAGCTTTCAATCAGAAATCTTAATCAGCTGGGTCCTGCAGTTGTCTCTACTTACTGTCAGGTCTGCAAATACTGCTGTTTTGTTTGTGTGATGCCAGAGAAGGAAAACAGTTACTAGAGGTAGGAAGAAACATAAGATATTAAATGATTATTGGAATTTAGGAATTATTAGAATTTAGGAATTAAAAAAACAAACAACTAGTACACATGGTCATGGCACAGTCTGAGCATTGTTAACTCAGCATGCAAGAGGTTCTAGTAATTAGGATATTGTTTCACCTGTTGGTACTGAAGAGATATAGAGAGCCTCTGCTTCAGTGTACAAGAGGAAGGAGCTGTAGCAGACTATGAATGTGTTCAGGTATTTCTTTTCCTAGGAGCTCTAAACACCCTGGTGGAAATAACCATAAAGGAAAATGAAAAAGAGGTTTGCTTGAGCAAAAAATCTAGAGCTTTTCAGGTTGCCTTTGGTTCAATGCCCACTCTGCCTGGAACAGATATTTTTTCCCATTCCTTGGAGCTATGAGAGACCTGAGATATTCTTCCAGAAAGCTCTGACTATGTTCCAGCAAGTGACCCAGACTGTGCGGGACAGTCCTATGACTAGAGCTGGCCTCAGCCCTGACTGATCTGACAGTTGTGCCTTGTAAAGCTGTTCTGAAAGGATGAACATACGACAAGAAGCAGAAACCTGGGGAAGTCATATTAGCCTCAGAAGGAGCAAAATCACTATTCTAACTAGTGCTTTGGACAGCAATAACCAGAGTCTTCTATATGGCCAAGGTAAGAAAACATTTCTGTATTTATGAATATTATTTTTGGTAAGGGAGTGACAGATCTGATCAGTCGTATTGCTAATTCATCACACTACTGGTAATTGCCAGGTGCGATTCCTTAGCATTGGACAACAGATACAAACAGCAACACCAGCAGCATAACTGCAAAAGAAATAATCTACCTGCCAGCCTTGAAAAGCTTCGTGCAGAGCACAGCAGCATCTTTCTGTGCTGATGCAGAGCACATTTTCTATGTCTTGTACAGAAGGAACATGCACGAATATGGTTATTTATAGCTTCTCCACCCACACAGGGCTTTGAAACTTGCTCTAAAAGAAGTTCAGTATTTAAAGAATACAACAAGGGCTTAACCTGAAGATATATTTTTTTTTATTTCCTTAAAAACAATGTTCTGGGAACGTTAGTAACAATCCAGGCATTAAGGAAGAAATATTAGTTCTTCATTTGTCTGTCTATTGTTCTCTTACTTGGAACATTTTTGGAGAGGCAGTTGCCAAATTTTATCAAGTAAAATATTTAATCAAGAAAATGAAAGATAAGTGGGATACATTTGATGAATGGGAACTTTTACCAAAGGAAAGCATTGTTTAGTTGGAAGAAGTTCTTTCTCAGGCTAAGAGAGGCATGTGTTTTTCTACTGCTTTTGATGAGCTTGCATCCCAGATGACAGCATTTAGTGAAGGAGCAGGTTGGGGCTGTGTGATCTCAGATAATGCTCAGAGGAAACAGGCAAGTACTGCTCTCAAAATGTCCAGCCTACACCCAGTCAGCTCTGCCAGAGTCCTGAATTGAATGTGCTGTTCCCAAGAGAGACATGACTTAATCTTGCATCTCATGAATTGCTAGGGCTGGGATCAGCTTTTACGTAGAGTGAAGGTGATGGGGCCAGAACACACCATATTCTCCATTGTAAAATGTTTGTAGATGTGAAGAACTGTACGAGTACATAATAGCCATCTGCAGAAAGCAGATTCAGGGTTATTTTTGCCATATAAGCCTGTGAAAAGGTAGGCAGTTAAGTTGGAGCAGCTGTGTGGTAGACAGTGCACACATCATTGCATGACATAAGCAGCCCGTCTGCAGTAATATGAAAGCTCTTGGAGTGGGGTGAGGAATGGAAGAGCAGTGCTACTTCAAGTTAAGGCCTGAATCAGCAAGTCATGATGAACTTCTGAGATTCTGCTAGAAAAGTTGACAGTAGTCTTGTTGGTGCTCAGGCCATTGCTGTGGAAGATATTTAGGATATCTTTGCTTAGTCATACCATTTACTTTGGAGATACTTTACTTTTACTCTGTAGTGATTTCCACTGCAGAAGCTGTTGATGAGCAAGGGTCCTATTTCAGGGACTGTCTTGTCTGGATGAACTGCTGCAGTCCTGTTTCCAGATGGGCTTGTAGGGTATCTATGGGTGCTAGAAGCAGGGAGGGGTCTTGAGAAGGCTATGTGCTTATATTTCTGCATATTCAGCACTTTTCTGACACACTTCTAAATTGGTAGGCCCACATGTCTCAGCAGTTGTGTAATTTACTCAGTTGCATTCTCTATTATCAGCTGTGCATTGCAAGGCTCTCCCTGCAGAAAGGAACAAAATATGGATGTTCTGCTTTTGGCAAACCAGCAGTAACTAGAGGTTAGATTTTTGTTATTAAAATGAGAAATTGTGCAGAGGTGAAGTTTTCACATAATGTGCAGGAAGCTTATAAAAACACCTAGAATCTGATTTCATGGAGGCTTTTTTCGGTTGAATGTAGACAAGGGAATAAAGAAAGTTTTTTAAATGTTGCAATTGGCACTGCATTTAATTCCCCTTGTTAATTTAGTTGCCCTACACTGCAAAATACTGATCGGTCTGAAAGGTTACTTTTCCCTCCAAGGGCAAACAGGACTGCATGCTTTTTTCTTTTGAAAAGACCTCTTTAATTATTTTCTGGTATTTGGAATAACTACAATTAGAGAGGAAAAGCAAGGAGTGATTAATATATTTATTAGCAGTTGCATTAGTTCTCTGGCTTTTGAAAGAGACCCAGGCATAGTTGAGTACATACATACCACACAAAGGAATTGTGGTGGAAAGAAAAGGCAAAATGGAGATGACAAATTTTTGACTGATGGTAGGAAAGGTTGTCTGTTGTAGCATTTTAAGGGAGATCTTCCTTGAGAAAGGATTGAAGTATGAAAATCCACCTTTCTCGTCCAGTCCTCAGACTGTTAATGAGTGTTAATGAATGTTCACTCAATTCCACCTTTTCTTTAAAGCATAAACCACAACTCCATGAAACCTCAGATTGCTTGCCTGGTGATAGTGGGATACACTGATTGGGTCTCAAACCAATTTGAAAGTGACTCTTATGATTGACTGTTTGAGCTGAATTAAATGCAGAAGAACTCACTTGGCTGGCTATATTATTTTCTGAAAATCAGTCTTTGCCACACAGGTCAAGCTATGGAATTTCAGGATTTATAGCTATATCCTCAGCAGTTAGGCATTTATACCCTGTGAATTTGGAGCGGCTTACACCTAATTTTAAAGCCCCACCTTTGAATGGATTGCCTGCTCACTTTAGTACAGCTTCCATGATGTTTATTATGTTAGTATGTTCCTGTATGGGAAAAGATTCTTAGAATCCCCAGATTTGGAGCCACATATTGCTAGAAGCTGCAAAAACTTAAAGGCAGTTTTCACTCCAAACACTTTGTCAGCCTTGCTTGTTTTGACTGCAAGTGTGGTTAATGTCATTTTAGAAATGAGAATGGAGGCAGGGAAGTTGAGTCATTTATTGAACTGCAGTGCTGGGCATTGAACCAAATCACTTGAATTCCAGTCTACTTTTGATATGAAAGCCTTCTTGCTTTTTGCTTATTTTTTAGAATGCCTGTATAATTTGACGTGCTTAACCAAAGAGAGTGAACAGAGGCACAGTTCCCTGACACTGCTACTGCACTGCATTAACAGAGCTGCATCTGTACATTAGGAGTGCACTATATCTGCATTTACCTATGCAGCTTGTAACACGCTGTCATATGAACTGCATTTGTTCAGAAGCTGCTAAATGAGAGCTAGAATATGGTGTTCAGGCATGTGTCTGGAGGCTCGGATTCTGCTGGATGCATAACTAGTCCCTGCTTATTACCTTTATACACACAGGGGCTTTGATCTATGTTTACTGAAGTCAGTTGAAACTTTGCTATGGATTTTGATGAGAACAAGATGTGAGTTTTAGAATCGGGCATAGATGTCTCTGAAATTAAAAATAATCTCATGGGAGCCAAAGATGATGTTTGTGCTTTAAACATGAGGTGTGATCCCCTTCTTAAAAAAAAAAAAAATGGGTTTTGGTTTTTGGTTTTTTTTAAATACTGTGCCACCAACTTATAATTTTAATGAAGAAAGAAGTGAAAAAGGGAGCTCTGTTTTTATTAGGAGGTAAAAACCACAAATAAGAATGGTTGAGTTTTGTTTTGGGTTCTATTATAAACCATTAATAATAGCAGGAAAAGCCAGAGGATAAGTTCCTTTGTATTTTGGTGTATTTTCTCAGCTAGACCTTTATTTGACATTACCCTGCTGTGACAGGACCAGGGGTAGGAGGGAAAAGAAATCTATTTTCAGCAATGATTTGGAATGCAACAAAGAACTACATTTTAATTTAAGTCAGACTTGGTGTGCATTTTATTCATTAGAGAGGATTAGGATTTAGTAAGTCTCCTTGACTTGTTGTGGGTTTGGGGGGCTCTTTAGTTTTGTTTTTATTCTGATTCTCAGTGTTTGTTTTGTCTTCCCTGGTGCTGTTGCTGACATCATATTCTCCTGAAGGGCCCGGTAGCTGGCCAGGTATTAGGCTGGCCATGGCAGCCTGCACAGAACAATGTGCCCCAGCAGAGGTCATTCCAATGGACAGAAGTTGACAATCCCCAACTGGCTGTTGCCTCTGCCCAGAGATTGTTGCCTCTCTGACAAACATACTCTCTTTATGGCATGGAGGCCCTTTTACTTCTGAAGGAGGGAGCGCCTGCTTTGAGTTATGTTGCTCATAAGTGCATATAGGATGTGTAGCTTCTAGTTCTTCTACTGTAAGGAAGTGAATTATCTTCTGCTAAAAATTGTGTGTCTAGTACTTGCCAATTCTAGTTCAGCCAGTGTTACTAACTAGGCTTGTACAATTTGAAGGGCTTTGACAGAAAAGATTGGATTTTGTTGCTGTGCAGTATAACAAAACGATTAAAACAAGCTTTGGATGTAAAGTACCTGTGAAAGCATGATCTGAAACATGAACCTTTTAACTGCACTTGGTTACAAAAAGCATGGTTGGCAAATGCAGAGTTTGTGGAATACAGTTTCAGACATGCAAGGCCTTGGAGATAATGGACATCTATAATAACAGCTACAGAAAAGGCAGAGATACGGTTTGATTCTTGTGAAAATGGTGATGAGACTGCAAACCCACAAGTTTTGAAGTGTCTCATGAATTCCTGGTATTGCACCAGAACTCTAGTTACCCCATAGTATCTCAAGAGCAAGCAATAAAGTGCGTATAGTGGCAACTTGATACTCTTTGGCTTCCTTTCACTGGCATAAACCTAACAGACTTTGGAGGCTCTATCCATGTGTTTGAAGTTAGGCAATGCTTATGCACCTATTTGAAATGAGGCCTCATTTAAAACAGAATAAATTGGGTGTACTTCACTGGAATTGCTCTGGAATTTATTAGAACTCTGCTGGAGTTACCAAAGAGTTAATCTAATCCCTTTGAGTTATGCCAGATTTGTACTAGTTTGTGATCAAGATCTGACTCTTAACTGCTGAAAGTGTAAAACAGTATAATTTATTTTCAGTTTTCAGAGGAACCTAGTTTTAAGAGTCACTATGGCAACAACAGTGGGTCTTAGAGTAACAAAGATTAATGATTCCTTCAGCCAAGGCACTTGAATGGGTCATCTCGCTCAGGAGCAATGAAACTGTTCAACATGGGCCTGGGTCAAATGCAAAAGCCAGAGTGCCCTGTCACTGCTAGCACAGCATGCTTCATCGTAGTAATGATGGTCTAATCATCAGCTTACAGTTCTCATCTCCTTCATGTAGGATTCAGTAAGTGGTATATTTAGGCAAGCCCCTGTGTTCAGGCTGCCCAGGGAAGTGGTGGAGTCACCATACCTGTAGATATTTAAAAGATGTGTAGATATGGTGCTTAGGGACCTGGTTTAGTGGTAGACTTAGCAGTCTCAGATTTATGGTTGTACTAGGTGATCTTAAGGGTCTTTGCCAACCCAAATGATTTTATGATTCTTATCCAAGTCATTCTCATTTCATCTTCATTCACTGCTGCTATAAGAAATACAATTTAAAAGATGTGAAAATGCAGGTTTTCAATTAACTTTAACAATGGATATAGTTCCTTCAGGTAATGCATTTACTACTACTTTCATATTTTGTATTCATGTAAAATGGGACCAGAGCTTGGGGACTTGGTGAGAAAGAGTTGTTTTCCAAGGAGATTTTATTTTAAAGTCAGATAAACTTATGAGGTGCTTCCTAGCTTTCACATTTACTGATTAGGAAAGGTGCTTACAGAAAGAGGCTTCATTTTCAAAGACCCACATTGAAAAAATCTGCCCTTTTATAATAGTGCCCATTTCTTTTTTTTTTTTCTCCCCTCTCCCTAATTTAAAGATCAAATTAACTTTTTAAGCTATTAAAAAATTTGACCTTAACTGCACTAATGCAATCATCTTGCCATATTGCCATCATACAAATTAGCCTGGAGGAAGAGCAATTACCAACCCAGAACTTTGCTTAATTATTGCCTGATTGCTTCTTCAACATTTTTCCTTTAAAACCATTCTTCCACTTCTTTCTTCCTGTGTTTTCCTACCTTGTCACGTACAAACTATCACCATTCCCTGCAAATGGAGTACATTTTTCTCTGACCTTACCTGGGCAGTATTTATTTTGCCAGTTTAGGTGTGCCATAAGTCTTAGGGTTCCAATAGGCAAGAGTTCAATCATTAGGAAGATGGAGTGCGGAGTGGCCTTTGGAAGCACCCATTTCCCAATGCTGTACTCAGATGAAACCTGTCTGAATTGCCACTATTATTGTTTTTGCAGTTGCACAGATCATTCAACAGGGACAGTTATGGCTATTCTTCTTCCAGGTAGCATTTTGAATCATGTGGTTACCCAGCCATATAATAACTGTAATAGCTAGCACAGTCAGCCTACTGTAATTTTACTGGAGTTTTATTTAATTTTCCTGGTGACCTTGGTTTAATACTTATTTTGCTGGGTGTGTAATTGTGCCCCTGAGGAGATAAGGAGACAGGACATGCACATCATGGTAGAAAGAAAATAATGCTTCTATCACTTTTGATCTTAAACTAGGTGAAATTAAATAAAAAAAAAAGGAGATATTAACATCTTCTTTGTAACACTTACGTGTAACCTGCAGCATTCCCACCAATAAATGTTGCTGACATCAAATGTGTTTCTTGAGCATTTGGTTTATGTTATCCCGCTGCTAACAGGTTACTAGCAAACATTTAATGCCTTTGAGCCTGATGCTGTATAAACTTTTACTAGCTGGGAATTAAACACAGAGTTATGGATATCCATCCAGAAAAGAAAGGGAGCAGCCTTCTCGCCTCCTAGGCTCACACGCGCTCTATATCTGGAGTCCCATGCAAGCTACTATTAAAGTGAACAAAACAGCTCATTTATTTCTTCCCATGGACTTGTTATGGGACTGGGAAAAGAAACATCAGAAATCTACCCAAATCAACTCACCAATAGTGGCTGAGTCAGTAAGGTGTGGAATGGGAATTTGCTGCAGGTAAAGGTAAAATACCAAGACTGTTATCCTCCAACCCTTTCAGAAGCTGTGAGTTAGACCATTTCCTAGGTGACTCCAGGGCAGCTTCACCCATACTTGGAGATGTACCTTGAAGTTCAAACTCTAGTTATGGTTTTATTATTGTAGTTTTATCTGATGGACAGCTGCCTGTATTGGCAAATGCTGCCAGCATGGAGAATGCGTCCACACACCGGCTGGCCTATTTTTAAATTGCCATCAGGAAGGATCAGGCTTTGCTTTACAGGAGCTATAGAACAGGAGGGAGGTCCTGGCCCCTCTCCTGAGCAGCTTTCGAACTAGTGGAACTGCAGTAGTAAATGAGTACTAGAATGAGATTTGGTGTATACTGGAGTTGCAAATATATTTTATATTTCAAGAAGCACCTCAGATGATGGATCTATCTCTAGCACAGTATTTTCATTCCAAAAAATTCATGACTTACAGCCTTTTTCTAGCTGTTTTAAGAAAAAATAGCTTGGCAATAAAGGGCAGTTAGGAAATTTGGACATGTAATTTGGAAAACGCTCTTAACTGCATTTTAAACAGCATCTTCAAGTTGTTTATGTTTTTAAGGATTAATTAAATTATTTGAATTATGACACTGTAACTTCAATGGCTAACTATATCTCAGGATGTTAATTTTCAGCAGTAAAGTTATACAGTCTGTACTCTCAATTAAAATGTTAAGTGTTTATCTTGAATTATTACACAGTTACACTAGTTCTAAAGACATTTCCTTTCTTCACTGTAAGGGAGAATATTTCCAGACATGCTGACAGGTAGATGTTTACAAGTGCTGGTGATTTCAGGTTTAATTGTGACCTTTCAGAGTTGTTCCTGCATTTGCTGCAGACTAATTGCTTACGTTTTGCCTTGTTTTCACTGGGGAGTAAGTCCTTTGAATCCAGCCATATTTATGTTCTTGCTGTTGCTTTGATCACTCAGTTATTCCCATACCTCAGCTCTTCATTTAGTGCAAACTTTCTGTGCCTTGTATGATAGAAACAAAGATGTGATATTTCTCTGTGTTTGCAAATTATTAGATGGCATATTAGCTGCTCATGTAAATGCCAAGGATTCCTTTGATAGCTAGGACTGTTAGATTATCAGTGCCTCATACTAACATCCTTTCTTCTGCCAACTTCATAGAATCATAGAATCATAGAATAGTCAGGGTTGGAAAGGACCTTAAGATCATCGAGTTCCAACCCCCCTGCCATGGGCTGGGACACCTCACACTAAACCATGCCATCCAAGGCTATGTCCAACCCCAACTTGAACGCCGCCAGGGATGAAGCATTCGCAACTTCCCTGGGCAACCCATTCCAGGGCCCCACCACCCTCACAGTAAAGAATTTCTTCCTCAGATCCAAGCTAAACCTCCCCTGTTTAAGTTTAAACCCATTACCCCTTGTCCTCTCACCACAGTCCCTAATGAAGAGTCCCTCCCTGCATCCCTATAGGCCCCCTTCAGGTATTGGAAGGCTGCTATGAGGTCTCCACACAGCCTTCTCTTCTCCAGGCTGAACAGCCCCAATTTTCTCAGCCTATCTTCATACGGGAGGTGCTCCAGTCCCCTGACCATCCTTGTGGCCCTCCTCTGCACTTGTTCCAACAGTTCCATGTCCTTTTTATGTTGAGGACACCAGAACTGCACACAATACTCCAAGTGAGGTCTCACGTGAGCAGAGTAAAGGGGCAGGATCACCTCCCTCGACCTGCTGGTCACACTCCTTTTGATGCAGCCCAGGATACGGTTGGCTTTCTGGGCTGCAAGTGCACACTGAAGCTGGCTCATGTTCATTTTCTCATCAACCAACACCCCCAAGTCCTTCTCCGCAGGGCTGCTCTGAATCTCTTCTCTGCCCAACCTGTAGCAGTGCCTGGGATTGCTCCGACCCAGGTGTAGGACCTTGCACTTGTCATGGTTAAACTTCATCAGGTTGGCATCAGCCCACCTCACAAGCGTGTCTAGGTCCCTCTGGATGGCATTCCTTCCCTCCAACGTGTCAACCGAACCACACAGCTTGGTGTCATCGGCAAACTTGCTGAGGGTGCACTCAATCCCGCTGTCCATGTCACCCACAGAGATGTTGAACAAGACCGGCCCCAACACCGATCCCTGGGGGACACCACTCGTTACTGGTCTCCAGCTGGACATTGAGCCACTGAGTACTACTCTTTGCGTGCGGCCATCCAGCCAGTTCTTTATCCACCGAGTGGTCCACCTATCAAATTGATGTCTCTCCAACTTAGAGACAAGGATGTCATGTGAGACAGTGTCAAAGGCTTTACACAAGTCCAGGTAGATGACATCAACTGTTCTGCCCCTGTCCATCAGTTCCGTGTCCCCTTCATAGAAGGCCACCAAATTGGTCAGGCAGGATTTCCCCTTAGTGAAGCCATGCTGGCTGTCACCAAGCACCTTGTTGGTTTTCATGTGCCTTAGCATGCCTTCCAGGAGAATCTGCTCCTAGATTTTGCCGGGCACAGAGGTGAGACTGACTGGTCTGTAATTCCCTGGCTCATCCATTTTCCCCTTCTTGAAAATGGGGGTTATATTTCCCTTTTTCCAGTCGTTGGGAACTTCACCTGACTGCCATGATTTTTCAACTATGATGGACAGTGGCTTAGCAACTTCATTTGCCAGCTCCTTCAGGACCCGCGGATGGATTTCATCCGGTCCCATGGACTTGTATACATTCAGGTTCCTACGATGGTCTTGAACCAGATCCTCTCCTACAGTGGGCCCAGGGTCTTCATTCTCACTGTCCCTGCGTCTGCCTTCCAAGACTTGGGTGGTGTGGTCAGAGCATTTGCTGGTAAAGACTGAGGCAAAGAAGTCATTAAGAACTTCAGCCTTCTCCAAATCCAGGGTAGCCAGTTCTCCCGATAGCTTCTGGAGAGGGCCCACGGTGTCCCTAACCTGTCTGTTATCGGCAATGTACCTACAAAATCCCTTCCTGTTATCCTTAACATCCCTAGCCAAGTTTAATTCTAAGTGGGCCTTAGCTTTCCTAACCTGGTCCCTAGCTTTCCGGACAACATCCCTGTATTCTTCCCAGGCCGCCTGTCCTTGCTTCCACCTTTTATAAGCCTCTTTTTTCCTTTGAATTTTCCTCAGCAGGTCCTTATCCATCCAAGGAGGTCTCCTGGCCCTCCTGCTAAACTTCCTTCTAGTTGGGATGCATCGCTCCTGAGCCTGCAGCAGGTGATCCTTGAATATCAGCCAACAGTCTTGGGCCCCCCTGCCCTCTAGGGCTGTATCCCATGGAACCTTACTGAGCAGGTTCCTGAAGAGGCCAAAGTCTGCTCTCTTGAAGTCCAGGGCAGTGAGCTTGCTGCACGCTCTTCTCACTGTCCTGAGGATCTCAAATTCAACCATCTCATGAGTTCACGTAGTCTCTTAATATGCATAGACCCACACAGTATTTCCCCCCTCTCCCTTCCATGCATAATTAAGTTTTAGCACTGTATTTTCATTCCAATATTTATGGATTTCACAAAACGGTTGGGAAAAGAAATGCATTGAACACTGGAGTGGTCAAATATGTTAATGTGGTTTTCAGAGCCACAGAAAATTCTGTTATTCTTTAAAAAGTCATGATTGTTTCTTGTGGGAATCATGGCAGAAATAGAGCTTGTGGAACAGGTTGAACTGGAATGTTTTAAAGATTAGATAGGGTCTATGAAATCTGACGTGGCACTTGAAGCATAAAAATGACATGGGGAAAGTACTCAAACAGGGTGTTATAGCCAGTGTTGTTAGTGGGTGGTTTATAGATTTATTTTTTTTAATCTTGTATTGTTGATTTATTAAGTGGAAGTACAATTTTATCACCTCAAGGGTTATTTTATATCTAATCTTATAAATGAAAGGATATGGTAATCTAATCAATACTTGCATAGATTACTTCAGAGGGAAGCTTTCATGTTATAGGAAGGATTTGATGAACCACCACGTAGTGCCCTTCTGTGTCAGGCACTATGGAATAATTGCCTGAATGCAACATGAGACTTTGCTGCAAGAGTTGTCAGTTCTTGGATCAGTCCTGAACAAAGGTTTATTCCCAATGGATTAATGTTCTAACTCTGGTTGGGGTTTTTTTGGTGTGTTAGGGTTTCTAAAATGGAAGAGGCAATCTCTGTCATCGTTCGTCTAACAGTGACTAAAGCAGCCCAATATAACATTGGTTGGGATGAAATTTTTATTTTTATGTGATTACTACTTGAAAAAGCATGAAAAAGTTACCAGAATATTTTGCTGTAGTGTTACACTGTGTGGCTATCAAATATTAATAAATAGAAAGTACATACTGCATACTAACTTCATATGAAATACTGCTCAAATTAAAGCCATTTGCCATTAAAAACATTAAAAAATGAGACCTCATTAGACAAGATGTTCTCAAAATCGAATTTTAATCTGGTTCCATTTTTAATAGATAAGTTGAAAACTCCTGACAAGAGTAAAGAGGCTGTTAATGGAATTATTAACAGACTGTTAATAACACAAATTCTGGAAGGCATTTACCAAAGCAGATGGGAGGCAAACTGATCAGAGAGAGAGAAATGGGAAGTGATGACTGAACTGCCAACATACCTGGTCTTGCTTCTTCATCCCCACAGTGACACTTGTGCCAAATATGTGTTGGCCCTGCAGGACATAAAGTGTGTTGATACCCTGTTTTGTGAAATTATTGAGGAAAAAAAAAATTCACATCTTCCATTTCTCCAGCCTTAGATTTCTGGGCTTAGTCAATAATATTTGTTTATTTATCTGTTGCACACAAGACAAGTGGCTGCTTGCACAACATCTATCTCTTGCCTTGGTTCTGTGCCCTGCTATCATAGCCCTTCTCAGACCAAGCTGCCACAAGGTGTCCTGCAGCCCCTGCCCAGCATCACTGGGGCCCATGCTTGCTGCTTGCACCCCAGTGCTGCCCAAAGAGGATGCAGCTCTGAGGCTGTTTGCAGGTGCAGCACTCTAGTAGTATTGCTATCATAGAATCATAGAATCATAGAATAGTAAGGGTTGGAAAGGACCTCAAGATCATCGAGTTCCAACCCCCCCGCCATGGGCAGGGACACCTCCCCCTAAACCATGCCATCCAAGGCTATGTCCAACCCCAACTTGAACGCCGCCAGGGATGAAGCATTCGCAACTTCCCTGGGCAACCCATTCCAGGGCCCCACCACCCTCACAGTAAAGAATTTCTTCCTCAGATCCAATCTAAACCTCCCCTGTTTAAGTTTGAACCCATTACCCCTTGTCCTCTCACTACAGTCCCTAATGAAGAGTCCCTCCCCAGCATCCCTATAGGCCCCTTTCAGGTATTGGAAGGCTGCTATGAGGTCTCCACGCAGCCTTCTGTTCTCCAGGCTGAACAGCCCCAATTTTCTCAGCCTATCTTCATACGAGAGGTGCTCCAGTCCCCTGATCATCCTCGTGGCCCTCCTCTGCACTTGTTCTAACACTTCCATGTCCTTTTTATGTTGAGGACACCAGAACTGCACACAATACTCCAAGTGAGGTCTCACGAGAGCAGAGTAAAGGGGCAGGATCACCTCCCTCGACCTGCTGGTCACACTCCTTTTGATGCAGCCCAGAATACGATTGGCCTTCTGGGCTGCAAGCGCACACTGCCATCTCATGTTCATTTTTTCATCAACCCACACCCCCAAGTCCTTCTCCGCAGGGCTGCTCTCAATCTCCTCCCCACCCAATCTGTAGCAGTGCCTGGCATTGCTCCGACCCAGGTGTAGGACTTTGCATTTAGCATGGTTAAACTTCATCAGGTTGGCATCAGCCCACCTCACAAGCATGTCAGGGTCCCTCTGGATGGCATTCCTTCCCTCCAATGTATCAACCGAACCACCCAGCTTGGTGTCATCGGCAAACTTGCTGAGGGCGCACTCAATCCCACTGTCCATGTCACCCACAAAGATGTCCCGGGGACTTTTATGATGTCTTCTCCCTTCAGTGTGACAGAAATATCAGCTGTTGTTTGCTAGTCCGTAAGCATCAGTAGCAGTGAGGATCAACAACTCCCTGTGAGCACAGGGCTTCTTGCTGAGTGGAGTCCTAGCTACTTACACAAATCCCAGTATTGATCTAGTACTGTTTATTCTCTTAGTCTCTGTGTATTAGCAAAGAGTTGCAGAAAGGGTAGAGATCACATTCTGAAATTTCCCAAGCTTGTATTGTCAAGTTAATTTTTTTCTTCAGCTTATAGTAGACCTTGAACAGAACTAAATTTTAGTGCCAGTGTTATTGTGAGAAGGAGCTCCAAGTGGATGGTGATCATACAGTTTATTTTTAAAAGAAAATCCTCTTTAACTGTCAAAATACCAGATTTGCCACTTTACCCTTCCATAGGGATCAGTTACATTTGCAACTGAAAACCCTGAAGACTTGGAGGGTGCACACTGTCAACATTTACAGCCTGCAGTGAAGGACTCTTAACCTATTCATTCTAGGTACTCTGATAATGCTTTCTCCCCATGTCGAAATAAACTTTAATTGACCCTTCATCATGCTTTTGGACTCGTTTAAGATGCTTCCTATTAAGATCTGCTGTTTATACAAAATCAGTTTTCACTGTTTCTGGTGTACACATGGAGCTCTCAAGAGGAAAGGGTACTTGCTGCAAAAGACACCAGATTTCTGATTCCTCTTCCTTGAAATTCTTTAAGTAAATGTTTGCTGTCTGGTAGGCTCAAATAACTAAGCTACACTTCAAAATAAATTGAATAGTAAAAATCCAGTCGTTCTAATTTACCAGTAACATCTAGAAATTTTATCTTCTATCCAGATGGAATGGACTTTAACAGATCTGCATATGTTTAGCTGTAGCAAGCACAAAGCAATACTTCTGCAGCTGTTTTATCCTCATCCTGAGAATTTCTCTGTTCCACTGAGACAGTAGAGGTAATTGGATGTTCTTCTTTTCTGGCAGGTACTGGACTGGATTGAAAATCATGGGGAAGCTTTTCTGAGTAAACATACAGGAGTGGGGAAATCTCTACACAGAGCACGCGCACTGCAGAAAAGACATGATGATTTTGAAGAGGTCGCACAGGTAAGAGCCTGAATCAGACACTTCTGTTTTCTGTTTTGATTTTTGTTACTCCTCTTATATATTGAGGAAAAACTATTGCACTTTTGGGTCACACTGCTCTCTTCAAGTATTTGGAGATGTCTCCCAGGTTTGAAGGTTGGCATGCACACTGCAGAACGTGGTAGCAGCAGGACTTACAACCAGAAAATCACCAGATTGAGTTGATGGGAGGTCTCAAAGCCTGTGTGAAATTGCAGGCAGTTTACAGGACAGTAATGCAAAATGTTGGGAAATAGAGGAGGATGGTTATGAGCAAGGATGATAGAAAAAATCAGTTTTAACTCCCAGAGTGTAAACAGGACCTTGAGAATGCAATGGAAAGCAGCACCTAGTAAAGGAGTAGGGAAAACACTGAAGTGTGTTTACAGCAAGGGCAACTACTCTTCCACTCTTTCCAACACAGTGTATTATGTGGCATGAGTTTTTGTTTGTTTTGAAATTTTGGAATGAGGGGCAGTCACTTTTTGGTTTTAGACTTTAGTATTGTTTTTCTGTAGTACCTTTCACGTGTGCTGGCCTAGTTTAGTTGAAGATGTTTCCAGAAACAGGGACATACCTCTTTCACTGTGCCCTCAGGGAAACAGTTTCGCTGCCTGATGGCAGCTACTGGCTAGATATTTTTTTCCTTTCCCTCATGTTCAATTTATATTTCTCTTAATCTCCCTTCCCCAGCCCCCACCCTGTTTATGTCACTTTAGTCTTTCTTATCTCTCTTAAGGTGATGAATTCCAGGAAAAGAGATTAATTAACAACCCTGAACAATCTGTAGAATGTCTTCTTCTATGTGCCTCTTTGACACGTTAAACATATTTAATGCTGCTAGCATGTTCTTATCAATCCCTTAAATAAAGTTAAATAAATAAACTTAAATAAAGTCTGTTACCTACTTCTTCGGATCCATTCAGTTGGCCAACATCCTTTTAATTAGATGTTCAGCTTTTGATGAAATATTCTATTGCTTGGCTTGCTAGTGAACTTCAGTGTTACTTTTCAGCTGTGACTGGATGTCTTCGCACACCATTGACAAATCACACAGCCTGAAAACAGCAGTTCTAGACTGGTGGGTCTCTAAAATTTCCTGGGACCTCCTGTGGATTTGAGCCTTCTGGTAATAGGCTTGAAATTCTAGAACTGCCTGTTGCAAATTTATTAAAATGGGCTTAGACCGAAGGTTGCAAACCACAGTTCTACAAGGCCTTATCCAAAAGCACAAGTTAGTGTGAGGATTCATGCTGAAATCAATATTAGGTGCCTTTCGAGAAGATGTGCTCGAGTCAGCTGTTACTGGATGCAATACTGGGATAAGGAATGAAAATGAAAACCATAGTATACAGGAGCTGAAACTAAGTGATTTAGTGTCCTTTGTGGCATTAATATTTTATAAATCTCCCTTCTCTATGATGCATTAGCTTTATAACTCCACTTACATCTAGCATTTTGGATCACAGTTAGCTTTTTATTTTTCTTTTTTACCTCCTCTTTGAGTAGTACTTCACTGGAGATGTAGGAAACAAATTAAGAACAGGTGAGAAGACAGAAAAATAACATGGTCTTGACAATAGAGATGGGAGCAAGCTGTGTAACTGTCTGCACATGGAAACATCAGCTCACTTAAGGCTTGTTCCACTGGATGAATGTGATTTGGAGATAGATCCCTTCACTAGGGTTTAGGAACCTTTACAAATGTGCAGCTTGCATGGGTAGGTACTAGGTTAAGTCAGAATGGAATTATTTCACTTAAGGCTTTTCAAACCCTTCTGTTAGTCCTCCTTCTGTATTATTTTAGCATGTCTGTGTATAACTTCAGATGCATTTTGTTTCACAAGGTCAAATTCAGAGCAAAGATTGTTCACTGGATGATGACATGTTCTAATGAAGGTGTCTGGGAGGAGGATGGAGAGGAAAGGGAAAAGTAGTTTGTGTGGGTGCAGAATCTCTTATGTTTCTCTGAATCAGATTCTTTTACATCTTATGGCATGGATAAGTGTCTCATTGCTCTGCCTGGACAATTGGGAACAGTCACAAACAGTCCTGCATTCCAAGTATGAAGTTTATGGTGCCTCCAAATTAGTAATCACTGACACAAGTCGAACTTGGTTACTTTCCCCTGGCTTTGACAGAAATAGTTTCCTCTGGTGCATTCACACCAGAATATCGTTGCTAATTTATGAGGCCTGTCTGCAGTGTGACACTGGAATGTGATGCTGGCAAATGGACATGGGGACATGCACTGAGGGGAAGTGAAAGGAAGCTCAGGCTTTATCTGGGGTCAAGGACTTAAGAATATAATACCCTGCTTTGGAAAGAGTAATGGCAAGGGTAGGAGGGGAGGCCATAAATTTATCACACCTGGAGTTCTCCTGCAGAAGCTTCCAGTGAGGTCGATTTTGTGGTTGGAGAATAAATCTCTCTGCTCCAATTATGACCAGTTTTTATTCTTCTTAACTCCCTTCTCGATGCTTAACTCTTTAGAAGCATTTTTCTCCACTTACTGAGTATCTCTGCCATGGCTAGGGTGGGTGACTAGCATTGCGTATTCCCAGTATAGCTATATAATAAAGTACATGTGCTAAGATCCTGAAACAAACTGTTATGTTTGCCTATTTCCCTCATCAGTATGTTAATTACTGGCATTAACAATAGAGTTGTTTGTTTTTCTTAATTAAATAAAAAGTGTAGTGGTGATATAACTGGTGAGATTGACAGTATAGGCAATAGTATTTGCTATCGGCAGTTCTCTGAAAAAAAAACCCCACACTTATAATGTATGGCACGCTAAGTTTAATCTCTAAAATCTATTTTATTTTGGCTCTGATATGTTTGTTTTTATCTCCTACTGATTCAGGAAGGCATTTGCAAAGGTCAGACAAGGAGCAATTTTCATGACTTTTCTTGATATTTTCAACATTGGGCAAAACATTCATGGTTTCGAATGCTGCTGAGCTGCATGTAGAGAGTAGTAGTGTCTGGGATTGCTGTGCTGAGAAATGCTCTGATTGACTGACCTGCCAAGGCACTAGATTGAGAGGCTGAACATGCTTCCTCTATGTCTGATTAGAAACTCCACAGATTTATAAATCTAGATGTAATGATTCAATCAGGCATGCACAAAATAGATCACATTCCTGCATACAGTTATGCTTGGAAAATATCAGTGATTTTAAAGTGCTGCATTGTGGGCAGTAGGAAATATAATTCGGGGTCCCTTTTTCTCATAACTGCTCCTTAGACAATGCTCTGGCAATTTTTCTGACTGCATTTATTCTATATGGAATGCACAGATGGCAAATGTTTGAATTTGGATTAAAACCTCTGAGCTCCTGGGAGGGAGGTTGTTATCTTGTACATACCTAAAGATGTTTCTCAGCCAGTGCTGATGCTGTTCACAGGCTGGCACCCTGAAGATGACAACCTTAGGCCCAGTGCCTGCCATGCAGTGAAATTTAGCAGTCAGGCGTTACCAAGATATCACCAAAGAAATACCACTCTATATTTAGCTGCAACATTCTTGCAATGACAGCCTCTTTGTGTGGCTGGAATTATTTTGTGCAAATCAGATACCCATAGTTCAGCCAGTTAAGATTGTAAATCCAAAGACATTTTCAGATTTTCCTTAGAAAAGGGCTTTTATCCTGGAAACCAGTGTGCCTTTCATTGGAAAAGTCTCCCCAGGGCTTCAGCACTATAGAGTTGAGTGTCATGTGCTGAAAATCCTTCTCCTATTCTCTGTATATGAAGAGAGGGGCCTTAGACCATTCTCCTCCCTTCTGTCATCCCCGGCAATCGAAGGTTAAGGTGGCTACCTCGGCATCCTTCTCTGCTTACAAAGAGCATCACTGTATTTGTGCTGGTGCAGAATTAGGAAAGATACTGGGAACTGCTCTGTTACTCCCTTGAACTCTGCTGGTGGAGGACTTAGTGGTTTTGTGTTTGAATGATCTGAAAGAAGCATTTCTGTAGTCTTTCTGCATTTATGAGTTTTTCCGTCAGGTGTGCTGTTACAATTACCCGCATTTTTGGCATACCCACCAGTACGTGCTTCCACCTGCAGATGGCACTCGCAATGCGCTGTACAAGCCTCCAGTTCTGCTAAGGGTCAACAGAGCTGCTGGTTCTAATCCAAGCTAGCCAGTGTGTAGAAGTGAAATGGAGCAAAAGTGGAAGTTGTTTCACACAGTGTCCCCGTGGTGTTCTACCCCCCCTGCCAAAACCCACGTTGTTCAAGGTCACCCAGAAAAACAGCCCTCCTATTTTTATTTTGTTTTTATACACAAAGCTGGGCGGTCCATGCTTTAATGCAAGGTGGTGCTTGTCATCTGTATTTATGGGATAAGCTGCTCTTGGATCCGTGGAGCTGCTTTCAAAGCTGTTTGGCTACAACACAATATGCTTGCAGCTACAACTGAGTTTTGTATTTAGTAACTGTGTGTGTATTTGCATGCAGTAGTTGGTGTATTTTTCGTAGTAATCCAAAAGCACTGATGTTTACAAGGTGAAATATCACAATTTGAGCATGCAACAAAGCACACATTCTGAACAGCCTTGATTCAAAATGTGTGGAATTGTCCCTCATTATCAGACAGAATAAGAAAGTTGACTGGAGTCTGAGCTGGGGCCATTGAAGTTCATGGGGTGTGTCTGTATGTCCAGTGCAGCAGCTCTTGGTTCAGGCTGGTGACTACAAGTTTTGATGTAGGTATGTGGCTAGATCATGTTTTCCTGACTCTGAAAGCTTTACAGGATCCATTTTGCCAAGGTACGCATGCAGTGCAGTAGACTATTCTTGAATTATTACAAAGAAGGAGTGCCAGACAAAATGCAAGTGAAGATGCTGAGCTTTACAGTATGCCATTTGGGAACCTGTTCAGTTTTCCTGTTTGGGGGTATCTAGGTTTGCTTTCCTCCAAGGCAGCTTTTGGAAGATGATGGTTAAACACCTGAACACTGGCTTTGAACCATTGAAGTTAATCTAATGTGTATCTATATAGTTCTTTTAAGGTTCAGCTCTTGCTTTTATTCTTCTCAGTGAAATAAATATATTTTCTGCAAGAGAAGGCTTTCAGAGGAGACCTTGAAAGCCAAGAGCCTGTATCATCATCTAGAAATCAAAGAACAGGTGATATTCTTCATCTGAGAAGCAATTTGTGTTCCAGTGTTCCTGTCTAGTGGATTCCCTTCTTCCATTTTACTGTTCCTAAAATCCTGTCACTTCAGAGTTTTCAAAATAACTCTTATTTGGAGATAAAAAAAAACTTTAAATGTAAATATGTTGAAAAATATGAAATATCCAGGGGACTAAGTAATGGAGTCCTGCAGGCGAAAATGGTGTTTTGTGATCTCTCAGTCCCACATAGTTTCACTTGAACTTCTCTAGAACTAGTGAGGTAATGGAATAGTCAGGACAAAGCTGAATTGCACATAGCTACTTGTTTGGCCTTCAGGATGAAAACCTAATGCTTTCCCATGCAAATTCCAGCTCTGTTGGATGTCATTGTTCTAGAGTTTGGCATGAAGTTCAGTAGCGATGTAAAACAGCTAGGCATAAATTAGGAACCAGTGTTGATAATGAGCACTTAGGGAACATTGTCCCAGGGTGATTTTTTTTTTAGTTTTTCATTTTTATTACTTTTTAAAATGTTGTGTCTTACCTGCTTGTTGAAAGGAATAGCTCACTGGATTTCCCTTTTGAGTTGAGTGACTAAAATCCTATGCAAAATGAAATACTGGGCCAAAATAGGGAGAAAGCAGATAATTAAAACTGGTAAGTGCTGTGCTTGAAGTTAGCAATAACAACTGTGGTTTCAATAATGCCAAATATTTTTTAAAATAACAAAAACATGAGACAGGCAAGAAAAGAATCAGTCCTACTCTTATCTTCATCATCCTTTGGGTGGTCACTAGCAAGTTCTGAAGCTATCATTTGCAGTTTCTTGTTCACTTTGTTATGTAAATGTATTCAGCTCTACACAAAGAGGAGAAAAAGTGACCACTGACATAAGATTAGACAAGCCTTTGTACTGTGGTGCAGGAGCTCCGGGCTCCAGAACTCTTCATTTCTTCTGTCTGGCAGCAGGCTGCATCTGGAAATCACAGGCAGCAGAGAAAAATGAAATGGCCTATATATGGGTTGTCTGTGAAGGTTATCTTGGGACTTCTGGATCTCAAAACTTCTGACAGCATAGCTGAAGGGCCGGTTTATCATGGAAGCAATAGTATAACTTTGTGGATGAAGTCTAGCAGCTTCTGGGTGATTCAGCACATACCTGCATTGCAAATGCAGAGATACTGAAATTGTTACGCACAGCCTAAGCCAGGACCCAGAAAATCTGGGAAGGGCTGAGCAGTATAGCAGTGTTAGATGTAATGCCATGGGGAATCAGCTGCCAGACCTAAGTCAGATGTAGGTCATGTAAGACATGTTTTACCTGAAGAAGTGTGTTACTCTGAATTCTGAGTACTCTGTGGGTATCAGTACTGAGCTCCATTGCACGATCTGGGCATGCTCGCGGAGACTTCGTTAGCAGGGGCTGCAAAAAAGACTATTTTGGCTAGTGTTCTGGAAGCAATGTAATTCAGTTGGTGGCTGTTGGTACTCCATGATCTAACAGTAATGGGGGACCTATTTTTAGAGAAGCCCTGTAGTGGCACAGAAATCTTCCCAGCAATCGTTTGAAGAGCTGTGCCTGTTGCACCATGTTTCTGAGTTTGCATTTCTCCTCAAGCTAGAAGTGATTTTTCTTTCCTATTTCTTCTCTTCCAAAATCACATGACAGCTGGATCTTTTCATGAAGCAGCCTGCAGCATGATTCACTATCTAAATGCTCCCTATAAAATCTCAAGGCTTGGCAGCACAATACATTTTTGACAATTGCCAGAAGTTAGCTTCCTAACACTGGTTTTATTTGGGTAGGTTTATTTTTGATCCTTTAAAATATGTTCCTTTAATTTGCCTATAAATATATAATGCTGTTTCCATGGCAGACTGGGAGACAATGAAGCTATTTAAGAAATACATATTTTTCATTCTAGACGTTCTGTAAAATGGAATTTCTTTTGTGTGTGGAATTCTGAGTTTTTGAATTGATTTCTTTTTGAATTAAAAAAAAAAAAAAAAACCAACCCACCAAAATTTCCTAAAAAAGAAGAATCCTGGAATTTGCTTGTGGGTTTTTTTTTTTTGTTCCCCCCCTCCCCCCCCCCCCCAGCCCACAAATTTCTTAATGAGAACATTAGAAAATTATAACACTGAAGCATTACATAACATGCATACTAAATATATTCAGTATGATACTGTTGTCTTAACTGAATAAACATGCAGTTGAAACAGACGATATTTGCCATTGATGGTTTCTGTGAAATATACCCACTTAGATGAGCCATTGCTGTTTTGACTGACCTATGTTTGTTGGTAAAAACCATTGTCATATAAAGGATTTTGATCCCCCCTGATCATTTTTCGTTGTGCTCTTCTTATTGGCAGGTCAATGGGTTATCAAACTGTACCTATTGATTCAAGGAGATTAATTGCAGCAATGTCCAAATCTCTTCAATTCAATTTCTCGTACCTATTGATAGCAGGCAGGCTTGTGGGGGAGAAAAGTGACACTGTGAACCTGATCGGTGTTTTTACTTTCTTGTCACAGGGCTGTAGAAGGAGCTGCATGTGGCTGTGCTGCTTCCTCTGGACCAGCCAGTAGTGTCTTTAGTAGAATGGCATAACATTAGCCACAGCAACTGTATTATGGAATTGCTGCAAATCACAAAAACACTGTTTTGCAGACATTTTGTAAAGGAAATTTCATGTAGATTAAGGCAATATGAAAGAGAACTGTATTCAGTAACAGAGCAAAATGATTTTCAAGGACAGGTTTCATTATCATTGTGCAGATATTCTGGGAATAGACTAACTGGGTCCAATTAATTACTCCATTGCACAAGATTTAGAACAAAATCACGCTTTCAGCTTTGGAGAAATTGCTTACAATTAACTTGTTTTAATGACTGGAGAATCCAGTTCAATGGCTGTATTTATACTGCAGGGAAGCTGCTTGGAAGTCTGGTTGTCATTCTCTTTTTTTCCTATTACAGGACCACCATTGTCAGGATGCTCTCTTTATGTCCACATCAGGCAATTGTCTAAAAACTACACTTGTATTATGAAACTATTGCAAATGTTTTATACTGATTATATAGAAATAGAAAGTATTCAACCAACATTTTATGGCATAGAAACCTATTTTTAAAATTTATTTCCCTGGGATAGAATTCAGATCTCAGTTTCGCCTGTATAGAAATAGGGCAACGTCAGTGGATTTATAGAAGTCTTTATAGATGTGCGAGAACAGGACCAAAAATCCTAATGTGTATATAAATGATTCACTTGTTGATTCAGTGCATGTAATCCCACCATTAATATTGCCCTCCGTAACTGTGGTCTGTGGGGTCTAGTTTTGTGTAACCAAGCCCCAAGAAAGCACTGGTTTATGTCACTATGGAACTGGCATATGGTTCAAGGCATTTAGGCATCTTTGTTCAGTGTCTGCTTCAGAGCACTACCACATGCAAAAGTGCAGGTTCCTCTCCTTTTCTGAGCTAGGGAGAGAAATTCTAAGATTGACATGAGAAAAGCAGGCAGAATCAGCCTTCTCATGTCACTGCACTTAAAAAAAGCTTGTCTGGGGAGAAAGTAATTGAAGAATTTGCAAGAAGTCAGGAACTGAGACAGGAGGTGTTTCTGAACTGTCAGTATGTGCACGTGTTTGTCTAGCATGATTGCCTATATTAGTATGCAGCTAATACAATAGATACCAATATGTGCTCCAAAACAGTGTGACACTGTGTTCTTTTAACGCATAGCCCTCGTTGTTAGAGTGTGTTGTTCAGTGCATAAAGGTTGTTTTTTCTGTGCAGTGTAGGTAACCCCTCGTGACATGAGTGAGATCCACAGCCATGCAGCAGAAAGCAGAGCCTGCTTTTGCCTCCCCCAGAATAATATTAGGACTCAAAGCAAAAGTGCACAGCATAAAGTAATGTTTGTGACTCATTAATATCAGGGAATGGAAAGTGCAGACTTCACATTAAATGTGTCAACCTAAGAGCTGAAGCGGATGCATGGAGTGTTCAATGAAATGTAGTGTGTTTCTGCACAGAGAGATGGTTGGTGATTGGGTCCTGCTTGTTCTGCCTTTGGCCAGGATTTATATTGACAACCAGAACTTGGATTTGTCAATACCCACACATCAAAGTTGAGTGCAGGAAGGACTTGAAACCTGCAGTGCTTCATGGCTGAGAGAGAGAGAGGTCTAGAATGATTTCACTGTTACTTTCTGTAGTCTCGTAGGGTTTGTTTTAGGTTCTAAATGGACCTCGTTGAATCCTTTTTAAAATCCGAATTAGGTGTTTGTTCCCACCACAGAAGGACGATCAGGGGACTGGAGCACCTTCCTTATGAAGATAGGCTGAGAAAGTTGGGGCTGTTCAGCCTGGAGAAGAGAAGGCTGTGTGGAGACTTCATAGCAGCCTTCCAGTATCTCAAGGGGGCCTATAAAGATGCTGGGGATGGACTCTTCGTTAGGGACTGTAGTGATAGGACAAGGGGTAACAGGTTAAAACTTAAACAGAGGAAGTTTAGATTGGATATAAGGAAGAAATTCTTTACTGTAAGGGTGGTGAGGCACTGGAATGGGTTGCCCAGGGAAGCTGTGAATGCTCCACTGCTGGCGGTGTTCAAGGCTGGAGTGGACAGAGCCTTGGGTGACATGGTTTAGTGGGAGGTGTCCCTGCCCATGGCGGGGGGGTTGGAAGTAGGTGATCTTAAGGTCCTTTCCAACCCTAACTGTTCTATGATTCTGAGTGAGAGAGAAGCAGTCTCACAGCACAGCCAGGGCTGCGCAGCCATGCTGAAATATCAGTTGACTCACCAGTTGTGTGTGCTCCCCCTTGGGATTGATATTTGGGTCACTAGGGCATTTAACTATTGTAAATTTAGTTTACAGTATAGGCACATGTAAATGTGGGACGGGGGAAAAAAAAAAAAAGGAAGATACTTCAGAGCACAGAGCAGAATCTGCTTTGTGTGCTAAAATAGGAACACAAAATAAGGAGATTATTTTCAGATGAGAATGATGAAGGGAGTGTGAATTACTGCCTGGATCTGCTGGGCATGCCTCCAGGGGAGGGGACAGGTGCCCAGATCCTACTGCTCGGGGTTTGGCACGAAACTGGAGCTCTGGGATAGCAGGCAGAGAGAGAGAGATCAAAAGAGAAGTCAGAGAGAATTTCTCTGATCTTTGTTTTTATCTCTTACTATGTCCAATCTTATCCTTTGGGGCTTGATTTGGGATTTTTGGAGGGGAAAGGATTGGAAAGGAAAGGATTTGGCCACATGAAAGAATACACTAGAAAGATCTCAGGATTTTTTCATAGTAAAAAATTTGGCAGACGTTGACTAGAGAGGCAGTAGCTAATATACCCGCAGTATTCTTCGAGATCTACTACATGCCAAAGATCAACACATTATATATAGCATGAAGATTTCTTGTGGGAATACTGTTCTGTACCAGATCTCTCATGTAAGTCATTATTAACATGTATTTATCTCAGCTCATGTGTGGCTGCCTAACAAAAGCCAGAAATAATAAAACCAGAACAAAAACCTGTTATCTTTCTAAATCTTTGTCGTGATTATGCACAACCTGAATTGAATTTCACACAGCAGAATACATTTTTAAAATGAGCCCCATATGAATGCTTCCTGACCAACATGAAAAATATTAGTTCCTGTCTGGAGCTCTTCTAAAATTTTTGAATAAATCTGGTGTTAGGTGTATCAATAAGTAAAATGGTTTATTACCTCCAGGGTAGTGAAACCGCTTTTATTTTCCCTCATTATAAATATGCAGTACTTCTCACTAGCTGTTACAGTAGTTCTTAATATTTTTAAGTTTTAGGGAAGACAAAGCCCTTAGTCCATTTTGCTTTGGTGTCACCTGTGAAGAATTAATTTGATGGGTAAGCCATACAGACAGTTCACATGTCAGGGAAATAACAGTGGTGAAAAACTGGTTTATAAATCTAATAAGACTAAGAGAATAGTTTCTACTCACTTGAAATAAATCCCAATGTGTAATCCAAGGTGGAAAGCTGAATTAATGTTGACAGTGAAGAGATTCTGAATCCAAAGGGACCATCCTGCTCACCTGCTCCTGAGGATGCTGAGCTGGAATAAGGAGATGAAGTAAAAAAGTTACTTCAAGTTTAACTGAAGCTGGGAAGGCTGCTTAATTCTTGTTGAGGTCAGAGAACTATCTGCCACCAAATTATCTGAGGTCCAGAGGGGAGGGGGATGGGAACAGAGTTATATGACTGGTGGGCAGGTGGTCATTCTTGGTTGCAGGGTATATTGAGAAACCTCCTTCTGCTGAATGGAAATATCCAAATTGTCAGTAAAACAGAGATGATGTTGGTAGGTTTTTTTTCTTGTCATGTGTTTTGTCTCTGGCAGGCAGTGTACTGAAGTGTAAGGTTTGCTTTGGATGAAAAGACCAACTTTTCAGTGATTCTTTGCTACAAGTTAAACTTACCAGGGCAAGTAGAAGGGATCCAGAAAAACACCAAGAAACTCCCTGCTTCCATCAAGTCTAGAGGGACTATAGACAGTGCTAGCACATGGTTCCAGATCAGGTGTACCACAAGACATGATGCCCTCACTGAGAGTATCTCCTGCACCACTTCACACTTGGGTCAGTGCATGGGAGCTCATGAAATGCCACGTGTAAGGGAGGTAATCTTTGTTGCAAAGGACCAACAGCAAAAATGTCATTAAATCTCTGCATCCTTCCTGAGGTAGCAAGCTGTGCACTGGCTCTGCTAAAAGTCTGTGGCATACCTTCCTCCTGTATTTTTTTCTGCCAAACATCAGTTTGCTTGTCAGAGGAGGATGTTAACTTACGGCAAAATACAGTTACTGCAAATCTTCAAGTCCTATGATACATTTGTGGTAAATTTACCTCTTTGCAGCAGCCTGTGTTGCATTTTTGTCACATATTACGAGACAGAAAGAAACTGGAATTGTTATGGGATGTGTACATATGCAGTACTGTGTTATGCTCCTGTCTGCCTAGGCTTTACACTTGGCTATGTATGAGTTCTTAAGCTGAAAGCTCTGGAGAACTTAGGTCAGAGTTTTGCTGAATTTACTTCTGTTAAACATCTGGTTCTGTGAACAGTACCATGTCATTCAAAACATGCTTCAGGAAAGGTATTATAACCTGTCTCTATGTTAATGGAAATAAAGGCATAGCTGAGGTGGGGTAGTGACTGTTGGGGAAAAAGGGAGAGGACATGTTTTGCTGTCTTACTTAAAGGTGGTTTCTAGACGCTAGAAACAAAGCCAGGCAGTTTATAGAATCCACATCCACGTAGGTTTATTTCTGCTTCTTTTCAAGGCAGCAGAACTGGCAGTTGTATTTGGTACTGATTTTTTCAAGTGATGTTGACTGTCTGAAGCCTTTTAATACTGTCATCACTGTGTCTTTGCAATCTCCAAACTGTGAGCATGGTATTAAACCCAGAATGCCTGAAGTTACTTCATTCCAGGAGACCAGCAAGACTTGATAAAGCTGTCATGATTGCATTCATGCCTGCAGGGCTCAGAAAACATGCGAACTGAGCCTTTGGGATAGAGAACAGTACTGTCCCCTCCCAGATTGCCACTCACCTTGGAGCTGCCACATTTTTCTTTGGTTTTCCACTCACCTTTCCCTTTCTTCTTATCACAGAGAAGTTGTGGAGCTTTGCTGTGAATTGTCTGGGCTTGTTGATCATATTTATCACTTGAGAAGCTTTCAAAATGCTGCATTTCATTCCTGGTGGTTTGCTGTCTTGTGCTCCCTTGTCATTTCCACAAAAGAAAATGCTTTTCTCACCTTCGCTGAGTTTCAAATGCTCAGTTACCTTGCAGTTGTTTGAGCAAATCTTATTCATACACTCTGCTAGTTACCCAATTATGAAATCATTGCACAGTGATAATACTGTTTTTCTGGTACACTTACTATATAACACTAACGAGTATCAGGGGTTTTTTGGCCTTAAAATTAGTTTGGTTTCCTGTTTGCTGCCAGAACTAATGTATAATGGCATCTCAGTCTGTCTTCATTGTTCTGAACTCCTTGCTGTTGCTTGCTTTCATATGCCTGTTACTGTGCAAAGATCTCGAAAAAGGGATCAAAGTCTTTTCATGAATATTACCAAAAATCAAGTACTAAGATAAAATCTGGCCAATAATAATCTGTTTGAGTTATCTTCCCTAATTCCTGTAGGTCCTTCTACAATCCATAAAATATTGAAAATATTGAAATGGCAAGAGGAGTATTCCATCATCTCATTTCAATCTGCTCTTTAGATATGTTTCTCCCAGAAGACCATTAGGGTGACAGTTAAAAATAAACAAAAGCCTATAAGTACAAAATGAGCCTACATATCAAGTAGATACTGTTTTTATTTAGGGTGCCTTAAGGTGACGAAGTGCGATATAACTTGTGGCTTTGAAGGGCCATGTGACCACCTCAGTTAAAACTGCCAAGTTTTTCAATGCAAATCTTTTCCACTGATGGTTTTTAGTTTGGAAGCACAGTTGTTTGTTTATTAGACCCAGTGCATGAGCCTTCCTGGGCAGTGCTGCTTTCTCAGCCAGCAACCTCTCTTGATCTCAGAAAAGATGCCAAAGACGGACTTTGTGGGACTAAAACTTCATTATTATGCCCAAGGGGTGTTCTTTGAGTTCTTATTCGGAGCTCTGCTCTAGATCAAAACCTCTTAAATCACACGTTACAAAGTATAAAGGTTCTGATATTTTCAGCAGTTTAAACTGCAGTTTCTTCAAGGATGCGTATCAGACTCCAGTGTAATCCTGCAGTGATATGCCCTCCTTGTAACATGAAGTGTGCAGATTCCTTCCCTGAAAAGTGTAGGACTTACTTACTTCATATCAGGCAAGTCTTTAGTGGCTTTTTTCGTAGAGGAGATTGAACATATAGCTAATTAAGATAGGGAGGAAAGTGGAAGTTTGCCAGGCATTAGGTGAAACCCGTGGTGGGTGTAATCTTTCTTCCTACTAAAAGAAATAAATCCCTTGTCTTTCCCCTTGCAACCAAAATAAATTAATCTTGCAACTTAAATAAAATAAAAAATCTGAGCAGAGCTTTGGAAAGTCTAGATCTTTGCCAAACATGCTTTGAGCATCCTGATTTAGAAGTAAATAGCTCCAGAAGCATTCAAAGTGAAGTCCTTACAGAGATAGTCACTATGACTATTAAAGAGTACTACAATTGAGTGATAGTTAAGGTGACCACACTGAGCTAAAAAGTTAGCTTGTTCTTTGTATGTATGTGATATGTGCATGCCTATATGCATAGAATCACAGAATCATAGAATAGTTAGGGTTGGAAAGGACCTTAAGATCATCTAGTTCCAACCCCCCTGCATGGGCAGGGACACCTCACACTAAACCATGGCACCCAAGGCTCTGTCCACCCCAGCCTTGAACACCGCCAGCGATGGAGCATTCACAACTTCCCATCTATGTATCTTTGCATACTTATTAGTATTAGATGTGATGTTTGGTATTAGATAGCACTTAAAACATTATTTCACTATATGTTTTACTGGCATTTCAATGAATAATGGTTATGATCACACAGGAGTTAATTTGCGTGATTATAGTTATACGAGTATTCTCTGCTTGATATATGATTGCACTCCTGATTGAGCTGAACAGTTGTGATAAAATATATTATAGGCATCATTTTTTTAACTGAAGGTAAGCTTTCAATGTGAAATAGCACAGAGAAGAATTCTTTTAACTAATGTCTTTCTAGCTATTCATTCTAATCTTGCTTATTTATTAGTTTGAAGGTGTAAGGTAGCTTTTAAACAATTTATCTGGGGTTTCAGCATTTGATATAATGTGTAAGTGTCACACTTTTGAATTCAGTAATAAATTCACCTCGGTTTGTATGTGAACCATGAGGGAAAATCATAAATAAAAGATAACGATGTATGGAAAAATATATGGTTCTTGGTGATGGGTCATGGCGATGCTATGTCATATCCACCTTGTCATTCCTGAAAACTGTTTAGTTCTCATTCATGCTGAAAAATCCCTTATGTTAATATACTTCACTGAAAAAACAGAAATACTGGAGGTGTAAAGTAGTAATTAGTATCAGCATGGTATCATATATGGCCTCTTGGACATCTGAAATGGGAGCAAACTTCACATTCCCCCAATCTGTGGATGTTTTTGAACTGAGCTAAGTTGCAATTCTTAGAACAGTTTGGATTGGAAGGGACCTTTAAATCTCATGATCAGGGACATCTTCAACTAGTTCAGGTTGCTCAGAGCCCTTGTCCAGCCTGAACTTGAATGTTTTCAGGGGGCACCCACCACCTCTCTGGGCAACCTGTTCCAGTGTTTTACCACCCTCACAGTAATGAATTTCTTCCTTAACTCTAGTCTGAATCTATGCTTTTTTAGTTTTAAACTATTACCCTTTGTCCTATTGCTTTAGGTCCCACTGTCCCATTTTTCTTATAAACCCCCTTTAATTATTGAAAGGCTGCAATAAAGTCAAAAATGTCAGTAAAGAAAGTAACAATGCATCAGTAAATACAGATGCTCAGTCAGAAAACGTCTGAAGAAAAATAATTTCAAACATCGTGAATGAGCCATGGTCTCACTGTAATAAATGAGAGGAATAAGGACCTTTCAACCCCAGGTACCAGCTGCAAAGACAGCTTTTCCAGAAGCTGGAAGAAACCTTTTCTATGCAGTGCTTGTCTGCTTAAGCATAGGTGATATTCCAGACACCCTGTTTCCTAGACTGTGTTGGCGAATAGATGCAGTTCTGATAACAGTAGTAATTTTGTTGAAATTGTGTAGTGGCCGATACTTGGACACCTACTCATATGTGCTTGCGCTCACAAACTTATGACCCTCATTTGTTAAACTACTTAAACAGGTGCAATTCATTCATTTAAAGGTAGGCATATTCTTATGTGTTCATCAAAAGATAAATATAACAGGCCGTGGTATTTGAAGACCTCAAACTTCAGTAAGGACAGTGCAAGGAGAATTAGGGCAAGTTTATGACTAGAAGAAGTTAAGATGAATTGCCATGTTTAAGGGAAGAACTATCTGCAGAATAAGGTGTTGGAAATGTGATTAACCTGGATATTTAAAAGGTCTGAAGAAGTTTCCATTCTATTGTGCAGTAGGGAATAATACTGATAGAGTGAGTGGTTGTGTGACCTTAGAGAGGTGGTCTGCCTTTTACTTCTATAACTGTAATTCCTGGTAAGTCTGTTTTGAATTAGAACAATACAGCACAAGTTAAGAGTATAGGTCTTGATTTGATTATGTGAAATTCAAACTGAATAAAATCACATCTTACATTAGATCATCATATGTATTTAGCCCTTGCCCTGCTTAAGGGAGGAAGAATTTTGACAATGATGGATGCTTCATTAAAGTCCAGATTTATTTATCATAGAAATGCTCCATTGTGGTCACTCATTTTAGCTTTAGAATATCAAGTTACTAAAGATATAATTCTTCACAAAAACCTGACTGTGAGATCACTTAACCTAAACAAAAAACTGGAGGTTTTTTTTAACAAGGTGGCTTGAGCAAAGAATCTGATAGCAGTAACTGAGCTTAAAAATTAAGGGCAACAGTTGTTTATAAGGATTGAGAAGCAATGCAGAATCAGCTCCATAATTATAATTTTGCAAATGTGAATCATGCTGTAGTTTTTGTGGGGACAAATGCTACCCCTGTGTATGTGCAGAACAAGGGTACAGGGCCTCTGGAGTTTTATTTTTAGCCCTTTGCCATTTTTTATCTCCTCCTGAGATCTTGAGTAAATGGCTAGGAGGCTGACCCAGTTCTGACTGAAGTCAGTAAGATCGTTTTTTACTGTTTTCAGTGAGAGATGGATCAGGCTTTGAACTTCGTCTTGACATCCTATCTCCACAGCAGGAGTAGTTATACTGAGGTTTCATCTTTGGTATTGAAGAATCGAGTCAGAACTCTGAAGAATGTAAAGGAGATATCACATCAGAGAAAGCCTAACAAGTCTCCTAAGCTTCAGCCTGCAGGCATAAGATGGGATTCACATGACTAGTCTTTCGTCAGGAAGATCAGATCTAATCTAGTCATCTCAGTTCTCTCTCTAGTCAGTACTTACTGGCCTCTGGAGATGTTCCATGACTTTTACATGGTAAAACCTAGGTGACAAAGTTCTCTGAATCAACACGAGGTACGTTTGCCTGGAACTGCCTTTCACAGCCCCAGAACTTGATTAATACAGAATAAGGCAGATGAGTGCTGCCTCATTCTCCTTCACCATATATTAACATCTACTTAGAAAGTGCACTGTCTAGGGTATGTAGTGTTTAATGTGATAATGTATCTAATCACCTGCTCTGTTCCCCTACTTCATGTTCCTCCTGATGTACATAATTAAACATTTTTATGGCTAATCGGCATTGTTCAGAACACACTGGAGATCTTAGTTACAATGAAAATTTCTCAAATATAATAAACAGCTGTCAAGTTCTGTGCAAGGAGAGATACTTCTGGAAAAAAAAGCCCAGATTTAGGGCATGAATTCTGCCCTGGAATACCATTACACACAGCTATTTCCAATGTAATATGTCTACAAATATGTAGCAACAAACTAGTTACAAGTGTAGTTGCTAGGAGTAGAGGGAAAACTACATGGAATCATTTGCTGAAAATGCACTTGGTGGTTCAAAACCAAAATGTTACACTACGTTCACTGATGCCTTTCACTGATGTCAGTGAAAGCACAAATATATATAATTGGTATATTTGTCTAGTTTGGCAAAAAGAAGGCTGAAGGGTGACCTCATGGTTCTCTACAGCTTCCTCAGGAGGGGAAATGGACTGGGAGGTGCTGCTCTCTTATCCTTGGCATCCTCTGATAGGATGCATGGGAATGGTTTAAAGCTGTGCCAGGGAAGGTTCAGACTGGACATTAGGAAGCATTTATTTACCAAGAGGATGGTCAGACGCTGCAGCAGGCTTCCTGGAGAGGTGTTTGATGCCCCAAGGCTGTCAGTGTTTAAGAGGCATTTGGACAATGCCCTTAAGAGCATGCTTTAACTTTAGGTCAGCTCTGAATTGGTCAGGCAGGTGGACTATATGATGGCTGTAGGACCCTTCAAACTGGAATAGTCTATTGCATTCCATTCTAATTTTTCTCTAAGTGACTAATATGTTGGACTTCTTTAGGTTGCAATACATATCATAAATAGCAAAGGCAAAATATTTCTGTTCTGCTGCCTCCAAGCTTGCAACAGTCCAAGAATTAACAGATGTGTTATTTGGTATTTTTCATTTAATTAATTTGATTTTAATTAGGGAACAAAAAAAAGCCAAATACTTGCAAACCAGAATTGGGACCCTTTGTTTGGTTTGTACTGACTGCAGTGCTATTTTCTGTGTAACAGATGAGGCCAGGCACAAACTGCACTCAGCCCGTGGTTGCTGATGTTTAGAATCCATGCAACTCCTGGGTTAAAAAGATTTAGAGAGAACAGTTGATGAAACATTTCTCTGGCACAGAGATTATGAAAAAACAATGTTTGTTTTGACTTTAAGGAAATCTCTTAAGCAGTTTGCTCAAACAGCTGTGTTTAGACAGTGAATTTCCAATGCAGCAATGGCTTCGTATGTGTTAACCTGGAGGCACAGTGGAATCTCAGCTGAGATCTCATACCTGAGTCAAAGACAGAAGTGGATCCTGATGTTTTTGGCATTTTTTGGTCCAAAATGCAAAGGAAAGTGTGGTAAACGTAACAAGCAAATTTCACATCAGGTTTTTCATAAACCACTTTTTTTAACTTGCTGCAGAATATCAAATGGTTAACAGCTGATGAACCAAAGATACAGGGAATCCTGATAGTAAATAATTGCCATGGGATAAGACAACAATCACTTTCAATTCTGAATTGTGATAGGGATATTGTATAGGTTTTGTTAGTCTGGTTCTTTTCATAATTGTGGGAGGTTGGTTTGTTGGTTTTTGTTTGTTTGTTTTTGTTATTTGTAACAACAAAAGAGAGATGAAAACCTTCTGATTCTGTCTAAAATGAACTCCAAAAGCAATATATATATATATAGCCATTTCCACTCTGAAGGGTGCAGTTTAATTTTCTTATGTTTGCAGATTGCATCATTGAAATAGGTGATTATGTGAAGATTAGTATGGAAAGATTATTAAGAGGTTTGAGAAGGAATTTGGTTTTGTGCTTGAAATGGTGCACAAGTATTTAATGCCAGTTAGATCACTGAGAATTTCAGGTTCACATGACAGTTCTCTTAGGGGTTAATGCAACAACAGGAAAAAATGCCGTAGAACTCTAACATTTCTGGAAGCATGTAATTTTGTAACTCATAGCTTATTTTTTCTGTGAATCTTGTGCTATTATTGTTTAAAAGGAACTAATTTCCACAGATGCAGAGGAGTGATTCTTCATGCGGTATCTTCTCTGGAGGAATTAACCATTTCTGGGGTTGCCTTCCTCAGGATGCTGCAGAAAACCTTCCATGGATCTGCAGTTTGCAGAAAAGGTTACAGCCATGATTATCCTTATAGTAGCAAAAAATTTCCCTCCATGGTTGCATTAGCACTTACCTTCTTCCAAAGTTTTTAATCTTGATGCCAGTTTGGAGTTGTACCTAGACCAAGTGCTCCTGGTAGATCCTGCCAGATCTCAGAAAGGCTTGGAATCTCAGGTAACCTCTTCTGCCTGAGGGCAGCAGGACAAGGAGACACTGTATACTTTTCTTTATCATGAGACTTTGTTGGATTCCCACGCTGCCTGATCCAGGGTTAGGTCACACCAAAACAGTGCGAAGTGCTTCAAAGAAATGAAATAAAGGTCTACTCTGAAGAGCTTACTAACAAAAGGGCAAGCTCAGGATGAAAATGTTCAGAGCAAGCAAGCAGTACATTATAGTAACAACCAAGATGAAGCTCTCAGGTTCAACACAGCTTTTGTTCAGCACTTGTAGAGAAATAGATGCACATGAAAATACTTGATTTGTGTAACAACTTCTGATATTATTTATGTGCACTTTTGGCAAATGAACAGAACAAAAGTAGAGCAGGCCCTCACCTTATAAATAACCTCTAGCTTGTTTGGCTTGTACTGTTTATATCTCATCTGACAGCAGACGACAATCCTTTCATGAGTAAGTCAAACTCTGGGGTTCAGGGCAAGTGTGGGTAGCTCCCAAATGTGGTTGCTTATCTGAAATGTATCTAAAACTCTTAAATCTGCAGCAGTGAGCTGGAAATCTCTCAGCACGAAGCCGCCTAGAATGGCAGGGGTAAAGATGCTGGTGTTTTTCCTAGCATGAACTGCACCTGTTTTTAAAACCCAGACACTTAGCTGTGAACTTAGCGGGCAAAGACAGAAAAAGAGGTGAACCAAAATTTCACCATACTTGAAATACCCCAAAATCCAGGGCCTAGCCTACACCCTTTTCACCATGCAGTGTTTTTGTATCTGATCATTGTATTGGTGAACTTACCTCATCTATATGTCATCAGGTACATCACATGTTGGAATCAGTAAACTTGTAATGGTTTTCAGCAGAGATGAACAGAAGTATATTAGGTACAAATGCAGCCAAGCTGTAGTCATTCTGTGTTTCAGCAAAGGTATTTGTGTGCCATAAACAGAGAGTGAAGGCTTTTAAAAGTATTCTAAATGTTACAAATAAAAGCAGGAATAGCCTTCTCCACAGGGAGCTGGACTGGTGTTTGAGCTGTTGTAGTGGTAATGTGTGAAAAACCCTCGAGTGGAGTAGACTTTGAAAAATAGTGCTAGCTTTGGCATTTGTTCCAAATACTATTGGAAGAAGATCATTCAGAAAGGATGCTGTTAAGTGAAACTGGACCCTAATTCAGGTCATATTAAATGGAACATTTTTTACAAATTCTCAGCTAAAAAGTTTTCCAAAAAATTATTATTAAAACATAACATTTTGCTGCTGTTAACAACCTAACATTATAGCAGTGGCCTGAAAGTGAGGGAATAAAATTTACTATTAGTAACAAAACTGTCTAGAATATGTTCTTCACAGTCCAAAAAGAGAAATGCAAATACTGTATATTTATAGTCAGACCTCAGAAACTGGGAAAATGAACAGTGAATGAGCTCTTTTCTTTCAGCTTTTTATAACTGGAAATATTTTCTCTCATTAAACACTTGGAGGTCAGTCTTTCGTCTTTGTATTGAATATTTTCTCAAGCAACAACTATTGATTGCAGCAGGATGTTATCTGAGTAAGAACAGCGTGACTTGATTCATGACTTTTGTTTGACAGTGTTACTTTAACGCAAGTGTGTGTGCAGTGTTCAAACGTATTTTGTGTATAAGCATCCAGTTAATGCATTTTTTAAACTGCGAAGGTTTCTGAGTAGGATTTTTGAACGGGAAAGTGCTACAATTCTGCTTCTATAGATGGTGAGGTTAAAATTCCCAGTGGGAGCAGTCTTAGGCTGACATTGAGCATTTCCGAAGATCTCACCTGGTACTGGAAACACCCTTAAGCTGGTATCTTTGTCCATCCTTGTTTTTATTGTGTTAAACACCACAGAGCATTGGCCACAAGTGAAGAAAGCTTTTCTACTGTAACAAGGCCTGGCTAAGTTTAGTTGGCTAAACATAGCTGGTTAAACATAGCTCCATGGCTATGGAGATGGTTGCAGTCCCTTTCCATTTCTGCTGTTATTTATGAGACTCTGATGTATTAGTTTAGTGGTGTTTTCCAGAAACATGAAAAAGGAGAGAAAGGATGGCCAGGTAGTTTAAAAGCTGAGGTAAGTTTGAGGGAATTTACCTCTGTTCCTCCGCAGCCTGGCACGGTCTTGGGTACATTGCTTCACTTCTATGTTCTTCAGTTCCCTTTCTGTAAAGTGGGGATAATACATCACATATTGCAAAGGCTGTTTCTATGGGGTAAATCTATTCATGATGGTGAAGCGTTCAAATTCTTATGTAATGGAGGGCGCATGGCCCGGTGCAACTGGAAATGTTACCCCTCCAAAGCAATTTCAGCATACCTACTGGCAGCTGCAAGCTAATCAGATAGACTTACTCCATTTAGAAATATGATGCAGTACAGTAGATGAGAGGAAAAAACGTAGAAGGAACTTGAAGACACAATCTTTTTAAGTTATCTCGCAAAAGCCAATGAAAGGCAAATGTTTCTTGAGCCTGAGACGTATCCGGCTAGCATGATTACATGCTGTAATGTGATAGCCATTGAGAGTCCTTTGCAATGAGCTTGTAGCCGAGTATCATGTGGTTAGTCCCACTTGCTTCATTATATTATCTTTGAGAAATTCCAGGGGACTTGGAAATAAACAAGTGGACAGTCCTGTTACTGTGCCTGGCAGAATTGGGATGGGGTGGTGTGTTTCAAATAAGAAGTTATTTAATGTATGTGGCTTTATACATTCTCTTTCCACAGAAGGCAGTGTCAGTAGGAATTACTACTATTGTTTTAAAACTCTGGTAATCACTTGCCTTTCATGCCTTTGAAAGTATAAACAGCCTGTCTCAAGGGTTTACTTGCCACAGTTGTATTGCTCATACTCCATTTCTTGCTTTGTTTGCTGGTAGAATACATACACCAATGCAGACAAGCTTTTGGAGGCTGCAGAGCAGTTGGCTCAGACTGGAGAATGTGACCCTGAAGAGATCTATAAAGCAGCTCGGCATCTGGAAGTACGGATTCAGGATTTTGTCCGGAGGGTGGAACAGCGGAAACTTCTCTTGGACATGTCAGTCTCCTTCCATACCCACACCAAAGAGGTAAGATGTTTATGAGCGGATTTTTCTGTGTATTGCAAAGTGCTGCAAGAGTCTGACTCTGAAAACTCAGATGACAGAGAAAAGGCATCTTCACTGCCCGGGGCTGATATCCAGTTCATTTGATGCATATGACTAACTGTTGTAAAGAGGAAATAAAATATGAATGAAATGAATTATATAGTACACTAAAATACAGGGACAGCATATCTAACATATCGAGCAGTGCTTAGTTCTCAGCTAGCATATATTGTTATAAAGCAAGAATTATTTTGTAAAAGCAAGAGTTGATGTTACCACATTAGGTATAAATATGCTAGCAGTGTGACACATATCCTCAGAGGGGTTCCATTTGAATGTAATGTTAATTAATGTAGCCATTACTATTAAGTGTTACTGGAAATCTTACATTTTTTAATGAGGTAGACTTCACTTTTTGAAATTATGGTTAAAGAGCGAATAGCCACATACTGATAGAGTGAATTAGTGAGGACCTGAATAAATGCCGCTCAGTATAATTGAAAAATATCCAGAGATAAGGCTGTCTTGCCAGAGATAGAGTGGACAGGACATCAAATGGGAGGCCACTGGGGATGTAATTACAGCATACTTCACATTTTTCTGTGGACCAAAGGCCATTCAGTGATGAGTGGCTTTTAAAGACAGGGTTTCTGCTAGGAGAGATGGAATTAGAATAGCTGTTTTCATGCTCTGCAGCATCTATTAGCAAAAGCACACTTGATCAGAAAGATTCTCTTAGAAGCTGAAAGCTTTGCCTGTGTTAGTTGATTTGCATGTCACAAAGAAGTTGTGTATAGCAGGCTTCAGCATGCTGGGGAGCCTCCTTAAGTAGAAGGTCTAAGAGCATGTATATGTGTGTATATATATACATATATATGGCGGATGGAAATACATTGTGTCCATTATAGTTATTGATACATTAAGTTCTCCTTTTACATCCTACTTTTGCAATATACTAAAATCTAGTTGCTACTTACTGTGAATAGTACTATTGTTTCCAGAGTAGCTCAAATGCTTGCAGCTATGCTGGTTTGCCACAGGGAAAACTTGATTGGTTATTTCCTCAGTCAAAATTATTTCATAAGAGTTTCCTACTGTGATTAATCTCGTTTCACCTGTGCAGGTGGTGACTAATAACACAAAGATAGGTGTGACTTCAGGAAGTTATCAGTATGAAATATTTTCTATAATCTAAATTTCTTCTGATTATTATTGGTACTGTTAAGCTAATTTGGGTTTGGGAGCTAGAGCTTCCCTGTTTGAAGCCGTTTGAATTGCAGTGCGCTATATGTACAAGAAGTGAATCTGCCTGCTCCACTCACCTGGTTTCAGTGAGCCCTCTTTCGGTGTGTAGAAATGCAGATGTTTAAAAATGCACTTTTTATTTTTTAAATTATTACTGAAACAGTCTTTTGTGACAGGAGCAATGCTGTTTACTAGATACTGACAGTAAACCCTAAATCTCTGCCTCATTGGTGTTTACACATGGGACAGATTGGTGCAGTGATGCCTTTTTGAAAAGCTCAGGAAGTACTTGCTGTCAATTTTAGGGAGCCCGAGAGTGGACTGACTCTGGTTGTCCCTCTCTGCAGAGGGAATTCGAGGGAGCTGTGGCATAAAACTGAGATATCAGCAAAATCATGGTGGACACAGGAATCCCCTTTCATCAGAAAGAATGACAGCTGTTGGGTTGGGTGTAAAGAGGCTGCTAAAGTTATTACAGTCTCCAGCAGTTCCCCAACATCAGAGGATGCACAGGTGCTCTCTAAGAGAAAGGAAGTTTTCACTTACCCCCATGTTAACTCACTCCTGTGGGGGCCAAATTCTGATTTTCTGCAGGTTCACTGAATTTCATTGTGTGTCACAACCTGCCTCCTTCAGTGACATTGAAGGAGAGTCAAACAGCCAAATACCTGAACTTTTTTGCCACAAATAATAAGTGAGGAAATTGTTGCAGTTTTAGTGTTTGTCTGCCAGCTGTGGTGATCCACACAGATGCAGTGAAGTAACCGAAGTCTGCCAGGGGGAAACTAGTGCAAAGGGCCAAGCTTTAAAACAAGAGAACCTCAGCACGTGTTTGGATCTCTATTTACCTTTTTATGCTATAAATAGATTGGCTTAAGTAGAAATGCCTCATTGCTTGGCCTTGCTTGGCCCTTCATGTGTGTTGTAAAATGGCAACTTAACCAATATAATTGTCATTCTTCAGTATGAATATTGAAACAGATAGCTGGATTCCTCAAAAAATCAAGAAATACATTTTTGCCTTTTTTTGCCACCATACCTGTGACAGTATTATGTCACACAGAATCACAGAATCACAGAATAGTAAGGGCTGGAAAGGACCTCAAGATCATCGAGTTCCAACCCCCCCGCCATGGGCAGGGACACCTCCCACTAAACCATGCCATCCAAGGCTATGTCCAACCCCACCTTGAACGCCGCCAGGGATGAAGCATTCACAACTTCCCTGGGCAACCCATTCCAGGGCCCCACCACCCTCACAGTATAGAACTTCTTCCTCAGATCCAATCTAAACCTCCCCTGTTTAAGTTTAAACCCATTACCCCTTGTCCTCTCACCACAGTCCCTAATGAAGAGTCCCTCCCCAGCATCCCTATAGGCCCCCTTCAGGTATTGGAAGGCTGCTATGAGGTCTCCACGCAGCCTTCTCTTCTCCAGGCTGAACAACCCCAATTTTCTCAGCCTATCTTCATACGAGAGGTGCTCCAGTCCCCTGATCATCTTCGTGGCCCTCCTCTGGACTTGTTCTAACAGTTCCATGTCCTTTTTATGTTGAGGACACCAGAACTGCACACAATACTCCAAGTGAGGTCTCACGAGAGCAGAGTAGAGGGGCAGGATCACCTCCCTCGACCTGCTGGTCACACTCCTTTTGATGCAGCCCAGGATACGGTTGGCCTTCTGGGCTGCAAGCGCACACTGCCGGCTCATGTTCATTTTTTCATCAACCCACACCCCCAAGTCCTTCTCCGCAGGGCTGCTCTCAATCTCCTCCCCGCCCAACCTGTAGCTGTGCCTGGCATTGCTCCGACCCAGGTGGAGGACTTTGCACTTAGCATGGTTGAACTTCATCAGGTTGGCATCAGCCCACCTCACAAGCGTGTCAAGGTCCCTCTGGATGGCATTCCTTCCCTCCAATGTATCAACCGAACCACACAGCTTGGTGTCATCGGCAAACTTGCTGAGGGCGCACTCAATCCCACTGTCCATGTCCTTTCCCTGTTTCATACCAACTGATCTCAGTTGGTTCCTCACTGGGCCCTGACTAGAAAACGTGCTCAGCCCAGTGAGACTTCCTAGTCTACAGGGCTTGGCTTGACCAAATGCAGGTTCTTCCCCACTTACCCACTTGTCCAGGTCAGATCTTCACCATCCAAGCTCATTTGATGAAACTGCTTCAAAATAAATTCACTGTATTTGCTGGGATTTCAGTCCCAAGCAACAAAGATAACATTATATTGCAATTTTAAAGTCGGGATTTATCAGGAAAAAATCCCTTTGAGTCAGTAGCAGTTTTAATTGAGTTAGAGAGCCCAGAGTCAGATTTAAATTATAGAAGATAGCAAGACAAAAAATCCTTTTGCTGCAGCAGTAAAATACAGGGGGTTGGAGATCCATTGCTGCTGTTTTAGCAGGAAGCATTCCAGTTATAATGCTGACACATGCCTTTCTGATTAACCTTGCCCCTCCTACTTTCTTCATGCTGGACTGTACTATGTCCATCCAAACCCATCACCTTGGAGTGTCTTGGGATGAGGAGAAAGCAGTTTAGCTGGCACGTTAATGTGTTTAACACCTAACATATGTTGCATGATTCTAGAAGGCATTATTAGTTGATAATAGCCATCATTATTCATCCTTTGTAGTTCTTAAAACCATTTCTTAAACTATTAACAACTGGTTTTCTTATGTCCTTGAAAATTTCTTGGCAATAATGCAGGAAACTTTGGCCTAGATGTATTTTTCATCTAAGTTTCCAAAATTCTCATTATTTCTTGATATATTAATCTATTGAGACATAACTGGTAAAAGGGAGAATTAAGTACACAGAATTGGTCTTACTGGCATGGTCTGTATGGAAACATTCTGAATACCTTCCTGCACAGATGAATCGCATTTGCGATGTGATAATTCCCAGGCATGGATGAGAACATTGATTGTGAACTCACTGCTTCACCTCTACTCTGCTCTGCCCACCTCTTCATCTCCTCATGTGACTGCTCAGATTCCCAGCACCTGAGAGGCTTTTAACAACTCCCATTTTTAAAAAGCGATCTTGTCAAGGAATGTTTCCTTTTGTAATGTGGCTTTCTAGAATTTCTTGAGGACAGTGTATAGTGTTGAATTAGAGAGTTGTTTAAATCCAGATAACCCATGAGCAATGAAAGTTAAGAGTGGCTTTTTAATAGTACCTGAATCACTGCTCATTTAATGTGAATGCATTATAAAAGGATTATAATGCGTTCACAATTCAATAATGGGTCAAGCTGAATAATGACTTACATAATTGAAGGAATGTGAAAAAGATTGCTAATTAAGCATAACAATAATTTTTATTATTTATTTTAAGTGGCCTTATTTAATACATGCAACAGTCTGAAATGATGACTTTCTGGTATTGTAAAAACATTCCAGAGGCATAGATTTAGAGCAGTTCCTTAAGTGATTGTTAGTATCAGAATTTCTGAGTAATGTCTATGCCTATAAAAGAGATGTTGTGTTCCCCACTGTCCTACAGTATTTATGACACCCTCTTAGTTTATAGTCAATACCTTCATGCCCTTTCAGGCCAAGGCATTCCTGATAATGCGAACAGAAACCCGGTACACTGGAAATCAAATCCAATTATCTGTATGGCAGGGTAAAATTATAAATTATTATCAGTGGGATAAATGTGTTCAACAGACTTGTTACCCGAGTAATTTCTCTCAGGATTAAGTGTGATTCAATTCAGGTTCTTACTTCAGATCTGAATCGGTTATTGGCAAGATTGTCAGATCATAAATCTCATCATAGTTGATGCTTTTCTGTGAGCTTTCAGCTGCAAGGATCAAATGATGACACCAGATTCTTGGCTGTCATTTCATTTTGTTTGAAAGAGAATAGTATTTGAGCCTCCTACAGAAGAGGTTGCAGATGTGATATAATCACACCCTGAAGACTCAAAAACCTCAAGGCAAATAAAAGCATTTTCTAATTCATTGTCTGAATCTTAATATTTTACATTGGTCTCAGAGTTTTAAACTTACAGTTCTGAAGTGTACTTTACATTTCTAGATATAAAAATGTAGACACAAAAGAGCACTGTCACCATTTCAATATAATTAAAAACATTAAATCCTCTTGCATAATTAAATGATGACTTAGGATCTCGTAAATGTCTTTATTTTCCATGCAGATTTTCTTTTCTGTTTAGCAGTCATAGTTTTGTTTTACCTGCCTTAAAGTGCCAGGAAATAGAGCAGTTTCTGATACAGCTTCAGTGCTGGTGGTTTAATCAACAGTATAGAATGGGAATTACTTCTTTCAAGTAAATGTGGAGGTGAGGCTACAGAGATATAGCTCATGTAATATCTACATGCAAATAAATTCTTGGCTTCATCAGCAGAATTTTATGCTTTTGGGATTAATGTAGTTGCTTAAGAGCAAGTATATGTACTTTAATGCATTCTCTGTATTACTGAAGTAAAGATTTGTTGTGTTACTTCTTGTATTGGCAGATAATGCAGTTGCTAAATTAAGAAGAAGCTTCACTTTACGGTATATGGGTCTTTACTGAACTACAAAGGAGTTCTGCAATTGTTTCATAGCTCTTTGGGGCATGAAAAGCATGTTTTACCCCCTCGAGGTTTCTCATTTCTCTGTGGGTTTCGGATTACCATGTTTGTGTTGAGTGAAGCCCAACAGGACAGCAGCAAAAAGCAGAAGCAGTCCTGTGGTTTCAGGTCATACGCCATGTGCTTTTTTGGCCCTTGGTAGGTCTGGAGAGCAATAGGAAGAGGTGCTCAGTGCTTCAGTTCCATGTGGAGCCTGCAAGGTCTACCTGGACCACAGAACGGGGATGAGTATGCTCAGGAAATACTTAATGTTGAGAAAAATGAACTGCCATACTCTTAACAGGTTCTTACTGAACATGTGAACTTGGTAGACAGGATCTGAGTGATCAAATTTGGGCTAATTTTCACAGGGATGACATAATGTATGTTCTTGACATCAAGGTTAAACCCTGCAAAATTTCAAACCCTTGCTTAAAATCACTGACTGTCTGGAGCATCTCATGCGAGCAGAAATAAGACTCCTTTTCTAACACAGGCCAAGTAACTCCTTTTTCCCCTTCCTCTCATTCTGAGCCTTTTACCTCAAAATTCGTCAAGTAAAGCCTCGGGCGAATACCTGGTATGGAAAGTTTCACCCTAAACAGCTTGTCTGATAAGGCCATGAGAAACTGAGAGCAAAGTTTGGGACCATTAAGTGTCAGACAGCTTACACCGACCTAAATTATTTGTGGTCAGCAGGTCACCTTGATCACCCCATCAATATCAGTGGGGTTACTCAAGTGAGTAATGAGAGAGGATTTACCCTCTCAGTCAGGGACAGTGACTGTTTTATTGCAAGCATTACTAACTTCATTTTACCTGATAACCAAAACCTGTGAAATTAAATTCTCCCTGCTTCAGTTGAATATCGTGATTAGGAGATTATTTCAGTGTAGGTCACTAATTTTGACAGAGCTTGGCCCTCACATTGTGGCAGAGTTGCTGGGAAGATGGGAGCAGAAAGCTCATGTGGCTAAAGTCAGCTACTGTTGACTCTCATCAGAAGAGCTGACAGAATGTCTCAAAATTAATCATGGAGCAAACATGACAGTGGTACTGGGATATACTCTATTACCCTGTCATTCATTGTAAACTGACCCAGGATTCAAAGTTAATGTTACTGAACTTAATAATTTGTTGTTTGACTTTAACTGTTAATATTGACATCTCAGAGTAATCACCCCTTAGATAATAAAGACCTGTGGTGAAGGGGATAATCACTTTTGCAATTTCACTTGCTGAAAACTTTTAGAAGTCCTGAAAAGGTCTTGTTCTCTGGGCATGTCTACTCCAAGGTATTTGTCTTACACACTTATACACTACTTATACACTGTCCTAGACATTGTTTTTGTTTGTTTTCTCATATTATGGTCAGATTTAAAAAAAATAGGAAGGCATAAAGCACTAAAATAACCCAAACTTGCTCTCTGCACATAATATACTCATTGACTGGCCTTGTCACATCCTAGAACTTCTTTAGGGTTAGAATGAAGCACCCCGTGCCTTGTTCAAAAGCTAGAAAATATTTTTCCTTCAGTGGGATAAAATTGACAGCTGAGGAAAGTACAAAGCAGCATGCAAGGGATTAAGGAAATGCTGAACCGAGAAAAAAAGTGCTCAGTTCCCAAGCATTCGGATAGTCCCATCAGAGTGAGATTTGCAAGCAGAGAGCAGAGGATGCGGGAAAAGTAAACTACCAGAGCTTCACATATAGGTAATGTGTGCAGAGCTTTGCCTGGAGGACTGATTCCTTGAAGAAGACAGGTACTTGCCAGTTTACTGTTACCATTCTGATAACTGGGACTGTAGAGAGGGTTCTGCTGTTACAACAAATGTTATTCTTCTGTGATGTGATGTAAAAGTTCACTCTCAGTTATCAGCAATTACCATGAAGCAGCAAAATAAGAGCAAATCCCCCTCCAGCTCCAGGACACAGACTGTGGCTTTGACCAAAAGCATTCACCAGTCATTCACATTGGTGGTTTCTTTGCAGAGTTAAATCTTGACTGTAAAGCTACCAAGGATCTGGGATGGAGGAACCAAGACAGCTGGGGTGGTGCAGGGTGCCCCTCTGTCCTGTCTTTTTGTGGTCTAGAAGCAAGGTTTTTTCATGGAGGATTAAGAAGCTGGGAATGAAGAGAGCTGTGGTATCCTGGCAGCACATCCTGCTCTTGAGCAGGGGAGTTTGAAGCACAGCCAGGCTGCTAGTGAATAAAGTTCTACCATCTGTGATGGCAAAAATTGTGAGACAGAATCAAGGTAATAGGAATTAAATGCTTTTAAACGCAGCTGCATAAACCAAATGTCAGGAAGTCAAACCTACCTCAGAGCAAGGGCAGGCGCACGGAAGAGAAGTTCTTTCCATCATTCTGCCAAGAATTCCTACAGAGTGCATTTGAGTTAGCACTCATCTATCCATATTTTATCCATCCAAGCCTATTATCCATATTTTTCAGGCCATTCATTGGGATTTCGACTGACTGCTTGGTTTCACTCAAATATTGTCATTAGCTTTCCAGGGCCCTGGCATGTAATTTATGAGTTACAGAGATGGGTTTCCAGCCTGTATGCCTTGCTCTCCATATAACAGAGGTTCACTCTGCAGCTAGAAGGGTATTTTATGAGCACCTTTAAATAGGATGTGCCAACTCACATAAAGTACCCTTCTATTAGTCATATTACAGCCCATTTTCCTGATTTCCTGAAGCTGAGGAAGATGAGCCGCTTCCCATACCAGTGTGTGGGCTTGCAGCTTTTACTGCTGTGTACAAAGGCAACAGATTGGGCAGCCAGTGATGATTTGCATACTGAGTAAATCTTCATCAAAGCTATGCAGAGACATTCCTGTGGTTCTCTGCTCACTCAAAAGACACATGCTGTTGCACCTTAAATACACGTATGCAACAGAGTCTACACAACTAGTTTTAAAATGGTTAGTGTTAATGTAGTGGTTCAAGTTGATGAATCCAGTAAGGCACTTTGGTTAGAGAAAGGTCCCACAGTCTGTTTAATCTTCAGTAAGTTTCAGAATGATTCAGAATCGTCACAAGTGATTAATTTCTGTGATTCCTAGGACATAGTGCACAAAGTTGCAGAAATGACTCAAAGCGGCAGATCAGGGTAAGTCTGCTAATAATGAGACCAGTCACTGGAAAAAGCACAGAGAGAAGAAGTAGTGCAACTCCCATTTTAGAAGTAATAAAATGTTTAGAATCAGTGAACAATTCAGAGTAAAATGGAACGGTACCTGCATTTATTTAAGTAAATTGCTGAATTTGTAGTGTATATTAATAGCTATGGAAAGCTCCTCCAACACTGTGTACTGTGTTATGCTGGTGTAAATCCGAGTGAATTTTCTGATGTAGGAAGAACTTCTCCAAGCCTATTATTAGTATGATCAAGTGCAGAACTTGATTTGCTTAGTACAATTACTGCAGTTAATTACATCCAGATTCATGATTACAAATAACTCATATTAAAATTATATTAGAAGAGAAATATGTTTTTGCAATTCATAGAATCATAGAATAGTTAGGGTTGGAAAGGACCTTAAGATCATCTAGTTCCAACCCCCCTGCCATGGGCAGGGACACCTCACACTAAACCATGCCATCCAAGGCTTTGTCCAACCTGTCCCTCAACACCGCCAGCAATGGAGCATTCACAACTTCCCTGGGCAACCCATTCCAGTGCCTCACAACCCTAACAGTAAAGAATTTCTTCCTCATATCCAATCTAAACTTCACCTGTTTAAGTTTGAACCCATTACCCCTTGTCCTCTCACTACAGTCCCTAATGAAGAGTCCATCCCCAGCATCCCTATAGCCCCCCTGGAGATACTGGAAGGCTGCTATGACGTCTCCATGCAGCCTTCTCTTCTCCAGGCTGAACAGCCCCAATTTTCTCATCCTATCTTCATAAGGGAGGTGCTTCAGTCCCCTGATCATCCTCGTGGCCCTCCTCTGGACTTGTTCCAACAGTTCCATGTCCTTTTTATGTTGAGGACACCAGAACTGCACACAATACTCCAAGTGAGGTCTCACAAGAGCAGAGTAGAGGGGCAGGATCACCTCCCTCGACCTGCTGGTCACGCTCCTTTTTCCAGTTATCGGGAGCTTCACCTGACTGCCATGATTTTTCAAATATGATGGACAGTGGCTTAGCAACTTCATTTGCCAGCTCCTTCAGGACCCACGGATGGATTTCGTCTGGTCCCATGGACTTGTGTGCATTCAGGTTCTTCATGATGGTAAGAAGCACAGAACATCTGATTCTTCAATTACAAGCCAACTTTTTCTCCTCAAGCAAATAGTCCCTGAAGTTCATTTACATGACCTTGGGCTGGGGATCTACACACTCTCTCATGTAAGTCCAGCTACCCAAATCGTGTTTCCCTTGAGAGGAGGTTATTTTGTGCTATATCAATCTGGTCCATGCAGGTCTTGGAAAAGATGTTCAGGCATTGTAAATCCTTTTGCCATAAGCAAGGTTACTAATTAGGAAATCATCAGCGTACAGAAGCACCAAATGCAGCCCAACAAAGGATGAATGTCAAGAAATTGGTGAGGAACAGGGAAAAAGCAAGAAAGAGGTTAGGAAGAGATCAGATGGGGTTTTTTTTACAGAATGTTCCCTTTCTTTCCACTCGTCATTTCTTCCCAATCAGTTTGGTGGTATCGGACAACATTTTTTCTTGCAGCAGGCTGTCTCATCGTCTGTACCTTACGGTGGAAGTCACATATTGTGGCATTTCATATTCCATGTCTGGTCATAACCCATCTTGTCACATTTTATTAGGTATGCTGTCATTGTGTGGCACTTCATTGGTGGCATGCAGTCACATTGCAGCTCATCATTGCATACATTGTTTTCTAAGTTTCTGCTGACATTTACATGAGACCTTGAATGTGACTTTGGAAAATGTTGTGAGATATGCTTCCAATTTATAACAACCATCAGTTCTTTCAACTGTAACAGCAATAGGTGCATTCTAAGTGTGAATAAACATCAGCTGATGAAGGTTGATTGTGCCAGAAAGTTTTGTTATCTACACCATGTTGGTGTGGGAAATCAAGGTAGAAAAGGCAATTTCCTAAAGGGTGTGCAATGAAGCTAGATTCACAGCAGAACTTGAACAGGCACTTAAAGGTAGACATGGGCTGAAGTCCTGCCATAAATTAACCTCAGCCTGGGGCTATGTGACTTACTAATGCATATTATGGAATAGGTAGTTGTTACTGTTCAGAGTAGGTTTGTGTAAGCCTGGCATAATAGCAGAGGAAGACAGGGTTAATGGACATCTCTCTCTGGAGCAATTCTGTTTGTGATGTTCTTTTTTTTTTCTCTCAACCTGACCTTGGTTCTCTGCTCACTTATGTTACAACTCATGGAGTGGGAGCAGTGCCAACTAGGTGGGAAAAGAAGGTCCCCATATTTCACTGAATTCTTCTGCATTCTGCTCTGGCCTTCACTGTTGTGAGGGATGTTCACTTCACTGAGTTGGCATCAGGTTCCTTTTCAGGCTGGCTCTGTAACACATGATGCTTCTCTGACATAGTAAAGAGGTAGAACATATATCCTGCAAAGTTGCTTGTTTCCATTGACATCCATGTTTTGAACAAGAAGCAAAAATGTACAGTGGTAATTCTCATGGATTGAACTGACTGCTTATTTGCTTTTCATTGATTCAAAGGAAAAAAGAGGCTTATAAAAGGTGGAAGCAAGGTGAGGTGGCCTGGGAAGAATACAGGGATGTTGTCCGGGAAGCTAGGGACCAGGTTAGGAAAGCTAAGGCCCACTTAGAATTAAACTTGGCTAGGGATGTTAAGGATAACAGGAAGGGATTTTATAGGTACATTGCCAATAAAAGACAGGTTAGGGACACCGTAGCCCCTCTCCAGAAGCTATCGGGAGAACTGGCTACCCTGGACTTAGAGAAGGCTGAGGTTCTTAATGACTTCTTTGCCTTAGTCTTCACCGGCAAATGCTCTGACCACACCACCCAAGTCTTGGAAGGCAGACGCAGGGACAGTGAGAATGAAGACCCTGGGCCCACTGTAGGAGAGGATCTGGTTCAAGACCATCGTAGGAACCTGAATGTATACAAGTCCATGGGACCGGATGAAATCCATCCGCGGGTCCTGAAGGAGCTGGCAAATGAAGTTGCTAAGCCACTGTCCATCATAGTTGAAAAATCATGGCAGTCAGGTGAAGTTCCCAAAGACTGGAAAAAGGGAAATATAACCCCTATTTTTAAGAAGGGGAAAATGGATGAGCCAGGGAATTACAGACCAGTCAGTCTCACCTCTGTGCCTGGCAAAATCTTGGAGCAAATTCTCCTGGAAGGCATGCTAAGGCACATGAAAACCAACAAGGTGGTTGGTGACAGCCAGCATGGCTTCACTAAGGGGAAATCCTGCCTGACCAATCTGGTGGCCTTCTATGAAGGGGACACGGAACTGATGGACAGGGGCAGAGCAGTTGATGTCATCTACCTGGACTTGTGTAAAGCCTTTGACACTGTCTCCCATGACATCCTTGTCTCTAAGTTGGAGAGACATCAATTTGATAGGTGGACCACTCGGTGGATAAAGAACTGGATGGATGGCTGCACGCAAAGAGTTGTGCTCAATGGCTCAGTGTCCAGCTCGAGACCAGTAACGAGTGGTGTCCCTCAGGGATCGGTGTTGGGACCAGTCTTGTTCAACATCTTTGTGGGTGACATGGACAGTGGGATTGAGTGCGCCCTCAGCAAGTTCGCAGATGACACCAAGCCGTGTGGTTTGGTTGATACATTGGAGGGAAGGAATGCCATCCAGAGGGACCTAGACACGCTTGTGAGGTGGGCTGATGCCAACCTGATGAAGTTTAACCATGCCAAGTGCAAGGTCCTACACCTGGGTCGGAGCAATGCCAGGCACTGCTACAGGTTGGGCAGGGAAGAGCTTCAGAGCAGCCCTGTGGAGAAGGACTTGGGGGTGTTGGTTGATGAGAAAATGAACATGAGCCGGCTTCAGTGTGCGCTTGCAGCCCAGAAAGCCAACCGTATCCTGAGCTGCATCAAAAGGAGCATGACCAGCAGGTCGAGGGAGGTGATCCTGCCCCTTTACTCTGCTCTCGTGAGACCTCACTTGGAGTATTGTGTGCAGTTCTGGTGTCCTCAACATAAAAAAGGCTTGGAACTGTTAGAGCAAGTGCAGAGGAGGGCCACGAAAATGATCAGGGGACTGGAGCACCTCCCATATGAAGATAGGCTGAGAAAGTTGGGGCTGTTCAGCCTGGAGAAGAGAAGGCTGCGTGGAGACCTCATAGCAGCCTTCCAATACCTGAAGGGGGCCTATAGGGATGCTGGGGATGGACTCTTCATTAGGGACTGTGGTGAGAGGACAAGGGGTAACACGTTCTAACTTAAACAGGGGAAGTTTAGATTGGATATGAGGAAGAAATTCTTTACTGCAAGGGTGGTGGGGCCCTGGAATGGTTTTCCCAGGGAAGTTGTGGATGCTTCATCCCTGGCGGCGTTCAAGTTGGGTTTGGACATAGCCTTGTATGGCATTGTTAATGTGAGGTGTCCCTGCCCATGGCAGGGGGGTTGGAACTAGATGATCTTAAGGTCCTTTCCAACCCTAAGTATTCTATGATTCTATGATTTCATTACTCAGTGTTTTTAAACTGTTTTTTAGGGGATTAAAACTCATTTCTGGCATTTGCAAATAGCAGCGTATAAACATTGGGTGTTCTATAGTTGTTCCAAACGTGCAGGCATGATTTTCTTAGCAGACGCTTTAGGGTTTAGATTTTGTTTAAAGTGGTCCCTTATTCTAAGTCAGAAGCATTAATTTCTAGGTAACAGGCGCAGATGTCCTTCAAACCACTAGTAAGTGGTCTCATTAAGTACTTCAGTAAAATGAAGGGTATTGCATCAGAAAAGAGCTGTATTGTCTCTTGGATGGAGGGAAATTGCTTGTGTTTTACATTCAGGAAAGACACCGAAGTTGTTGCAATGCATGAGAGGTGCCAGAAGCTCCCCCAGAAAAAGCGGGGGTGGAGTGGTGTCATTCTTTTCCTCTGGTCTAGTAAATAAGAAAAGAATTATTTTTCTTGTTTAAAGCCATGGTTACCTTGACAAATAAAACCTCAGTTCTGGAGCTTCCATGGACCTTCAATGTGAATGTTTTAAGGCTCAGTATTTGCTTCAGGCTTCTGTGTAGCTGACAAGAATAACATTTTTGGACGTAGCTTGCATGAGTCAGCTGTGTGGCTAGATCTCTTTGGTGGACTTAAATCAGGTTTTACCACTAATGCCTTAGTATTTCCATATCCAGTTAATCATACCAAGGCACAGATCAATTTGAAGGAAGCACAACAATTACTTTTATGTTACTTCTTCATTGTTTTCAAGGTTTAGTACATGTTAAATAATACAGTGCAGAGATTATCTCGCTTTCTGGACATGTGCATCACTGGCAAGCTTAATAAAAGTCACCACAGCTGGATGTGAAAATACTGCGTTAGCTTTTGAAATGTCTGTGTACATCTGCATATGTCCCCTGTACTGGATCAAGTGGTACACTAGCAGTAAATTAGAGTATGTATGAGAATGGGACAGGTGCTCACAAATTTTGCTTCTGCTAAGAATAAAAGAAGAAAGTCAGTTTGTGCAAATATGACACAAAAGTTGTCCTGTGTAATATGTCAAATATTGATGAAAAAATTGAAATGGGTCACTCAGTCTAACCTATTCTTTAGAGTAGGTCACAGTACAAACTAGGAAATGCACAAGTTGTATGGTGATTTGGGGCTTTAATAGTCAGGATTTTTTAAAATTAGTTGAATAGTTGCATAGGAGTTAAACATCTAGCCCTAAGAGGGACTGATTTTCCTGAGCCGTGACAAAAAGGATGTGATTTCTATTTTATGATTAACAGTTCTTCTGACTCTGGTGTTACAGTGACATGGAGTTCATCTTTTCATTGCTATGGCTTTCACAAGTGGGGCTTGGTAGTAATTTATTTCAGGTGCTGTTAGTTGTAACATATAACCCAGGAGGTTTTTAAATTGGGTTCCTGTTGTAAATAGTTCCTGAAAGATCTTCTTAATCTTATTAATATTGACTGATTCTTTGTATTAGGATTCCCAGGGATTGGTGGAGTATAAAGGATTAAAGGCCTCTGAGTCAAGGATGACCTAGATTCTGATAAATTTTTTTTTTATGCAAATCCTTACAATCAGAGGTCATTAATGGAAACATCTGAAGCTAATGTGACTTACTATGTTTGAGTGCTCTCTAAAATTAATGAATGTTTTGGCTCCAGGTGAGTACAGTACAGTTTATGTTTCAGTATTTCAAAACTGCTTTGATTTATACATGTACACAGAAAATTACTTAGGATCTTAAATCATTGAGTCATAGAATAGTTAGGGTTGGAAAGGACCTCAAGATCATCTAGTTCCAACCCCCCCTGCCATGGGCAGAGACACCTCCCACTGAACCATGCCCCCCAAGGCTCTGTCCAACCTGGCCTTGAACACCGCCAGCAATGGAGCATGTCAAAATCCTTTTAGCTACTGAAAGTTGGGTTGTGGAGATGCTTTTGAAAACAGGGTTTCGTCTGAAGTCACGGGGGGGGGGGGGGGTGTGATATCAGAAACTTTCTTATCTGCCCTTTCTAGCATGAAAATTTAAAGAAAACAGCAGACTCCTAACAATGAAGCAAGTTCTCAATTTAATTTTCATTTTTATAAAGGAAATTCCTTGAGCTTTTTTGTTATCTTACGTGGAAAAATGAAGTATGACAAAGGACATCAATAAATTAAAAATCTACTGGCTTTCCTAGCTCAAAACAGAAGGATAATTTATACACTTGGCCATTTTTCTCTTCTGTATTTACGATGTACTCTATTACTTGAAGATCTGATAAGCAGAGAAAGTAATTCACTTGACCAACTTGGCCCTGCCTGTTATAGTCCAGCTGTCCCTACTGTCTGAGTGGGTGCAGGGACCAGATCAAAACCAGGAAGATTCTGAGTGTAATTCGTACATAAAGGCATTAATGCATTTTCCTTTATGGTGGCTTCCCAAAGTTCAGCATTTAGACCTCAAGTCACATATGAAAAAGCTCTCTATTTGGTTCTTTAAATATGTTGTCATTCTTTCATCTATGTCTCAAGCCTGACTACTTTATTGTATTTGTTTCTTTTATAATAGTTTCAGTTTTAGCCATGCCTTTCTTCTGAGAATATGGAAATATATAAATAACCTGAGCAAAGACATTCCGCTTGAGTCCAGTAGTAGGATAGACCCTTATGATGATGCTATTTAGGAATAAGGAGGCGTTTACCCAAAATATTCAAAGCTGACTCTAACTGAAAAACCTTCAAATTAAGCATATGTTTTAAAACTTGTTTGTGTAAATCTGTTAAACAAGAAGTCGGTAGCAGAGGTGGGAACAGAGCACAGGGAGCTGTGTTCTCCCTGTTCTGACACCATGAGCAGTGCTGGGAATAAGTTCTGATGTTTGATTATTTCGGTGTAGATCAGCGTGATACCTTTGAAGTCAGTAGCGTGTGTATAGTGTAACATTCAGGGACCGGCCTTAGGTTTGAACCCTAATTGTGAGAAACTTGGTCAGCTGGTGCTCTAAAATGTCACTCTGCTCCTTTCATTTTACGTGGACATGCAGAATTTGCAGTCTCAAAACAAATCTTGTAAGATGGGGACCCAGTGCACCTCATTTTGAACAGGAATGTTTTTAACAGCTCTTTTGCCTCCCCCACACGGCGTCTGTCATCTCCTTCATGGGTATCACTAGGTCCCTTTCAGAGAAACTGCTCTGCAGCTCCCTGGGACAGCAGGCAGAAGTGCAGCCCCACTGCCGCCAGCACTGCATCCTTTAGCATTTCCCAGTGCAACGGGTTGTTTCCCACTCATGTACTTCTCTGCTACGTTGCAGAATTTACCAGCAGAATGCGGGTTAATGGGGCAGGCATGGCACAGAAAATAGTCTCTCTGGTGGAGCTGTTAGGATTTGCTGGCAGACTGCCAGCTCAGTTGGTGCAATTACACGCTCACTTTTCAGAGCAAGCTTAAAGGGGAAACCTCCGTTTGCTCTAAGCCTTTACAGCCAAGGAGACGCTGCTGGGGCTTGGCTGCCACTGTCCAGATCTCTGATGAACAGCTGGCTGGAAATTCTCATCTAAGCACCTACTCAAATGATTTGTTGTTGTTGTTGTTTGGAAATTGGTAGTCAAGACTATTTAAAATTTATGGGATTGATTGGTGATATTGCTGTGTCCTGTGTCTGGATTTTCCCAAAGTTGAAAAGCAGAGTCTGAGGTGTATTTGACGAGGGGGTTAAGTGGTAAAAACCCACAAAAAGCTGAAACAAAAAAAACCCCAAACCAAAACAAAAACCCTTCAAACACAAACCCTAAACCCTCCACAGAACCTTCTGCCTGGGAAAGCATAGCTGAGCAGACACAGTTAGACTTCAGCCAGCACCCTACATACCAAAGATTTTTAGGTCTGTTCTGCAACAGGCTTCAGCTGCATGTGAAATTAATAGCAGCTGATAGTACACAGCGCCTGAAAGGGTTAGCTTATCACAGATGTAGGGCATTGTAATTTGTTACTTGTATAAAGAGTTAATCAGAATAATATAATTTGTTATTGTTGCATAATAAACTGAAATGCAGATTAATTTTGGGAAAAAATATCTGATACTGTATTTATTTTCCTTCATTGCTTAAAATGGGATTGCATCAACCAGAATTAATAACCAGTGTATCATTTTTGTTTTAGAAATTTTAGGTCAGTTTTCATGTGAAACGTGCAGCCCCAGTTAATGTTTACTGATGAGAATTAGAAAGCAAAAGGGTTAAATCTCAATCCTCTCTGATTGATATTTCCCTCCCCTCCTTCCCAGCTGTGGACATGGATGGAAGATCTGCAGAAGGAGCTCTTAGAGGATGTCTGTGCTGACTCTGTGGATGCAGTTCAGGAGCTTATCAAGCAGTTTCAGCAGCAACAAACAGCTACCTTGGATGCTACCCTCAATGTTATTAAAGAAGGGGAAGATCTAATCCAACAGCTCAGGTAAGCATCCACCTGGAGGACAGGTGTTAAGAAATCTGATGTCTGCTGTGGTTTAGGCATGAATGAATAGGGAACTGTGAATTAGGATTAATTGGGGGAGTTACCAGTTCTTTGCTTATTTATGATTCTTCAAATTCTTTGAGTATTTTATTGAAATTTCAGGGACTGATTTGTGTGGAGTGATTAGAATAGTTTGTATCAGCACTAGTTCCTGTTTGACAGATTATTTATAAGCACAGTGAAGTGAATTGAAACAGATGTATTTGAGGTGAATATTTTTGGTGTTTACAGAAGACTGTTAAATGGGTGTGAGCTGAGGCCTTGTGATTTATATGGTTACCCCTGATGTAGGAGAAATGTATTCCTCTTAATAAAATATACACGTGTCTAACAATCTTCACTCTTTAATTTTGCATGCAGCATGCTTCTATTTATCTTTGTCCATGTGGGGTTTATTCATAGTATCAAAGGGGGTTCTATATTGGCAGTTCTACTCACATTACGAATTAAAAAGCTTATTCTACCCAATTTAAAATACTTGAAGAGACTGGCTACACAAAATTGGGTTGTTGTTTTTTTTTCTTTCTCAATCTATAAGCATAGTAGGATGAATGTTTGCAGAGGAAGCTTACACAAAACTTGTAGTTGTGAGATCTCTCTCATTTGTTCTTATTTTTCTGTGGTTTTCTGTGGCTTTAGCTTTGACAGCTGTGGAATTTTCCTGCCTTTTAGTGATGTTATTGAGCTCAAAACCAAGTCAAATACATCTTTAGATGTTTGTATCATTACAGATTTCCTTTACCTGCATGTACATAGTGTGTATGTTCTGCATACATATGTAACATGCAAATCTGCCAGGTGTTATGCGCTTTACTAGAGATTGTGTTATCTTCCTCACCCTAAGATTTCCTAATCTGATGCCTTCAGTCACATGCAGAAAGCCATGAGCTATGATACGGAAAGCCTAAGGTGCTATAGAGCACAGTTGGAACTAGATTAAGGTCCCTTCCGACGCTAACCATTCTATGAAGGGCCATTGAGGAGCTCTGCCCTTAAAGGCCTTCCTGGAGTCCCTGAGGCTTCTACTACAGCCATGTGCTTGAGTTTTTCACTATACTTTTTCCTGTCACCCTGGTTGGAGGGTCTTCTTACTTAATTGGGGGCAGGGAGAGAAAAAGAGGGAGATTAGAAAGGGCTTCTCTAGGTTCTGATTGTCACTGAGCCCTAGGCCCTAAGCAGCCACAGAGGAGAGCCTGTGTAAATTCCTAGTCTTGCTGTATGTGGCTTGTCTGTGTCACAGAGGGAGAGCAAGGGACGTGAGCTGTGGTATTGCTTGCCGAGATCAGAGTTGGAAAGGCAGGATTAGGAATTATGCTCCATCTATCCATTTGTTCATCTTTGCTGATAAGTAGGAAGGAAACCTGTGTTTGGGAAGTGAGCTGGCAGAAGGACCAGGCTTTAGATAAGAAAAGTATGTATGACAGATCAGTCAGAGCTTTGCGTGGTCGTTTCCCTTTATGCAGAAAAACTTTTTGCTAAGTTTAGGGCATTTCTATGAGATAACAAAAATGGCAGTGAAATTCTGGACTAACAATTTCTTTATTGTTCATCGTTCCTATTGGCATAACAACATTACAGTGTGAACACACATGGAAAAGAGCCTAAAAGGGATGTTGTATAAGGCCCTTTAGGTGGAGCATGAGGTGGTTTGTGGGATTGCAGAGAGAGTCTGTATTGAAGGAATTCTGGTGCTGGCTGTGGGATTCACCAAAGGGTTTTTTGCCTGTACCCAAGCCAGTTGGAAAGCATCATGCAGAGTTAGAGAGTGGCCAGGGCAATATTAGGAGCATCAGTATGAATGTCAGTGGAGTGCCAGTATGAATAGCAGTTCTTGAAGAAAGGCTGGTGTAGCAGCTGCAATATCATGCAGGAGAAGAGGTGAACTGGGAAATAACTTGTGGGACTTCAACTTTCTTAAATGTAAATTTAATCAATTCTTAATTTCAGTGTTTTGAAAAGAAAGGGTGGTCTCAGGTTTGAGACCTTTTTTGGAACTTTATTAGAACTGTTTTGGAACATTACTGAAGCGTCAAGACAGATTTTGTGGAAGCTGTTTAACAAAGAAATGTTGGGTTTGGGGTCTGGCTTGTATTCTGGATAGTGAGCAAGATGGATCAGAGTAAACATATTTGTGCAAAATGATCCCCTGCTTCTGATAAAGCTAAAACCAAACACGGAGAGAAGGGTTGTCTGAAGGACAGAAGCCCTGAATGCACACAGAGATTTGCAGAGCTAAATTGTCAAGACAATCTCTGATTCCAGTGTTGGTTTTGAGCACTCTGAGTGCAAAGCCTGTAATGTAATCTGGACTCTTTCAGAAAATGAAGCAAAACTGTGTAAGAAAACCAGGAAACCACCTCTGTGTGTGCCCACTGCAACAGGTTTTGTGGCTGCTGGCAAAGGTAAAGAACACACAGATAAAGGAAAGGAGGAAAAATAAGAATTGCTGCAATCTTTCCTAAACACAGCATTGCATTTCATGGTGTGGATCACCTTATGCCTGCCATGAAGAATAGCTGAAGACTGCAAACACTGCAACAACTAAGAGAATGAAATACAACTGCTCTTATCAAGTGTGTCATAGCACACATTAAAACCAGTGAAACAAATGGGGCTTTGAAAAATTTTGTGTTTCTTTATCTTTGAGAGAAGAAATACTGGTTTAGAGAAGATAATTTGTGTAATACACTCTGTGTCTCCTCCAGATCACTTAGGAGAAGCTCAGATTCCTGAACTTGTTAAGCATAATACCTGGGACTGCTTTTCCTAGAAGGTCTTCAAGGCCTTCAGTGACTGTTCATCAGGAGACCATACCTGCCAGGAATAAAACAGTCCTGGCTAGCCACACTTTACAAGTCATGGTTAGCATTGGAAACACTTAATTCACTCTTCCTTACCAGTGTTTTACTGAGGTGATCATTGTTCTCTGCAGTCAACTTGAAGCAAATCTTTTGAACTTCATTTCTGTGAATGCTGCTGAGGATCATCTTTCTGCACATATATGAAAGGCAAAACAACTTGCTCCAGTGAGGTGTGAAAGAACAGGGATGTTATGGGAAAAAAAGGATAGCGAACAGTTACGTATCTTGCCTTCTTTACAGTAGTTCAGTATATGAGCTGTTGATAATGAATATGTTTCACCAAGCTTTCTCCCAGTTAGTGCATTGAAAGTGGTTTCAGGAGCACAGTGTTACTTCTGAACAAACTCAAGTGACGCACTAAGACCCATTTTATGTTCCCCAAAGTTTATTTTGTATTTGTTTTACCAGTAATTTCCCTGCATTTTATAGCTCTAATCCATAACCAGAGCCATAAAAGGCTAGTAAGGATCTTTTATGAATTATTTCCCAGAATTTCTCATCACCAGACAGAGCAAAAGAAATCTTGTGGCAAAACCATCCAAACTCAGATATGTCTTGTTCTGGAAGAAGGTCTTTCTCCAGCCAGACGATATAGGGATTGTCAAGGCCTTATCTGAGGAGACTGTGGAAAAAATACCAGATTATTACACTTGAAATCTTGTATTGCATCAGCCACTGAAATACAAATGTGGATTGATTTGAAGAGTGAAATGTTTAATGAAAAGTATTTCTAAAACCAAATGTGTCTCTAGATCCCATGAGAGATTATTCAACACCAGTCTTGAATAATTCATTGAGTAATTTAGATAATATACGAATAGCAATAATCCTGCATTTGAATGAAGACATATTTCATGTCATAGAATCATAAAATAGGGTTGGAAAGTACCTTAAGATCATCTAGTTCCAACCCCCCTACCATGGGCAGGGACACCTCACACTAAACCATGCCACCCAAGGCTTTGTCCAACCCTGCCTTGAACACCGTCAGGGATGAAGCATTCACAACTTCCCTGGGCAACCCATTCCAGTGCCTTACCACCCTTACAGTAAAGAATTTCTTCCTCATATCCAATCTAAACTTCCTCTGTTTAAGTTTGAACCCATTACCCCTTGTCCTCTCACTACAGTCCCTAATGAAGAGTCCCTCCCCAGCATCTTTATAGGCCCCCTTCAGGTATTGGAAGGCTGCTATGAGGTCTCCACGCAGCCTTCTCTTCTCCAGGCTGAATGGCCCAACTTTCTCATCCAGTCTTCATACAGGAGGTGCTCCAATCCCCTGACCATCCTCGTGGCCCTCCTGTGGACTTGTTCCAACACTTCCATGTCCTTTTTATGTTGAGGACACCAGAACTGCACACAATACTCCAAGTGAGGTCTCACGAGAGCAGAGTAGAGGGGCAGGATCACCTCCCTCGACCTGCTGGTCACACTCCTTTTGATGCAGCCCAGGACACGGTTGGCTTTCTGGGCTGTGAGCGCACACTGAAGCCGGCTCATGTTCATTTTCTCATTGACCAACACCCCCAAGTCCTTCTGCTCAGGGCTGCTCTGAATCTCTTCCCTGCCCAACCTGTAGCAGTGCCTGGGATTGCTCTGACCCAGGTGTAGGACCTTACATTTGTCATGGTTAAACTTCATCAGGTTGGCATTAGCCCACCTCACAAGCGTGTCAAGGTCCCTCTGGATGGCATTCCTTCCCTCCAATGTATCAACCAAACCACACAGCTTGGTGTCATCGGCAAACTTGCTGAGGGCGCACTCAATCCCACTGTCCATGTCACTGACAAAAGATCTTGAACAAGACTGGTCCCAACACCGATCCCTGGGGGACACCACTTGATACTGGTCTCGAGCTGGACACTGAGCCATTGAGCACAACTCTTTGCATGCAGCCATCCAGCCAGTTCTTTATCCACCGAGTGGTCCACCTATCAAATTGATGTCTCTCCAACTTAGAGACAAGGATGTCATGTGGGACAGTGTCAAAGGCTGTGCACAAGTCCAGGTAGATGACAACTGCTCTACCCCTGTCTAGCAGTTCCATAGCCCCATCATAGAAGGCCACCAGATTGGTCAGGCAGGATTTCCCCTTAGTGAAGCCATGCTGGCTGTCACCAAGCACCTTGTTGGTTTTCATGGGCCTCAGCATGCCTTCCAGGGGAATCTGCTCCTAGATTTTTCCAGGCACAGAGGTGAGACTGACTGGTCTGTGGTTCCCTGGATTGTCTGTTTTCCCCTTCTTGAAAATGGGGGTTATATTTCCCTTTTTCCAGTCGTTGGGAACTTCACCTGACTGCCATGATTTTTCAACTATGATGGACAGTGGCTTAGCAACTTCATTTGCTAGCTAATATGCTTTTATAGAAGACAGGTGCTGACCGAAGGAAACAGAGCTTGATTGAATGTGGACTCAGATTAAACTGCAGTTTCAACATCTCACCTTATTATCTGCATTCATCCTTCCTCTGTACAGGTCCAATGTTGAGGCAGAGAAAGAACTTGTGGTCACCAAGAAGGTGAAAACACAATACTGACAGAATGGGGCAGAAATCACATCACCTGGAGAGTAATATTGATGTAATATTCCGTAATAAGCAAGGGAAGTTGCTTGTACTTGCTTCAGAATAATGTTGGACCATTTGAAATTCAGCGTATCAAACATAAAGCATTTGAGGAAGAAGAGGGGAAACACTTCCGAAGAGCAAACTACTACGCAGTTAATAGTATTCTGTACTTTTATTCTTAGGCTTCAGATGTTCAGGCAAATGCTTGTTCTGTTCCTTCAAGACACAAAAAGAAAATGGACTAATGCATGTGTTTTGTTGCCTTAGAACCTCAAAGGTGTGTTTTAAACTTTTTAAAATGACTCTGTGTGTCAGTGCCTAGTTTCAATTTAAGGCATTTGCAGAAGGTTATACTTTTTCCTCAATTATTTTCACTGACAGTGTTCCATTAAAATTTAAGTTGACAGCGCATTGTTTTGATCTGACCCTACGTGATGATAATTTGCAAAGAGCAAAGCATGAGCATTTCAGTCAAGTTCTGTAGAAAAAGGAATGCTTTGCTAGATGTTTATCAAGAGGAATTTCAACCCAGAGAAGGGAAATAAAACCCTTAAAATTTGGAGCATCCTAGCATTCTTCCACAGTGGAGTGACTGTGAGCACTTGTATGCAGCAGCCCAAGTTAGCTGGCCAGAAGAATAGCGGACAGCCACATTTGGTCACTGTGGGACACTGCAGTGACCTGGTGGCATTACCTGACATTTCACTTGTCTTTCAATATTGTCAGGTGGTTCATTGAACGCATGGGAGTTTGCTGGTGTGCCAGTAGTCCAGTATGTACTTTTGGATTTGTATTTCAGCCCCCTACCTTCTCCAGCACAGAACTGGAGGCTGACAGGAAACTGATGTTAAGACCTACTGGTTTACTCACTTCATCATCTTATCCTGCCATTGCACAGGTCTTTCCAAAGCACATTTCACAGGGTTTTCAGTTGGTGTGGTTTAAGTATGCCAAATAATGCAGCTGCTATCACGCACCTTGTTTTAGCTTCAGCTAAATCTTGTTTTAGCTGAAGTACCAATGCCAAGATTAAATAACAGTTTCAGAGATTCCTTTCTGCTGTCTCTATATGGAAGGTGTATATGGATCAGTATTTGACCTGTCACAGTCATGTCTCATTTCATTTACTGTAGTGAAAAGACAAGTCAGTCTGTCTTACAGTGGTTGAAAGGTGTTTTTCTTCAGTGGAGTGTTTTGCACTGTATGTTGCATCTATTGCTGTACTAAGTAATCCAGAGGAAATCAAGGCATCCCTACCCCTTGGTCTAAAATGATGCTAATTCTGATTTCCATTAGCCTGTAAGTAATAAAGCAAATGCACAAAATTAACTTGTAAAGGTCCACGTGGCTAAATAGCATCTCTGAGCTTGTTGAGTGTAGGCTGTAGCAGGTCACTGTGTAGGATTAAAGGAGATTATCACCTAGTCTCCTCAAAAGAGCCATTGAGATTGATGTGTCATTCTCCTCCCCTGCCCCTCCCAAGTGTGTAAAGTCACAGTCACAGCACAAGAAAGGGTGATCTCTGTGTTCAAACTTTGTGGAGAGCTTGGGAGCTGCAAGATTTCAGCGAGTAGAAAAGATGACTATTGCACACACCTTCCCTCAACCATTTGTGCTTGGGTTTGCTTCTCAGCAGCATGCAGAATCACAAATGTGTAGTTCTTGCTCTTTGCCTGCCCTAAAGTTCAGCTTTAACCATGCTCTCTGGCTTGCTACAGGGACTCTGCTGTTTCCAACAATAAGGCTCCACATAATAGCTCCATCAGCCACATTGAATCTGTCCTTCAGCAGCTCGACGAGGCCCAGGTACAGATGGAAGAGCTCTTCCACGAGAGGAAGATTAAACTAGACATTTTCCTTCAGCTCCGAATTTTTGAACAGTACACCATTGAGGTAAGAGCTGGATGCATGATCTGAGAAAGTTAGACCTGTGGAGAAGGAGTGTATGTAAACATGCTCTATTAGGATACATCTGGAGCTATTAGATTGTGCTCAGCTGTCCAGTGAGGAAGAGAGTTACAACCAGGTTTTAAGTTTCCCATGTTGAAGCTAAAAATATCTTTAGGATATACTGCTAGAATGCACTGACATAGATCTGTGTCTGCTTAGCTTAGTGTACTGAGAATCTGCCTGTTCTGCAGAGAAGGTTTAAAAGATGCTCCTGTTATAACTCTTTATTGATAGTAGTCACTCAGGGATTTGAAAGTTCTGTATCACTTACTAGTGAGATTTGTCTCTTCAGAAACAAACATAGAAGCATGCAAATGCATGCTTGCTTTTAAACTATTGAGTGAAAAAAACTTGTTATGCATGGAAGGAAAGTATATTTAAAAGATGGGCTTTTTAAGCATCAGAGTGGATTTATTTAAAAAGGAAAGGAAAAAAATTAACGGGGAAGTTAAAGTGTATTTTTATGTTCTCATGCAAAGTCAGTTCTGTTTTGTACTTCTCTTTTGAAATCAAAAGCACTGGATTGAAAACTCATCAAAAACGTTATTAATTGAGTTATTATTTGACAAAGAAATTTTAAAGAGACTCCAGCCAATCTCATTAAATACTTGCTGTAATTCTGATAGCACTTGATGCAAAAACAACAGCACGTAACTTGCGCACAATATCCATGAAAGCCATGTGTCCCTTCTTATGCCCTTTCTGGGGTGTGTTCCTCCTACTGTATCCCATTGGTGCTTTTTCAGTTCATGGAGCACCTTCAAGTGTTTTATGATGATATATTCCTGAAAGTATTGTTTGTATATGAATACAATATTGTTTGTATTGTAGGTAATCTCAAGGTGAGTACTGGTAATTAATGGGAGCATTAGAATGCTGTGTTGTATTTTGTGTTTATTTTAAGACATGGCATGATGAATTGTAGTGGAATAAAAGGCTGGAAACAGGTTTTTAGGTGTCTTGATCTATAATTGGATACCAGAGATAGATAGAAATCTGTGAGGAATATCTGATCTTTCCTGTTGTGACTGCATAGCTGGGTGTTGTACTGTAGTCTGTCCTACAGTGCTTGATATTTATGTAAATTATAGTAGTTTAATTTTACAGTTATATACAGCCTCCTTGATATTGAAAGACAGTATTCTTTGTAAGTATAAATGTACGCATGTATTTCATGTCAGATAACAGACTTTGCCCTAAGAATGCTGCGTTCAAAATTCAGGAGTCTGCAGTAGCTGTGGTATCTCCTGTATTTAAAAAGAAGACACTTCGATGCATATACTTTCACATACCTATAAATGACACCTGTGTTTTCAAAAAAGAAGAAAAAAACCCCAACACCCTCCCCCCCCCCCCCCCCCCCAGTCTTCTGGAGCACCCAGGCATGTCTGTAGACACAATATGGTGAACCCATGAGTCATTCATCAAGATCTCATCCTGTTCCTAGGTCTGAACCTAGAATTATGACAATTTAAGTAGAGATCTGAAGGAAAAAACAAAAAAAAAAAAAACAAAATAACCAATACTGTTTTCAAATTCTTTTCCTTTGTATATAGTCTTTCAATCAAAGATCTCAAAGGCTGTTACCACCATGGATTGCTTTATTGATGGGGCAACCAAGGCATTACAACATAATGACTTTCCCAGTCCCCTCCATGTGTGGTGCCAGAGATGGGAATGCTACATGGATCCCTCTGTTTTGTTTCTGCATGAATCCTACTTCTGTGTATTCACGACACATTTGGAGTGGCTGTGGTACATTAAGATATTTGAAGTTGGAAATGTGCTTCAGAGTCTTCTAAAATCAGATTAGCTAGAAAGGATTTTAAAGAAAATCACTACTTCGTTGTCACTGTAGATTTGCTATTTTTTATCGTAAGAACATCTGAATTCCCTCTGCAAGATTAATATTGCAAGGAGATCTGAGGACATGTTTCACCTGGAGTCTGGGCAGATGATTTTATTTAGAAAGTGCCTTGTTGTTGAAAAATATTTGCATTTAAAATAATAATGATATTTAGTTTATAACTGAACGCAATGAAAAATATATCCATGTCAGTGTGTTAAATTTTGTAAGTATGTTTAGTGCTTAAACAAGAAAAACAGTTTTATGGATAATAAAAAGAAAAGCAAGTTGAAATAAATATTAAATGACACATGTATGTTATGCATGTCAAACAACAGCTGAATTGGCTCAGGTTGACACAACAATGATCTTGAGAAAGTAGATTGCAGTCAGTTGCTTCAGCTGTATAATAAATATTCCAAGTCAGTAGGAAACTATTATCAGAATTACCTCATGCCTTGTTGAAAAGCAAGATTTTTTTTATCACCGTAATTAAAAAGCATTTGGTGTTTCTGAAGGTTGACTATTCCAGCCTTTTAAGGGAAAAAGACAATGAGATTTAAAACACAAAATTAAGTAATTTTTTTTTTTCTACCAAAGGCAAGTAGCTTGAGCTAAGACTGGAAATGTTTTAGGTTTTAATTTGCCATAATATCCTAGATCCCGCATAGATTAAGAGTAGTGAAATAATGTGTGTTGGTGTGATTGTCAAATGAATTTCTCCTTTTCTATGCTAGATAAGCCGCCTTCCATCTGTCCAAAGCACAGTGCCGTATTGAACACATCCCTAATGAAACCACTCTACCTGCTGTAGCCATGTTAATCTCTCTCCTTCCCACACTCACACAAGTCATCTGTAAAAAGTGGGCCCTCCACCTCCCAGATTTGACCACCTTTGTCCTCTTTGCTGCTTCTGTCTTGTCAAGCACTGAGTTTCCCATTTGTTCCCCTCTGGTCTGTATTCTCACCCTTGGTTCACAGGTTCTTGTGCTCCAGGGGACCCTGTACGATGAGAACCATTCCCTGGGAACTCTGGTGAGAGAAAAAAATTGCAAGCAAGGAGGATGCAGCTGTGGGAGCCCACCTGCTTCCAATAGCTTTAGGGAAGGATGTGCATTAGAGCTCCGTCTAGAGAATAGTTATGTCTTGGCGTTGTCTCTCTCCACCCAGTTTTGATTCTAAACGTATTTGGTTCTGTTAATTTTCCCTACTACCTTCTCTCTCTCCCATTTCTAATTAATAATGCAAACAAAAGGTATTAGGAATTTTTAAAACTCACAAATGGTGATAGGGTGATTGGCCTTTAGTTTCATTTGGAAAGTGTCTAACTGCCATTTGTTTCTTGAAAGCTTTCCTGTTTTTACTGTTGTCCCCAGATGTTGAAATCCATGCTATAGATCACATAACCCTTTACTTTGGCACTCCTTCCTAAATTTGCACTGTACTTGTCTGCTTGGTAGCCCCCCTGGTTTTTGAGCTTTTCTATAATCTTCTCTTCTAGACAGAGCTCTGGAGTCCGGACAAGCTTCTGAATTAATGATTACTGCATGAGCAATGCTTCCATCTATTTAGGCATCATTGGACCTTTTGTTGTACTTCAGTGAAATCAGCCAGCTATTGCTGCATTTTGTCTTCAGGAAAAGTATTTTACATAAAGAGAAGCCACCTGCCTTTTTCTTTCGCAGGACAGACCAGCTGCATTCATTTAGGTCTTCTAAGCTGCACAGGCAGCTTTTGTGTTGTGCTTGAGTAAGGGCAGGTCTGGCAAATATGAATTCAAATACAAACCCACAGGCATGTAGCATGTGCTGCCTTTTCTTTCTCACCTTAATCTCATTATATCGACTGATATTTACACTTTGGGTTCTTCAGGTAAATTATGAAATCCAAACTATGACAACACCTGGAAACAGGCATAACAGAAACATGATAGCACCTATCTATCCCTGTGGGAGGCTATTCTACCTTAGGTTGTAACACCATAAAACGACAACCCATTTTTTTATTTAGGAAACATGTCTAACTTTGATGCCTAATATGTTTTATTCTTTTACCAAGTCAAGGCAAGATGGGATCATTAGTATTATATGGTGGTCTTTCTATATGATACAGACTTCAGCTGAGTTTGTGCAGCCAACCAGATAACTCTGGAGATTTCATGCAATGTGAATGTGGTAGCTGATCCACTAAGAGGAAACAGGGAGTAAGACTCAAGAGACGGTAGCTGGCAGACATTAGTGGCCGTGCTGGCACCACACTGAGCACATTAAACATATGAAGCACAGCCTTATTCGAGTTACATCCTCAGTAAAATCAATCAAGTAGATGTTGCCCTTTGCTTCAGAAATAGTCATTTAAAGGCTTATTAACCATTATTTGGAATAGTTAGTAAAAATGCTGAGTAAATGTGTATGAAATGAGAGGTAAAATGTACTTCGTTTGCAACCCCTAACAAAATTACTGCCATCTTGAGTGTTTCTGCATACTTTTTCTTTATACCTTTTGTAGAGAGATGACCAAATTCACCTGTAGGCCTCTCTAATACCCTGTGACTGGGAAGAGGAATGATCTTGACCAGTACCTGTCTGGCAGCAGTTGTTGGTTACCTCCAAAGAAACTGCCCTTTCCCAGAGCTGCCCAACTCCTTCACTTCTGTGTGTTGTTTTGTTTCCTGCAATGAGTATGGATCTGTGCAATGCTGGACTGAGCCTGTGCGCTGATGTCTTAGGGCAGCGTGTTTCCTAGGCCAAGTTATAGTCAAGGAAGGGCATATGGGTGTTCCCATTGTACAATATAAATTTGATCTTGTATGCTGTTTGTTATCTTTTATAAAGCTCCACGATCACTAAAATCTTCACCTGCTGGATATCTATTTTCCACCATTCAATCTCGTTGACTCCATCTCACATACTAATTTAATTTTTCAGCCTTGGTTTCACTTGCTAGCTCTTCTGGCTGCTCTCATCTGTCCCTGAGCAGGAGTTTAGAAGGGAACAGGAGCCAGCTTTCAAAGTATTTTACTTCACTGTTATTTACAACTCACTTGAGCTTCCCATTCGAGGTTTATAACATTAGCAAAATCTTTCAAGTGAATTACCTGCCAGAGTGATGGTACAAGATGTTTTATAGCCTCTCACTGACTTAAAGCTGACACTCAGTTATGAGCTTCTTTATTAGAAATAAGAGCTACAGAGATCTTGAGATACATTTTAAAGAAAGGGAACAATAAGAAAAATCACAGCTTCTTCTGTTCATAAACTGGAATGCTGTAATGTCTCATGCTTAGTGAGCTTTTGTGTTTCTTTTCCATATATACCTAGTTTTCAAACTGCACATAATTTTAAGGAAAAGCAAGACTTGGTCAGACTGTCTTTTGGAGCTGAAATTCCATTGTTTCTCTTGATATTTTGGAGATTCAGGAGCCAAAAGCACTGCAGCCGAATCATCACTGTGACAGCATTTTCACACTTCAGTGGCCCAGGTCCCCGCTAAGCAGTGTGGCATCTCTGCCTGTTGTTAAAAAATGGGTAACAGCATTGTCATACTGCACAGCATCAGCCCAAACCGAGGCCTGAGAAGGAGAAACAGCAAACTTTCTGCTTATGTGATCTGTAGACTTGACAGTTTCATTCACCCTTTCCTACCTACATCTCCTGTACCATATACCTTCAGTATTAGTTTGCTCATAGATCCATGTATACTGTCACATCCAGTTCTCTGTTCTTCCAGCTTGCTCTGAACGCCAAAGCAGAGCCAAGTGCTGTTGCCCCTGGCATCCCTGGTGCCCAGTGTCTAGGATATGACTTAAAGATCTAGTCTCCCTTGCTCCATTATAACCCCTTTCTTTCTGCACTCAGACTCTTCCCTCAGCATTCAGGAGCCAGAATTATCTTTTTTTATTTACTTCCAGGGTCATAGCTGACCTCTTATCCATTCTCACTCTTTGTTCATCTCAGCTATATGGCTGCCACTTTCTCTTGAACTGAGGTAGATATTCTCTTTTCTTCATTCTGAGCTCTGTATAGATCTCCCCTGTGCCTGTGTGGCTGTTCTTCCTGTCCTGCCTCATCCCCATTCTCTACCCACTCTTCTCGCCTTTGCTCCTCCTCCTACTTGCACCATCATTTCTCTTGCAACCTGCCTCCTACATTTGCTTGTTCTTCCCAAGGGCCTTTACTCTTTTTCAGATCTCTCTATGAGCCCACTCTCTTTGTGTGTTGATAGGTTTTGCTCCCAGGATTGAGCTTTCTTTCCCTCCTCCTCATATGCCCTTCCTCAGCCCATACTTCAAAATATCGGCTCCTGAGTGATTCATTTACCATGTAACATTTCTTTTCTTTTGCTTGATTCCTCATTTTTCCTCTCCATCTCCTTCAATTGGCAAACAGAATTTTCTGGTTGGCATTAAACAAGATGACTTGAGGTATCAAACACTGAATTAAGGCCAAGCAAGCAGCATTCAAGGCTCAGCAGCACCATTTTGTAGAAAATCTCTGCAGCATCAAAAAAGGGTACTTAGAATTTAGATATGAAATTATTGCAGATGTACCGTTGCCTTCACAACAGCTGCTGCAGCTCAGGTAGGCTCTTTGGCCTAAATCACAAGGAGGCTGCAATGTAAGCATGAGATGGCTGAACTGGTGCAGTTGTTATTCTTACTGCTATTACTTTGCACCTCCGAACCTCTTCTCTATACATCCCTTTTTCTCCAGGATTGAAGAGGAATGGGTTGCCCAGGGAAGTTGTGAATGCTTCATCCCTGGCGGTGTTCAAGGTGGGGTTGGACATAGCCTTGGATGGCATGGTTTAGTGGGAGGTGTCCCTGCCCATGGCGGGGGGGTTGGAACTCGATGATCTTGAGGTCCTTTCCAACCCTAACTATTCTATGATTCTATGATGATTCTATGAATGTGTCCCTCTCCCTTTGGTCATGTTATCTGCTGATGTTGCAACATGATAAATCCAGGAAGCAGCACATGCAGCAGTATTGCAGCAGTGGGAATTTGGATATATTATGTTGCTGCTTTAGGAGGATTTCTGCCCAAAGAATATGTGGTCTAGACTGTGGTTGCTGTGTCTCCATGGAAAAACAGACCTGGCTGACATAGTCTGTATATCTGTTATAGCCTTGTGATAGTAGCATCGAGCTCAGAACAAAATCAGTATTTATACCTATGTGTTCTTGCTGAAGTTAACCCTTAGATTGCCTCCACTGCTCTGGTGATGGTATCTCAGGTATCTCATTCAACACTAGATGGGGTTCACTACTATCATTAGTTCCTCTCCTGTTATGATGGCAGTCGGAGCATCTCTTTCAGACAGAGTGGGGAAATGTGCTTTCTAGGCTTATTGTCAGTCAACAGCTTTCTCATCTTTCTCTTTCATTAGCACTTTGGGTCACTTGACCTTCCTTTAGTAATAGGGACCTCTTTCTGGGCAACCAACCTTATATGACCTGCAAGGAAGGAGCATGGCTCTTTCTGAGTCACTCGCCATGTGGCTGACAATGAGGTATGTGTGTAGCTTTCCTTGGAACAGTGTGGGCAGCTGGGCATAAGTCTGCTGCTTTTGCAAATGTAGACCTGTGCACTGCTGCTGTTGCTGCTATCATGACCCTTCTGCTTTGGTACAATTTCTCTCTCATGCCACAGTAGAACAGAACAGAGCTCAGGGCTTCTCCTGCAGCAGGGTTTCTCTTCTCTCAGGGCATGTGAGGGATGCTAAGATCTCTTTAGAATCACAAACCGTGGGAAGTGAATAAACATAAGAAAAGCTGTCAGTTCTTTCCACCAAAGATGAACTGAGTAAACTCTAATCAGTCATTCTTCTGGGTCAAAAGGGAATTAAACAAATTCATGGCCAAGTGAGCCTCATTTATGAGGCAATTCCTGACATGGGCCCAGTGCAATTGACTCTCACCACAGCTTAGGACACAGGGCACTTTTGTCTGATGTAGTCCAAATTTCACCATAAATGTCAATGCCTGACCAATCTGTGAAACCATCCAAAGTTCTTTTTTAGACTGGAAACATATACCTCTGTAGTTAACAGAGCTGCCTAATTACAGCTTTTTCCTGAAGAAAAATTAATCATTTTCCCTATACACAAGTCAAACCAGCTAGGGACTCAGATTCAGACTCTGGGACCATTTCCAAATGGTCCAGTTTGAAGTATGGAAGATGCTGGGATTTTGAGGCATTGGCTGTACAGACAGTAAAGGAAATAATGAGATGTTCAAAGCAGCGTTGTCGCTGGGATAGGGCACCAGATTGGGATTCAGGAAACCTGGGGGTTTATCACAGCTCTGCTATTGCTTTTTTGCCTTAGTGTGCTTTGGAGTCCCTTCTAGCCATCTGTCTGTTACTCAGAGCAATGTACCCAACCTTCCTTGGGCACACACTTTGCCTGAGAGATTTGGTGATGTTCCACCTCTCACTGTGCCTGACTCCTTCTCTTCCCCTGACCCAGCACATGAGATGATTGTTACACCTTCATCAGCCCTCACTCAGAGGCATCTTCCTTTCTTCCTTCTCCCCTCTGCTGATGGCTGCACTCCTGGCCCTATCAAAGCTGGCGCTGCACTAACAAGCCCCACTGGACCTGTCCAACCATCAAGAGCCAGTTAGGTGCAGTCTTAGCCCCTGTTCTCAATCCTGGCAATGTTATGTGGGGCACTATGGGCTGGCCTTGCATCCCGTGTTGTTTATCAGCTCATGTCCCAGGTGCCTGCACTGTCCTTCCATCTTTAACTGGAACCACTGATTTCAACTACTGAGTGTCGATAATGGAGCATAAACCCTTCAGTGCCTTGCAGTGGGCTAATAGGCCAGGTAGATAATAAGGTGTAGCTCATCCTGTGTGGCGATGCTGATGAAAGTTGGTTGCTAATACGAGCATGAGGAGCGCTGGTTTTCTGGGAGGCAGTCCGTCTCTTGAGTGTCTGTCAATGCCTCTCTTCTTACAGACCTGTCTTGGACACTCAGGCCTAAGGAGCAAAAAGCAGCACAGTCAAGAACAGCCATTTCCCTGTGCTCAAATGGAAGTAGATGTAGATTTAACGATAAAAGCAATGCTGATCAGTGTCCTTCCCACAGCCGAGTGGAAAATTTACTGAGTGAAACAGCACCACAGCAGAGAGATTTACACACAGTTTGTAGAAGTGCTGGATCTCAACACACTTCTGAGTACATTTGTTGATTCCTTCATATGTCTATTGACTCCCCTGAAAGTTCAACACTCCAAAAGATTTGTATTTTCCTCTCCTGGAGTTGATGTCCATAGATGTAAACAGGATGAAGAGATTTTGTTTTGATCAGAAACCTCCAATTGTAGCATCATGGCTGTCAGAGCAAACTAATGGAGCACATTCTTTGATTGTTTTAGTATTTTCTATTTGTGTTGCTTACAAATGCTTTTAGACATCTTCCTGAATGCACATGCATGAGAATGTTCACAACAAATTCAGAAGTTCTTTCTGAGCCCTTGCAAAATTTCAAACAAGTATGTTTAGCAGGCTTACAATCACTGCAAGGAAATCAAACAGGCAGTATTCTTAATAACTCATAAGAATTAATATTTTTCTGGTTCAGTTGTATCACATGCCTTCCCAAGAGCAGAAAGTGCTTTGCATTGAACTTCAAGTATTATTGTTGTGCCTGTAGGAACCTGCACTTAATCTAAAATCATTCCGTTGTTTGTAGTTTGATACAAGGTCAAGATTACCTCAGTTCTGATTACTGTTAGCTGAGGATCTGTCTGTAAATGTAAATGTGTCTAGTAGAACCCTTCTCCAGCATCTACTTTGACCATTTTCCATAACTGTTAAATCTGTCAGTAAGTCTGCGCAGTCCAGGGAGTCCAGCTATAATGTGTGAATGAATCAGAGACTGCTGGAATCAGGAACGGAGCCAAAGAGACTGTAGAGATAGCTATTATTTAAAGGTAATTGAGTGGAATGGGCAATGGAACAAGCTGAAGAAAAACAGAAGCCCCTCAGGATATCCACGCTCTGCCATTCACCCTGCAGCTGAGGTCCCAGGTTCTTGGTTGAGTAAATCTGCTTTTCTGCTCTTCTGTCTATAAAGATACAAAAAACTGATGTGGTTTTTCCCCTTCTAATGAAAAACTGCGTATTACCATCTATTCTAATGTCAAACCAGGGCAGAAGGGCTTAGAGCCAGTCCATTTGAGTTGCTTTCCTGTGCCTGCATTTGGATATAATATGTGTTTTCTGGAAAGCAAAACTGAACTGAAAATTTTGAATCTTGGCTGCTTCAGAAGTTAAGAATCTCACTGCACACAGGCACTGAAGAACACTTTTAGTGAGAAACAGAGAGCTTTTCACTACTTTATAGCATGCACAAGTGGGGATTTAGGTACCTAATTTTAGCTCTCCTGAACCTAGCTATGAGGAATTGACCTATAAATCAAGAATTAAGGCATTTATTTAATAATTTTTAAATACTTGAAAAAAAAAAAAATGTATTCTCCACAGTACTCGTCCCCTCACCCTCACCCATTGTCACTAGCATATTCCCTTTTTATTGTCTGCGGTAGCAGAATCTAGGTTGAGGTGAGACTGTGCTATTTGGGTGGAGGTTATGTCTTGCTTTAATCAAACAGGCAAAACCAGAGAAGGACTTTGATACGTGTTGGCTACTTGTGGGCTAAAATGTAAGTACAGAAGGTAGCATAAATGGGCTGCTGAAATCATCAGACTATGTGTTAATTAATGAAAAAGAAAGTAGAGAAAGCAACAGAAGATTTTGCCTGTGTCCAGGAATTATTGGCAGGTTATATCAGTCTTCGGTTAGAACCAGGTACCATTTGTGATTCTGCTGGTGATTCACCTAGCCCATGAGTATGATGTTTCTATGCTGTAGAAATCAATTATTTATATTCATTGTGCAGTGTAAAAGCTTTCAGGTCCACAGAGGAAAAAATTTATACAGGGCCTGTTCTCAAGTCCACTGAAAATAACAGAAAGACCCTTATAAAAGACTGTGATGCCCAAAAGCATGGCATAGCACACATCGTACAACTGCAGTCAAGGCTGTGGGAATTAACTCACAAATTCAAAATGAAATATTTAGTCTCATGATGTGTTCTCTGGGAACGATGGGTAGGTACTGTTCACAATGCATTATATCAATAATGATTTTGAAAATGTATTACTTATCTTTGGCTTAGGGTTTACTGGAAGCACCTTATAATTTCAGTTCTATGCAGCTAGAATAAATAGTATTTCCATCTTTAATATGTAATGTACAGTGTGTTGCAAAATGTTTTTGGAAGCAGGTCATTTTGGGCTTATGTGGTCACAGGTGATACAAATTGTTTTTCAATTCTATAAGCATTACTTCATTTAAGGTTGAATTTATTCAGAAACACTATCTCTACCATCCATGGAAATATAGTGGGTCTTCTCATACAGTGCCTTTTGGAATATGTAAGGGAAAAAGAAGCTGTCAGATTTTTGTTGCAAAGCTTTTCATGGATTATTTTTCAAGCAGTATCTTAAGCATGACCATTAAGTGAGCAGGATCGAGAGAATAGTGAGACTTTGGAGGTTTCTGGATCAGAGTCAAAATGTGAAGTACTTTTGTGATCCAAACACAGTTTGAGAGTAAGATTTTTTCATTAATCTTGAATAAATATAGTGTCTGTCTTCTGCCCATGAAGGTTACAGCAGAGTTAGATGCCTGGAATGAAGATCTGCTGAGACAAATGAATGATTTCAACACCGAAGACCTCACTCTGGCTGAGCAGCGTTTACAGCGTCACACTGAGCGAAAGTTGGCCATGAACAACATGACCTTTGAAGTCATTCAGCAGGGGCAAGATTTACACCAGTACATCATGGAGGTCCAGGCTTCAGGTGAGCAGAACAATTTGATCTCTATTTTACATAAGAAAAAACACAAAACCCAAGAAAAGCACAAAACACATATCAAGTGTTCCAATATATACCAGATACATTGGCTTTCAACATAAGTTAAGTACCAGTAATACCTGTCTCTCCACTCTCAATTCACTGAATTGTTCCACAAGTTTTGGAATTCTTCAATCCACGATTATGTGCCAAAAGTTGCTGTTTCTTTGACACTGAAACTCATTGAGGAAATAAAACTGACTTTCAAGTGCCATTCACAAAGTTTCACAACTGCAGGATGGAGTTTGTGATCATTTCTACAGTGCATGGAGAGGGGAGGGCAAGACAAGTTACACTGGTAGGTCCTTGTCCTTACGCAGCTCAGAAACAAGCACTGCAGAAAATCATGAGTTACAGGTACATGAGCTGGCCAGTTAGACCTCCTGTCTGGATAAAGTCTAGTCATTCTAGACTCTTAAGCTTTTTAACCTGTATGCAAATAGATACTGCCAAGAGGCAAATGGACCAGATGTCCTGGGTTCATTCTCCACAGACGTGAATGCCTTTTCCCTGGGCCACATTTCAGGGTGCAAACATGCTCAAGGGGGAGAAAGGAGAGTGAGGGGAGAAAGAAGCTAGTTATCCAAGAGCCCTTTGGGGAAGAATGCAAATATGAGAGCCTTGAAACCAGTCATGAAATGGAACTGTTGTTTCCAGCCAGGTCTAATAGGAATTATTTTATATAAAGAGGCAATATGATAAACCATACTGTAATTTTCCTTTCTGTGCGCACTTTCTGTGAAAATTGAAGGTAGCAACTTGGATGTAAGAAAACTTTTGGCATGTGTTTCTAAATGACAGACTTGGTTCATGTTGATAGGGAGTCTGATACTTTTACTCTGCTTCTCAGCAGTAGGATCCTATTTCTAAGACATCCTATGAATCAAGATTTTTGTATCTTTGCATTTTGCGTTTGGAAAAGGAATATCATAATTCAGTTGAATCACTGCATAAAGTCCAGAAGTGAATGTTACTTGTGTGTTTTAACCTTTTTAATTGTCTGGAAAGAGAGCAAAGCGAGAGCAATTCCTGTTCTTTCCCTCCCAATTTTTATTTTCAAAATAAAAAGGAATTTTATGGTTTTACTCTTTGGCAAATATTTTACCTCTAGGGCACCCACCTTTAAAAAAAAATCTGGCAATATTCAGCCTATTTGGCAGGCTGCTCTCAGAAGAGGCTTAAGGACTTCTGCAAGAGTATGTTGTGAACTAGACAATCTGGTGCACTGTGTGAACCATGTGTGCAAGCTTCTCTGAAATCTCCCCACACTACGCCTGGTCCTATGCTTCTGATCCCTTGCTTTCTGGGATAGAAAAATTGTCCTAATACATCAGATAAGATTCTTCCTGTTTTTTCTTCACCCGCCCCCCATCCTGGAAGAATCTTAATATCGGTAGGAATTCATGGCAAGTAAAGAATGTGATCCAGAGCAGAGCACAGCCAGGAGTCTCAGTGACTGATTTTTAGAGCAGGGAGGGGAGCAGGGGGAAATCTGTGTTTGTCAAGATGTTAGAAACAATAACTTTTGGATTGCAGACAAAAAATCAGTAACTAAATGAAATTACTTTTAAAATGCGTTTAGAAGATTATCTAAGATCACTTTCTGTGAAGCCTACCTAATAACAACCTATTGTTCCCAAAGGAAAGGAAGCAGAAGCCTTATGGGGATGTAGAGTAGCTGCAGTTAATCAAAGGTAATGGTCATGTCTGCCATGCATGGAATGCTAAATGCTGAGAAAATGGCAAAATAAGGGAGAGAGATTGCTCTTGGGAGCCTACTGTTTCTTATTTCAATAAAGGACAGTTATATTTCATAAAAGATTCGTTTCATTTTATTCCCTCTTCTTGAATCCTGTATCATAGTTGTTCAGTGCATAAGTTGAGGAATGATTGTTCTTGCTGCCAGAGCTGCAAGCTTGCAGGGGTTCTGGGAAATCAGCTGCTATTGCTGCTTCCTATTGTACAATGGCACCACTCCTACAATCAAAATTCAGCTGTAGTCACAGAAGGGAAAATGTGGTTTTTCAGGGACATTCTACCTAACCAGCCACTCTTAACTGACCAAGTTTTTTCCCTTCTCTATAATTCCCTTTGAGCTTTATTCTTTTCATCATGTCATACAGGAAACTGGTTTGATTTGATCACTCTTGCATTTGGCTTGAAGATCTTTCAGCTAGTAAGTCTGTCAGGGAAAATAACATCCAGGTTTTTCTATGCATGATACCTTTTTCACTTGGAAATCTTGTACAGGTAGAAAAATTCACCCATGATTTCTGCATGTCCCATGCAGATTTCGAGCAGTGATTCTTACCAGGCTGGAAATCCCTGTGAATATTATCATGTTGGTATGATAAATCCAGTGGTCCTGTGATGCAACATATCAGACTCTGCACCATCATCTGGGGCATCTGTGCAAGTCCAGTATTTCCAGGGCTCCATACAGCTCAGAGTTACATGATTACTAATAATAATTACTACTCGTAGCACATGTGGGTGAGCCTGCTTTGGATAAGCCTGTTTTCACCATCAGGATAATTATGAACTGATGGACAGGGGTAGAGCAGTTGATGTCATCTACCTAGACTTGTGCACAGCCTTTGACACTGTCCCACATGACATCCTTGTCTCTAAGTTGGAGAGACATCAATTTGATAGGTGGACCACTCGGTGGATAAAGAACTGGTTGGATGGACGCACGCAAAGAGTTGTGCTCAATGGCTCAATGTCCAGCTGGAGACCGGTAACCAGTGGTGTCCCTCAGGGATCAGTGTTGGGACCGGTCTTGTTCAAGATCTTTGCCAGTGACATGGACAGTGGGATTGAGTGCGCCCTCAGCAAGTTTCCCAGTGACACCAAGCTGTGTGGTTTGGTTGATACATTGGAGGGAAGGAATGCCATGCAGAGGGACCTTGACACGCTTGTGAGGTGGGCTGATGCCAACCTGATGAAGTTTAACCATGCCAAGTGCAAGGTCCTACACCTGGATCAAAGCAATCCCAGGCACAGCTACAGGCTGGGCAGGGAAGAGATTCAGAGCAGCCCTGAGGAGAAGGACTTGGGGGTGTTGGTCGATAAGAAAATGAACATGAGCCGGCAGTGTGCGCTTGCAGCCCAGAAAGCTAACTGTATCCTGGGCTGCATCAAAAGGAGAGTGACCAGCAGGTCGAGGGAGGTGATCCTGCCCCTCTACTCTGCTCTCGTGAGACCTCACTTGGAGTATTGTGTGCAGTTCTGGTGTCCTCAACATAAAAAGGACATGGAAGTGTTGGAACAAGTGCAGAGGAGGGCCACGAGGATGATCAGGAGACTGCAGCACCTCCTGTATGAAGATAGGCTGAGAAAGTTGGGGCTGTTCAGCCTGGAGAAGAGTAGGCTGTGTGGAGACCTCATAGCAGCCTTCCAATACCTGAAGGGGGCCTATAGGGATGCTGGGGATGGACTCTTCATTAGGGACTGTAGTGAGAGGACAAGGGGTAATGGGTTCAAACTTAAACAGAGGAAGTTTAGATTGGATATGAGGAAGAAATTCTTTACTGTAAGGGTGGTGAGGCCCTGGAATGGGTTGCCCAGGGAAGTTGTGAATGCTCCATTGCTGGCGGTTTTTCAAGGCTGGGTTGGACAGAGCCTTGGATGGCATGGTTTAGTGTGAGGTGTCCCTGCCCATGGTAGGGGGGTTGGAACTAGATGATCTTAAGGTCCTTTCCAGCCCTGACTATTCTATGATTCTATGATTCTTTAAAGAAATACTTGGTTTTAGTAGCAGATATGTAATATATGGATGTCGGGGGGGTTTAAAAAAGTCAATTTTTTTTTAAAACATTTTCAATTTATTATCCTTCACTTGGTATTTGCTGCTCTTGTTGAGACATTAGAATAAAATGGCAACCAAGTTTGGTTTATCAGAAAATCAATCAGCTGTGCTTTTCTGTCTATCAAAACACAATGATTATATGTATGAAATTATTCTGAAAACAAGGCTTTCTACATTGCAAACCAATCTTTGAGAAGAATAAGTGCTCTCACCACATGTGCTAGCACTGCAGAATAAATCTGTGTGACATATGACAAGCAAGAAAGGGCAGATCATTCATCATAGGGAGCGCAGGCTGCCCTTGGATAGCATCCCAGGCAGTTCACTGGTTGCTGCTGATGAGCTAGCGCAATCAAAACCATACCAGCTGAGCATGCATGAAGGAAAACTGTGCATTCAATATCGAATAGGTGTGGTGAAGTCAAGCATACAAAAAGCCATCATGTCCTGAGGATACAGAACCATATGCAGATTAATTGTAGCAACAAGGCCTGGTGTCTGGGAATTGAAAGGAACTTCACTCCCAAGAATATAAATGTATATTGAATTTCCAGTTATAAATGGGAAGCCAGGGGCCATTCCACTTTATTTGGTAATGAAGAAACTGTTTTGGTTTGGCTGGGAAAGGAAAAAAGTCAGTCACTTGCATTCACATGTTCTTTTTCTGATAAAATCAGAAACCAGGAAAAAGGCAATAGGATCGGTCATAAAGTCATATTTATTTTGTGTACTGTCCTCTGTATAGATATCACTGTGAGAGAGAATGGAAGTCACAAGTCTGTAAGGAGGGACAAAAAGACATCTTTCTAAATGGGTTTTAAAAGCAGTGTCCAAACCTTTTGTACAGTAGCTTCTAATTAACACTTGTTTTTTTTAACATCCTTTTATTCCATGAAATCAAATGGCTTTGGAGAAAAGTGTAGTGTTTTCTCAGCACTACTGCAGTCTGGTCATTTTTATATTAGGCTCCCGATCCTCCCTGTATTGAGGCCAATGGCAAAATTCCGGTAGATGTCAATAAGGGAAGAGACACACCTTTATTAGTTTATAGTCACAGGGATTATAGTAACATGGGATGACATCATATTTCCTCCAGGCCAAAGTTTTTCAATTACATGGTAATGTACTAGCAATACTATCATACCAGTGTAATGAGGAAGGAAGATCATGGGTGACATGGTTTAGTGTGAGGTGTCCCTGCCCATGGCAGGGGGGTTGGAACTAGATGATCTTAAGGTCCTTTCCAACCCTAACTAGTCTATGATTCTGTGTAAAGCTCTGCATTGCATTTCATGTAACCACTACACACAAGGCTTGTAGGGTCATAAGAAAATTCAGGAGCTAGAAAGGGGCTTGAGACATCTCTATTTCAACCTCCTGATCAAGTCAGGATCTGCTATGAAATCAGGCCAGGTCATTCAGGGGTTTATCAATTTCATGCAGAATGCAAGGCAGGGGAATGTGGTACTAAGCCACTTTTTCTCTCTGGTATGTGAGGACTGAGTGAAAGTCAGTCTGTGTAATAATTCTGAAAGAACTAGAGGCTGGTTTTAAACTAGATTGTTGTTAGTGATCCTTTAAAGTGCACAGATGGAAAAAAAGGTTGCACTGTGAAGCTCCGTGCACTTGTAGCACTCTGGTGACTAGAGTTTACTTCCTATATTTCACTTTTCTATTTTCTTACTCATCTTTTTCTCTTCTAAGTTCTTGTCAACATGCCTTTCTGAAGTATAAGTTAATTACTGTAAGAAAGTGAGGTTTTTCTTTTTTCTTTTTTTTTTTTTTTTTGTTTTAAATCAATGTTCTTACAGAGTCTAATCATGTCCTACTAGCCAGGTGCTGATGTGTGAGGAATGATCACCAGAGAAACACCACCTTGTAGAGAAATGTAGTGATGCAAAACAGTGAACTGGGAAAGACAAATATTACATGTGAGAAAATTTAGTGAGGAAGAAGTTCTCAGAGAGTTGCCACTGTGGTAGGTGGCAAAGATCTTTGAAGCTTACATTTGTGCGACAATTGGAATTTTAAATAAGTGCAATGATCTCTTTCTGTATGTTGCAGGCATCGAACTGATCTGTGAAAAAGACATTGATCTTGCAACACAAGTTCAAGAACTGCTGGAATTCCTTCATGAGAAACAGCATGAGCTGGAGCTTAATGCTGACCAAACTCACAAGAGGTTAGAACAGTGCCTACAGCTCCGGCACTTACAAGCTGAAGTCAAGCAGGTGAGAGTTTTTAAGCACACATAAGGGCCTGAAATGTGTTTTCAGCCATTACATACATGCAAGCTGTTAAACCAACTTCTGCCAAGTCACATATGTTTAGGTGAACAATCTTAATCTCCCTCTCCTTAACGGTACTTGATTTGCTGACAGATTGCAGCATGACCCTTTACAAATAATGAAGGGCTCTGTTCCCTCTAGTGTGCATATATTTGATTTCATGAATAGTTATGAGAAGTTTGCGCAGAACTGACCCCATAATTTCTCAACTGGAGAAGCTGCCTCAAGCCCCGTGTGTTCGGGGAATATAATGATTTGATTTGGAATACAGACTTAAGCTGTTGTGAAGAATTGGCCAAAAACGAAGGATAACTGAGCTGTGAGGTCTGACATTACAGTAGTTTCACCTTTTCATTTATTGCTGTGCATCTCTTGACCTGCAGAAATCTTTACATCATCTGGGTGAGATGGTAAGTTCTGTCTGTGGTCTCTAGATGCTAGGGCTTGTTTAGCCATCTTAATATTGTTACATTTCTTCCAGATTTCATCCTAGCGTAGGCATTCATGTTCTGCCTCCTAAATTTCCCCTTGATACTTAATTTGGATGCCTCACATTTCTTTGGTTTCCCTTGCTACACAGGATAATCCTACATTTCCATCTTCCTAATCCATAGGTGGCTTCACACTTCACTATTTGTCTGGATTTCAATGGAATTGGCTTGGTTTCATTAGAAAAACCAGAAACGTTTTTCCAGACACCAGGTTTCCATTTTACCAGTACTGGGGGAAGGGGGTAGTTCACTCCAAAGCGCTCATGAAAAAGATTCGCTTCTTTGTTTACTTCTATATATGTATATAGATATATATATATACATGTATAAATATATATATATTCTGAGCGCTCAGTACATACGATCATAGTTATTCTGTCTTCAAAAGTGAATATTTGAGTGACAATTTTTCTGAGTTTTTTATCATTGCTGGGAGAAAACCCTTCATTCTCTGACAACTCTCAACTGAGAAACTGGCAGTGCCAACACCACTGCATACGTTTTCTTTCAAAGTCCACTTTGATGTAAATATTTTGCAATCCTAAATGAATGTAGCACAGAACTCACCTAAATTTTTATTTTGAAAATGTTGTCATTTTGCATTTCTGATAATTGAAAGCCAACTGCTCACGAAGCTCCACAGCTCTATAGACTGGTTTGCCTGTAAGTATCACAGACTCTATGATATTTATAGTCACTACCTTACTATGATTATGAAGTGTATCCTTTTTCCCATGGGTCCACACAGTTTCTTATGCACAACTTAGCTAAACTTGGAGTTTTGTTTGTTAGATTTATGATGAAGTGGAACCATTTTAACTTATGATAGAAAATAGAGAGGACTAATATGTGTAGCAGAAATGCTAAAAATGCACATTATTGCTATCTGACAGTGTCACTAGCCCACTCGACCAGGATGTCAGTGTGCCAGTCGGTCAGCCTGTGGCTGCTGCTGGAGCCATACAGTGGCAGTGCAACACTCTCTACAGGTACCTGATGTTACTTGCTTCATTATCAAGTATCAGCTGGGCCTTAATTATTTTACAAACCAAAATCTAACCAAAAGAAATAGTTACTATGTACTGAGCTATATAATACTTAACTGTGGGAGGAGAAGGGTGCCTTGAAGTAGTGTTTCCTTAATGGAGCTTAGGACCATCAGAGCTTTCATTACTATGTGACCTCTCAGCAAACCAATAGTGAAGACTGATTTTATTTGTTCAGCTGAATACTAAGGATCCTTTTGCTTATTAACGTATAAATTACCACAGCTACAGTTTCCCTTAGAAAGAGGCAAATTAAAATGTATCTGTGCCCTATCTCTTTGGTTTCCTGTAGATGAGTCATATTCCCAACCATTTAGTGAATTTGGGAAATATATTGATTTTGGCTTTTAGTTCATCTCCAGTCTGATCCAGATTTCTTTCACTTTGATTTCAGTGCATCTGAGACGATGGATGATCTCATTACCAAATTGCTCTCACTCTTGTGAATCAGATGATATGTGGTTGCCCTAAGACACCTACTGTAGTTCTGCTGACATAGTAAAATTGGTCAAGGCTGCTACGTGTACATGTGTTTGCATTTTGATATAATGGCTCATGGAAATACAAAGTCTTTTAACTGTCTCTATCTATTTAAGTCTCATTTACCAGAGATTTCTGCTTTATGTCATATGCACCAAGGCTTTGAACGCCAAGAAAATGAATGGAAGTTTGCAGCCATTAAAGGAGAACAATTCCAAATGAGATGTTCTGTGAACTGCTTTAGAGTGGAAATAGTGTAGATCAGGGATTCACATACGCTTTGTTATTAAGAAAGATCCTGGCCAAGACTGATTTCCCCTCGTTTGGACCCCACTCATTTTTGACAGAAACTACAGAGCTTGGATTGCTTACATAAAAGTAATAGCAGAATAGATTTGAGGAGGTCAGTTTAAAAAGCAAACTCGCTAATGCTGTGTTTGCAGTGGTTTGGCTTTCCTATCCCCTTATTGTACCTTTGTATGTTTTATTTCTGGTTTTCATAAGTGCTGAACTTGACCTAATTTACTCCCAGATATCCTCACAGTGTCCCACTACATTTGCTTTCCAGGTTGTTTTGAAGGGCACTTATTCCTTTTCATGTGCCTGTTATCCATCCAGTTTTGCTGTTTGGCATTAGATTTCCTTCCAGGTGAATGTGCCCAAAGGATGATGGGAAGTAGTCCTTTTAGAGACACTGAATATGTTTAGTTTTTTCCCGATCTAACATCACAGAGCTCCTGGAAACCTGATGCAGTTTTGAACATGGCTAAAATTGCCAGAAGGCATCCTTGCTGGTAGTTGTATCTGTGGTAGTAAGAGCCTCTCAAAGAAGCTGCAAAGGATCCAGAGATGCAAAAGATTCACTAACATCATTTTGCCTTTAAAACTTAAGAATCTTTTGCCATCGTAATGGGTGCTTTCCTTTTTATTTTTCCTGTAGCATCTGATTCTATGCTCAGTGAATATGGCAAAGTTTCAGGGTATGAATTTTAGAAGAATATGGTACTATTATTTAATTACAGAGAAGCAGTATACAAAAGTGTAGCCTGATCTAAGCAAATTGGAGTCAAAGGTAGGAGTTGCCTCAGATCTGACAACCCGTGCCTTGAAGTGAAATTGTTCTCCAGCGTCAAGTGACTTTTGTCTAAGATGCTGTCAGTGTGTTTCTGCTTCTCCATTATTAAAAAAAAATATATAGGCTTTTTAAAAGTCTTTGGAGATTTATTTATCTCCAGAGTTATTTAATCACCACTTCTACAAAGTTGATAAAATCTGTAATTTGAAGTAAATGACTGTTTAAAGACATCTTTTGCTGTTGGCCTGTATGCACATTGCCAGATAATGGTGAATCTATTAATATAGGAAATTATTGGAGAAGTGTCTTGGTGCTGTATTAGCGCCTATGCATATTTCAATGAAAAGGTATTAAGTGCCATATAAGTAGGAGTCAATTTATGAGCAGGTCTTGTAAACCAGATACAAATGTGTAAATGCTCTCTTCCAGCCGTTTCACAGTCTCCTTCCAAACCAGTGACACAATGAAAGGCTCTGCAGGTGGCTGGTTTTTGTACTTAGACTTAAGAAGCTTTGGGTATGCAACTGAATTCTCTCATTTCGGAAGACACGCACAAAAGAAGAGGAGAAAAACAAACTAAGAGAAAACCATTACTATGGAAAAAGCTGGTGCAATCCCTGATGAGGTTGTGACATTTAAGCGTTAGACTTTTGGAAGTGGAATGGGGTAATTATTTAAGTTCTTCCAAACAGAATTTGCTAGTGCTTGGGTGCTCACTGAGCCTGAATGAACCCGTATTTTGGGGAAAGGAGAGAGGGGGGCAGCTCAGTAATGGCAGCAGCCTCAGTCAAGAAGAGTGCTTGTGCCATTGCTGACAAGATGTAGTCCATAAGAGCCTGACCTGAACTGCTTTACCCTGGATATTTTTTGAGTCAACAAAACAGCTGTACAGAGGAATTAACACTAGAGGAAACCTGGTTGTTCGGTTTCCAACCATAATCAGTTGTATGGTCTCTTTCTCCTTGTTCAAACTTGTTACCTATTGGCTTTTTACTTATCGAGTTGCGTTTTTACTTATCAAGTTGTTTTTTTTTAAGACTGAGTTTTTGGGTGTGTTTCTTTTTGTTGTTGTTTTAGTATTTAGAGACTTGGATATTTGTGTGAAATCTGTGTTAAAACATCTGTGGCAGGTTTTGAAAATTTCAGCTCAGAAAATAAAAAAAAAAAAAAGGAAAAAAGAAAAAAAGCTGCTGCATTTTTAGCTTACCTACTCAGTATTTTCTGCACTCTAAATAGCCCAAGCCAGGGTATACCGTGGTATATAAAAAGTGAAAGCATGTCTTGCTTTATCATGTCCTCGCTTCAAGTCTTTTCCAAACACTGTGATCCTTGGGTTAACTTCAGATTTCGGTACCATGTAGTCAGTAACAATGTATTTTTCTTGTCTGATGGATTATAGAAGATGCCAGCCAAAAAGATTGCCATATGATAACCTGATTTCTTTTCCTTTAAATCTTCATTGCATTTCCCACAGGAACAATAACACCTGCTGATGAAAGAGAGAAAGCTGACAAATGAAATCTTCCACACTGTTGTGCTGAACAGAATGTAATTTTCAGCAAATTAGGGTCAGCTACGTGTATAGATGGCTCCCCTTTCTTTCTCCTAGGAAAAACTCATTTTCCTACCCTACAGGGAACTGAATGGCTATAATGAAGGTGATATATGATGTGGGGATAAAATCCGAAACAACAGAAAATCCGTATTTATTTCAGGCAATTTAATGTATCACTTGGTGAAAATGATGTACAAAAGGGAAATTATTATGTAGAATATTGCATCAAAGTCAATTTGGGAGCTTTGTAAGTCACGAGCTATATTTAGGGCAGTGATTGGGCAGTCAGGATTTCTTGTGCATCTGTGAATTGAATTCAGCAACTTTCTGGTTTATTGGAATAATTTCACACCTACCCAGGTAGAAAATAGGCTTTGAGACAACACAGCAAAGAATTTGCATGTGTGTTCTGGTTGCTAATTTCCCAAACATGTCTTAAAATAGCAGAAAATGTTACTGCTTAGATGAATAAGTACAAGGTTGATAGATTAATTATGTACATTTAGAATTTGATTCTGTAGTCATTGCAGCATTTTTTGCATGTACAAATAATCTGAATATCCCTGAAGTAAAGCCTCTTGACTAAATATAAAATTCAAGACCTGGGATTTCTTCCTAGCTGTATGTGCAGGTGGAAGTTCCAACTGCATCTTAACTCTGTGTTGGCTGAAACCAACTGTGTCTTCTCCCTCCTTACTGCTAACCTCTGACTTTTGTGCGGAAGAAACTCAGGGACATGGTGCAGAAAGGAGTTGCACAGTCCATGATGCAGTTTGGAAATTTGAAAGAAAGAGAGATCTTCATGTTTAATTTCAAATTTCCCTCATTGTACTTTCTGCTCTTGCCCTGGGTATTTGTGTAGGGAAACATTAATTTTTGTGATCAAACCTTGGAAATGAAAGCTCTTTGCTTTTTGAATGCCCATGTAAATACTCTCGGAGTTTAATTCTTAAAGCAATAACTTCTTTAATGCATCTTTGCCATCTAAAAATGTATGTCATTAAGTCCTTACCTAGGCTTTCTTTCTGCTCACTGATTCAGCCTGGGACCACACTGAGGAAAGCACCTTTTCATTATCCAGGTCTGAAGCATTTTCTGATCAGTGACTACATAAACCTCTGTACTGAAGCAACCTTTCCATAAGCACATCCTTTCTTTACAGGTGCTTGGCTGGATCAGGAATGGTGAATCAATGCTGAATGCAAGCCTCATCAATGCAAGCTCCCTCTCTGAAGCTGAGCAGCTCCAACGGGAGCATGAGCAGTTTCAGCTGGCCATAGAGGTAACATGAATAAGTTAACTTTGTTTCTCGTTCCAAGGTGAACATGGTACAAGAGGTTATCTATTGAGGGTTAGTTGTTGCTTGGTTAGAGTAAGGGAAGGAATAAAAACTTTAGAAAATCATCTTATCATTAAACTTGTAATGCAGCTGGAAGTTAATAGTGAAATAAACAATTCACCATTTGCAGCTAGTTCTTCTGCTGTCAGATATCAGCCTTTCTGTTCATAAAAATGGCACTCATGCATCTTCTGATAATTTCTTTGGCAAAAAAAAAAGAGATTAAACTTCACAGAGTGTTCTGAAAATAAGAAAATTTTGTGAAGTCAGTTTCTTCCCACGTCCACGATCCATGGATTATTTCTAAGTGTTCATTTACAAATATCTTTGTCACTGGATAATGCTGTCACATGAAATCTTTGTTTCGTTCAACTCTTCTTTTGTGGACAGCAGAAGAGACATTCAAACCCATTAACGTTGAAGAAGAGGCCGGAGGGTCAGTTTTTAAAAATTGCCTGCTAAACTGAGCTTTTCCCCTGCTTGCCCTGGAGGGGAAAGAGGGCATGGCCCTCGAAAACTAATTGTGAGCCAACACATTTGCCTCACTCACAGGGCCAGGACATGGCAGGAGGAATGGCACCTCCTTCAGGCTGCTTTGCTTTGAATGAGAAGGTAGTGGAGGGCTCTGGACTCCCCTGAGTAGAGCACAAGATTCATAGTTAGGCTCATTACTTTATGTATCTTTATCATTATGAACAAGCCCTACACTCACAGGGTATGCTCACTCCAGTTGCTAGAAAGGGGGTTCATTGCTTTCTCCTGTTCCTGCTCAACAGGGTGTATACGCTTCCCAGATTATGTTAATTGTTAGCTTTTTACAGACCAGACAAGTTGGAAAATCCCTTTCTGTGGTTTATTTATATTTGAAAATAACCAAAACTAACCCAAACTTTAAACTTTGAAAATAACAATTCCATAATGGCGTTTTGGGGGGATGGGATGTCTTTATGTCTTCTGCTAAACTTTAAATAAGACAATATATATTATAGTGTTCCTAGTAAGTGCAGAGTTTAAATCTCAGCTGATGGCCTGTTTTGGTCCAGCTCCACTCACACTAAGGAAGGAGCAGCTATTACAGCTCTTAAGGGAAAAAAGAAGTTTTCTATCAATTCTGAATGAGTTGACTGGTACCAAGCTGTGCTGACCACATCTTGGCAGCCATCATCAGATGACAGTGGGGAATAAGACACCCACTGGCTGTGTTATTGCAGCTTGCTGCCATTGGGGAAGTGCTTGTATTTGGTGGTAAATGTAAATCACAGACAGAGAAGAGCGTTACGCCACAATAAGGGAAAAATAAGTTTTCAAAGGAAGAAATCACGAGATTAAATATTTTAAGTGTTTAAAGCTCAGTATGGGAAAGAGATCAGTAAAGCACACAAGGCAGACTTTTCTCTAAAGGCATTCTAGATGTGGGATTGATTTTCAGTTGAAATCCTTTAAAGTCTATTTAAAACAAGTATTACAATCGTAACATCAGTAAAGCAGCTGGATATTAAATTTAACCAGTTATTCTTGAGCATCTTCCTAGATGTTTCTGCCAAGTATTAATCCTTTCTTTGCTAATAGCTTTCTCTGCATTACATTATTCATCAGTGTATTACCAGATATTTCAAGCTTCTTTCCAGGTTCAAGGATTAGATCACGAAAGTATCACATGAGAATTTGTCAGCAGCAGTTACAAATGGGATGCTGAACAGAGGAGTCTTTGGGAGATTTTAGGGCTTCTGTTCAGAAGATTAAAATCAAATATTGGACTAAACCATGTCTGAACACAGTCACTTAGGAGGCCGTGAAGGGCCAGGGGCTATTTTCCTCTCAGCAGCTCAAACAGGAAGGTGTAACCATCAGGAGCTGGTGTAGGTTGGGGAATGAAGCAGATAATTCAGTCCTGTCTGTAAAGTGGCTACTGAGTAAATTGGGGAACAGTGGAGAAAAAACAGTTTGACTCCCCACAGATCTGCCCTTAAAGGTATCATGGAGTAGCTCCAGTATGAGTGACCTGACTTTCAGAAATGTATCTCGTAGGGGCTGATATTTGCGATATAGTTCATGCCTTTTAGCAGAGCATCTTCATATCTTTTGGGGTTGATGTTTCGTATCCTGCAGACAGGACAATTCATGCTTAAGTAAAGCTGCTGGTGCCATCAAACTGCCAGGCAAGAGTCAAATTAGGGTGGTTAGGCCCATAGTTTGCACACTCTTCAGTGTCTGCTTTTGTATCTGCAGTTTGTGTGGGATGCAGTGAGCACTGAGTACAGGCTGACTGGGAGCTCAGCACAACAGCTCCCTGCACTGGGGCTGTCCAAATGGATCCACCAGGAACCCCACCCCAGGCTGTTGCTCAAGGGGCAGTAGCTGATCAGCGGAGCTAACCCATTTTAGACAGTGTTTGCTTGTCCCCAGCTTTAATAACATGTTGCAACTGTGTGTGAATAATTGAAACTAAAATGCTTTGCAGAAAGTAACTTGTTAATTGAAGATAACTCTCTGAAAATCTTTCACTCTCTCGCATCTCCATGCTCACACCTCGCTTCACCTTTCTACCATACATCTGGCGCATCTATACAACCTCGCTTTCCTCCCCTCGTACACAGTCCCTCTTTCATGCCACTTCCTTACAGAAGACACACCAGAGTGCCCTGCAAGTCCAGCAGAAAGCTGAAGTGTTGCTACAGGCTGGGCATTATGATACTGATGCTATCAGAGAATGTGCCGAAAAGGTGGCCTTGCACTGGCAGCAGCTGATGCTGAAGATGGAAGACAGGCTTAAACTTGTCAATGCCTCGGTGGCCTTCTATAAAACATCTGAACAGGTGAGCTGAGCAGTGTCATATCGGTGCTGTAGCATATCACAACAGCCTGGAATTTAACTCCCTGTATATAGTGAGAAGGTATTGCCTCTCACCAAGATCAGCACAGTGTTAAACTGTTCCAAATACCTCCTCTGATAATACCACTAAGGAGCAGTACTTATTTTTCTCCCTCTTCCATGAGTAATCCTAAAAGTAGGATTCAGTCAGCCCTGCTTACCCCTAAAAGCTGCAGTTTGTATTTTTATGTATGTTTACATGTCTTCATCCACATATTAGTGGATATAAACCTTCCTGTCACCTGAACAGGGCCAGTGTTGAGCCCTCAGGGGACTCCTAGCTTGTCAACACTAATGTGAGTGCACTCCACAGTGTAGCAGTGCTGGTAGGTGTGGGTTTTCTACTGACCCTGAGCACAGGGGGTCTTCTGCCAGTAAGCGATCTCACAGCACTGGCAAAATTAAGTGACAGGACATTTGTTCCACTGGCATAGCAATGCGAAGCCACATATGGAAAATAGTTTGAACTAGTCGAAACTGTTTCTTTGACAAGTATTGTAACAAAAAGAAAAATGCAAAACCCACCAAACAAAAGAGAGCAGCAGTTTGCAGTGACTTTCATCTTAAAGATTTCCATGAAAAAATCTAAGTCTTGAAGGTTTTTTTTTCATTTGTCCCCCTTCCAAAGAGGCAACATTACTGAAATGCCACCATTTTTGCTATAAGTTCTCAGGATATCAGAGATAATTTTGAGGAATATAAATCTGCTTTTTCTTGAGAACTGCTTGCAATTGTTACTTTGTGAGCAGTGCTAGCCAGAGTTTTCACCAGTTTTTCATCACCGTGCCAAAAATGATGCCAAGATATGAAGGGATCTTTCTTAAATCTGTCTGCAACACAGACAATTCCAGCAGTATCCGTTATATGTTGACACAACTTTACTTCATTCCAGGTGTTTGTGAATTACAAAATACATTCCAGTTGGTTGCTGGTACAGTGGTTCATCCCTTGTACAGACAGGTGCCATTTATACTGTAGTCAGTGAAAATTACTGTCACAGTGTGGGTACCCAAATACTAAATATATTATTAGGGTAAGAGATGATTTTTTTCCTTAGCATCGAGGCTGTAGATGACCTTTGAGCCACTTTTTGGTGTCATTTGTTTAATGCATTTTTAAGATTGTTTAAGAATTAATGTCCTTCACTGTGAAGAGTTCCGAATAGATTTACATTCCCTGATGCATTCAAGATTGAAATGAATTACTGCTAGTGGAGGATTGTGAGAAGTGAAAACCATTAACAGATTCATTAGCGCTTTAGACAGTCAGATGTGCTGATCAGAGTACGCATAGCCAGCAATTTATCAATACAGTCTCTCTTCATGTTTCCAAGTCCCAGACAAGCATACTGCAGTGCCCACCAGTTCATTTATTAGTTGTGTCTATTCAGCAAATATTTAGGGCAAAGATTATTCAGTCTTCAAATGCTCATAAACGCACTGCTGCAAGTAGTCTGTCATCTTCTCTTGAGCTGCACAGCTGATCTGTGGTCCTTAACGGTCTGCTCCCTGATGGGATGACAGTGGATTGAGTAATTTACTGGATCCTGAATTCTCAGAGAGAAAACATCTAAAAGGGTGGAGAGACTGACACAACCAGCCAAACTTTTTCATGCCTGCCTTCCTCAAGTGTACTATGTTTTTGATATAATTGGTGGAGGCCTGGCTTTCAAATAGCCCAGTTTCACTTTGACTTCTTTGACAACCTGCTTTATATTAGTTTCTCTCATCATCTTAGAGAAATGATACTTCCATGTGCAGGGACCATCCTTTTCAGAAAGATGTGGATCCCAGGCAGTCCATATACTTCCATTTTTTAAGTCACTAAAGCCCAAGAGTGCCAAAGTTTTTCAAGAAGTAAAATTGAAATGCTTTTCTGTGCCTAAATAAGACATGAAGCACTTGCTCTCCAGTACGTGTTTGAGGGTGAATGCTGGATTGCATTAAAGGAAGATGGTTAAATGCATAAGGTTCTTGAACAGCCTGGTAGCAGGGTAAATTGATCAATTCACCTCAGATCACCAGTTTAAAACCAGAATTTCATGTGTTAATGGATGGAGTTATATGAAAATGTGCCTGTAATAGTGAGGTGGATGATGCTGGATTCTCTTCCAGACTATGCTCTTATTCATGTGGGAACCTCTGAGTTATAACTGTGTTCATATAAAAATTGCAGAAGTGAGGAAGAAAAAGGGTGAACATGGTTATCTGGGCCCCTAGCAAAAACTGACTGGATCTTGAGTAATCTCAACATGGAGTGTGTAGGGAGAGCTAACTGGGAAACAAGAGGAAAGTTCCAAATGTTCTCCAACACTTTTGCGTTTTTTTGAGTGTCTCCACTGCTGTTCTGAGGATCTGCAATGTATAAAACTCAGCCTTGTCTGAGGCCACTGCACACACAATTGTCAGACTGTGTTGGTTTATTTACGTCATGCCCATTATTCTACCAAGGTGGAAGATACGTGTGTAAGCCCTGTACAGTGGAACACCTGCATCCACCTAGGTTGTGACACTGATTTAATGTCTATTGGTTTCCATCAGTCTTTAGAAAAGCTGTATGGTGAGAAACTAACATGCAGCTGAAAAGAATCAGTTCCAGCTTCAGACTTTGTTTCAGGAAAGTATTCAAGCATGTGTTCTTCTTTAAGTATGTGCTAAGTTCCTTGACTTCAGTAGGATTTAAACACATCTAAAGCACCCTTCCAGAATGGGGATTGTTTCCGGAATGATCCACTGGGCCAGAGTGACCTCTGCCTTAATTCAGAGTTTTGAGTTTCCTCCCCCTCATTATCCATTGGAAAAGAAGAATTCATCACCCTTAAACCAGATAAATTGTATCCTAAAGAGCAGAGATCCCTATGGGTAAGAAAAATTGCTAGATCACTCTGTCCAGGGCCTGTTTCATGCCCAGTTATCCCCATGCTATGGCCCACAGTTCAAAACATTTAGATTTAAAATGTCATTGGTCACAGACTTTTACTGAATATGTTTCTCCTGATTATGATTGTGGATAACTGAATTATTGTGCTATGTGCATGTTTCAGGTGTGCAGTGTATTAGAGAGTCTGGAACAAGAATACAGACGGGATGAAGACTGGTGTGGAGGTCGAGATAAACTTGGACCAGCATCTGAGATAGACCATGTCATCCCTCTGATAAGCAAACACCTGGAACAGAAGGAAGCTTTTCTCAAGGTCCCATTTTAGTTCTCTAGTAAATCAGAATAATTCCTCTTTAAGTAGTCAATTTAGAGCAGTGTTAGTGAGTTTGAGAGGAGGCCCTGAGGTATAATTTTACGTCAGCTACTGGCTGGCTGTATAAATCCTAAACCAGCTTCGCACTTTTATAGTAGGGGTAATAAGCATTATCTTTAATGCATATGTCTGATATCATCAGGACTAATTAGGTGGCATTTGCATTGAAGTTGCAGGATGTTAGTTGTTGTGCTGGTTCAAAGTTCAAATTCTCAAAATTGCATATGATGAGCATGATAAATGACAGGTATTATACGTCATTTTGGTGTTGGCTTATAGAAACCATCCAGCATTTCAAATTTTGTCCTTGAAGCCAATAACTGAATAACTACTAACAACTGAAGCAATTGTATGTTTGCAGGGCAGGACCAGGGTGGAGACAGATTTCCTACTGCCTTCCAGGTGCTGCTTTATAAGAACTGTAGAGCTGACAGGCTGACAAGTCAACTGATAATCAGCCTCTCACCTTCCACTAAAACTGATACACAATATGAAACTATGCTTGCAAGCCAAGCTTAAGAAACTATGCCTTTGGATTGTACATTTTATTGAAACAATGAGTACTTTTCCTGAGAGACAGGGTTAGCTTTGATTAGATTGAAAATGTGTTTTGTACTAGCTCTTTACAACCAGTTGGTTTGTTATTACCATTAATTTGCCTTAATGTATACCATCAGCCTTTATATTCAAAATTACTCGGGTTTCAATACCTGTCTGAGTCTGTTCATTTATTGGCTAAGTTTATTGACTAATAGCCTCTTAGCTGAAGCTGTCATGTTCCCAGATAAAAGAGAACTTCTCCCTGCAAAATGATCAGAGAACTCCCTTGGGTCCCCTTTGCTTTCTTTGCTCATCTTTACTGATTCTTTTTGGTGGGGGCTGTTTTTCTTAGGCCTGTACACTGGCACGAAGGAATGCTGAAGTATTCCTCAAGTACATCCACAGGAATAATGTCAGCATGCCTGGAGCAGCAAGCCATACAAGGGGGCCTGAGCAGCAAGTGAAAGGTTAGTGCACTGGTGCAGTGACAGCATTGAGGGTTTTATTTGCTTCTCCTTCTGTTGTGTGATCATCCTAAAGTTTGTGAACATGCTGAGAAGGCACCTTAAGTTTTTCTATCCGTTGTGACTGAAATGATACATATGCCTGACATTTAAAAATGGTAGTGAGGCCTCTCAGAAAGTGATCCTTCTCTGCTAGGCATGAGTTCTTATACAGAACTCTGCTGTTGGAAGTGGTAGTGGATTGGGGAAGGAAAAGAATTTGAAACATGGATGCTTTCTGGCTTCTCCTGTCAGAAGAGTCCCAAAGTTGTTTGTCCCTAGGATGGATCTGCTGTTCTTTTTTGTCTGTGGAATGCTGTTGAATGTCATACCACATCAAACAATCACCAGCAAAAGTATTTGACTTTAGTTACTTTCCTTTAGAGAAAAGAGCACTGTTTACAATCAGGAGAAACAGGTGTTTGAAATGTTTCGACTTCTCTGTTTAATTCAACAATTATTCTCTGCCTAGAAATGCTGCAAATGAGCTAAGTGATTCTGCAAAAATAAAACAGTTTTCTTGTTATTATTGGCTTTCTTACAAGCTGCAGAAAGATACAGGTTAAAAACAGTGTGATAATTATATATGGGAGGAATGGGAACTTGGGTTTTACACAAAAGATGAAAAAGGTGCTACTGAAGAGATTATTTTCCTTCCTTTCAATGCCAGTTCTTCAGTCTTAACATGACTTTGTTCAAATTTCCCATGCTACTATGTCAAATGCTTGTTGTTGTGAACTTTTGTTCCCTATAGTTGAAAATCATGGGAAAATTAATTAACCCCTGAATCAGTAAGCCCTTAAATATGCACCTGATAGAAGCTTGTGAGAGTTCCTCACTGAACTTGTTTGAAATGACTCACTTATCTAAAAATCAACTTCTATACTAATCTTTTTCTAAGCCAAATATGTAACTCTTGTGATTGGGGACTCTCTCCAAAAAAAAATCTTTGAGTGGGCACTTTAGTTGGGAATAAACCAGCCATATAGTAGGATACTTACTATGCTTCCAAAGCAAAGTCATTAATGCAGAACAAAATTAGTCTATTTGGCATAGACTGTTTATGCAGAGACCTGATCTAGAGCACTTATGACAAGGTTTGAGTTCCTTTTGTCATTCAAAGTTCCTGTTGTCCTCAGCAGGGACTAGGCTAGGTTTTGCAATGAAGTATTACAGATTTTTTGACCTAAATCAGTGTCACAGTTGTAAATAGGGAGGGATACACCCAGATCTGTTTGCGACCACCAGTGCTGGTAACATAAGCAATGAATATCAGTATATTCCGGAACGGTTTAGGATGAAAGAGGTTGTTAACAGGTGCTGTAAATGATCAGAAGTCACTGTATGTGGGTGACAAACCAGACTCAAACGTTCTATGCAAGAGTGTAGCTGCTGCCCCGGCTGCTTGTGACTAAGCCCCCTCTAGTGGATGCTGTCTTGGAGGTTAGGGCAGGAGGGCTGCCGTGCCTTGCCTGCCAAGGCAGCGACCTGAGCTCCATACCCACACAGAGCTGGGTGAGCCGCACTGCACATGGCTTACCTCAGTTTTAGTAGAAAATCTCAGGTTTAACCAAGGTGTATGTTAGTGATATAGTGTAAGCCTCTTGCACTCTCGCTGCATGTCATCTTTTAAGTTAAGCACATGGTACTTTTTAAAGAGTCAAATCACACCCTTTTATCAAGTTGATAAAGTCTGACTGAGCATTTGTGTTTTGAAGGAGAACATGTATGTCCTAGACTCCAGGGAGTAGCAGGTCTCTTGCCAGTCCTTTCCTGAATCTGGGTGTCTGTCACATCCCCCTCACACAGAAAATATTTTAGAGGACCAGTAGCAGACCTCAACTTAAAATCCTAGCCCAGCAATAACTTCACAGGGGGCACATAATGGGTTGTCAGTCAGAGCAGCTGTACAAGAAACCTTACCAGGTATTTCAAACTGAGAGGCCAGGTCTGAATTAAATTCAGTCATGACCAGAGCTCTGCATGGGACGCTAGGCTTTTGTGCCAAGTACTACCTGTGGGCAGAGCAACAGACAAGGCAGTAAAAGGACAATTTCTCCTATGTCAGCCGGTACCAGAAGTACTAGAAATCATGTACCCCAGTGTAGCTAGTGGTGTAAATCCCAAACTCTGTTCTGGCATCTCCTTTAGCAGATAACCATGCAACTGCACTTTTTTTGTGTTGGGGTTTGGTTTGGTTTGGTTTGGTTTTTTTAAGCAGCCCCTTTGTACTTCTGGGAAAAAAAAAAAAAAAAAAAAAGCATGCATTCAATCTCAGGGGCTCTGCTCTTGGGACCGTGTTCCAGGCAGAGTGAGTAAATTCAGCTTTTTATGGCTTATTTCTGTAAGCACTCAGAGAATAACTAATCATGCAGACATTTTCCTTTGCCCTGCAGCCATTCTGAGTGAGCTGCTGCAGAGGGAGAACCGGGTCCTTCACTTCTGGACCCTGAAGAAGCGAAGATTAGATCAGTGCCAGCAATATGTTGTCTTTGAGCGCAGTGCCAAGCAGGTAGTGTAAAAGCCCTACTTTGTCTTTCTGTCCTGACAGTGTGTAAGTATTTCCTGTATCTGCTTAATTAGTGCCTCTGTGTGAGGTTCCTGTTGCAGTCTCAATCTATATTTAAAAACTGTAACTTTTGAAAATATGGCAAAGCTTTTTAAAACAGTTGAAGAAAATTCCAAAATCCAACAACAAAACTCAGTATTTTTGCCAGGCCAGATTATTTTCAGTGGAGCTTTTTTTTTTTGTTTGTTTGCTTGCTTGTTTGTTAGTTTGTTTGAAAATAAATACAAGAGCAAACTTGTTTTATTGAGCTACTACTGAATGAGAAAACTGCTTTCCCTGCATGCATATTTTTCTGTATATAAGTAGAATTCCCTACACTCCTTTTTCTTCTAGGAAACATACATTACCTTTTGTATCCTCTCCCATCTGCTTTAATTACTGTATTCTTCTTGTGTGTTCCCAGAAATTGTTTTAGTATACGCAGTATTAAGTCCCAATAGATTTACTATCCTCTATTTGGCAGATTTGTTTTTGTCAGAGGATTAGTTCTTGAAATACAAAGACCGTTTGTTTTGGTTTTTCCTTTGTTTTTGCCTTTTTTTCTTTCTTTTTTTTTTTTGCCATTCACAGGCCTTAGACTGGATCCAAGAAACAGGCGAGTATTACCTCTCTACTCACAACTCCACAGGGGAATCAGCAGAAGAAACTCAGGAACTCCTGAAGGAATATGGGGAATTCAGAGTACCCGCCAAGGTAAACAGTGACTTTAATCTAATTACGGCATCTGCCTTAGTCTATGTTTATGATCCTATTTCAATGCCTTAAATCTCTGTAATAATATTGTCTTGATTTTGTTCTTTCTTCCTGACATTCCTAGCCCAGAAGATAAATGTCTTTGAGAGCTGTGATCTTTCATTTTTAGCAAGACATAGGCACAAAAAGGAGATTTTCTGCCCTTGGTCTGTACTGATCATAGAGCATTTTTGTTCTGATCAGAAGGAAGAAGAACTCCATTTGCATACAGAATTCACAGTAACCTACTGAGACATACCCTAATTCCATCCTCAATCAATCATATAAGAATGGAATAAAGTAACTAATTGATCTGAACATACCCATGTTCATCTTGGATTCCTTCTTTCTTCTGTCATTACAACCACAATTTATTTCATTAATTCCAGCTGGGTTGATCACAGATAATAATTTATTTCATTACAAATACTCTGCTGATCCCAATGAATTGCTTCAAATAAATGTGTGTGTTAACTCTGAGGTGAACTGGTTTTAATACAAAACTGCATTACCAAGGATCTATTAATTTCTGTGGAGCAATTCTGAGAAATCTGGTGGGGTTTACCCAGGAATGGCGATTGGATCTGCTTCAGACAAATTAATTCAAACCATAGGCAATTCACAGACAGTAAATCCACAAGGGTATTAAAAGTCACTGATAAGGATCTAAATTGCAGAGTCAGACTCCAGCAAGACCATGGATTTGTTACTATGTAGCTTCATTTCACTGTGTCCTGAAATTGATCTTCTATAATCCTTAAATTCCTCATTAGGTTATCCATACTTGCATGGGTTTGATTCACAGGCTTTGTGGTGTTCTTGTTCCCTTCCTTTTTCTTTAGCTTGCATATTTATGAAAATAGGAGATAACTAGCAATGTATGGAAGTTAATTTCATCAGACAGGACCTCTACAGAATTCCTTTAACAGTACTTCTGGACTCTAACCATCCATAATCAGTCCTCCTGAAATCATGTTTCAGTTTATAAATTAGAATCATAGAATAGTTAGGGTTGGAAAGGACCTTAAGATCATTGAGTTCCAACCCCCCTGCCATGGGCAGGGACACCCCCAACTAAACCAAGTCACCCAAAATTAAATAATCCCAATTCATCTTGAAGTTTCCAAAATATTTCTCACCCTTAGCCTAGGACTGAGTTTTATACCTTGTTCCTTATCGACTGTTACTGACTGTTCCTTACACTGACACATCTAGTCTTGCTCCCTTGGGCTCTAGTAAATCACTTTCCTACTGCTGACCTAGAATGTTTTCACTGCCATGTGCAATCTGGTAAATGCATGTCACTTCCAGACTGATGTTATTCTCAAATTAAGCTGTAATTGAAAGCCTTCCTGATCCCAATAACTTTCTGACTTAAACAGTTGTTTGGAAAGCAAAAACGCCAGTAGCTTTTGGGAATGAAATGCCCTTCAAATATTACAGGAAGTGTGATTTTTACTTCTCCATATCTAGCCTTGCTTACATGCTCAAACACTTTGCTAAGATGACCTCTGGTTCAGCTGTTAATTTATCTTGCTGGTGACATTTTTTAAATTCGGTTCTGTGTTTGAATCTGCTGGATGTTTTCTGGTCTGGGATGTGTTTGTCCATTTGTGCCAAATTGCTGATAATGTCAAGTACCTGACAGCATGTCTTGCTTCAGGCAGCATGGAAACTTCTCACCATCTCTGAAAAGCACCTTGCCAGTAACTCTGGGGAGACAACTGATTCCCCTTTTGCTTTTGAGGATTAACATGCGCGTTACAGCTGGATGCAGTCTCTACAGTTGATATCTAAGGGTTTTATAAGCATTTTGTACTAGAACTGGCTCAAACATATTGTCCAGGCACCTTCAGTTCCTGGGATAGATTTGGAATCTAAGCTAAAATTTATAACTAGCTCCTTTGTGCCAGATTTGCACGAAATTCTTCAACATGGAAAACCATAGTGACTAATGGGCAGTAAGACTACAAGTGGCAAAGAAAAGACTTCCGGAAGGTTTGGGGGTTCAGGCATCTTATAATTTGTAATGCTCTAACTGGAACAAAAATACCAATTAAGGATTTTACAGTAGACCTGGAATTTGGATTTAAATTCTGTTTGTTTCTGAAACAGAGTAGCAGCGATTCAAACTCACTTTCTTCGTGGTGTATTAATGACCTGCCTACATAGGTCTGCAGAATCACCTATGTATAGATTCAGAGTAACTTCATCTATTTTATGAGCTGTGATTTTTAAATCCTGTCTTCTACTCTAAGGCTCACAACAAATAAGGTTTTGGTTGTGGGAAGGAGGCATGTCTAACCTCCAGCATGTTTTCCTTGTGTGTTTGTGTGTGTGGTTTCAAAACTTGACATTTTTATCTCATGCAGGTTCGTAAGTGTCCATATAAAGATGTAATTCCTTTCATGTTTTACTGGGCAAAGTTTAAAGAGTTTGATTCTGTATAAGATGAAGTACAGACACTCTTTAATGATGTGTAAAAAAATTGTGAGCTGCTTCTGACTGCTGTGCTAATTAAAAGCAAAGGAAATAATAATAATGCAACATAACAGATGACCATATTTTGGGCAGCAAACAAAGGAGAAAGTGAAGCTCCTCATCCAGCTGGCTGACAGCTTTGTAGAAAAAGGACATATACACGCCACTGAAATTAGGAAGTGGGTCACCACCGTTGACAAACGCTACCGTGACTTCTCTCTCAGGATGGGGAAATACCGCTACTCCCTGGAAAAAGCCCTTGGAATCAATACAGAGGTACTGTAAGTCCATGTCCTGCTGGGGCTTTATACCAAAGCTGAAGATCACAGAGGGAAGTGTAGGATATGGTATGAATGCTGCAGGTTTCATGTGTCTACTAGAAACACTTAAAATCCAACCAACTCGGAATTCAACTCCAATTCAATTTTCAATGAGGTCATACAGCTAGTGGGAAGGTGGGGGAAACACATTATTTGAATAAAAGTCTGTATAATTTTAGCATAAACCATAAGTGCTGTTCCAGTGCCATTATCTTGAATCAAACTTGGGCTTTGACTGTAAATTTCCATTCTCTGTTCTTGTAACTAGTAAAAAAAATGATCCCCAACCTCATCTCTGAGCAATTTTAGGTGAAATAAAACAACACAAGAGGAACAAAACTTTGAACTGCCGACTATTCCCTGGCCACACTATTAAGGGAAAGTGGCAGAGGAAGAAACACTAAAAAAATCTCAGTCAACAATCCCTTGAAATTAAGTATCAAAAAAAGAGGTATAAATTTCTCCATGCCCTCAAGATACCTTACATGCACTGTCTCTGGTTTACACAAAGTTACTAACCACACTTGTGGCAGAAGGATATTAGAAGCTGGGATTGTCTTTGCATAGTGTTCTGCTTTATCAGACTATTTATGAAGTCCCATACTAGACAACTAATTTAGATGTGAAGCAGTAAGGTAAAATTTAGATGTTTGTCATCAGTACTTTTTCCTAGATACAAGTAACAGTGAAGACTGTAATAAATCTCATAGTTGGTGTTTCTTTTAAGATTTTCCTCTCACCGTCTTACCTTCTCCCTTCTCACTCTAGTTCTTTGAAAACTCTTTGAATTTCCTTCTTTCTGACATGGTACTGTTGTGCTACTTTTGTCCTTTCTTATCCATTTGATCTCATTAGCATGCTGCATTTTGTACAACAGTAGGATTACAATGGATTTAAAATCTGTACTGTCATTTTTTTGCTGTAGGATAACAAGGATCTGGAACTCGATATTATTCCAGCAAGTCTTTCTGACCGGGAGGTAAAGCTGCGAGATGCAAGTCATGAAGTTAATGAAGAAAAAAGAAAGTCGGCCAGAAAGAAAGAGTATGTCCCTAGACCCTCACAGTCTATCATGATGCATTATCTAAGAATGATCGCTGGCAGTGTTCAAGGCTGGGCTGGACATAGCCTTGGGTGGCATGGTTTAGTGGGAGATGTCCCTGCCCATGGCAGGGGATTGGAACTAGATGATCTTGAGGTCCTTTCCAACCCTAACTATTCTATGATTCTATGATATTTGCAGGACCAGAACAAACTGACAGCCCTATAATTCCTTCACTGTGAAGCTATTGAGATATGTCTACAGGTGTAGGGCAGACATTGTAGGCTAGAGAAATTCAGAACATACAGGTTGAATTTATTTTGGTTTTAAGCAGCAGTTAACTTTTGAAAACAGAAAGGAGTAAGTCAAGCATTTCAATTAGACCCTGATACAGTGGAGGTACTCACTGTCATCATTTCTTTTTGGCTGTATGTAAAAAAAAAAAAAAAAGTAAAATGAACAGGAAAAACATTGAAGGCATCTTTGTACATCTAGGTATTATCTAAACTTCAGTGACATCCCGAGGAGCTAACTGGGTTTCAGTGACACACACAAGTTCACTTGAAGTTAAGGTTCAGATTTTGGTGGGTGGAGAACTGGAAATATTTCATACTAGAGGAAATATTTTGAGAGTGCTTGTTGCACATAAATCTAGAAACAGTCTAATTCCACAGTATTTTGTCTTATATTTTGTGTGAGAATATTCCATAAATCATTTGTACCTACAAATGTACTTCTCAGCTCTCTGAAATTGTTACTAAGTGCATAACCTTGATAAGAAACTGTTTCTGCTTTAGGAAACTGGTTTTACTTGACCTGCCTGTGGCACAGGCACAAAACATCAGGCATTTCAACTTTTGAGATGCCCAGACTCAAGACAGTACAGGTGTACTGGCTTCCCAGTAGTTTGGATTCTTTCGTGTTGGATACCAAGCTCTTGAAGCCTCTTCAAAGTCATGGTGTCTCCCAAATCTCTCTGTATTGCCACCGGAGGTCGTTTCAGGGTCCCTTACCACTGACTATTAGGGAAGATGCAAGTGTTGTTGGTAAATCTCAAGTCCTTACTCCTGGGGAAAAAAATTCTGAGAATCAGTTGACTGTTAAGGATAGGCATGTAGACAGCTCAGGATTGCAAAAATACAACTCAATAGGCTTTTAGTCAAAAAAGATATTTAGAAAATAACCCTAAAAGGGACTAGAGTATGAAGTGGCTTTTTTATTCATGGACCTGAAAGGTGCCAAGTAAGGCTGCTGAAAGTTTAGAGTGCAAGTGCTCTAATTAAGACAACAGAAGGATATTTTGGTTTCTGTTCATTGGATATTATAGGCATTTGTACAAAACACATGAAATGCTATTTTTCTCTCTCTCTCTCACCCTCCCCCCCCAGATTTATTATGGCTGAGCTGCTTCAGACAGAAAAAGCCTATGTCAGGGACTTACATGAATGCTTAGAGGTAAGTTACAGCCTGGGAAGTCTCCAGTATTTTCAGGAAGGACATGGTATCTTTTGCAGATATTTGCTGTACTGACTCTTGACAAGAGTGTGTGAAGGTACCACCGCCGATGACTAGCCTCAGAGCTGTGTCCTGGTGGTGGAGGCAGCTGGGTGGGCACCAGAGGAAGTTTGTCTCCCAGTGGCTTGAGCCATGCCCTATGCTCCCCATGCTTGGCTGTAAATGTTTGCGCTTCCAGGGACACCTGAGTGTGCCTTTATTTACAAAGCTGCACTCACCCCTGCAGAGTCAGAGCAATGTCCTGGGGCTCATTAAAAAGCAATATATTTGGATGTTGAGTTGAAATTTGCTGGTTTATAGGTTGGCGTTTTTGTTTTTAATCATGGAGCATTTTCTTAAGAATTCAAATCTATTTCGTTGAATCATTTAATGCTAGAAAAAGACCTGGATTTGCACAGTCAAATACATTATCTAGCTCTACAGCAGGGTGTTCCTGAAGGGGACTGTAATATTCAAGGCAAAGAGCTGTGAAACTTTTCACCTTTCACATTCCTGCAGTTTGAAAGGTTTTCATGTGTCTAATGCTACTGAAGTGGCAAGTACAGCTCACCTTGCCACTGTTTCTGCCTGCAGTTTTTGGATACCATCAGTCGGACAGCAAAGACAGGTGGTGTTGGCATATTTTCCCTTAGACAACTTCTAAGTGTCATCACTTTGGATTTCTCTGGAGAGCTTTCTGTGACAGTGGAGCATTTAATTTTTATTTTTGTTAGCTTGTTTGTTTAATCTCAAAGTACATATTGCCCTTGTCAGCCTGTGCCTTCAGCAGTATAGCAGGGAGATCTATTCTTTTTCGTTGCGTTTATTCAGAAAGCTAAGAATTGCTGGTGTCTTCCAGACTTACCTTTGGGAAATGACAAGTGGAGTGGAAGAAATACCTGCTGGGATCCTTAATAAAGAACACATCATCTTTGGCAATATTCAGGAGATATATGACTTTCATAACAAGTAGGTTTTCCTGACAGTTCTGTTAATGTTTACTGACTAAGGAAACCAAAGGCATGTGTGTACCTATACAACCATATGTTGTCTGCAATGAACATTGCACAGAACAATGCACACAGGAGTGTAAAGTAATTGATCCAGATTTGCAAAATAATGTTTGATTTTCTTTTGCAAAAATGAACTGCAACTTATTTAAACTTTTTCTACAGCTTATTAACAATGTTAAAGTCCTGTTATACAGGTGTTTTGTAGCCCTATACATGCTTTCCATCTCACAGCACTAAATCTAGTGTGGAATCTTGCCTGTTAAAAATATGTCTCTTGGAAAACACAGGAGTGGGGGGGGGGGGGAAGGGAAGGGATGGTTGACATGAGCTGGGTTAATAAGTAGCTTTTCTGCAACCTGGAGACTCTCTGTATTTAATCTGTAACTAACCGTGCTCCATTTCATCAAGATGAGACTGTATGAGATCAGGTTAGAGGGCATTCTTTCCCTGCTATAATGTGAATGCAATAGCAGTTATAAACTTAACATTTAGGGGCGATGAATCCTACAAGTTCAGTCTGAATTTCAGTCTGTCTTCAAGTTACACATTAAAACCAAAGCAGTTTGAAAAAAAAATCCCAGAAAACCTTTCCTTGTTGAAGTTCTGTGAGACTTTGAGTGCTTTAGCCAGATAAATACACCATCCCACACATAAACATGGTCCAGGAGAGGCTGCCATATGCATGCTTTTGTGCAAGCAGCTTCAAAGCATATCAGGATAGTAGATTCAAATTACATACTACATTAAAAAGGCCTTTAAGTAACAGATGAATGAACTTCCAGACCGTGAGAATTGCCCTCCCTTCACTTCCACCAGCGTCCTCCACAATCTTCTCCTTTGGCTGGTGATGTTAACACATACCCCAGCCTGATTCGGGGCTGGAGCATTCAGTTGCTTCTCCTTCAGCAACTTCTGTTTCACGCTCCTTTTTCCACCCAGCCACTGTATAGGGCTCCTGCTGCAAACAGAGATGTCACTCATTGTACAAGGTGTTAGGAGAGAGCTGATTACAAAATCTGTATTTTAGGAGTTTTCTACTCGCCTATGAAGTATCAGTCTTGCTTGTTATCATTTGTCCAATCAGTCTTGCTTGTTATCCTTTGTCCAGTGTGCTGAGTTTGGTGGTGGAAAGCTGACACCTTTGGGCTTTAATTTTTGCTCTTCCTCTGAACCACTGAACAACATCTTTTTAAAGATTCATGATGTGGTCACTCTGTAGTCCTAAATACACCGACCTCCTACTGGGGATTGCTACCTTTTCCTTTCTGATGGAGTCGGGCATGACTGCGCTCAAAAATCAAAGCATACCTAGGCAAGGAGACACTTTTTCCACAGCCAGGACACTTGATTAGTCTTGTAATCAAGATACAAGTATTAGTCATTAGCACTGGCTCACTCATTGGTCATTCTGCTTCTCCTGGGTATTTGCTGTAACTGATTACTTTGGTGTCTTCTTTTTTTCAGCATTTTTCTAAAAGAACTAGAGAAATATGAACAACTGCCTGAGGATGTGGGCCACTGCTTCGTCACCTGGGTAATGAGGCTTCTTTTCATTATTTCAAATTAATTCCTCCATCACAGGGAAGCAAGCTAGGAATTGGAGCAAGGGTTAGATCCTTAGTGGTAAGTGTGAGGTTAGGAGCTAATCTGGAATGACTGCTGTCCTTCACCTCTCTCAGCATGAAAGGTTCCGTCCCTTAACTCTGCTCCTAAGCAGTGGAGCAAAGGCTTTCTAGAGCCTCTCTCCTTGTCCTGCACTGACCAGCACAGCTTTTACCTCTGCTGGTTCCTTTTTAATAGTATTTTATTAAACCAAACCTGTATTTAGGTATGACATTCATTGATAAGGGCCCTAGGAGGACAGACCTGTCAAATTTTAATATGCCTTCCTTAGAGAATTACAGTCATGCCATGAGGACTCTACAAAGACATGAGCAACATATTTTATCAACATTTTCCATCATAAATTACTGTCAAATGCTGTGCCACTGTGCTCTCTCATTCTATTAACCCAATGCCAGAGTAATTTCCAACAGGACTTTGAAATATTGATGCTAAGAGTCTTCATGGGTTTAGGAGGCTCCGGGAATTGGCTACAGTAATTTATCTGTATGAAAGCTGGTCTCTTTTCAAAATACTTACCAGGCAAGTCAGCCATCTTTGTGTTTTCTCTGCTGGTTTTATTCATATTTCAAAGCTGGGAATTAGTATTTTAAAAGTCGTTACAGAAAATAGTCCCTTACCAAAAAAAAATGGGCGTGTTTGGGTGATTTCAAAATGGGCTTTTAATTTAAAAACATGACACAAATATTGATGACAAGGATTCAGAAGCGTTTTCTACAAAGAAGACATTAAATATATATTAAAGTTGAACACATTTTATGTATCATTCTGCGCAAAATCTTCATAGTACTTTTAAGACACTACCGCACCATCTAACTAATAGTGCACGTCCAGACCTGTGTGTGTGGTTACAGATATGCATAAAAAGCTGCCTGCCCAATTGTCCCATTATTTAGATACCTGGTATAAAAAATGCAATAGTAATGAAAGAAAGCTATCCTCCTCTTCTGTTTGCCTGCTTCTTCTGGGACCAAAGTTCGATAATGCAAAACTGCAGTAAGCCAGGAGTGCACAGATGCTTTTAATTTCCCTTTAAAAATAAATAAATTAGGAAATGAAATGCAAAACACTCCTAGCACAACATAAAGTTTGTGCCATTAAAGTCTGAAACAAGGTAGGGAAGGCAAGTCTGGGCCAGGCATCACAAATCTGAGCCAGTCTTAAGCCAAAAATGTTGAATCAGTCTCTTGCCCAGTTTTTTACACTGCCTTTATCATCAAGCAAGGGATAGAGCCAGCACTCATGACTGGATTTTGAGACCTGGAAACTTCTGGATACAGTCAGTGTAATTAGAGCTCTTAGAAATTTTTTGTATCTGGGTTAACTTTTTAGACCTTCCTTTTATATCATTTGTAAAGAAAGCCTCCCGTAGGTGTTACCGTAGGTGTTACATGGTACACCTCATTCTCCTCAGAACTTCTCAGGTAAGGTAAGAACTGTAAGTCTTGTGGTCTTATTATGTCTCTTTGAGGGGAAGGTTTATCACCTGTATTTGTCCTGGTGAGCCTTAATGAAAGACTGTGGGAGCAGAAAAATAGCTTATCTTGCTTTTCCCTTGATGTTTGTTTTCACAGGCAGATAAATTTCAGATGTATGTCACCTACTGCAAAAACAAGCCAGACTCCAACCAGCTCATCTTGGAACATGCAGGGACTTTCTTTGATGTAAGCAGCCACTGCCACTTTCATTCAGTGTGCACAGAGCAGCTGAAATACTTCCTCTTTACATCTGAGCAACGGGTTCCTGTTTTTGCTTTGGGGTTTAGGTGTTCCATTCCACTGCAGATATTGCATGCTGTGAAAACTGATAGGCTGTGGTGTGACGTGTGATCTTCATCAGCATGGCAAGTCATTTTTAATGGAGACATACATTCTTATGGGAACCTTTGTGCATTTTTTAGACCAAATCTGGTTTAGAAAAAATCTGGTTTAGATGTACCCTCTGCTTCAGGGTTTAGTGGTAGAATGAAAAGCAGATCCCATTATATTTTCTGACTTGAAATCCCTTAGCCCAAAACAAGATCCTGCCCTCCTGTTCTGCAAATTTTACTCACCCTATTTACTTTGTCATGCTAGTGAGGAGCTTCATTGACTACAGTTAGACTATTTCCTTTGCAAGCACTACACCAGGTGATAAACATTTGCAGGCTCCAACCCCAGTTTTGTAGGCTGAGAAAAATCTTTGAAGTTTTGGAGTACTTTTAAACTAAGCTTTCCCTCCGATTTTTGGAACTTTATCCTTTTTTCCATGCTTGACTGCCACCGTACAGCTGTAATTGGTTGTCTTGCTGAAAAAATAAATAAATAAATAAATAGAAAAGCCAAGACCTCCTTTCCAGAGCGTTGAAAATCTCCTTACAAATGTAACCACTCAGCAGGATCCAACCTGTGATGTGGTTGGCAGCTGACATGAATCAACTCCTCTGGGTTTTCTATGTGGCAATAGTTATAGCATTTCAATTAAACTCAGCGCTGAAAGATCTCGCATGAGCCAGAGGGAAAACGATGAACTTTTCTTTTGCTTTGTTACCATACGGTCTGAAAGTGGAATTGAATTGAATGAATTGAATTTAAGGGGTTTTCCAGCAGGCGGCGCTTGAGCCTGTTGAATGGTTTATCCTGATTGGTGACTCGTGAAGGGCTTGAGCCGCCTTAGGTGGCTACCAGTGTTGTTTGCAAATGTTGAAAGTGTTTCCTCTGCTAAGCTTTTCCACTCCAGATCTGTATATGGGCTGGAAACATATTGCTTGATAGAGGATATGAATATCCTCTATCAAGTATCCTCTATCAAGCTTTTCCACTCCAGATCTGTATATGGGCTGGAAACATATTGCTTGATAGAGGATATGAATATCCTCTATCAAGTATCAGTATCAGTATCCGACATTTGTTTTGCAGGAGGAGATGTTTTCCTTCCATTAGTAGGAATTGTGCTGCGCTACCCGGTAATGCCTGCGCAAAAAGAAAGCTGGCTATCCCCCACCCAAAAAACATCCTCTGAGGTAGTGCAAAGTACCTGTAGATCCTTCTTATCTTGCTCTTGGACTAGCAGTGGTTCAGTGGCAGGACAGAGAACAGTCTTGCCCAAGGAACACAGAGAAATAGCTGGTTCTTTTCTTCCAGACAGAACCTGGAATTTCACAAAACACCGTAATGGTGAGAGTGAGTTATCTAGATTAACACCCCTTCGTAAGACGCCTGCCTGAAGATCAGAAGTTTACAACTCCTCAAATTGCATAAACCATAAAAAGCCATCTTTGGGATGAAAACAAGCAGTCCCAAGTCCCAGTAATCTGTTTGAACCCTTCAAATCCATGGAGGGTTTGCAGCTTCAAGGCTCATTGAAAGGGTTAGCTAATTAGGAGAAGGAGCAAAGATAGGTGACATATGTTGTATGAAACTATGAAAAGAATTAGTAACAATGCTGTCATTGCTGGGATGTTCTAAGAATACAAGTCAAGCCATATATGTCGAGAAAAGCAGTTTTGCTTCTTAGACCAGTTAATACAGATGAAAAATTATGCACAAACTCTCAATTATGAAAACTGTCCAGTTTATCCTACAGCATTAGTCTAATGAAGGATAAAAAGTATTATCTTCCCTCCCTACAGTTTATAAAATGCATCAGATTATAAAATTCATCAGTTATTGGTATGGTTATATTAGCTGGAATTTGCATAAGGAATGGAACTAGTAGGCTTACTCTCACATGACTGCAGCAGACTTACAAATTTAGTTCTTTCACTTTTTATGTCTTTCTTGTTCAGCATCTGAGAGTATTACTATGTTTCAAAGATAAATGATGCCTACCATATTTAGCAATCTTTAATATTTGTAATATCATATACTTCAGGCTACTAGGGTGTATTTTTGATTACCAACATGTGTTGGCCCTCAACTTCAGCTTTTGGAAATCAGCATATTATTGAGGTGATCGTGTTGATTTTATTGTCTGTTATTTAAATGAGCTTTTGTCCTCAGGACAAAGACAAGGTTTGTTTCAGTCATCTACATGCTGCTTCTATTTTGAATATTTATTTTCTTTAAATCTTGGAGATCAGTTGTTATATTCTGGAAGCCTCAAGGCACCTTTAACTTGCATGACCAGCATGGAACATGGTAAAAGCTCACTGACTTTTGTAGCATAGCAGATTGTTGTCTTTCTGCATGGATGATGGCTCTTAGACAGCTTCTCCCCTGAGCTGGAGTGTCCCTTAGGAAATAGGCAGAAGCACAAGAAATATTTTTTTCTGAAATTGCTCACCAACCATTTGTGTCATGCATTACAAAACCTAAATGTTTTGCGAGAGCTTTAGTGCTGAATCAGACTACTCAGCAAGCCATTGGTCTGTATACCCAGTTTAGGGTGCAGTTTGTTCTCCAACTAAACAACTGTACACTGTTAGATGTCTTACCTGAATCTGTAAATCTCTTTAGACATTTAATACAAAATCTGGGCACTTTATCGTTTCATGGTAAAATCAGCAATTCTTATGGTATGAAATTGTATTTAAGTCTTCCTGTCTCCATGTTGCCCATTCAAGGGCCTTTGAGGGTCCTGTGCTGCCCTGTGCAGAGGACATTCTTGGTGTTTGGGATTCTGTCCATTACATGTAAGATTACACATTAATCCTGTTCTGCAGCTCATCTAGTTTGCAACACACAAGTGCCAGCACATGCTGCCTTGTCAGATATCTTAATTTCTTCCAGGCCTTGGGACACTTTCCCACCCAAGAAATAACTTGGGTCTAATGGTGAGCCATGGTGCAATTATAATGTGAATGAAGCTTGCTTTAAACAAGAAGCAGGGCAAAGTAGAAAGCACAGAGCCCTGTGGCTAGCCTGCTTCTGAAACCTGCCAGCTGCTTCAAAGATAGCTCAGATATATCTGTGCTTCATGTTACTTAGAGTTGTGTGAGAAATGTTGGCACTACTGTGCACTGCCCTGCACAGACCTCTCCAATTTCAATCTCCAGCCACATTACATCCAGACATCTCCAGCTGTTACAAAGTCAACCTGAGACACACTCCAGCAGGCTGCCATCTTACTCCAGCACTTGTGGGACCAGAGGGAGAAGCTGCAGGGAGAATGCCCCATTCCAGCAGTGTACCTGTTTATTGCCTTCCTGCCACAGGTCACTCTGCCAACCCACTCTGTCTCTGCACAGTATGACCAGGGAACATCCTGGCACATCAAGGAATGCCCGAAGAGGTGGCATTTTGTTGGGAGCATGTCTTGCTATTGAGAGAGCTGGGAGGAAGGAGTAGAGCTAAATTCATCCTTTGGATCCTGCAAAAACAGTTGTACTTAGCTCCAGGAAGTTCACAGATGTGGCCAAGGTCTTGCTGGCTCCTGCAGTTACTAATAGAGTCCCAAGCCATGCTCTGCAGGCAGTGTCCCTGTTTGGTGCCAGCCATGACTCAGCTTCATGCAAATTCCATTAACCGGCACATGAAGCAACTTTCTTTTGGGTCTTGTTTGTGGCACCAGTGATGTTTTTTTTTTCTAAGACAAACTTACCTACTACAAAAAAAATATATATTTGCTGGCACATTGTGTGAAAAGTGGCTATTTTTATATCCAAGCATAAACACTGGAGCTAAAAAAACTCTAACCTCCCCAGTACTCAGCAGAAAATCAGTCTGTGTGCAAAAAGAGACTCTCCATTCTTGGCAGCTTTTCGACCTTCATCTTCTGTGACTTCTTTACAGCTCCAAATTTACCCTCCAGTAGCTGGGGCTAAGCCCCGTTCCTCTTCCCCGCCTGCTGCCGTAGGAACCAAGAATTTCCTGATGTCCAGAAGCAAGGGGAGGTACGCCCTGGTGGACACAGAAGGAATTACAATCTCTCCTATTTCAGCAGAGAATCTGCCCCTGTAGGGCATAAGTTTGAAGCCTTTTAGAAGGCTAAATATGCAGTTTCGGGTCCCGTAGGATTTTCAGGAGCTCCTGGCTCCCACTGGAACCAGCAGGAGGGGGACAGCTGGGCCCTTTGCAGACCTCACCAGGTGCCTATCTGCACTGTCTCCAGAAGTTCACAAGCACACTGCGCTGATCAGCACAGGCATTTTGGTTGAGATTGAGGTGACAAAACAGAAGCATTCAGTGCTGTAAAAGGTGTCAGGAGGGTGTCTCTCCTGGCCCCCAGGTGCCACCTCAGTCTGTTATCGCTGTGTCAGACCTGTTACTCGCATGTGGGTATTTCAGCTACCCCAGGGTTCTCAAAGGGTATTAGACACTGTTTAGACAGCTAAATTACACCCTACGCATGCAATTTAATTTGATGTCACTCCATTTTAATTGGATGTTAAGACTCTGCTTTCAGCCTTCATAGCTAAGAGAAACCAGTTGACATGAAAGATAAGTCATATTTAAATTGAACCCTGTGTAGTTTACTCAACATAGCCTTAGCTCGACTTGCATGAGGCCCCTGCAGTTTAAGCAGCCTTAGAGGGAGAAGTTTATTGCCAGCCCCTCTGAAACCACAGTTATTTCCATCTGAGCTTAAAGAGAGTTAAAAAACTAAAAAAGGCAGAGATCCAGAGCTAAAAATTAGTTATGGGTGGTTCTGTCTGTCAGCAGTTTAATAGTTTTCCATGACTGACTACTGTTTTTATCTCTTCTAGGAAATTCAGCAAAGACATGGTCTGGCCAACTCTATCTCTTCTTACTTAATCAAACCTGTCCAGAGGATCACAAAATATCAGCTCCTACTGAAGGTACCATAGTGAGCAGCTAAAATCAGTTCATGCTTTGCATGAACGTGCACAGCGGTTCATGGGTGTAATGAATTAATTTATTCTTAAGGGAGCTGTTTCATCACCTGTTGATTACCTGTAAGCAGCTGCTGCTGAGCTGCTGCTCCTACTTGCCACACCTGAGCATGGCAACAAAGTGTGAAATCAGGTTGGGTATTTGGGTATTTTAAAGGAAAAGACTCACAGAAAGAAAACAACCAACAGTGAAAAACTGATCACCTGTTTTCAGGTGTTTACTGGTGGGGGGGGGGGGTTCAGGATTTTTTATTTTGGTTTGGGTTTTTTATCCAAGTGGACTTAAACCTAAAAAGTGAGAACTGGGAAGAGGAAATTTGAAGGGATGACAGGACTGTTTTCTTTCCTTCTTGCTAAAGCTTATGTTATGTAATGTTTTGATTAAAGGCTTCAGTGGCATCAGTAATGAACTCGGAAATTTCACTGAAATTTGACTGAGACTCCTTCACTCACACTAGATTCTATTTGGGAGCTAAGATGTTTGCGTTTGAAAAACAGGGAAAAGTTTCATATACAAAACAAGGACTTCTAAGTGAAACATTAACATTTCACACATTTGTTGGTTTGTTGTAAGTTGGTTACAGGTTTTTGCAATATCTTGTGAGTAAGTGAATTTTAGATCTAACTTAGAAGAAAAAGCTTCTGGGAGGTAAGGGAGGAGACAGAATCTGACTTTGAAAAGCTAGGATGAGATAGGATGCTTGCAGCTTTTTAGATCTTCCTGTGTATACACCAAAGGACTGATGTATTGTACGAGGAAGGTACTTACTAAGTACATTTAATATGTTGAAAAATTTGTGCTTTGTACCAGTTTACTGAAACAGCACACAGGTTTATCATAGTCTGGTGAGCACTGTGGGACAGCAAGCCTGTACTGCACAAACCGTCTGCTAATGGGAAGGCTAAACCACCCCTTCAGTCATCACCCCTTTGGTTTCCTCCTCAGGTGAATCATTCCTGAAGTCATCTCCCTGCCCTGAGCACAGCACACTGCCAGCCTGCAGTACTCATGAGCACTGCAGGATGATCAGGCAGGGGTCCTGCAAGCTGGCTGGCACAGCTAGACTGACTGACGACTGCAGCATAGACATAAATCCCCAGGAATCTGAGTGCACAGTCTCACTTGAGAGCACCTTGTTTTTTCATGTTTTATAGTCATTCCCATTTAATCCCCACTATCTGTGAGTACCTACAGTGGGTTTTGATGTAGTTCAGCTTTCTCCTGTCACTGTTAGCAAAGCAATTGCATGTCCCAAGTAAGACATTTGGATATCAAGCCAGTATGTTGATCAGAGTTGTTTATAGGTGTTCATTGCTTCTTAGGAACTGCTGACCTGCTGCGAGGAGGGCAAAGGGGAACTGAAAGATGGTCTGGAGGTGATGCTCAGTGTCCCAAAGAAGGCCAACGACGCAATGCACGTCAGCATGCTGGAAGGTAGCAGATGGGCAGGTGGCCAGGGCAGGGGAGGGACTGCTGATAAATGAAGCCTCCTTATATTTGTGTAGAAAGTACAGGCTGACTGTAGCAATACTGTTGCTTGATCATTATTCTCAGGTACTTCCTATCTCATTTCTGATATTTCTGCAAAAGTTTGGGAAGAATAAAGCTGGCTAGGAAATCTTGGGTATTTATTTATATCTTGTGTGCATGTATATATGTATTTTTATATGTGTACGTATATGTACATTCACATGCGTATGTGTACATATACAGTGTATGTATATATTTGGTTAAAACATTCTTACTTAATGAAACAAAAAAACCCCTCATGAAACAGTACCAGTTTAGCTGCTGGCAGATATAACGATTATTAGATAAAACTATTTCTAAATGCTGTCTAAGTATTTCAAAGGAAAAAGTTCTGATTTTCTGATTCAAAAACAACTTGTATTTGAAAATGTTGGTATAACAATTCCAAAGATTTTTTTTTTAAAAAGGGGAAAAACTATTATTAACAAGTATTTCAAAATGATAGAAAATTATTCTGATTGCCTCAAAATTAAATATTTTATTGGCTTTTAGATGTGTGGAGTATTTCTAAAATTTAAAAATTTTATTATGAACAGAGATGCTTTATTGCCTTGCAAACATTTTCTTGGCCTGGGAAAATCATTTCCATCCTGGCTTGAGTCAGAACCAGGAAACAAGCAGAATATTAAAACAGGCAAGAAAAAGGAAATGGTGCCAGTAGCTAAGCAGCATTTTAAGACCAAGTGGTTAAAATTTCAGGGGCAAACTGACCCAGCGTAGGTAGGAACACTATAAAGATGTTTTTAACTGTGGTGTCTGGTGAAGAGCCAGGTTTCCCAAAGTAATGCCTAGATAATCTGTCCCCACGAGAAGATCAGCACCGCGCAATAACAAAGAAGCAGGGATGACTTGGTTAGGGTAGAGAAGCACTTGGACAGTTGTCTTCTGAATAAAACATAATTCCTGAATATTTGGAGCAGGGACCAGGGCTGTTTGCTGATCTCTCAGGGCTATTCGGCATGAGCAACAGTGGGCTGTGCTTATGAAGGAGCACTGCTCACCTCTGGAGAGAAGTGTGACCCCACAAGCAGCTGAGACAGTAGCTTGGAGGGCACCTTGCACTAGGGACTTCCTTTTCCCTCAAGCATCCCGGTTATGTGGAGGGAGTCCTGTGATCCGCAGCTATGTGAAGGTTTTTGACATGCAGCTTAGAAAGTGAGTGACTCCTGGAAAGCTTGTTTCAGACACCATACCAATTTGCTCTCAGATGTAGCTCCCCCATGCTGTGGATTCACCGGCCCCTGAAGTTTGAGTTAGCATGCTTGAGGGCATCATGGTATGATGGGGTACTTCCAGCCCCTGCATGTTGCATTTCTCTGAATTTGTATTAACATGCAGAAGATCTTTTGCATTGCAGTTCTATGTACAGTAACCAGCACTAAAATCCTTAGAATATTTATCTTTAAGTAATTACTTCTACACTTTAGGTGCAGTCTCATTTAGCACATACGATTTATTTGCCTCTGGTGAAATACATACATCATTGCAGCAGAAAAAGAAGAAAAATATTTTCATTGGGGTAATGAATGCCCATTAATATCCTTTCAGAATATGCATTAAAAAGAAAGAGAAAGACCCTTTTATTTCAGGTCCTTACTGATCTGATGTTTCTGGGCATTACTGGTCCCAAGAACAAATACAAGCTAATGTGTTTTATGGTTTCAGGGTTTGATGAGAACCTGGATGTCCAGGGAGAGCTGATTCTTCAGGATTCATTCCAAGTGTGGGATCCCAAGTCTCTCATTCGGAAGGGCCGTGAGAGGCATTTGTTTCTCTTTGAAATCTCTTTGGTGTTCAGCAAAGAGATCAAAGATTCTTCAGGACACACAAAATATGTGTACAAGAACAAGTTACTGGTAGGTGTGGCTGCAAAAAAAATGTTCTGGGTGTTGTGTTTCTTGTAGGTAGAGGTGGAGTTTGGGGGATGGTTCATATGTCCACATGCTGGCTTGGGGGTACCCATGCCACCTGGAAGGACTGGCTCTGGACCCTGTGGGGGCTCACCTGGAAGCTAAGCTTGCAGTGAGTCTGGAGAGATTTAAGGCAGTGAGATGTAAAGGGTCAGTGGGAATGAGTCACTCAATCCATTCACTTCCCTGCCATCCCCTGGTGGTTTTCTGGTTCTTTTTTATGTGTGTAGCAAATCAGAGATAAGATCTCACTTCCCTATCCATCTCTGAATCTCCACTTCTCACTACAAATGTAAACTTTTCTAGACTCATGAGACTTCATATACATGTAATCTCTCATCATCTCTCCTCCATACTAGACCTCAGAACTGGGAGTGACTGAACATGTTGAAGGAGATCCCTGTAAATTTGCTTTGTGGTCTGGACGAACACCATCCTCAGACAATAAAACAGTGCTGAAAGTAAGTCTTTTCTCCTTGTTTTCTTTGACTGTAGAGCTTCTAGTTGAGGCCCTGGGAGCACTAAATTGAATGTCAGTTTCTTCCCTCCCAATATTCACATAGCTTCCATGTCTGTCAGTGGGGTCGTGCCTGTATCAGGAGCAATTCAGCTCTGAGGCTTCAATATGAATCAGGATAGTGCAGTTGTGCAGCCTTGCTGAAATTACATTCTTCTTGCAGTCTGGGTTGAGCAGCTGCACACTGACACAGGGCATGTCTCAGGGTGTCTGTCTGAAAGGTGTAATTCTCTTAGTCCTTTGCTACTAGGCTTATCGATGGTCAAACCTCCAGAGCTGACAGCCATTTCTGTCAAGTGAGTTTCTAACAAAGAATTTGTGTTATACTTATGTTGTCTGATAACCTATTTCCCCTCTACAGAGTGTGCTGTATTGCTGGTATTAAATGTATTTATCCAGAGCTTAGCTGCTTTGCTGCTGCTAGCCAAGTAGGCCTGGTAAAAATAGCCTCAATTCTCAAAGGGTTACCAGGTACTTCAGCAGCTAAAACTGTGCAGCAGGGAAGAGAAACAGTTAATTGTGCATTTTCAATAGCCAGCCATGATTCTTCTACATAGGAGGTGACATCCTGGGAATATTATAAAGTCTCCATCTTTCTGCCTTGTGGAATTTTAGGCATCCAGTATTGAAACAAAACAGGAATGGATCAAAAACATCCGGGAAGTCATTCAAGAAAGGATTATCCATCTGAAAGGAGCTTTGAAAGAGCCAATTCAGCTCCCCAAGACACCAGCAAAGCAGCGGAACAACAGTCGAAGGTAACCTCAGTCATTCTGTACCACATGAAATCATGAGGTTTTTCTCAACCAACAGCAGTGTAGTGTCTGTGGGCATTTTACTGGATTCACTTACTTTTTCTTACTATTGTCAAAAGCAGTTTTCATCATGTTTGCTTTTTATATGTTGTCTTGGCAAAAGTAGCTAGAAAGTTTTTCTATGATACACATACAACAGTGTTTTATTTTAGTAATTCAAAGTGTTGGAGAGGCATGAATGATAAAAATTGCGCAGAGTCCAAGGTTACGTTTCTTTCCCAAAGTAGAATTTCCTTCTTCATATTTAACTGGTAGGAGATTATTTTTTTTTTCCCTTGTTTGGCACTTTGAATTGTTTGACAATGAAAATCACAGCTGGTCATAACAATATATCATTGCAGTGGAGAATTGATGTTTTTGTCATCAAACGCAAATTCATTTCAGCCTGTGAAGTAATATTAATTTTTTTGTCAACTCTTTTGAATCCTGAATTAAATAAGAATTGTAGAAAATTAGTTGTTCTTTTGCTGTTATGCTGGTATTCCCAAAAGCCACCTACAATTTGAACATCTCCATTTCCTCATCAGGTTTTATCACTCTTGCTTCAGGCTGTATTATAGAGGCATCCGAAGCATGAGTAACCAAGGTCACCCAGGAGACTTGTAGCAAGGCAGAGATCCAGACATTTCTTCCTGGAGACATGCACCAGTACAAGAGTTTTCTAGTAGAGAATGGAGATCTTATTTATTTTTTCTTTTCCTTAAAATGTATTTTATATTATTTAAAAGTTTCTTTTGAAAGATCAGTAAAAATTTAGGAGGACTGTATCTATACAGCAAAAAGGAAGAAAATACGTTCTGTTAGCAGACTCATGGAGTTAGGCTTTTAGAGCTCTATACTGTCTTTATTTATGTTTGTTTGGGTATAATTTTTATGACTCCGTATAAAATTCCTGAAGATGTTCCTGTGGGACAAGAGGAATATCCCTTTCTTCAGTGCCATGTGTAGCCTGGGCTGAATAGTTTAGGTTAAGGCAGAAATCTAATTGAAGGAAAATTTTTGCCTGACACCCTCATTACAGAGCTATTTATGAACACCACAGTTGTCTTTGCTGTAAACATGCAGGCAGTGGCCATCCTGTTTTCAGCAGCAAACGTTGTTATTATGTGCTAATCCAAACCCTATGGCTGAGGTTGACATCATTTTAAATTGCAAGCTACATAGCAACATGGGCTGCATCAGTGAGGTAATTTTAGCACAAAGCCAGCTCTGGCACGCTGTCTCAGCACTCCTCAAATCCACCTATAAAGTTGTGCATATTCGAAGGTGGTGTGTTAAGTAAGCATCGTTGTTTCCCTATTATGTCTTGCGCAGAGATGGAGTAGATGATGCAGACAGCCAAGGAGATGGCAGCAGTCAACCTGACACCATTTCCATTGCATCCAGGACATCACAGAACACAGTGGACAGTGATAAGGTAGGACTGAAATGTGAAAACAGACTGCAGCTAGTCACCCCCAGAAAAATGTAAGTGAAGAGCAGAATAGAAGGCAAAATAAAGCAACCTGTCTATGTGCTCATCAGTATTGCTGTTTTACACGGTAACATCTTTGTTGCTGCAGCTTCTTTGTGGTTAATGCACAGAGGTTGAATTGGCTCTGAAGAAACGCAGCCCAGAGCAGCCTTTTCTTCCCTAGTAGAACTTGTCCTGTGGGAGTCAGGTTCTGAATCAGCAAACTGTTATGTTCCATGTTTTGCCTCTGAGCTAAAATCAGTAGTCTTTTGGAGGGAATACAGGTGCTTACATACCAATTAATACAGCAAAATTGGGATCCTGGCTGGTATCTTGAGAGCCAGCCCTTTTCAGAGAATGATTCTGGACCCCTCTTCTCATGGACATATGGTGGAGCATATGGATGGCCCCAAGATGTACTAGATTCTGTTGGAATGCTGCACACTGTTGGCACGTACGTACTTGCTGTTTTACTTATCAGATGATCTGAGTCCAGATTCCCAGCTCCACTAAAATGTCTGACTTGAATTTGTCACCCTGGTACCTCCATCTGTGGTCTTCAGCTGAATTAGCAATTGGTGGTAGGAGTAAATGGGCTGTTAGTAATAATTTGCCTTAGCTACACTGATGGGGTTTGTCATATCCATTGAATGTCCATAGTCTTTTCATGTGTTGTTTTGAAATCATGTGTATCTTACTGCAGAATTCATCCTTTTGCGCCATTATGAATTTGTCTGTTTGTCAGGGCTTTAATTATGCTGCCACTTACACAAGGTAGAAGGGCGTCTTCACAAAATCAGAGTTCAAAAGTCTGTTGTAAAGTTCTTAAGTAATGTTCAGCACAGACATTATTTTGAAAGCTGGACTCAGAAATAGGAATTAATTGCAAATAAATTACCTTTGTAAGACCACATGTTGTATTTATCTTAAAGGCATGTTCCCATGCATTTGCTTTTTTGACCAGTAATGTGCGTTAGAAAAGTATGAATCCTCACAATCCAAAGGCCACTGTAATGTATGCAAATACTTTGCCCGAAGTTGAAGAAGTGTTTTCTTATGTCTTCAGTCGACAAGGAGTTGCCTTCCTTTTCCATGTTTTTCACATTTATCATTCCTGAAAAAGGCCCTGACTTAGTAGAGTACTTGAGCTCCTGCTTTATTAGAAGTATTTGCATAAGCTTTGCTTGTTTGCTCCAAGCCTATGGACTCAGTTGCATGAATTATGGTAGACAGGCAAGGTATAGGTAAGATGCTCCATATTGCATGCTGTGCCTGCATACAAGATATATAGTGCCAACAGCACAGGAAACAGTCTGACCTGAAAGACAACCCATCATAGCAACAGCTGGTTTAAGGATGCAAAGCCTGAAAAAGTTACAGGAATTTCTATGCAAAACCTTGTTTGAACTTCATACTGAATGTGTATGAGATAAATTAAGCATCAGATCATATAGGGAAAAAATTCTTAACCGCTGGGGAAAAGCCAAATCAGTTCTAGGACTCTGTTACGTTTTTTACTTTTTAGGTGGGCAGGTTCAGTTGCTGATTTAAGGATATCTGTGTGTTCGTGTGTCCTTATATACCTTTAATGAACAGAAACAAATTCCAGTGTACAGCTAAGCTTAAATATGCTTGTATGTGCTTTGTGAAAACTGAGCAACTAGTGTATCATCACTGGATAGAGAGGAAGTTCTTGCTGAACAGTTCCAGTGTGTTGCTGAGCTTATCTTCTAGGATGGTCTGAGTGAGTCTTGTTGAAATAGAAAGATTTACCTTCTCACATAGGCTGGTACTGAGTTACTGACTGGCACTGGAAAACTGTACCGTATCGTGCTCTCTAGTTAAGATTTCTTGGCTGAGTTGGTGGTGGTTGGTAAACACTGTAAGCTATGTGCTATAGTTAACTCACATGGTACTGATAACAGCGCTGATAGGTAATGTATTCAGCAAACAGTGGTTTCCCTGCTTATTTAACTCCAGCATAGTCAGCGGTTATTCTCAGGAGTTCAGAATCAGGCACTGATTGTTTTTGAAGTTGTATTCCCCATGGCCGACCTCTGTGTGTGCCCCGTGAGATCTCCATCCAGAGGAGCCAGGAGAAAGAGCTCCTGCTTTTAAAAACTCTGGCTGCTCACAACAGCTTCATTTAGAAACATACCCAAGTAGCTTTGAAGTGCTAGCAGTGTGCCAGGATAGTAGCAGATTAATCCTGAACTGTGACCATTTTTGTATTAACTCAGTACCAGAAGCAATTCTCAAGCAGTATTTAAGGGTTGATATTACTCTATGAAGGCAAAAGAATTCAAAGATTTAGTTAACATACTTTGTCCTTTCCCTAAATCTTGCTGTTACACTCAAGGATTACTTAACACAATAGTTGAATTTTCAGACAAGAATGCCAAACAACGTTTTAGACAAAGCAGACCAGAACCTCTCTAAAATTCACAGCTTCAGGTAGCACTTCTGCTTAATAACACTCCTTGTGCCTCAAGTCATATGTATTTCTTTTGACGTATTTGTGAGTCATCTCCTTCTGGATTCCAAGTAGTAATTTTTGTCTCCTCTCTCATCATGTTGCAGCCCTAGAGCAAAGCTTTACCTTTGCATTTGAAACTTCTAACAAAACAGAAGGGTTTTGTTATTAGGTGGGAATGAGATAACATTACTGTAAATGCACCAATGATTTTGCTTTCTCTCAAGATAGCTGAACCGAGTCGTAACATTTATCAGGGGGATCATTTGGTGCAGAGCGCTTGACTGGGGGCCAGAAGAGCTGACTCCTAGTTCCACTCTGTCACTCACATGTTGGATGCCATCACAAGTTGCATCTGATGGCACATCGCACTTGTCTTTATTTTTGTTTGTTTGGAGTAGGAATATGGGGGAGAGACAGGAACTCTTGCAGACATTATATTTGTACATTAATTATAGCATTATCCTGGGTTGTCCCAACACAGGGTACAGACCCAAATTCAGCGCCATTTTTGTATATGGAAGGAAATGCACCTCAATCATTATGGTAGCAGGCTCTGCTTTGAAAATATTCTGAATTATATGCCTGACTTCAGTGGTGTTCCTATGTCTTTATTCAGGCTGTCCTGGCTGCGGGCCATGTTCAGGTGATTGTATGAGGCTCTTCACATTCAAAGAAAAAAAAAAGGTCAAAATATGTTAAGGAAAAAAAAAGGAGAAAAAAAGAGGATTGCTCCTGTCTTTTGCATTAAATACCTGTTTGAGTAGCTTCTTAAATCTCGATCTTAGCCCTTAACATCTAACATTTTCTTGGCTTTTTCTCTCTCAAAAATACATAGAGCAATTATCCCTGGGCTCAAAAATTTCGTTTTCATTAAATACTATATAGTAGAAATGCAGACTTCAAGTAAGGTCTGTAGGTCTGCTCCTTTGTAAAAAGAAAGACCAAGAGAGCATACAAAATGTTTCTTTTTCCATTTGCAGTGTATGATTTTTCATATAAAACCTATAATCTAAAAAATTTTATACACAGAAAACGATTATTTGTATTGTCTTTTGGTATTATATAGAGGGGGAAAAGTGGGTTCATGAACTGAACGCAGTGCTGAAGAATCAATAGATAATGAATGCTATTACATTAAATGTAATTCCTATTGAGCATCCAAGTCAGGTCCTAGGTAACCTACTATGCAAAATTTCTTCATCCTTTTCCAAAAGGCAAACTATACAGCTTTTGTTCTGTACAGTAAGCCCTCTTCAGCATGCTATCTAAAACCTCTCCTTAGGGACAAAACCTTGCCCTATTCAATTCACCGCAGACAGGATTTCAGTCTTTATATTTGGATTTAAAGCAGTGGGGAATTGCATAAAGAAAATGCCAGCATGCAGGGCATTCTTGTTTGTTAAGCCCATTGATCTTTTGGCTTGCAAAACAGCTGTTTCTGGCGATAGTGGTCCATTTTCTAATGGCTGTTACTTTGTTGGCTTTTGCAGAATGCTAAGGAGAGCAGTTCTTATTTCCTCCTGTTGGTTTTGGATGAGGGAAAAAGCTGTGAAATGTGAACTGATGTTTTTACTCTCTAAAAGTAAATATACATAGTATACTTTTATTTTTTGCGTTAGATACTGAACTCAGCTCATCTTTCTGAAGTCATGAGATTGGGATCTTGACCTTTTCCGTATCAGTGATATTGTATAAAATCTGAAAATAATAATTTTTCTAATTGAAGGTAATTGGTGTTAGAAGAGAAATTTTAGAATTAGGGCTTGTTGGGACAAGTCAGGGGTGAATTCTCCTTTCTTGAAAGGCTTCTAATAAACACAAAATATTGTGATATTGTTACTGAAGCAGAAATTAGGATCTGAAGCAGGAAGTACTGCTTCAGATTCTTCCGTAGGAAGTATTCTCAGTTCTTTGGGAGTTTCTTTTCCAAGTGACACAGATATGAGATGTACCTTGATCCCCCACTTTTTACCTTGTGGCTACTAATCATTTTGAGTTTGAACTCCAGAAAGTTGTGCTCCAACTTGCTAAATGTTTTTCTAAATAGGTCGTATTTCCATGAATTATTGTCTAGTGTTAACGTGTGCTGATTTAAATAACCAAAATCACCAAACAGAAATGACCGCTAATTCAGTAGTAAAGGAAACTTGTTCTGTTACATACCTCACAAGGAGGACATAAGGAAAATTACTATGTTTGTTAGATGCCACTGTCAGCATATACAGTTCAAAGTGGTCAATCATTGCTTCCCAGCATAAATTAATCTGGAGATTAATCATTGAAATTCAAGTGCCTAAAACCAAAATTGAAAAGCCAAAGATCCCACTCTGACTGGGCAGATTACAAAGAAATGGAGGACATTAAGGTGGGCAGGAAGTTTACAAATCTGCCTTCTCTGAAACTGTTGCTCCCAACAGCTGGAGTTGAGCCACTTCCTTCCAGCCGTGGGAGTTGGAAGCCTGACTACAGCAAATACAGAGCTCCTGGTTGCTGAGGGCTGGCATCATTCCCTAAATGTTACTGAGGGAAGTCTTCTCCCTCACTCTAGCACAAAGCTGACCTAACAGCCCAGCGCAGTGCATACCCTGCTCTCCCCTTCACAGCACATGGATCCTGCAAATAAGAGGTGGGTTCCCATGGGTTTATATTGACGTGAAGGCATAGACAATTCTATTTGTAAATTTGTATTTACACACAAGCTCAGCTGCCTAGCCACTTGACAGGGGAACTAGCCCCTTGGAGCACACTAGCACTGCTACTATGATCCTTGCCACTACCAGACCTGCCCATCAGGTCTGCCTGGATCATAAAGCTGATCTCACCAGAGATTTCTCTGGTTCTGGTACTAATAACGTTCTTTTCTTCTGTGCTCTCAGACTGGCCTGGCGTCAGCAACAAGCCTAAGGCTTCTCTCAAAGGTGGAATGACTTGGAAAAGCTCAATTAAAGAAATTAAAACATTTGATATAAAATAAATAATCTTTCAGTGAAAATTCCCTTGAAATCTTGCAATAAGAACATCAACATAAGGAAAAAAAAAATAAAATTTTGATGTCAATGTAGAATCATAGAATCATAGAATAGTTAGGGTTGAAAAAGACCTTAAGATCATCTAGTTCCAACCCCCCTGCCATGGGCAGGGACATCTCACACAATATGAAACATTACTTTGTCAACTACAGAAAATGCAGACATGGGATAAAAATGAGCGATAGCTCCCTTTTCAGAGAGGGAGCTAGAGGCATAGAAAAAGTAAAACAATACCATAAGGCAAGTGTATATGTTGATTTTGTTAACAAGAGCACTCTTGCTGACTGAGCTGACAGCTTAATTTCTACTTAGTTTCTCAGCAAGGGAAATTATATACCAAACAGAACTAAAGAGCAGATATCTGTCTCTCTTCAGTGTTACTAAAGTATTTGGTAGCTTTCAGTTATATGCTTTATTTTCCTGAAGCATTTTTTTTTCCTTTGGATCACTGGTACTAGGCTTTTTAAAATAATCTCTAGGGTCTTATGAAGTATTTGCACAGCTAGTGATCCAAACCCCCTATCCGTCCAGCATTAATGTGGCACAGTGCATGTGTCTCATGGTCTGAGTTCTGCCATCTTTGGCAGTGCATTGTGTATTGAGTCATAAGCAAGAGATGCATTTCTAGTGCAGCAGTGGAGGAATTTCTAGGGACAAGAACTGTTGAGCCCCAGCAGTGGTTGTGTGTGGTCAAAACATGTATCACTGTGGTGTGAAGTCTATGCAGTACTTGAGCAGCGGGACTGAACTGAATAGGAAACACGTCAGTGAAAAATAGCTCTGTTAATGGCAGTTATAGATTGTAGCTAATTCAGTAGTGTACTGTTCAGTAGTAACTGATGATGAATTATGGTACCACAAGTAAAATTCAATTTATAAAATAAAAAATGGTTGCTGATGGTTAAGTGATTTTTTTCTTGTAAAAATATGCTAAAGAGGAGTGAATTATGACTCCAGAGGATGTATTTCTATTACTTGGACACTGCCTAGCATTAGTGCAGTTGTCACACTGAGTTCTTACTGCCCTCACCTGTGGAAAAGAGAGAACATGATATCTATCAAAACAAAACCTGACATAAAACATTTTGGCACTTTAATTAGCCTTCTTGAGTGCTCACTAGCTACAGGTTGTTAACTCGGTTTGAGATACTGTTATGTAGTAGCAAAATGCTTAGCTTATCAAGGAAATCAGTTGTTCAGCCAGGAGCTGACATCTCTCTAATGTTAGTTTCTTAAAATTTCCTTAGGCTTTGGGAGACCTCTCTATTCTTGCTCTGAATCTTCACTAGGACCCCTGCAAGTTCAGCTCTTCCCTGGATAAAATATACAAATATATTTGTATCTTTTTTCTGTGAATGGTTCCCTGAAACTGAGGTCGTCGGAGTGACACTTAGAGCTGATAAAACTTCTTTATCTCTGCTGGCAATGCCTTCTTAGAAGTAAAGTTGCCTTTCTAATCATTCATGCTCAGTAATATTGCTATGGATTTTTGTTTGTTTGTTTTGCTTTGTTCCATCTCTTTCCTGAGTGTTTCCCTTTGCTTCCTGTATTTCTTGTCAGGAATGCAGCTCTGCCAGCATCATGAAATATTCCAGCTTTTGAGTTGCAGGGCTGTGCTTGCCTGTCTCCAGTTGAGATTTTTCAGTCTTTTAAAAAAATATCTTGATGCTTCTGAAATGAATGGTAACACACTCAGACTTCCAAATGAGGTCCACCCAGGCCTGATGTGCTACACACACCTTGTTTCACTCACTGTGCAAAGCTGCATAGGCACTCACAGAAAACTCTGAACCCCAGAGGTGATCCAAATAGTTAAAACTGTCACTAGCTCAAAGAGTCAGTGATAAGCCTATGCTCTGCCTTGACATAACTTAATCTCTGTTTCAGGGACTTGGATGATAGGTCTTAAGTTACCTTTTTTTTTTTTCTGTACACTGATGACTTGTAGCTTTACAGTAATTTACCCACCTGTCATCTACAAGTGGAGTCAGTCAGCAGCTCTCTTTTTGGATGTGTGTGTAATGCACATTACACATGATCTCCGGCTCCTCAGCACAGGTATTAATGCTGGCACTGCCTACAACATCAACCTCCCAGGACAATTCTGGGGCCTTTGGCTCTTTTTCTCTCTGAGAACTGTAAAAAAATGGACTTTGGACTTCACTGGATTGTAACCAGATTTCAAAAAGAGGGAAAAACTTATTATTACCAACCTTGGTTTTCAGCCAAGTTTAATCCTGTCTTGAATTACATGTTCTCTGTCTTTTCCGGCACCCACTTCTAAATGTAACAGATGATCAAACAGTTTACCTCTGAGAAGTGACCTGTCAAGGGTGCAAGTGCTGCTTAGAGTAGGGACATTTGCTTTCTCTTGTTGCCAGCAAGTGTTTGTTGCAGCTGTGGCTTGGAGGTGCTGCTGAAGACAGGCTGTCTTGTTTCAAAGAGCTTTCTCAGAAAAGGTGTATGTGTTCTTTTGAAAAACTAAGTAAAACAGGAGCAGCTGCTTTTAAAATATGACATTTGTTGGAAGCACTGCAAACTTTGTAGTAATTGCTTAGGGAACTTTCTCTAAAGTCCTAACCATATAGTGGAGCTTTATCTATTTCTTACTGTACTGTGTGGCTGGACAAATTCTCCCACAGCTACCTAAGAGATGATGACAGTGGTTGAATTTCACCAAAAACTCGCGTTATTCATCTGGTACTTGAATTTTATCAAGAAATTTCCCAGAGATTTAAGTGTTTTGCATAACCTGGCTTCCTCAGTGTGAAAATACAGCAAAGCCAAAACAAAGGAAAGAAGGTAGTACAAGATTTGCAAGATGTTCTTTCTTTTTCACCTCAAAGGACATTTAAAGTAATATGAACAGTGTCAGATTTTTAATTACACGATATGAAAAAAGGTTTAATTGTTTCAAATTTCCCTAATTTACTCTGAAAGAGGAAAATAAAACTCAACACAAACAAACACCAGAACCGTGCTGCCTGTGGGGAGTTCCTGCCTGCAGAGTTTGCTGACTGTGGAGCAGCCTGTAGTTTCATTTCATGGACAAAAATAAAGGACTCTCTGGAAACATGGAACAACTGTAATGTCCATGGTTATAGAAATCATATTGTTCAGTGGGTAATATTCTTGGGAAATTGCTTTATATCAGACACCATGAAATTTGCCATGCATCTTGAATACCTCAGCTGGGAATTCTGAAAGCACTTTGGAACTTCAGTGGGACCTCTGCTCTCGGGATGCTCGAACACAGTTCTGTCCCCAAAAGGAAAGCCATTCCTGTGAGGGTCTGTGAAAGGTAACTGGTCAGCAATCACAGGTTCATTTCCAGACCAGTGCAGAAGCAGCAAGTATTTCCTTAAGACATCTCCCAGTTTTTTCTTTGCAGCTATAAATAACTGCAGATATGAATCCAGATTCACCTGGGTGATCGGAAGCTGAAAACAGATCCAACTAAAAGTCCCTGAAAGTGCAGTCCTGGGGAATGAGATTATTAAAAGATTTCTTTTCAGCCTTTTCCTCCATGCATAACTGGCAGTCGCACCTAGGGCAGATGAAGTATGGTCCACTGTATGAAGTGCATTCTTTTATAAATGTTCATTTCTGTTGCTGTCCATTTCATGAAGAACATTTTTTATTTTCATAGATTTTCTGTTTTCAATTAGGAAATAAGGATCAGTGTTTGTTATACTTTCAGTCTTACATCAGTTCAGTCTTAGGTGTCTTTTGGTGAAAAAAAAGTAAATCAGTAACGTTTGAAAATGTAAGTCAAGTCTCTCTATGATAAAACAAGTATATGGAACTCTTTCAGGCTGAAGCTCTCCTGAGAACATTGTAGAAGGGCCAACACATTCATGTGAGGGTATTTAAATATAATATCTGTGGCAGCCCACTCAATAGCTCCTTTCTGGTCCTGCAAGCAGTCTGAAAATCAGATTCTATACTAAGGTGCTGATGAACACATTCTCTGTACAGGTTCAAGGCACACAGCTAGAGGTTATCTTAGTTGATATGAGTATCCTAAGTTCAATGCAAATGTGGTATCTCTCAATCACAAGACATCTCTGAAAAACATGTGATCCTGCTTACATGGGGTGGCTGTAGTTTTAAAGTGTGCAGGGAAAAGGTGCAGAATTGTAAATACTATTGAAACTCTACTGTGGGCTTCACGATAGTGTTAAATGTTAGGAAATTGATCCTGCTAAGTATCAATAAATCTATATTACCAAACAATCAACAAAAAAAGATGTTCTGATGCCTGCTGTGAAGAAAGAGAATGTTTAAGTTATGAGGATGTCTTAAGTGAATCAGGTTGATGCAATCAAAGCAGAATAAGAAGGAAGGAAGTGCAATAAAATCCCTATCTTTCAAAGGCATCACCAACCCGACTGATTTTAAAATAGAAGGTTTCAAATAAATTACCGATTTGCACAGAAGAATTAAAGGATGTTCTGTTTTTCAGCTGTAAAGAGAGACAGCTGTTGTTCGACTTTCATAAATGTGCTGTGATTTTCAAAGAATCGGATGTTAAAGATTTGTTGCCATTTATGTTACATCAGAAACTGAGTTGGACTTCAGATGGCAGAGGAGCTTCTAAACCTGAACTGATCTCTGACTGAGTGGGAAACAGTTAAAATTAATTCATGTTAGTCAAAAATGGTATTTTTTTTTTTCCCAGCAGGATTCCATCTGTAATGGTTAAACAAATATACATATATGAAGAGTTGAAGTGGCTGAGTTCCTTTTTCCTCCTAGCATGAGGAAAATGAGAGAGCAACCTAAACTGGAAGCCATTAAAGGCCATTTCCTTATTACTGCTTATCAAAATTAGCATTCAGTGACCTATAAATTATTCACTAGTTCCTTATCTTTCTTCTCATGAGCAGTTCCTTTTCACTTCTGTTCTTGCACTTACTGCACAGCATAGAATGACAGTTCTGGGCTCTGATACCAGTGAGGTGATTCCTCGGACTGCCCTCAGGCTTATTTGCTTTGTAACATCTGATGAGACTACACTGCCAGAGTACTCTGCCAAGACCTGTGGTCTGAAAGGTCCAAGACCTACTTTGTGAACAAGACTGCTCACGACATTAAATAGATACTTCTGGCTCAACATCATACTGTTTTTTCCAAATTTGCCTGTTCATAGAAGGGACAAAAGGGTAATTGAAAGTGGATATATTATATGTTCCCCCACAAAAATGAGGACATAAATAGAACAGGAAGCATCCATCAGTAGTCTGAGGTTGTCTTTTTAGCATTCCTTGGGCCAGGCACTAAGTCATCTGAAGTGCTAAGCTTAGAAAGGAGCAAGCAGGATTCAGAACTTGTTTTAAAGAAGAGTATATTTTTTTCGTATTATTTCATCTCAAGTTCTACCTTCTGTGTTGTCATTAAGCAAGAAGCTGTTCCTCATCTAAACTTGACCATTCTTATTCTTCAAAGAACTTGAGTTCATATTTATTTATTCTGTGCTATTGTTTTGAGCTGTTTCTGAGGTTTTGTTCTGTTGATTACAGGATGTTTGTTTGATTTGGCTGTACAATATTAAATATATCCCTCTGGAGGAGCAACATGTTTTCTTGTTGGCATAGATTTTTTTTTCCCTTTTAGAAGTCATCAGTTTTGTGTGGTTAGTAAGCTGAAAAGTGCCAGGTTTTGTTCAAGAAACTTAGAAAACCTTGGAACGGCATAGTACCAGCTAGAAAGGGCAAATAGGGATAACACACAATAATTGTCTAGAAATGAAGAAAGGTTTAAGCGAGATCAGAAATTAGTGTTAAGAATGTCTTTGAGCAACAACATTAAGTTCATTGATCAAGGACAAAAGAGGACATTGGAGATCATCCAAGTTCAAAGTTAATATTAGCAAAGAGGTTGGATATTGGAAACAACTGCGTGTGAAGGAAGGGGTCAAAGGGAAACAGTTTCAAATTCCCTTTTTCTTCATAAAGGGGATCAAGTCAGAAAAACACAGACCACAAACAGTATTTATAAGAATACCTTTAATTCAGAAGTGAAGAGTTGTACTGATGTGCAGTAGCTCTTAGGTAGGTTCAGAAATTCTGTTGAAGGGTTCTTTCTTTAATCAAGTGTATATGTATATTTGCGTGCAGTGGCCACTGTGTTCTTGGGTCTAGTCTGAGTTAAGACAGCCAGTTGTTGATGCTAGTGTGTACTGGTGGCCTTGTTCAGCTCTGGCTGACTCTTGATGTGCTGAATTTATCAGTTTCTAGGAATTCAGCAAAATTGCTGGTCTCTGGAGCTGATCAGTTCTTGGGAAAGTTTCGCCACCTACAGTCTCAGCTCATACTTTTCCTCTCTTCAGCTTGCTGTCTGCTGGTAACCTTTTCTCCATCCAAACCTTTGTGTATAGGTACACAAAACCTATATAGCACTGATTTACACATTCTCATGTGGAAGAGACCTTTATGACATGGCCTCATAAAAAGTACAATGCCTGATTATGGGCAACAGGGAGCAGATAGACAGTGAGTTAATTGGCCTTAACTCTCTGAGCAAGGACCCAGCTACTTCAGTCTTTGTGCATTGCCTGGTCAAGTGCAGCTGTGAGCCTGAAGGACCACAGAACATCACAAGAACATAGATACTGGAGTGGGAGGCAATAGAAGGATGCAATGTATCATCATTTTGTTTTCTTTCCCGTTAGATCCCAGTAAGGGTTACCTTTTCTCACCCTTCGGTCAAGTAAAGGCTTTAAGTTATGGAAAGGGCTATTTTGGTTGCTTCTGCTAATTCGCATACAGACTTTTCAGTGATCCAAGGCAGTATTTATTCTGGAGCCAAGTACAGTTGCTACAGGATGCCCCAGGAGGTACTTCCCTGCCTTGGAGTCAACATTCTCCCCACCTTGTAAACCACATACATGCCTTGCTACTGGCAACTTACAGCTGAGAGAGAGATATCCAAAGCTTCCCGCAAGCCTCGGTTTCCAGAATCACAGTGCTGCTTCTGTCCAGACCAACTTTATTTTTCTGTTTGGAACTTAAATTAATTCAAAATCCATCAACAATCAAAATCAAACTCACCCTCCTTAAATGTGTGTGGGCGAGAAACAGAGGAGTGTGAAACATATGGCGCAACTCCAGAACCCCTTTTCTCCCTGGGTTCATTTCCCTGACACTACAGCATCACTTCCTGACCGTACTTGCAAATAAACAATTATTGAAAGAATATGGCTGGACCACACATGTATATTTTCCACTCTCGTGGAGAAGAGCTCTGTGTTGGCTGGTGGGTTTTTATTTTCACAGGAGGCAGTTGGGTTTGTTGTTGTGTCTTTAGGGCACCATCTCTAGAGGTGCTGAGCCTTCTCAGCTTGCAGAGGCTGCAGGAAGAATTGAGGGTGGGAACCAGCTGTGCCCCACAGGTCTCATGCCTCGGTTGATGTATTACTCCTGAAAGTTTTCCAGTGTGGCTGTTTACTGCATGATCTTGAGGAGTCAGTAGAAAAGGACAGCAGGGGGTCTACCAGGGAAGGGAACACTTTCCTTAACCAAAGCATGTGATGTTCCTTTAAAATTGGAGTTGGCATTTTTAAACTGTCAGAAGTGTGACATTTATAGAGAGAGAAGAAAGTAAATTGAAACACACACAAAGAAACTTCAGCTTTCTGCCTTGCTACAGATAATGCAGCAAGAGCTGTTTTTCATTTGAATTTAACCAGTTCTCTTTAGAAATGTAAAAGGCCTCATTCTGTATCTGCTGCTACATGGAAGATGTGAAAAGTGGCATTCAGCAGGCTGGTCTTTGCCTTCACAGCTAGGCAGTGAGCATCACGAAGGATCTTTCACTGTGCAGCCTGCCAATGTGTGCTAGTTGAAAGGGTGCAGTTGAAAGGGTGACAGCGCCCTGTCTCTGCTGTCCCCATATGACAACAGCAGCAGACCCAGCCAGAGGGCACCTTTCCCCAATTTTGTGCTGGCTTAAACAGCTGCTGACTGCAGGGTATATCTTTGGGGCTGAAGGCCGTGTGTCATGAATCACCTTCTGAGTTTTGTTGCACTGGTTGAGCAGACTGCAGCTGCATTCCCCCTCCGTCTGCATCTGAAACGTAACAGAGGTGTAAATCACATCTTCAGGGGTTGTTTTTTATGGGTCATCTTTTGAAATCTCGGAGGTTTCACATTACGTCAGAGGTCCTGGTCTCAGTGCTACATGCAGTTACTTTCCAGAAACTCTCTTCCAGCCCTGAAGTTCTGCTGCCCCCCTGAAAACTGAAACTTTGGTACCTTTTGCCTCTGTGAAACCTCTGCCCTTTGAGCTTGCTAGGGGAGAAATTTGAGGACTGAGAAAGGACTTTAAAAAGCTTATCGAGTTGCTCCTTTATGACCTTCTTGTGTGATGCCTGTGTGTTATTTATGAGCACTTAGCTGCTCATTTCCACATAAAAGATAACACTGTTGAAGCTGAAATGCAATTAGTAATGTGGTACTGCAAAGAGGGAGAAAAGGGGGGAAAGAGCTATTGCACTGGGTTAGGCAGCTGCTAGGGTCAGAGGTGCAAGGCGGAAAAGATTAGCCGCTTGAAGAAATGGAAAGAAAACAGAACGAAGTGTAAGTCAGTTTTGTTTCACCAGATCAAGAAAACTATCTTACTGTGCACTAGGTGAATATCTGTCACTGAGCATCTCGTAGCTCCACACCACATCCAGCCCTTCAGGAATCCATTGGCTGCTCAGTTTTGCTTCAGCAGTATCAGGATTTGCCTCCAGCCTTTGAACAAAACACTCTCCCTGTGAGGGGTAACAGAAATGAGTAAAAATAGTTCAGTATGAGCTGGGCTAAAGCAGATGTCTTCTAAGCAAATATACAACTTACTTTCCATCAGCTGACTCCCAGTCCTTGGTTGCTGTGAAAGACCAGCACTGCTGCATTTCAGGAGAACCAGGATGTGCCTCTCAGGGTGCAGATCTGAATGGTTGCCACTTGTCTCCGTGAACCTGGCATTTTTGTTGATAGGAGTAATATAGTAACTGCTAAAATTTATCCTAATAAACAAGGGCTTTCCTTTGCATTTCTTAGTGTTAGAACTGATAAATTCCCCAAAGAATTCTTCTGGGCATCCCATCCCTATCTAAAGACTACAGCTAAGTGGCTTAATAGGATAAGTGCTTTATAAAGCAGCTGTGTAATATTTCTGTTGTCTTATTTCATTTCAGTAGCAAGCATAAGGGAAGCTAATGTTCCAGTACACAGGGATTTGCAGTCACCATTAATGGAGGTAATTCCCCTCATGGGAAACAATATAAAATACCATTGCAAGAGCTAGAACACTTTTCTAGCTTTTCCTTTTAATCACAACAGATTTGGTCTCTCTTGCTAGATTTCTTTGTGCTGCAGAGGAAAAATTAATCCAGCGAAGAAAAATGATTTTAAATCTGTAAGTTAAACTGTTGTTGGGGGACAATAAATGAAAGATTCTGAGCATCCCAAGACAGCATATACATGATTGAGGAAAATTAAATACAATAATGGCAGTTATTAGCAGTTTAGTGAGTTTTAAATTAGTCCTGAATGATGGCAGAATTGGGAAGAATTTCTGCCTTTTCAGAAGAATGGCTACGTTTTCCACATTATCATCACTAACAGAAGAGGTCTCACTTGCGCTTTGTTCTATTTTGATGGTAAATCCTGTTTTGATAAATATGCAGACAAGCTGCAAAAGAGCAATTGACTTCAATTGCATGGCGTGCCTATCTTACACTTTCAAATGTATTCGTAGATCTCAGTCTACTGCAAAGCAGTCAGAATCACTTTAAGGCTGAGAAAACCAGGTCACAGAGCAGTGATGAGATTTGCCAGAGCTCATGCTGCTGCCCCAGCGTGAAGAGAAGTTCTGTTTCAGTCCCACTTCATGGGCACCCATTCTTATGGGAGATCAATGGGCAGTACTTGGTCAGAGATTTACCTGAGATCTTTATGGTGGTACAATTTAAAATGTCATTTGTAGGTGTCTTGTCTTCCCTACCCTTCAGCTTGGTCTGGAGGCAGGGAAGACAAGTCTGAATTTGCCTGCTTTCTTCATTCAAGTTCTAGTTAGGTTTTGCATTTCTGTTTTGAGAGAGAAATTTGGCTCATTTCAGGAACGAATAGACAGCTTCCCCATTTGAAACCAAATTATCTGCACAAGGGTTGTTAGTGTCCATGTATATAGGATCCATTAAAAGTTAAAGGTAAGCCATGAAATTATTTCTGGATCCAAGTGCTTATTTTCCCAAGATGATAATAATTCTAGGCTGGAATTTCAACTCAGCAAATAAGATTAATTTAGTTTAAACCCTAACTTTATTAAGGAGTGATAAGGAGTGATTCAACTTTCTGTAACTGGGCCTGAGCAGCTATGGGAGAAACTAGCAGCAAGGTTTACAAGCTAGGAGAAGAGTGTTCTCCTTGAATCCTGAGCAACTGATGGGAGGCTTTATATCCCATGGCAGTGACACAACATGTGACCCATGCAGCAAAAATTAGAAATAGATTTTCTATTTTGCTTTGTTGGAGGAAGGGCAATGAAAAGTGAATCAGTTGCCTTTTTTTTTTTTTTTTATCTACAAGTTTGCACCAAGATAGAATTTCATGTGAAATTCCTTGCCTTATGCTTAAGACAGAGCTGAAGTTGTGCTCTTACCTGCATTTACCCATATGAAGGGCAAATCACTTCAGCCATCAGGTTTGTAGAGGCTGTTGGCTGCCATCACTCCACCATGGGGGCTGAGGAAGAATCACCTGCATGTCCTGCTTTTTCTTTTCTCCATGTACTTTGCGTTTTTGAAAAAGCACTGGGCAAGGCTTGGTTTGACACTTTAGCTATATCCGGAATTCAGTAAGTATAGTAAGAGTCTCGTTCCTGAAAGCATTTTTGAGTTGGGGAGAAAAACATCTCCGGGGCTAAACACCAGGTTATAAATGACATGCGTGTAAGAATGAGAAAATACAAAGGAAGGAGAAGCCTTTAAAAAGCTAATTTAATGTTATTTCTTCTTTCTTTTCAAAATGCGGAAACAGGTTGTGGTGCTCAGAAGCTCATAGAATCTGTTTCTTGTGTCTTTAAAAAATACAGCAGTGGAGATTAATACATTGTTTTGTTTTTAATGAAGTGAATCTTGATTTGAGCATTTGCTGCAAACTCTTTTATTTAAATGCTTTCTTATTTATGGTGCCATGCTTGGGCTGTTATACATAGCATTATCTGACTATTAACTCTTACAGCAAGATGGATTTTGGGATTAAATACATTGTGAGTATTCCACATTCCTTTTAAGTTGCTGGGGCCCAAAAGGTTAGGAGTGTTAGATTATCCAGCTGCAGCCATTCCCTCTGCAGAGACCAGTGGCATATTATAGGGGCTGTGATGGCTGAGCAGGACAGCAGTCACTGGAAGCAGCAACTGGATGTGGGGCTTGAATTGCACATCCTCTACTCACCACATAGGGTAGATGACCAAACTGTTTCACATGCAATACGCAGAGAGAGGAAACAGTGGCCTTGATTCGGCACAGTGTAAGCTCCCTGCTGGGCGTATATTTATTGTCCATTGAAGTCAGTCAGATTTTAAAGTTTTGTGGTTTATTTGCTAGGTTGTGGTCAGTATGCCCCGTTACTTTTCTGCATTGCCAGTTTAGAGACAGCATTATGAGCTGTTGTTATGTTCAGGTTATTATTCCACGAGTTCTTTCTATTATGTGACTGGTCGTAATTGTCTTTTTGGTGCAGAAAAATATATGTTTCTTCTCATTGACTACAATATGGCAAATACGGAACTCACTCATGTAAAAGTGTTGTGTAAAAGTGCACATATGAGCTGCTCATCACACCTGTGTGTTCCTACCTCCATTTCTGGAAACCACTTATGAATCCAGGCCAGATCCTGTCTCTTTTATGTGTGTGGGGACTGACATTAGTGGGACCTGAATTTGTCTCCCCTCTCAACCAGGTTCTTGTTTTGAACCTTTATGCTTGAAACTGGAGAGTCTTCTGAGACTGATACTGGCTTTGAGCCAACACTGATCTTTTAGTCAAGCAAAGAAAAGTCATGGTTTTAGATCCAAAGATTAAACATTTCTTTCCTTCCATCACACCTATTTCCATTAAAGAGTGTTAATTGCATGGAAAGTTTCTGCCATTTAAAGTCAGCTGATCCTTAGAATGACTCATCTTCTGTACAGTCCTCTCCAGCTTCTGCTGAGGTGTGTTCTTGGGTGAATAAGTGTATGGAAACAAACTCCTAACTGGGTGATAATTTCCTTACCTCATCTCCCATATTCATGTATTGTTCTCCTGTCTACTGCAGAGTGTGCAGTGGTTTACTCCACTTAATTTTTTCTAAGAAAGATGAAATTTCCCATCTTTCATTTCTCCATACATCTAGGATGTAAGATTCAACATCTTTGTTGCCTAGGAACTTAGATCACTGATGCTGATTAGTCAATGAAGTGCTTTAGTCACATCATCAAGTTTTAATTGCGTTCAGTGATTTGACTGGATGAAATGACTAGCACAGTTACTCAGATCAGTATGGCTTGGTTGCACCTGCCGGCAGGTATTTTTTTTGTCACAAAGTGTAATCAGGAAAAGATATATGGTTTATCTTATTTTATTTTCAAATACAGCAGAAATCAGCATCAACTTAAATGTCATTGTTGAGTAAGGCTATTGTGTTAATGGGAAAGGAAAAAGAACAGGAAGAGGGAGGACAGTAAAAACGAGTTGCTCAGTTACACAGAAATGACAAGAAGATGTGAATTTAAGTAAGGGAGAGCTAGCAGAAGGAGGAGAAGGTATCAGGTCAGTCTCTTTTATCAGTGGATAAATTCGGCATGTTTCAGCACAATGAACAATGGGAAGAAGTGATACTGTGACTTTCTGGTCAGTTCTGTAGACTTGAACAGTAACATGACTGTTTCATCTGAGATTACCTGTAAAATGGAAAGTGCAGGGTATTTGTGACAGCTCTTTGGTCTGACCACCATGGTTGGTATTTTGCAGAGATCAGAAATACTCTCAGGCAGTGTGACTGATTAGCAAGATGAGGAAATGAGGAATCATGCCTCGAGATCAAAAGGTGAGGAAAAGGAGAATGGGAATAAAGCCTAGAGGCCAAGATGGGGAAAAGAGCAGGAAGTGGAGCAGCCGCAAGCAGTGGATGGGAGTCCCTCATAAAGTAGAGGGGTGGGCAAAGTCCCACCGTGTCCAAAGTCCTCTGGAGAATTGACTGTGCCAAGGTGGCCAAATGGGTCTTGTTTGTCTGAGGGGAGCCCAGTGAGAGCAGCCCATGGCATGGGGCCCATTGTGACTTGATTGTCCGGCTGCAGCTGAGAAGGAATTTGACACCATCCAAAGGTACCAGGGAGCCTGTTGGCTGTTTCCTTCTCTAGAAATGAGATGGCGTCACTTAAAGACACATTTAGTGCTGTTGTGCTAATGTCTCTCACAGAAGAGTAGGAGAAATGCTGGAATACTGTCTTTTGGAGTGTGCTTATTGCAAGTAAATTACAGACCGTGACTAATGAATGCATTTGACAGCAGAGCTTTTGATTTTACAACACATTCATAGCACCTTGGAGCACTTAGTACCTTGTTAACCCAATTAGCATATGCTAAAACAGCCAACTGAACAGCTATTAATCACATGCCAAACTGTCCAAGATCATGCTTTGTTATTACTGCAGAGGCAGCTAAGAGTAGATTGGGAAAGAAGCACCTTTAAATGTCTAAATGCACAGGCAAGTGATTACAGTAAAGCCAAAGAGTACTAAAACAGAAACTGATACAATAATGCAAACCATCATACAATAAAGCAAACCATCATACCATAGGCTGTCTTGCCTCATAGGTGGTAGAAGAGCTGTAGTAGTGTGGGAGTGAAAGTATCTTATCGTGAAGCTGGCGGTGTTCAAGGCCAGGTTGGACATAGCCTTGGATGGCATGGTTTAGTGGGAGGTGTCCCTACCCATGGCAGTGGGGTTGGAACTAGATGATCTTAGGGTCCTTTCCAACCCTAACTATTCTGTGATTCTATGATTTGTGCTGGGCAATCACCAATAGTACTGCTTCATCCTGAGGGCTGTGCCAGTTGTTTCTAGCATGTTTCAGAAAAAGGAAGCATAGTGAAACATGACTGCAGTGTTCAAGCAAACAGACATGGACTTAAGTACTTGTATTGAGCAACTTCAGATTTTACCCATGGTGCATCATTCTCAGTCTCTAGGGTTCAGGGTTAACATTGAAGTACAGTTCAGCTGTCAGGCACAGGTGATCCTTAACCTCTGTTGCAAGACGGCTTTTAAAGGTGTTAGTGTGATGGGGCCATTTGCTCCTGTCCAGAAGGAATGGGACAAGGAATCTGTGTCACAAACAGGCTGCATTAGCATTTCCATTGCAGAGCTGCTTTCCAGTTTCTGTTCCAGTTCCCATAACAGAGTCTCATCTGCTAGAAGAGTTGTCTCACCTGCAGTAGTCAGAACTGCTGTGGTTTCTAGTGACACAGTAATGGGTATGTGTTCCTGCATGAGATATAAATAATACAAAGAATCCTGAGAAACCTTCAGAAATTGCATATGACCTAAAAAAATGAAAAACAGCAAGAGGATTCGTAGGTGTCAAATCATTCCATTTCATCTGTGAACTGATGAAGACATTGCTGGTCTCAAAATCTGCTGTGTCTCATTTTTAGTTGATACAACTGAATTGCAAACCTGGTATATATAATGGAATAACAATGAAACTACAAATAAAGAGCATGAGTTAACGATGGATTAAATCTGGCTCATATAAGCAGTGCCAGTTAGCACCTGTTTATAGATAATAAAATTAAACTAGCTTGGTATTTTTTAATGAGGTTATAATTCAGCTAATAGAGGAAATAGTGTCTCAGTGATAGACTTCTGTGGACAGTTGATTTGGACCACATGATATTTTTACTAACAAAGCAGAACAATAGAAAATTAACATGCCATGTATTAAATGGATCAAAACCTGGCTAGTTGACAGATACAAATAGAATTATTATAGGGCAGGCAGGTTTGTAGAGAAATCCTGAAGGGATTTGTCCTTACCCATGTGATAGGAGAAAGTTTTAAACTTAATTTTCGAAGGAAATCAGGTTTTCTTTCATGGTTGCCAGATCTGTTTGTGCTTTGCTCTCTAATAACTTTTGTACCCATTGAACAAATTTCCAGCAAATTGACAGAAACTTCTGATCTCAAAAATAATTTCTATGGAGATCAGCATAAAGGTAGGGAGAGAGACCCAGAAGCTGATTAGGAGAAAAGCAGTAGTATGAACACATGTATTTGTGGACACACACATTACTAGAGAATCCACATGACATAGGTGCTTGATCCTCAAGAAAAGCTGAGAGACTGACCACACAGCCCAGATCTGTGGGGAGCTGGCCTGCGCTGGCTCTGCTCCATGAGGACTACTAGTTATCTGTGAGAAGCTGGGAAAAATAAAGGTGTGCCAGTAGTGCCTGCAGCTGTGTGAGTGGTCAGGAGCAAAAGGAACAGCCTGCTGATCCAAATAGCTTGGTAAGCCTGGTGTAGGCAAACCGGACAAGCCCTAACACATGCAGATTTTCTAGAGGGAAGAATATCAGCCACTCTGTTAAGCACAGGGGGTAGCAGTGGGAGACTTGTGATTTCACAAAGCTGTGGTGGCGTTTGCCATGCTGGAAATGTGCTAATCCAAGTTGCATGTTTCTTGCAAAAAAAACCCCACCAAAACACATTAGTTCAAATGCAAACCTGTACTCTTATCTCATGAAAAGATGACTGACACTATCCCTGTTTCATAGGCACAGAAGGGAAATAGGAGAGTGAAGGGGTCCAGGGTAAACACAGGACAAGAAGCAGAGTTGGAGTTAAAACCAAGAACATCTATGTCCCAAGCAGTGGCCTTCTGTTAGGTTATTTTAGCTTCCATATCTGTATATTCCCATCTTTAAGCAGCAAAACAATCCATGTGAGCATAAAACAAAGCACCTTCCTTATATGAAAGTTCATAACAGTTTTGGGGCACTCGGTGCTCTTGAGACACAATTATGCTTTGTTCTGTTGCTAACTCTAAGATTTTAATCATTTTGAGAACACATCTGTAGCAGCATATACAAGAGCAACAGGATAACAATAACAATGAAGTTGTGTTCTTGGTATAAACTCTTTGGTTTGGGGTTTACAATTTATGTGCTCTGGAACTGGATTATTGCCTCATAAAACAATGCAGCAGCCTTTTCTCATTTGGTTAGCCATCCATTTTTATTAGGGTGCTCTATAGAATGCCTGCAATAATATTGTAAAGGTGCAGAAGTTTCATTATTTCACAACAAGCAGCTAGCCAAGACCATTATTATTTTTACAACAGCTGGGCTTGCTATTGAAATATAGTTTTGATTATAACCTTTTTTTTCCTCCTCCCTCTTTCTGTTTACCAAAAGCAGAGATGTGCAATTATTCCTTTTCAGACTCCTTTTCCACTGCCCACAAACATGTCATTTTCAGTGAAATTGATGGATTATAATGGGGGGTATAATGGGAACAGATCAGTGATAATGCATTACTGGAATACACCCATCCCTGAGAAATCTTATAAAAATATCCAGTATTCCTAAGCTTTAAAATCTGCAGTTTGGACAGCCTATAGCTCTACTATGGAATCTAGTTCTGAATTTTCCCCTCACAGTTCTTTGATGCTCAATTATTGTTTGGGTTCTGCCCTCCCCATCATGTTGCCATGACAACTCTTGCATAAAATCCGGAGTTCAGGCAATAACAACCGCTGCTTTGGAGCAGGCTCCAGGCTCGTAAAACTTGAAATTGTTGCTCAGAGAGATTACTGAAGATTAATGACTCTGCTCTGAGCACCATGGAGCACATTTCTGAAAATCATGGTAATTAAATAAAAAATACATGCAGGCGATGTGTTCCCTGAGTCAGGAGTGTTAACACCTGCTGAGAGTGTTGGAGTTGCTGTAACCCAGTAGTAAAGCATCGGTGGGTGTTATATAGTTTCTTTATGCTAAATAGCTACAGTGTTTAATTAGCTGTGGTGGTTTTCCTTTGCCTGTTCTCTGACTGTAAATGGAACATGCTGACCTGGGCTTGCCACTGGGGCTGGAGCAGGTTGTCTTCTCCCGGGCTGGTGCTGTGTGCCATGCCTATTCAACCTACCGGCCCTGCTGATGAGACCAGTGCTCTGTTTCCTGCCACCAGCCTCTCATAATTTCAGGGCATTACTGGTCATAAGGAAGATGAATATGGAGCTGCAAATTGCTTGAGCTGAATCATAAAAAAGGACTTGTTTCATGAGCCCGTTAAGCACATGCCCCTGATGTTAAGCATATGCTGTGTTCTACTCAATAGGAATAGAGTTAGCGCTGCCTTGAGGTTAAGTGTATGTTTTTAAGTCCTGCACTAGTTTGGAGGTCTTCAAAGTTGTGAATCTCACTGGGACAATGAATTAAATATGCTGATTATATTTGCAAAAGTGTTAGCTATTTTCATATTCAGTAATAACGTCTTTAATATTACATGCCACATTAGGTGTAACCAGCTGTCACACAGCAGGATTTAAAATGATCGTAACAGGAGTCAAAGAAAGGTATTTTGTCTTCCCCAGAGACAGTAGTACACAGTTGGTTTAGAGTTTGCCTCTCTGAAGGTGAGCAGCATTCCTCAGGGTAGGTTCCAAAATTACATCTGTTCAAGAGCAGTATGTTACAACCTTATGTTACTAAAATCAGAAGAAACGTGTACTAGGAAAAGCCTGGCTTAGGAAAAAAATCTCCTGTATTCTAAGGGGATAAAAACATTAACTCAAAACAGATGCATAAAGGCTAGGGGCATCTTTGTTCTCTACAGCAGACCTTTCAAAATCTGTTTCGTATCGGGGCTGTCTGCCGCATAAGAAGGCTGCTTGTGCCCATTGAGAAACCTGTGAGTACAAAGAAAAAACTCAGAAAGTGACCATGATGCCAAGCGAAGAAGAAATATATGTCATCTGAAAGGGAACGATGATTCATTTTTGAGATCTAAACCTGTTTTTAAAGTAGTTATTTGTATGTTAACTTCCTCAAATCAGAAGCTTAGCCATCTGTTTCAGTTAATTAGTTAGCCTTTGGCTGAAGTTTAATCATTGTAGGAGCAAGAGGTAGGGGAATCAGTAGTCCTGAAGGGTTCTCAGGGTCTAATCCCATGAGACTGAATTTAGCATCAAGCCTCAGTCCTCAAATAAAGGATGAATTTGCATTACTATGCAGGGTAAAATCCCTGCCAGGACCGGCATGGCAGTAGGTCTGTAGGAAAACATACTTTGTTGCTCCTTGAAGACTCTTGGTTTTGTTTCCATATCCGGGACATGATCCTCTTTGAGGACTGCTAGGTTCTAGTGAGAATAGTAATAATAATAATAATAATAATAACAACTGAATTTGGACCTGCAAATTTGCTAACCTGATGTTCATGGCTGACCTAGTCTGGCCTTCTCCTGCTTGTGGTGGGCTGTAGGCCTGGGGTAACTTGTAATGAAAACCTAAGCAGTGTTCAGGCAGCTGGGTCAGCCTTTTCCTTTGGGGTTATTTCATGTCAGTTGCTGCAGATTAGATTTGTAGTGTGTGCGTGCATGTGCACAAAAATTTAGCTTCCTCAATATTTATGGAATATAAAGCAGTCCTCCCAGTTTAAGGCTAGGATGAACATTTCTGTCACATTAGGAAGGCAACCCTATTTTATTCTGCAGCTGCTATTTAAACATGATGAGATCTCTTTCTAATCTTAGGCAAAGTTCAAAATGAGATGTTTCAAACATCTGCAAACTATTATGGGCCATGCCTGCTAGTGGAGGTAATAAAACATAGCCAAGAAGAGAATCAAATGTCTTAATAGTGTTTTTGTTCATTGCTTCAAAGTTTGTCCTCTTTCAGTGTTATCTGTTCTCTTTTAGCGTGGTAGTCATCATGACTGCAAAGAAGAATGTGCTGTGGGTGAGGTGGGTGGGATCACATTGGGATGAGGGTGACACCCTTTATTTTAAGTTAGGGGAAAACCAGCAAACACTGTGGCTTATCTTTTCCAGAGAGGGGGGAAATCTAAATCAATCACAAAAGCGCACCCTCTGTGCTATGTGCCAAAAACAAGATGGGTGGTTCTAGCAGAATATGGGCGAGAGAGCATTTCGTTTTCCTCCAAAGGGGAGATAACAGATCAGCTTTCTCGTTTGTCATGGAAACCTTTTGTCAACCCAGTAACAATGACGTCAAGTTGGCAGTGGCACGGTGACAGGGTTAGTTAATGTAGCACTCACCTGTTGAACTGCCAGAGGGGAAGGTATGTTGGCTTTTACGTTTTCCATCCCTGATTCTCAACAGCTTTGGGTGAAGTTTTAGAAAGTGTTATTCAAGTCCCAGGGCAGTTTTCCTGAGCTGTAGCAGATTCATACTGTGAGCAGGTGGTGCTGGAGCTTTCACTTGCAAAGAAATCCAGCTAAATTAGCTCATGCAATGCCGTTCTATAAACCCTCCTATTTGGGGTATTCTTTTGGAGGGTGGTGAAAGCAGACTTGTGCCTCAAAAGAAGGGCACCAAATTCCTTCAGTGTATTTGCTTTGCTTGAGATTAAAGGTTTTGCTAGGGATTACCAAAGGGACTTTTTAGAAACACTTCTGTAAAAAGGGAAAATCAAACCTGTATTTGTTACACACTTCTGTAGCTGTAGATATGCAGCAATAAGCTGTTGCCCATTTTGGGAATGACTATTTTCCTACCATTTTTTTACTGTAATGCTTTTGTGTTTAGTGTTGTTGACTGGCTACTTTTCAGTTTTGCAAAATTACATTAGATCACCCTTTCACTTCATTCAGTGTGGCTTTTGTGACAGCCTTCCCATTTTTAGTAGTTAAAAAATGCTTTAAGAATTCCTTTAAAAATTAGCTTACTTTTTTTCACAAGAAAAAATGTGTTAGCAGGGGAAGCAGTTAATTTTTGTTGGAATGTTCATGCTTACTAGCAAAATCATAGATGATGTGTTTGCAGAAGACTGAATCATTTAAAGAATTGCACTGTGTCAATAGTTGATGCAGTTTCTGTTACCATGGCTAAAACATGAATTTACATTAGTTTCATTTCTTGTCTATGGTAATTCATTCAAATAAATTAAAGTGATCCCTTGTTACTGCTAAACAATATGCATTGAAACTTAATATTTCCTCTCATATAGTTTATAAGAGCAGAAGAAAAGCCTATGATGTGGATGATGATGCCAATTATATTGGGTTGCAAAGTGGATTTAAGGCTGAGAAAAGAATGGCATAAAATGGCATATGGTGATCAGAAAAGGAAAATGGAGTCAGCCTATGTAAATCACATTACGACACAAATACAAACCAAATGTATGTAGTGGAGCAAGTGAGTTGTAGAAATCTTTGCAAGAGAGAACTATCTGGGATTGTAATTCTCCAAATAGCCAATGAATTAAGATAACTGGTCATCTGATAATCCAGGGCATCCTAATAGGGACAGATGATGTAAAATGGCTGCCAGGTTTCAAGGAGGTAGAAAAAGTAAAATTAGGTGATAAACATTTTGTATTCCGTAGAAGATGAAATTGTCCTTAATGCGAAAGAAATAAGGTTTAGCTACATTAGTACTATTGCCATTGTGGTAAGTATGTGTAAATACTCTGGAAGTATCTATGAAGAACTATAATTCTCTTCAGCTTCAGTTTGGAAAACATTGTAAACCTCTCTACATTGTTTTTAACCCCCTTACTGGTAATTTCAGACTGACAGAAAGATCTTTCATGTGATCTAAAGTCACCATAGTATAATGTAATTTTATTTGGGATGTTGTGTCTGGAAGACAAGAAAAAAACTTTATAGACAGTCTTGAAATAAGATTCAAAGTTCTTACTACCACTGGTAGGGAAGCTGAGACATGGCAAAATCTGAGGTCTAGTTTGGAAGGTCTTCCTTTTCTCTTCATCATCCCATATCCAAGAGATGTGATTATGGTCTCTATAATGAAGTTGCCATGTGCTTGATGTAAAACAAAGAAAATAAATAGAGACTGGGAAGTGGAGCTAAGTCACTTATTTCTCAATGACCCACATCCCTCTTTCCAGAAATAAAATAGCATCCCACCCTGTAAGATACTGCAGAATCATGTGATCAAATGATTTCACTGAATACTTAAATGCCTCTTCATTTTTATGGACTGCTTCTTGTTTTGTCCTGATTGCAAGTATTCACACCAGTCCCAACTCACAAAAGAACACAATTTACAGTTTAAGTCCTGTTGATTTTTACTGAGCTTGTGCATATGAGTGGATGTTCTCCTGAATTAGACCTATAGTTTGTGCCTCTTGCATCAAATACTTTACATTCAGGGGGGAGCATGAAAGAGATATTTGTTGGAATAATGAAATCTCCATTTGCCCCTCTAATTTTCTTTCAAGCTTTTTGTGCCAAACTATCTCTTTAAATTCTTCAATCTGGGGATTTTTCTAAAAAGCAGAAAAACTTTGGCAGAAAGAAACCACCATATTTTCCTGTTTTTTTTCTCAGTCACTGCCTTTTCTTTAAAGCCCTTCTAGCTGGAAAGTGGATAGAAATGTTGAATTAGTGCAATAAAATTTAAGGGAACATAATCTGACTGGAAAAGGAGATACTCAGCCAAAGAAGTGTCCTGTTGGATATTCAGTTTAAGTAGGTGTGATAATATGATGTTAATAGCAGGCAAACACAAGGATGGGAGGCAGGCTGTGGATGTTACAAGTAATAATAAATGGAGTTTAAGGAAGTGCAGCAAAGTTTAATAATTTCTTATTTCATTTTAGATTTCTCAGTTATGCAGTTTGAGAAATTAGTTTACTTAAAATGAGTTAGGTTTTTTATTGGAATTGTTCTGTTTTGTTACAAGTGCTGATCAATAGTAAGGGCTGTTTGTTGACGTGGCTAGCTGCCATTGCTGGTATACACCATCTTATTTTGTTCATCTCCAGACTTCTGTTTTGTCATCTGTCCTGCCCCAATTCTGATAAAGCCCTATACTTTTCCAGTGCCTCTATCCCTCCATGCATGGGCTCCCATTGTCCCTCATCTGCAGTTAGGATGGCACAAAATCCTTTGCTATTCCAGCTGAAACAAAGCGAGTCTGATTAATTGTCAGGTCCACTGGATTCACTGTCCTTCCGCAAAAGAATTTCTTAGAGTTTATCTTTATTTCCCAGTTACTAGCAAAAGAACCAAATGTAGCTCCCCTAAGCACAGATCTTTGTATTTGCCAGTTAAGCCTAAAACAGAGATTTCGCCTAGGATTTTCAAAAGAAACACAAAGAAAGTAAATGCTTAATTCACACTGAACTTTACTGTCTTCAGGCTCTATCCCTTCTCTGTGACTCTGAAATCCAGCAATAGCTTTCTAATTGAGCTGCCCTGAACATGACCTCCATATGGCTTTAGAGACACATTGGATATGGTAATGTTGAACATTAAGTGTACTTGGAGTTCATGCTGAAAATGTTACACTCAGCTACCAAAATATGCTATTTACCCTGGACACTGTTGCGTTTCATGTTGTCAAATACCCTGAGGATGTCTGAAGCTTAGTTCTTATCTCCCTTGTCTGCATGCGTTGTGTGTAAAATAGAAATGTGGTTTTGGGGAACAAAAGGACACACGCATAAGCGTTGTGGATAAACATAGGCATCTGTCTTTGAAAACTGAGGCCTCTGTTAATTGAACTGAGTCAAGCAAGAACAGAAATGGGCATATTCGTTTAGGGTCTTTGTACATGTAACTGATTGCATAGGCCAGAGTGTTTTATCTGAAGTGTCTCCAGTAAAAAAAATTAAGCAGGAGCTGGAAATGTGCTCATCAATAGACCTTCTTATTCTGCTCATCCTTTGATAAATGAACACAGGAAGTTCTTTCAGGCTTCTCTCAATCTTCTGTTTGTTTCTGCTGGACTTCACTGATCCATATTTAGCCATACCTGATAATGTGATGTGACAGCAAATGTGAATGGTAAAGTCAGTGAGCGTTGAAACAGAGCAAGTCAGACCGACTATCAAACTCTTTGGATTTATAGCCTTGTTTGAAATAGAATTTATTACCCAGTTAGAAACTAAACCAAAACACACACAAGAAGTGCGTGCAACCATTTTTTGTTATAGTAGTTAAAGAAGTAAATTTTACGGGAGGAGAGTCCTTTGGGCATGCTCCAGCCAACTCTATCAAACAGAGAGGCCAAGAATGATAGAATTCAAAACCTGCAGCTGCTGGTTCCTTTGGGAGTCACATTACAGTAGTACAAGCAACAGTCTTTCATTTTAAAAGGGGAAGCATGCGACTGTAGCCAAAGGCCTTTCAATGCTATTTTAGGTAAGTTGATCTGCGTAAAGGCCATTGTAATCTGTTGTGCTGCTCAGGTTTTAGGCGATATTTTCATTTCATAATGCTGTTTCTGTGAAAACATCTGCTTAGACGTGCCAGGCTCGATCAGGCACCCTGTTACATCATTTGGCAAATGAGGTCACCTCAAGTAAATAGCAGTATTATGGAGGGGAGAAAGAAAGCCCCAGGATTTAACTGCTAGGACTCAAGCTGTGACCCATCATGATGGCTGAAGATCATGCAGCAGTGCTGAAAAGGATCAGTGGGTGCAGTGGACAAGGTGAGCAATAGGGAGGACTCATAAATAATCATCTCCCTCAAGTTCCCTTTTCCACAGGGTTACACTGACTGAGGGTATGGGCATGCAACAGTTTTGCAGACTCTCCTGCTCAAGGTGTGCATTGCTTCAGGCAGAGTTTACCCATGCAGTCTATCTGCAGCAGCAATGGATGGTTTTTATATGGTGATTAATGGGAACACTGAGCAGGAGACTTATATATAACAACCAGTAAACTGCAGGCCTTAGAGAAAGCAGCTTGGGAGAGAGAGAGAGGCAGGTCTGTGGGGTTGCCTGTCTGCTTCCAACTGCTATCACGCTAATGCAACCACCTCATCCAAACAGCGTCTGGAGTTTATGTTGCAGCCCAAGCCCCTTAAAGTGTGCTATGAATTTACCAGAAACATTATCACTCTCAGCTGATGAAAAATCATGTATGACACTGAATGCAATAGAAATAGGCACTAGACAGCCAGGCTGTGCTGAGCCCAGCCATGTGCCCAGTCCAGTGCTGGTGCAGGGCAATGCCCTCAACCATCACATGTTCTTTCAGCCTGAAGCCTGCCTGGCACACAGTGCTGTCCAACAGTCATGTCAGTAACGTGCCCTGTTTTTTGTAATATGCCCTAAATCCCCCTGAAAATTCCCACTCTGCATTATGACACCTGCAAGAGGAAAGGGGGCAGGAAAAGTGCCAGCTGGTACCAGGTCTTCCTTCCAGTGAGTAGTGCTGAAGATGAACACTACTCACTGTCATCATTACTCCCAATGAGTTTTCTGTCATCTCAAATCTGCATTTCCCTTTATGTTCTGTTAGACCAACCTACTACTGAAAATCATTAAAAGTAACTTATACAAATCCACCTTTGAGTTAATTTTGGGCCTAAGGCCCTGATTTATAGTAACGGGACCTAGGGACCACCAATAAAAAGAAAAATAGCAGCTATTATATCTGTAAAAAGGAAATGATTTGGAAAAGGAGAGGGATGCCAAGCTAGCTTCTCCAGCAATGGCAAAGGGGAGTGAGACTTACAGGACCATATGGCTTAGACATTGTTTGAATAATCTCTCCCAATTAAGAGCAAAGCCAGTTTTATATAAAACATCTGTTCTGTGAATTCAACAATTTGGAAAAAAACATCAGGGGATACTCTAAATCCTTCATTGTGTTTTTGGTTTCTCTGTTCTGATTCTTAGCCATTTTGAGGAGCTAATACCCCCTAAGGAGGAATGTTGTGATCTCCTATGATGCTACCAAGCATCAGTGCAGGCTTTCCCATTTCTGTATGCTGGGCTCCTCACCCATGCCGCCTTCAGAGATACAGCCTTCACTGCTAAGGTGCATGCATTTTAGGAGAGTCCAGAGTACCTGAGGCAGGTCAGTGAAGATCAGCAGAGGATCTGCAATGAATAGGCATCACTGGAGTTGGGCTGGGCTGAGACATGGGAAGGCAGATCCTCCCATCAGCTATGTCTGCTGCTCATAATAGTGCTGGGAGCTGAGCATGGCTGTCCACTGGGGAGGGTATCTGTTTAATGTAATTAAGCTTAGATGTATCTAAAACACAGTGGTACTTAGCCACTAAATTCTGGTTGCTGCACACTTGCAGAGGTGAAGTAGAGGAGTATAAGATTATCCCTTCTCTGCTTTCAAGAACTCGCTTCTTACAACAGTACCATAGCAAGATAACATGGCTTTGAAGCAATCTGCAACTGCTTGTCTTGGAAATTTCTGCTTTTTATTTGACACAGGGAGGGAAATCTGTTGCCAGTACTGTTTGAAATTATATATATTGAGCAAATTTTATCCAGTGTACAAACTGAGATCTGCTTTGTTCTCAAGCATCTGCAGTGTGATCGTATTGTGCTTTTCCTCTGAGTATCATTTGCTTCCTTCCCAAGAGGGCATCAGTCTGAGGTCTCTCCTCTGGTTATTTTGAGCCATTGTTCTTCAGATAATTATTTTTATTTTGGTGTAATTCAAAAGCAAGGCTGGCTAATCAGGGGCTTGTAGATCCTCATCATTCTCTGATGTTGATACCAGGAAGCTCTAGGTTCTGTGATAGCAAGCAAATAGGGGGGGTCATACTCATCTGGGAACACTGTCTGAGGAGGGAGCAAGGCTGCGGGAAGATTTTTTGATTCTTCCCTTCTCAAAACTCTGGCCACACAGAATGCCCTGGTTAGGTAAAGACAGATGTGCACATCACCCACGCTTTGCAAGGGCTCATGTGCTTGTCCTTTTTCTTTCTAAAGCTTCTGTTGGACTTGAATTCTCCTTCTTCAGTGGTAGCAGGTATGTGATGCAGGCAGATGAGTTTCTATTTGTATTTCTGTTTAGAACTCATCAGCTGTGTAGACCTTTGACTGTGCACACTTCGCCTCTGCTGTTTGTACCTGAAGATCTTCCACAAAGTTCCTGGCCAGAATACATGATTCTGTGTACTTACTAGCAGTGTCTTGGGGGTTAATGTTTGATGGATCATCTATTGGCTGAAACCCATGACCTCCCAGGTCAAGACTGTCTGCTTTGTTTAGATTGTGCTGGACATATAAAAGAAAGCAACTAGTCAGTACTCCCTGATTTCAATCTATTCTTGTGCCTTTATTAACCCTGGGTAAGTTTAGAGCACCTTGTGTCTGTGAAAGGCAGCAGGTAGAGGTTTGCATTGGAGGGTTTCATCCATCTGCCTTTCTCACCCTCTGCAACAATTCAGCAAAGGGTTTTGGAGCCAGTTGTGCTGGCTCTGTGTCACTGGGGAAGCACAGATGATATCTGCTTCACTTTGTGGTTCTCCAGGGAAGGGAAAGGAATGGAATTTGGGCAGCAGCTCTCTGACACAAATGCCATGAGGAAACCTTCAATCTTACAGGATCAAAAACCGGCTGATGCTCTGATTCAATTTGTTGGGTGAAGCAAAGTGAGTCTGGTCATCTTTATCTTCAAGAGCATTTTTTATAGTTGTGTGCGCTGTTTAATTTGGGTTGACTTTAATCTTACTTTCTGGATAAAAGGCTCCAGAAATATTCAGACAGCTCCGTTCAAGCTGTTCTGCAGATGTCAGCAGATGCCGGAGTCCAAAATCCAGCAGTGTTGGGATATGGTTGTGTAGCAGGGACTCAAGCAAGAGGTGTTGGATGGGAAAGGTATGTGCTATTTGACACCATAACACCAGATTTCCTTTCCATTAGCATATTTCTATGTCCCACGTGCCATCTCTGCCTCTACTTCCTGCTGTGGAATAGCTTACTGTGTCTTGATTTATAGAATGCTGCACATCCAGATGCCTCTCTTATCTCCTTGCTGAGAAGAGCAAAGATGGTACATTTGAGCTACAGCATGTCACCGTTATCCTAGCCATGTGTCTGACTAATTGCTTAAATACAAAGAGACCTTCCAGTGAAGCTCAAGCAGTGATCCCCTCTGGTCTGTCAGACAAAACAGAAAGAGTGGGAAGCACCAATTCCATATTAATGGAAGATGGGTAGAAGGGTCCGAGGACTAAAAAAGGCTCAGACATCAGTCAGGTATTTTCCAAATTTCCGATTCTTAGCTCAGTTCGGAGCAATTCTGCTGACCATAATAGGATATTCATTGTTTACCTCATAGCTCTTGGAATACAGTCTGTCCCCTTACAAACACCTCCATACTGATGCAATGAAGCATCCACCAGAATTGCCAGAGCTCTCAGCTCAGCATCCTTTAGAGCTGCAGAGGCATTAGAGGGAAGAACATGGGTAACTCAGTGTTTGCACTCCAGAGCCTGTTGCAAAGTAATAAAACTAAAGAAATTCTCTAGTACTGAAATTCCTCAAAGGCTGCTTCTGAATTTGATACCTCTCTCAAAACTCCCAGTAAAAAGAAAATCTCTATGAAATTACAGGAATTTTCAGAAAGAACTCTGTAGGGGATGAGATTTCTCATGCCTGTCCCCCAGCTTGAGTGACAGCTCCTGGATCTACTTCAGCACAGACAAAAACCTACATCTAAGTGGTTTTATTCAGTTTGTTGAATACCGTGATAAGAATGCAGATCCCATTCTTGCTCCCCCTGCCTCTCTCACCCACTTGAAATAGGCTGTTTATGGTGACTAAATGCTTCTGTCCAAAACTGGCTGTCATCCAAACCCAGATGGGCAGAAAGCCTAAGAGCAACAGAAAACTAGCAATTTATATTAGGGACACAGTGCCACGCCACACAGAATGCTTTGTTTAAACTGGCAGAGCTCTGTGTCCTAATGAATGTACGTAAATAAGCAGCTAGTGTGGATTTCTACAACAATATTGGCATATTTCAAAATACTTAAATATACTGAGAAGCTCTTCTGACCCTGATAGGTTCATTTTCCATTGCTGATTCTTTGACTGAAAATCATATGTTGTCTTGAGATTTGTACTGCAGAATAAACAACTTCTTACCTACCTGAAATATATTGGTTTCTACCTACATCTGCAGATGCTGTGCACTGTTGGTTCTGCTTCTGAACATGGTTTTATGATTGAAAATTATAATGAAGAGGAAATTAGAAGCAGGCTTAAGACTTTAATTATGAAAGGACTAAAACCTTAATTGTGGCGCTGTGCCACAGGAGGGAAGACCAAGCACCACCGATATTTTGCATCCTTGAAAAAACAGAAAATTGAAATGCCTGCTACATTTGCCAAGGTAGCTGGTATTCATTCACTTACGCTGACACAACCACCACAGTATCGCTATTACCAGTTCTCTGCCTCTCAGATCTTGGGTTCATGTTTTAGAACCACCATGAAAGCCATTGCGATTTGCAGAATATGCCATTTAGTTACCCATTTAAGAAGTGGCAGAGGAGTCTTTCTTCAGACACCCATCTCCCAAATCCCTGCTCACCCTGTTAGAGAACTATTCATTTCCACTTTCCTTTCAACTAGAGTAGATTTAGTACTACTGAAGATCTATTTTAGAGGAAAGGAAGGCCAGCCTGTGACCTGATAGGTGTTTTTCATCTGCAGTATAATCATCAGTATGCCTCTGGTGTTCAGCCTTGCTTCCTCTGGCTGCTCCTTTGTGGCTGAAAACTAAACAGATGCAGCAATGGCCATGCACGCATACTGTGATACAGGAAAGACCATCTCGTGATAATCCTGCACTGACTAGGATCTGCTGGTCCTTGGAGTTGAGCTGTCTCCTGCACTTGGAGCAGCCTGAGTGCCCCTGCAGCAGGATGTGACCATGCCTGGGATCATTTTGACTGCTTGCACTTTACCCTCCCACAGCTGACAGGCACTAGGTTGGGTGTTCCCAGAAGCAAAAAAGCGCATGTAAGTCATGACAATATTCATGCACAGAGTCCGTGGCATAACTGACATAAACTGCTCTGATTGATGCTCAGAGGTTTGTGAGCAGTGTCCTGTGGTAGAGAGGGGAGTTTTCAATGGCTGCATGGTTGTATCCCTGCCTGCACTGGTGGCACAGGGCAGGGCTCCATTCTAGCTCAGATTTGGTATGTTTAGAACATCCTGATGAAAACACATACACACTGAATGCACAGTGATGCTTTCTAGCCTAGGAACAAGTGAATGCAGATGATGGAAGATGGTTTGCTGAAGGCAGGCACTGTGGAGACAGGCTGGAGCTCCTGATACCCTCTCTCAGGACATACGGCACATTCACTCCAGACTGCTTGGGGCCTTCCTGCTTGCTCATTACATTTTGCTATTTGCTTCTATTTCCTTTTCTTCCTTATTTGAAGGCTGTTGCTTGCTGTTTAATTAATCAGATTTGTCCCTGTGTCAGGTCTTTCAGTTATGCCTTGTGCTCCGCAGAGTCATGTTTCATTGTTACTTTTATTTGTGTCTCTCCATGATCTTTTTGTGCCATACACAGCTTAGACTGCTGTCTGGGTTTTAAATGTATCCACTCAGTGGCTTTAATGGTTGGTTTTATCACAGGAATAATAAAAGTGAACATTCTATGTTAAAACATGAAGCCATTTACCTGTGAAGTTCAACTTTAAGGGCATTCTCTATTTTCTTTCTCTTTCCAAAGCAAATACAGTATGTGTGAGAAACCAGCAGCCCATCTGTATTCCAATTTGCATGCTCTGATGTAGAGAGAAGCATAATGCACTTCTCTGAGATTGGAAAATTACTCTTTAAAAACAAATGAAGTAACTAATAGCTTGAGGGATCACTTCATAGGTGAAAGGATTTCTGTCATCAGGAATCAGATGTATTTGCATTATTCCTTAGTGGCTTACAAATTGTATATGTGTTAGTATTATATAGCTTTCTAGAGGGCTTATTTTGCTGTGGGTTAATTTGGTAAGTAAATGTTCTTTGTGGTGTGGTGATATGTAAGACACAGAAGAGGCATGGCAAATACTTGAAAGTTCTTGGGCAGAAGGAAAGAACTCCTTTCTGTTATTTGTGGCTGGCACCTAAAACTTATCTCTGGGCCCCTGCCTGAGCTAGCTGCTTGCACCTACTACCTGCACCTGTAAAAGGGAACCTGCTTATTTCCTCCTGCCAAAGAGGGGGTCTTTCCCTGAAAATGCCTGATTTTAGCACTGCCTCCAACCAGTGAGTTGGAGCCCGGGGAAGCCCCGGTCCATGTTTCCATCCCAAGGATGTTGGAGGAGCAGGTGATAGAAATTCAGGTGGCTTCTAGGAGGCTGAGAGAGGTTATCTCCCTCCCTCACACATTAAAGGTAGGCTTCTAAAGCCAGTGTGTGTGTGCATCTCCACTGCTGAGGAAGAGCTTGATCACGCTGGGTGCCAAGCAGCTCCTAGAGGGGATGATTGCTTCCAGTTCTCATTATGTTAAATCACTATTTTTAATGAATCAGGGAATACATGAGCTCAGGGATATACGGTACCTGAGGGTCACGGAGCACACCTGCTTCCTCTGGGATAATGCTTACAGGCGTTGCCACAATCGAAGCATCTGTTTATACCACAGATGTTGAGTTATTTGACAGGGGATTGCCAAAGGTCAGTGATAAACCAATTTGAGGTCAGCTGCCCCTCAGCCCACAGTGAGGAGAGCAGCATTTCAGGAAGGGAGCAGGGTTCCTAGGCTGAAGCTCCCTGGGAAGAGCCTTGTTAGTTCCAAATTGAAGTGCTGCCTTCACTAGGCCTTTATTCCTGGAATATTTCAGAGCTCTTTCACCTTTCCTCCTTAAGCAGTAAAAATCAGTTATTTTTCAAAAATCAACAAAAACCATGTGAAAAATTATTTTTATTTTTTTGTTTGATGTTCCCGAGCATCCTCTGCCTATATCATTGGAAGTGGTGGTCTTGGAATCCTCTCTGAACCAGCTCCTCCATGTCCAGACACCACACGTCATACTTAGTTAAGCACTTCGAAGGCAAGAGTTAATTCTTTATGGCAAATTAGCTCGCTGTGTCATGGCAAACACGGACACCTAGTGGTACTCGAGTGCAGAACATGCAGGTGCTTGGAATACACTTCCGGGAGAGTAGGTACAGAGGGTATTTGTTCATGTTTCCTCCTAGAAGAAGGAGATAATTATTTTCAGATAAAATATATATAGCATAATATGGTGGATAGAAAAATTACCCAGCATGGACTAGTAGAAGAATTAGGGAAAATTTATCACATTTGGTAAGATTTGCCAGTGTATTTACCAAGAAGCAATCAGTTTTATTCTTGTGTCTTAAATATCTCATACCACACTAAATCAAATACCATATTGGATCAGAAAGATTTCCTATTCCTCAAATCAGTCCATAGCAAGCAACCCTCAGCAAATATTATACCAATAGCTTACTCTTAGCATACATGTGAATGTTTGTACTCCAGTTATGGGGAGATTATGTCAGTGTGATGAATGGTGGGTTTGCTGATGAACTGCATAGCTAGGTGATAAACTGATCTCTTGTGCACTTTCATCAATGCACTGAGCTCTTTCTGCCAGGATTAATGCCAGCCCTTTGTCTGAATGGCGTGGAACAGCTGCTATGGTTTGTTTTGCTTGTGTTTTCTATTTGTTTACAAATAATCTTTCAGAGAAATGTTTCCTTCTTCTTCCCCAAATCTAGCATTTCGTCTACGGCAGAGACACAGGACAGGTGAGAACCAGTCCTTGTCCACTGACCCCTTTCTGTAATTGTAAATGTCACCGCTGTGAATGGAATTTCTTTCACCCCTGCACTGGACACACAAACCCCTATGCCGCTGAGTGGGGAGGCAGGCTGTTTCCACAGGAGTGTGCATTCAGAGCTGTTCGGGCTCTAATAAGGGATTTTGTGATTGTACCAGCTGAAGAGTGAAGTCTGTAGAGACGCGAGTGGTCTCCTCAAGGTTTCCCCCATTCAAGCTGATAAATAGATCCCAGTTTTCACAGAGATACTCAGTGTCTTACAAAATTTTTCCCAATTCAGTTGGATTTACAAGTTGTTCTTTTAAAAGCATTTTATAATAAGCTTGGGTTTAGCCTCATATCCTAAGAAAATGAGATGTATGGTATTACACTGTTTTGAAGCAGCTTATTTACTATTCTTATGTTAATAGCTTTTGCATCAGTAAAATAATTTCTATTAAACTTGACATTGGAATAAGAACCTCAAAGATCCCTGCATGCTTCAGGGAAGCAGGCAGCGCATACAGGAGAAATACTGAAAGGAGGGTCCCTAGTGACAGGCAGACACCAAGATACCCACATTGTAGTGGACCATTAAGAAAGATTCCTCACACCAGAAAAAACTTAGATTTGTGCTCACACCTTTTTAGACACCCAAGAATCCAACTCTGAGATCCAAAACCTGTAAAAAATTAAGCTTTGTTACCTCTGCTGCTTATGCAATCACTGCTTCTGTTTTGTTCTGCTATATGCACAAGTCTTTATATATCCAGTCTCTGGTTATATAGAGGCTATGATTAAACAGAGACCAGAATTGTTCATCAAGAGTCAGAGCAGGGTGTGGGCTGAAGAAAAGCAGCAGGTTGCCAGAGCTCAGTACGGAAGTAAGACGATACATTTATTCTTAGATACAAATCCTGGAAGTCAGCACATAATCAGTCACTCTGCGTTTATATATTTACACCTCTGCTTTCCATCAGAGAGAAGCTTTTCTGATCTGCCCCTTCAGGATTCTGTAGTCTCCCAAGAGGTCCCTGAATCAAGTTTGGGAAGATGAGAGCATGTTTCTTGCCTTGCAAAAGGAAAAACTAAAGTGTAGCTGTTCCCTCTCACTACTGTGGTAGCATGGGGGAATGTGGCTAACTCATGCTGTAGAGAGGTGAGCTGGAATTTGTCCTGCCACGAGGGACAGCATAGAGGCATCCTGGGCTAATGCCAGTCTAAAAAGTCACCTTAAAAACTAAAGCAAGAAAAAAGTGCAAGGTTTCTGATGGGCAGTCACAGCTAGAAAACTGACCCACAGCTAGCATTCAGTACGTTACTGGGTGGGTAGCTTTGATATCTCACTTCAGCCCAGCAGAATCAATAAGAAGTGAAGGAAACCAGGGCCACGACATGTTGAACTTTGACAAAAGAAATGATTAACTTGGCTTCTAAGGAACACAAATCCTGTCTTTGCCAGTGTAAATATGATGCAAAGATGATTGCCTTTATCCTACCCAACCTAACTTCTATTCCTGTTCTTTTTTTTCCCTGTTGAACCTGGGCAGTTGTCTGGAGGGTGTGAACTAACGGTGGTGCTCCAGGACTTCACCGCAGGCCACAGCAGCGAGCTCAGCATTCAGGTGGGGCAGACGGTGGAGCTGCTGGAGAGGCCAAGCGAACGGCCAGGCTGGTGCTTGGTCCGGACCACGGAGCGGAGCCCGCCTCAGGAGGGTCTGGTCCCCAGCAGCGCTCTCTGCATTTCCCATTCCCGCAGCAGTGTGGAGATGGATTGCTTCTTCCCTTCAGGAAAAGGTAGGACCCAGTCTGGCAGGTTTAAAACTGTTTTGGATTTCCCCTTTTGTATCATGTAAGTGCAAAGCTGCTTGGGCTGCTCTTGCAGTCAGCGTGGGTAAAAAGCTGTTTAGTCATTAGTGAGTTTTGTTATTGGATCTCTGTGAATGGGCACAGTGCTGGCCTAACTCCATTTCCATGAATCAATGTTTGTACATGTGTGTCTTTTGCTATGTGGTGGTCATTCTTGTCTGGAGATTCTGGATAAAAATAAGACCTTTAAACAACAAAGGGACTGTTTTCAGTGCCTAAAAATCTACAGGGAGGGAAAGTCATGTTGTATACGCCCCGAGTTGTGGATATATTGTTTTATGAGTGCCACAGTGCACACTAGTGCATGGTCTTTTACGTCCCCTGTTGCCTGTCTATTATTGCAAAGGAGTGCAAAGAAGCCACCAGTGAGTACTGGTACACTCTATTGACATGTGAACTGGAGACGTGTGTAATGGCACAGTACAATGGGGAAAGACTCCTTTACAACTAGCAACAAAACATATTCCTGCTATTATCCTGAGAGTGTGGGCTTCACCCACAATGAATGGTGAAATATTGTTTGTCTCTGGTGTCTGTGGCCTATTCAGTTGATGTTGTGTTCTGAGCAGTGTGGGTCCCGCATATGGCATCCACGCAACCAGGCATAGGAGACGCTTCAGACTGATAGAGCAGAACCAGTCCAGTTCAGGGCAGCCAGAGCAGGTCTCCTTTTGGCTGTGCCCTGATTTTTGGCCATGCACAACGCAAGTAAGGTCTAGGGAGGAAAGGCTCCAGTTATATCACTCCTGACTTCAAGCCTCCAAAACGAACTGGCTTTTAAAATTATTTTTGCCTCTGTGTTAAGGGAAATAGAATTCAATCTGTTCTTGTTTGAGCAAGTTAAGCTTGGTGGTTTTCTTTGTTTTGAGAAAAAGCACTGAAACTGGGCTGTAGTCCATCCTTGCTTCTTGCCTGCGCTCCCACTGTGGAGACTGGGAGTGGGGCTCATCCTCAGGACAGAGCAGTGTGGTAGGGCCAGGGTCTGCAATCAGTTTCCCTTACAGAGCCATCTGATTTAAACCTTGGGGAGGAGAGCTCAGCTTTTGCTCTTGGATTTGACTCTCTCAGCAGGCCTCATTCGGTTAGGTGCTTCCCTTTGCCCTGTTTCGCAAGAGGGAGGAGGCAAAGTCAGTGCTGGCCATCAGCTCTGTCTGTGGTGTAAACTCCAAACTCATCGTGCACTTCTTAGACTCACTGCTGTGTCTCCTTCCTGCTGCATGCCAGAGCCCTGCCCTGCTTCTGCTGCCACAGGAGCCTGTCCTGGTCCTCAGCTGTCTTTTGCGAAGCACTGCAGTCGCTTACATGCAAATTAAATCTGTGAATAAACAGAAGGGTAGGGTAAAACTGAAAATCAGCCTGGTCTGCGTAACAGTAGTCGCTGCCTGGCATGACTCACAGGAAGCCAGAGACGTGTCTGCTGGGTGCATGGTCCAGCAGTCGGGCCTGTGTCCTCTGCTGAAGGACACTGTGAGACACCACTCAAACTTCATTTCAGTGTGCTAGGTTGTAGAACTTTTCCTCAATTGAAATAAAACTGGAAATTACAGGAGAAGGCTGTGGAAAGGGATGCAGGAAATGCTGAGGAGGATGGAGACAGTGCTGCAGGGGGTGCAGACTGGTAAGAGACATGGGGACTCTGCTTCTGGCACAATTGTATTAGCATCAGGGCACAACTGCACCACAGGTATGGTGTGACAGACACAGTGCCAGGCTGTGGCTGGTGGACCACAGCCGACTGATGCCTGGAAGTCACCAGGCTGCGTCAGCACAGCACTGTCTGTGCTAGCACACTGTGCCTGCCTGTGGGGCAGGTTATCTCATGTAACACGCAATGACTACTTCCAGGTTGGAGCTGGCTCTTGTCCCATCATCTTCAAGCAGGTGCAGAGTCAGCCTGGGGCCGGCTGGCTCCAGCCATGTATTCATGTTACTTCTTTACATCTCCCCACCCAGTCTCAGTTTTCTTCCTGTGCGTACCAAAGCTGTATCAGGGAGCCTCAGTATTAATGGGATCTCCAGAAGTGCTGCTAGAAATTATAAAAATAACCACCCAATCCACAATTTTGGCCAGAGTACAGCAAATAGGTTATGTGTTTAATCAGTTCTCCCCCTATTAGGAAAACAGGAAATTGTTTAAACTGAACTAACAGATGCTGGGAATAAAGAAAGAGTGGCAAGTTTAAAGGGGAAAATGCAGTAGCTATTGGAAGAGCCTGCTGGTATCATAAGATGCTGGAAGGATTAGCATGATAAATGGCTTCTGACTATTGATATTTGTGTCCTTTAATACTTTCAGTAGCCTTAGGCATGTGTTGGACTTAGAATCCCACCCTTGAAAAATTTCTGGCCTTTCTCTACAGTCCAAAACAAAGGCTGGCTCATCTTATATCAACATCAAATGGTGTCCCCTGTCTCTTTCAAGTATACATACACAGTTGCAGAAAAGCAGATTAATTTTGCTTGCAATTACCAAGAGACATAATTCTTTGCTTTTACAAGCACTATAATTTCTAAAACAGGACGTATTTATTCACAAAACTGAACAATTCTAACAACAGAATTTGCCATCTGTGATAGAAACATGCAGAGGTTTTGATGTGTATTAAAACATAGTTACATCTGCTCAGCGGGAAATTGCAAATCACTGTGTCCTATTATAAGTTATGGTGGACTATAAATCTAAATTATGTGGCTCACAGAAGCTATCTACCATCCTTAAAATGAAAGAATAAAGAAGTTAATGGTAGCCAACACCTGAACAAATGAAGGCTTGAAAGATTTGGTGGTATCGCCAGAACTTTTTGTAGAGCCTCAGCGCAAGTCCTCATCAAACAAAAAAAACCTCCTTTTTAAACAGCCTCACTGAAAGCCACCGGAAATGCGAACCCAAACTTCACAAGTGAACTTGTGCTCTGGCTCCTCCTCACTTTTTTTCTCTATTCATTTGAAATTAGGTAATGAGTTAACATAAAATATTGCAAAAGGAAAAATGTGGTGCGAATGTAAGAGAACAAACCCGAAAGAGAACACTTCCTACCTTTTATAATGGAATATCTTTACCGATTTCTCTTGAGGATGAAAACAGTAAAAGTGCAGAGACTTTAAGGACTGCTCTCCCAGCCTTCTGTCTGTCTGCTGGCTGTGCTCCTTTGGAGGATACACACTGGATTTTTTTATGACTTGGCTACAGCTCAGAGCCCAAGTATAGTTCTGCCTCTCCTTCCTTTCATAGGATCATAGAATAGTTGGGGTTGGAAAGGACCTTAAGATCATCTAGTTCCCACCCCCCCTGCCTTGGGCAGGGATAACTCTAAGACACTAAACCAGGTCACCCAAGGCCCTGTCCAACCTGTCCTTGAACACTGCCAGGATGGAGCATTCACAACTTCCCTGGGCGACCCATTCCAGTGCCTCACCACCCTTACAGTAAAGAATTTCTTCCTCATATCCAATCTAAACTTCCCCTGTTTAAGTTTGAGCCCGTTACCCCTTGTCCTCTCACCACAGTCCCTAATGAAGAGTCCCTCCCCAGTATCCTTATAGGCCCCTTCAGATACTGGAAGGCTGCTATGAGGTCTCCACGCAGCCTTCTCTTCTCCAGGCTGAACAGCCCCACCTTTCTCATCCTGTCTTCATACTCTGCAGTCTCTTACTGTACTCGAGAATTTATGGGATGAGGGTTTTTTTGAGTAGCATTCCAAGGAAGGAAAAAGAAAGACCTGTGACACTAGGAATGTAGCTCTGACTGAGCTATCCCACATGGCTGATTACAGGAAAGCTGTGATTTTTATTCCTCTCTCTTTTACCCTATAATTGAGCTCTGAGGTATTCAGTTATAAATTTCAAAGAGAAATCCACAAGGATAGAAAGGAACTTAATGACTTAGCCAATATTCATTAAGCTCACTGCAACAAGCATATCCCTGGTGTCTGCCTGTTAGCTTTGACTGAGTGATTCCAAATTTGAATTTGGCCCACGAAACATTTAGATGAAATCTTGATCTTAAAATTCTTGTCTTATGAGCCCTCACCCAGCATTTTTCTTGTATCATCAAAGTCACAGTGTAATTCAAAGAGTAACTGAGAGTAGTTCTTGCAGTAACTTTAAGCAACCTCTATCACTAAAGGAAAAAGAGAGTGTTAAAAAAAAATAGGGTTTTATGGTGCTTGTTTTGGACTGATGTTATGCATAGGGATCCTGTTCAGGGCCCCAAACCAGACCCTGCCTGCAGGATACTTGTGTCTGGTACATATCTCTGGAGGAGGGGAGGAATATATTTTTTTAAGATGCTATGCAAACATCTTGCTGTGCAGGCAGATGGCCACTTAACAGCAGGGCTTTGGTGGCAGTGGTGGGTCCTTGTAACAGAGCAAACTGAGAAGCAGTTGGTGCTTTTCCAACTAAAAAGGGAACATAGGTTACACAGAGTGTATGTTAGCCGGGTGAGCATCTCGCTTGCACTTCCTCGATGGATGACATGGGCCCTGGTGGAAGAGCACCTAACTTTGGTCAGGAGGGACGGGAGTTTTGGTGCTGCTCAGGTGATAGCCTGTACTCTTAGGGGGTTGTCTTCCTGACCCTACAGCCAGAGAGAGCCTGAGACTGGTAGGTGTGATGGCAGGCTGGGCTGCGAAAGAAGGAAACAGAATAAGGATTTAACAAGTCTGGTGAGAAGAGTGACCGATGAAAAAGAGGTCATGCAGAGACCTGTGGATTTGTGACCACTCCTTGTGGGAAGAAGCAGATCATTTAATGGATTAGTGTGCAAAGCTGGTGAGGCTAGTCTAGCTCTTGTTGGAGTTGGAAGTCTCTTTCCTCCAGTTCCTGATCTCAGAAGAGTAATCTGTGTAGGGAAAAGCATGATTGTTTCTTCCCACATCTCTGTTTTTAAGAACATCTTGCATTTTAGTGGGGAAAAAGAGTCTAAGCTGCTTTTATTGTGTCACTGTTCCTGTTGAGTATTAAATTGTGATCTGCATTGGCTCACGCACTTTCTCTGTTGTATTTTAAACAGTCTCTGGTGTGAAACATGTTAGATGGTAACGATTCCTGATGTCCCAGCGGGAGCTGTGTGAGGACAATTCAGAAGTTTTAGTGCACTGCATTAAACCTTCAGTCATCCTCCTACAGGCTGAGAAATTGGTTTTGTTTTTGAAAGTCTCAATTAAGAGCAGTTGATTAAAATGTTTGTAAGGCTCTGAACTAAAGGAAACATTTCATTAGGTAACACAGTTGATTCAACTGGCACATAGACAGGTCATGGGGTTTCTATCAAGCGAACTATGTTGAGGGTCCCATTGTCAATATAAACATGAAGGATTTAAATAAAAAAACAAACCCTCACCTCTGTTCCTAACAGCATTCCAACAAGGGTGTTCACACTCAAAATTTCATGGTATAGACTGCCTTTCAAGAGAGATCACGTGGACCCCTCCTACCAGCATTTAATGCCTCATGGCGTCCTTGTTACAAGGTCAGGGCATGGCTTATGCAGAAAAATCACATCAGGAAAGTTTTTGCTGTGTTCTGCTCCTTTTCAACTACGATGGAGCAGCTGGAAACAGGTTGGCTAACCAGCATGGTGTAACACGGCAGCTCTCTGTGGGCTGGCATGAAGGGCTGCTGGGGCCCAGCTTGGGACTACTGCTCTGCCTCATTATACAAATGTGGCTCTATGCAGCTGTGAAAGGAATGGGAATAGAAAGATGAAAGAACTCAAAACCACTTTGCTATTTCAATCAGGTCACCCCTTCCCTTGTTTTTTTTTCTCCACTGTGTTTCCCTCCTCTCTCTCACCAAACAGTAGCTCTTTGTCTTAATTTCCACTGGCTTTGCAGCGTCTCCCCACTGTATCATAGAATCATAGAACCATAGAATGGTTTGGGTTGAAAGCTTCCTTAAAGATCATGTGGTTCCAGCCACCTTGCCATGGGCAGGGACATCCTCCACTAGGTCAGGTTGCTCAAAGCCCCATCCAACCTGGCCTTGAACACTGCCAGGAATGGGGGATCAAAACTTCTCGGGGCAGTGTCTGCCCCAGTGGCAGAGATCTGGTGATGCCTCACTCCTGTACCTACTGGGATTTTGATCCAAGACCTCTGTGCTTTCTCCTACTTCATTGTCGCCCTGTAGAAGAACTCATATCCACAAAGAGGTGCTGTCCATACTTGCATCTCCTCGTGGACTCTGCTATCTCCAAAATAATAAAAAATTAAAAACATCTAGCAACATTTGGCAATATTGGTGATGAGACCTGATTTTGTTGTTTCTAAGAGGCAGGCCAATTCAAGCCTGAGAGGATGAGCCATACCAGTGTAGGGGTATTCATGTCACTATGACTGCAGCTGTACCACAGATTATACCTGTTGGGTACGTCAGTATATCAAGAAGACAAAACTATAGTCAAGTCCTTGCACAGTCAAGACCTAAAGGCAGTGTCAGTCCAAGCACCCCCAGAGTAACTAGGTAAGCTAGGCTACCTGACGAAACATGGCAAATACTTGTCTTCCATGGCAAGTTGCTGCAGCTACAAGTCATGGGGTACAGATTGTATGCAGGCTGCTGGAGCCATGTTCTGATGGCTTGTGAATACTTGTATTTCTCTGACATGGTATTTCTATTTCATTATATTTTCTTATTTTCAGTGTGGCATCATTAGATATTCAAAGCTAGTTTCAGCCATGTGGACTTATGTAGGACATATCAGTAAAGTCAATTATACTCATTGCATCAGCTGCTTTGTTATCTAATGAAGTAAAAGGCCTCCAGTGCTCTACCTGGAACTTTATTTTTGTGGAGAAATACAATTTTGATGAATGCTCTGATAAAACAGGAAAAGCTATTTTGGGTGAAGTTGGTTTGCTTTTATGCAGTGGATTTTTATTATTTTAAACACAGGAGCCTTTGTTTAAAGGAGAGAAAGCCTGCAAGTTTTCTTATTTACTTTGCCTTTGCTTCCCCTTCTGACAGGGGATAGAACTTTATCTACCTACTCCCTTGTGAGCTTAACCCCAAATTTCACTGTATGATGTCTGTGCTGTTCTTTTCACTGAAAAAAAAAAGGGGGGGAGGTGTTAAAATGCTGTGGCCAACTGAGCTCATCAAGGATGCCAAAGGATGCAGCACTTGGTCTGGCTTGGAAACTTGGAGGAAACTCAGCAGTGATGCTGAGGGCAGGGGAAAAGGGATCACAGCTCTAAAGAGGCTTTCTCTTGTGGGCTCTCTGGACCTGTTCCCTCTCTTGTCTTGTCTTATTTCTGTCTGTCTGAGGTGTTGAGAGCGACACTCAGGCAGATGTGGCTAAGCATTTTAAGATGAGGCAGAGAAGGAGAGTCAAGTCATCGAGACATAGCTATGCGTTCTCCCAACTCTGGTGTTTCTCTGAGACTCTCACGTCCTGCTGAAGTTTGCTTGTCAAGTCACTGTTAGAGGGCATTTTCATGCTTCCCCATAGGAAAAAAAATAATGTAACACAGAGTCGCTCTCTGCATTAATCTCGGCACCTCACTTCCTCCCACAGCTTCTGTGGAAGACCAAGGTCGTAAATTCTCCATGCTCTCCTGGCTTTCCAGCCCTCTTTGCTAGGGCCAGCCCTTGCCTTCCAGGACCAGGTTAAGCCCCAGATATTCAGGGCTTTGTGCAATGGGATGGGGTTGTACCCCTCAGTGCAGGTGTTGAGAAGCCCCAGAGTACCCCTTTCAATATCCTGCAGAGAAGAAAGAACCTCCCTCCTTGGCTGCAGCTCACTCACAGGAAAAGGGGAGGTCCCAGCCAGTCCCTGCTGCCAGGACCTAGATGCTTAGGTGATGGGCGGATGGGTGGCCACAGCCCTCTCCTGGTCCCTTCTGAGAGAGGACAGTCAGAGCACTTCAGCTGTGCACACCTGGACAAACAAGACTGCACCGGTCTTTTCTCCCAGCTTGTCTTCAAAGACGTGCTGGAAAAGGAGTCTTTAATTTTTATTGCTCACATATTGATGTCGAGCTGTTGGGACATCGCAAAGGCCAAAGGCAGTTCTACTGACTAAATGAACGGGTGAATGGTCTGAATGTGATGCCTGTTTCTTAAGTGCACAGGAACTTTACAGATGCTTTCTGTTTCTTCTCCTCCTTAGAGCTGTGGTCCCCCAGTGCATTGCAGACACCAGAGCAAGCAGGTGGAGTAGAGTTCAGTTTGTAGGATAAGGTTTTATACTAGCCCTGACCTAAAGCCAGCAACCATAACATCTCCAAGCCTCTGCCCCACTAGAGAGAAACAAGCAGCCTGAAGGAAGGGTATAAAAATAGCTCCTTGAGTAAAATCTATTTCCTCTGTATTTAGTCGTGTGTCTTGAAATATATGTAGTATGGTGGGAAGGGGGGAGTTGTTCCGTAGTGTTTGGCGCCCATCAAGCAAACAGGAGGGTCATCCCGAAAGAGCAACAAGAGCATGTGGATAGCTTGTGTCTTGTGTTTCCTCTGGGGCAGTCTAAATTTAGCAGCTTTGCAGATGGACATCGGACTGTAATCCATCTGGGACTATGGGGGGAAGAGTAGGATCTGGGTTGTTTGCCTAGGCTTTTTTGCTGTATAACCAGCATCAATGAGCCACCATTCATTGTTATATTCCTCATGGTTTTCTGCCTTGCTCAATAAGCTGCAACTTACTGCCTGATCATTTTCCCTGAAATGCTTAAAGTTTAAGCATGAAGGAAAAATAAACTGCTGATTCTGGGTTCATGCCTGAAATCCCTTCTAACTTAATGTCAATCTGTGGATGTATGTTTTAATAGCATTCTGATGAAGGTTGACCCTGTAACTGATACTTGCAAGAATTGCCGTAACACAAATGCTTGATGATTTCAGCTTCCCCAAAATGTTGCCTCCTCACTCTTTCAGCTTCCAGACAGTTAAAGGGACTAATCCTATATGCAGTATTTGCATCCTGAAAGGTCTGTTCACTGCTGGGCTGGTCCTTCCGTTGCTAATCTTGAACAAATATTTTATGAGTATGTTTTGAAGTGAACTAGCTCTGCTAAAAATCCCATTTCCCTGGCCAGTCTGAGCCAGAGATATGCAAACTGCAGTACAAAGCACATGTGTGTTAAATAATGTATTTCAAGTAATTGAAATTATGTTTATGTATATTTGCTTCAGCACACTGCCAAGATTTGATCTATTGATCCTGACACAAGAAGCCTGATTTTCCTGTCATTTACGCAGGCATTTTGTCAGAGCAGTTATTCCCAGGTTAGACATTTTGCAAAAGAGACTTAACCAATGTAAACTTTACTTAGTTCAGGTTAATCCCAAATTATAAAAAGTAGAATTAATGTTGTTGTCACATGATGGTCTAGAAGTCTATGGCAGGAGATTATTTACATAAATACCAATGTACTTTTTCTATTCCTATTAACTGGTCTCACAAAATATATTATCTTTAATTACAAATGTTGCCTTTAACTCCAGAATTGTATTTTTTGAAGGTTTTTTTTGGTCAGTTGGTTGGGTGGGTTTTTTAAGGCAGGGTCCGTACTTGACTATGTTTTCCTTAAATCTGTTTAAATAAGTCTCTCACAGTTCAGAACAGATTAACAGAGGTTAAACCATTCTTGCCTCTGGATGTCCTGAGCATTTATTAAAAGATGCTGTTCTACATATGTATCATGTATTCTGCATAAATGCACTAAATAATTATTGATTCTGCAGAATTGTAATGCAGAATTGCAAATTTTTTTCCTTTCTAGAGTTTGCAAAGTACAAATTACATTTTCCACAGTGTAAAAATAGCAAGAGATAATTGTTTGCATATTGCAGGACAGGTTGGGATGGCCTCCGGTCTCTCTAAAGGTGCGCCTCCCAACAGAAACAATAGTAATTGACTCTCCAACACTTTATGTGATACAGCAGCCCTGTCTTCTTATCTTAAGCAAGACAATTTGCAGCTCACATGCGTTGGTGACTCCTGTTTTCATGGAGTGAACCTAAGGTTCCATATTTTTTGCCAATAACAGTAAACTGCCTGATTCCAAACTATAATATTTATTGCCCTTTGCTTTTGTAAACCAAAGGGATTATAAGTTTAAAAGTAGCACACAGTGTTCATATTTCAAGGGCTTTTTTCTATTTTCTAGATTAGGGAGGAACACTGAACTCTTTCAACTCAAGATACACTTTCAATAAGTATTTTTAGGTCTGCATACATTTCAGTTTTACTCCTTCCAGACTGCACCCAGCTCTTTATTTTCCCTGTAGATTTCGTATATCTTCAGAATTTCAAGTTAATAGCTGCATTTTGCCAAGGAATATATACCCAGTTTCCTTCGAAATCTGTGGGAATTGCATTTAGGTATCACAGAACAGATTCTGGCCTTAAGAGCCAAATGGCATTCTTCAGAAAAACACTGAAGAATTAACTCTGCAGGACTCTTACTCATTGAAGTAAAACATTTTTTCCTTTCACTGACTGCAAAAGTCAGATTTTCATGCAGTGTGAAGCACTCAGGGTGCTCTTGATGCAAAGGCAGGCCATTCAAACCCATGAAAAAGCTTAGTAAAAAAAAGTTTTGTGCATAGATGGGAGGGGAAGGTAGTTCAGGCTTTACACCTAGTAGTCTTCATGGCCATTGAACATCTGTTCAGGCAAATCTGCTGTAGTTATGCTATGCATACACAGTGCTGTTCCACAGGACAACTGCTTTGCACATAGTCTTCACCTGGGAGCTATATACGTATATACTGCAATGTTCAGTCTGCTACAGCCTTTCCTTATTTTGAAGATGTCTTTCTTCACGTAAAGATGCAAAAAATGCACATTCCACTCCCCGTCAGCTTGCTGATTGCCGTCATAAAACATGCTACAGAACATGCAGGCACAGCAGAGACAGACCTGATCTCAGCAGCACTGGGGGCTGGCGCTTCTCTCTGCTGAACAAAAGATGGTTGGACATATGAAAGTGCCAATTTTGTCACATTAAAGGGAGGCTGAACATCTTTGAGCATCAGATATGTGTTCTGTGCCTACCCAAGCAGCCAGGATCTACCATAGCAAGTAGCATGACTGAAACGAGGAGATAGCACAACAGTACAGGTGACATATTTGTCATGCACCTTGAGGCTTTTGCAGTAAAATCTGAACAGCAATGGCAGGAGAACCAAAGCAGATCATGGAACCCATCTGGGATAAAATGAACTTTTTTTCCACCCTAGGTTAATTTTAACCTGGATCGGTTTGCAGATCAGATTCACTGTGAGGCTGCACAAACATTTCTATTGGCACAGGGGAAGCAGCAGGAAGTAGCAGGCACCTGGGAGAGACAGAAGGGCAACAAAGGGTTTTGGCAGGGCTGTTGGCTCTTGGCAATTCAAAGTGCTCATGGAACTATCATGTAATGTGGAGCTGTTACATACCAAGAGATTGGCTGAACATAGGAATTAAAAAATATTCCATGACATCAGGTACTTGTCCCTCTCACAGAAGGACAACAGGTTTTTCTGTCTGTGAGGGCTGGAAATGCCATTGTGTAGAAGTCCATCTTTTGGCAATGTCTGATGGTATCTAGCAGAAGGGGGATTTCTGGAGTACTTGGTCTAGACTACCAATTGCTCACTGATGTTCCCAGGAGCAGCATTTCTGTACTGGACATCAGCAGCACTCCTGCCTGGCAGAGCGCTAGCATCCTAATAATGCCATTATTGCTGGTGTGTGGCACCAAAGAATGAAAGCAGTCAGAGGTGCTCCACACTGATAAAAGCAGGGGGGTTGTTTTCTAGCCACTCATTCCACTAGCTAAAAAAATAGTTTGTTTATTTTTAGTTCTCTGCACTAAGGCTGCCTGTTTTGTGTGCCCTTGTTATTTATACCCATCATAAGTTTCAGTAACAGCTTCACAGATTCTTTTACGCTTGTCTTAAATCTGGTATTGTAAATCAGAAAGCTTTGCCATCCTGAATATTGCCTGGTAAGAGCTTCTCTGTGTTTTTACCCTAGGAAAAAAAAAAAGGGAAGTGGAAAATGCAGTTAAAGCAATAATTTGACCCAAATAAAGAAAAGCTTTTATAATATTGACATTGAATTTTATTTTAATTCCAGTCCAATTCCTGTACACTGGCCAGACAGAGAAAGTTTTCCCTCTAACTCACAAACGATGTGTGCTAGTTTTGTAATTTTTCCTTTAGTTTGCCTTGAATCATAATTGTGTTGAATACTAGGTAAGGAGTAGGTGATGAACAGAGCTTTTGCCTTCTGCAAAACATCTCAGGAAAATAGTCTGAATACTCTTCCTTTAAAAAACAAACAAACAAAACTACCAACAACAACAACAACAAACCAAAACCACAATCAAACAAGAAAAAACACACCAAACACCAAAAAACAGACAAAGCAAACAAAAAACAACCAAATTAAAAAAACCCAACCAAAACAGGTAACAACTTACTCTAAAGGAGAAGAAATGCCATTTAAAGAGAAAATTAGCTGTGGTTTCTACCTTCTAAATAGAACAACCTCAGGCAAGTTGAGACAGGCAAGTCAAGAATACTTTTGTTATGCTATTAGCCTGTAGTTGCTAAAATCACAACTCACCTTTGTCATGCACAAGTGGATGAGGCTCCTGTTTGTCTTGGAAAGCAGACCATGATGGGCTGAGATAGACTTGTGATTTCTCCACTGAGGCCCAACACAGTAAGACAGGAGCCAGAACATGTCCAAAAGGCAGCACTTTAATGCTTTGTGTCTTCCATCCCTGGGTGTCACAGGAACTACCGAAGATATGTCTCTGCTCTAATGGAGGTAAGTGCTTCAGGAAATTAACACAAAACCTGCTTTAAAGTTTTATTTCACTTTTTTCTGCTGAAGGGTTGGATTTTTATGCTGACCAGCTTGTTCAGGGTGCATCCACCATCCAGCATAGCTCTCCAGCTATGTACAGTACTAACATAGCATGGCACGTAGCTTCACTTACTGGGCCTCTCACATTTAACTGATTTGTGAGGTCAGGCTCTTTGCTGCAGCCTCACTTGAGTGTAACTCATCTGGTGGTACTGCTGGCCGGTCAGACAAGTACACTGTTCTTGAAGCAGTACAGCCAGTCCAGGGCAGGTGAACTTACACTGAGACCTTGGAGGATGGCAGCGGGGAAGGACTGTATGCCAGCTTCTGTTTTCTGAAGCAACTCACTGTCAGAAAATGGTTACCGCTTAGGAAGAAGCTGTATACGTAGCGGAATTGATCCTGTGCCCAGGAAACCAGAGGAAATAGACAATGTAGGAATCTGTTCTGATATATCTGAGAGGCAAAATTAGGCTGGAGGTTGAAGGGGCACATGTGTTCCACAGGTCTGTTCTGCTCCCGAAAGTGGATGAAACTCTTGTAGATTATACCTACGTGAATATTTTGGGGGCAACTCTAAGTTCCCTTGAGACAGACTGAACCACATGACAGTGAGCCTGTGTATCTTATTCTGCAGTCTGCTCTACATCTGTCTACCTCATGCTGTTTATGTGATGGTCTTTTAAAGATACTTTTGGGGATGAGTCTCCAAGTAACTTCTCTTTTTTTTCTCTTAGGGTTTTGTTTTTTTTTTTTTTTCCCTAGGCTCTTCCTTCTTTATAGGATGCAGAGAAATATGACAGATGGGTTGTAAGTCAGGAAAAAAGGTTAGGTTAGCGTCAGTAGGGGAATTCTGATGTTTGGAGGAGGTGAGTTGCACAGCATAACGGTGAGGTCCATCCATCTCAGAAGAGCAAACAGGTCTGGCTATGACCTTTAAGGCTCTACAGTAGAGTTGGTGGGCCAGGACGCTGTTTGTTTCCATATACCTATCCTGTGCTGATGTTTACAGCAGAGGGATCAGGAAAGATATATTCTAACATTTGCTGAACATATGCCTACATCGCAGTTCAGCATGGAGTTTGTGCTGGACTGTCTATACTTCTGCTTAATTTGTTTGGTTTAGCTAGTTGACAGTGTTCTTTTTTTACCTACCACTGTGCTGAAGTGAGGAGACAAAAACCTCTCCTTGGAGTTGTGCTCCGTTGTGCCAGGAGGGAATATGACTCCTTATTTTTATTTTTTTTTACTTATTTTTTTAATTTTCTTTTAAATTATTTTTAATTTATTTGATCAGGTTTAGTACCCAAGAAAGTTGTTGTTTTTTTTCCAACTGGCACGACAAGGACCTGGCTATTTTTAACGAATGTGGTTCATTTGATTTAATATAATGAATGTCTAGTGCTGTCAAAAATAGCTGGAGCCAGAGCCAAGAATAATGTACTGAAATGTGCTGGTTGAGCAAGGACTGCTTCACTCTGCCAATCTGCTTGCCCCTCAATTGTTCAGATTTACCTGGATTTGCAAGTAGCATTTGCAGGCAAGACGTATTGATCGAGGTGCTTTTTAATACTGAGTATAAAGGCTGATAATGTCAGAGGCATATTTTGCCACACTCATTTCAAGACATATCAAACAATAACAGCTCTTCTTGTTCAATGTAGGATGTCTGATTTCTGTTTCTGACCACTTTGAAGGGGATGTGAAATGCTAATATCCTTTTATTGTGCACAGGAAAATTGAGGCATGAAATGGTGATTTTTTTTTTCCCTAAAGTCAACCACAAAGCAAGTGAGAGAATCAGTAATGAAACTAGTCAGCTAGTGGATAATTAAGCTGCTCAGTAACTCTTCATTTCTCCATGAACTGACACAAGACCATAATCAGTAAACAAGTCCTATATTTAAGTCCATGCTCCTGGCGTTTCTTATTGACTGGTTTTTGGCACATCCATGTTTATTGTCCTGCCTGCATCTTCTGAATTGCTCCACAGAGCTACCTAACTCTCCCGATTTAACAAAGCTTAAATTTCATACATTTCTTTGCACTCTCTGAATATCATAGAATCATAGAATAGTTTGGGTCTGAAGGCACCTTCAAAGGTCATCTAGTCCAACCCCCCTGCAATGAGCAGGGACATCTCCAGCTAGATCAGGTTGCCCAAAACCACATCCAGCCTGGCCTTGAATGTCTCCAGGGATGGTGCATCCACCACCTCCCCGAGCAACCTGTGTCTTACCACCCTCATTGTAAAATTTTTTTCCTCACATCCAGCCTGAATCTCCCCTCTTTCAGTTTAAAACCATCACCCCTCGCCCTATCACAACAGGTCCTGCTGAAAAATCGCTCCCCATCTTTCTTGAAGGCCCCTCCTAAGAACTGAAAGGTTGCAGTAGGGTCTGAACAGCCCCATTGAATATGTCTCTGCAAATCATACTGCGTATTTAAATGATGTATTTATAACTGTGCAAATCTCTCTTCCTTTGCCATCCATGAGTTATTTCTGATAGATAGCCTGTTTCCTATCCCTTCCTGAGAAATGAGTAGCTAATACTTAAGCTTCATTGGATTAAAAAAATAAATCAGCCATAATACATCTTACTCTGTGATAGTGGCGCCCGTAGGGATGGATTTTCTGCAGAGATCACTTTACACCCTAAAGCACAATGTATGATTGACTTGCATAAGTAGCGAACAGATGTTCCTGACGGTTATTAAATTATTCATCTTTCTGTGTATGGGATGGGGGAAGGAAACAGCGCCTGTTACTGTGGGAGGAATGTTGTTGCTGCTGTTCTGCATTAGAGACCCCCAGGGCAATCTGGGCTTGGTGTATTTCACTGCATTTGTGTTGACCCAAATGAAGCCATGCCAATTTACATCCACTAGTTATCTTGTCCCATGTTTCCCTCAGATAGGTCCCTCAGTTTATAACCTAAGAAAATGAAACAGCTGATGCAGATATGAGGAGACATTGCACTGGAGACAGGGTAAAAAATTCTGTGTTCCATCTTTCACCTCAAATTTTGCGCAAGAGGACTGGGTAAAAGTATTAGAATTTATTTCCCCTCTACAGGAAAAATAATTTCTACAGACTCTCTCATATTTCATGTGAAAGCAGCTCTTACAGCTGGGTGCTTTGTAAAGTTGTATGTAAAAGCAGACAGGACTAGTTTCTTCATCCTCCTGGCAGACTGAGATGACTTCACTTCCATCAGCTGCATTGCACAGGGCCACACACTTGGCCTGTGGCACAGGCACATTTCTAATAGCCTGAGCTTCAGATGCAGCAAGTCAGGACCCTAAAATTTTCTCAGCCACTCCACTGCAGATAACGGAAGTTGTGTTTGGAGTGTGGTGCCAGGAGATGTTTCCTCGAAGAATGCCTGCGACTAAGGCACAGGATAGAGCAAGGGGAGGAATGTTGTCTTGCCAGGGGACATGCAGGCTATTTGTGGACCTCAGAGTCACACATTAATGCATCCTGTCCAATAACGACATAAAAAATATAATGTGAACATAGAAGGTGATGTTAAGGATCCTTGCTAGTCCCAGCAAGAGCCTTCTCATCCATCACCCAGGGCAAGTGGACTGTGCAGATTTTGACCCACCCCATGTAATCTCTGCAACACTGCTACTTCCCAAAGGCCAGACTTCCTACTTGAAACTAAAGGCTCAATGCAGTTGTCACTGGAGCTCCCCCAGTAATGATGACAGAAGTCTTCCTCAGCCAGGGCTGAAGCTGAGCTAGACAGTGACCCAGCATGTCTCCTCTTCTGCTTTATAGGAGCTAACAGGATGTGATTATTAAGAATATGACTTTCAGTCTTATTTTGTGAAATATTTATTGCATGTAGAGTTTACCAGTAAGTAGGCATAGATATATGTGTTTTTAAAGAATGACTTTTTAACCTTCGCAGTATCACCAGAAATGTAGACTGGGGGGAGAAGGGAAAAGGGGGAAGAAGCCTACTTCCCCCCAGAATGATGACTTCAGTTCGGGTTTAATTAAGCAAACAGGTTTCAGAGCTGAGATTGCACCTTAATTCTGATTTAAAGCTTGGCTGTAATTATAACTTCACTGTCTAAACACTTTTACTGAAACTTCACCCCCAAGCAGTGCTCTATTGCTGTGTTGTTTGGCATAACACACACCACATTTCCCAGATGCTCTCCCTCGGCCCAATGGCCCAGGCACTCCTCGAGTGAGATCGGCCAAGCCCCTCTCTGCTCGCAGCAACACAAGCTTCTTCATCTCCCACGGCAGGCTTCGCGCTCTATGATGGCGGGTTTCGTCCCCTACGTGGCAGGCTGCGATGCCAGGCCTGGCCGCTAGATGTCTCCGCCCGCCGCCCCATCCTTCCGCTCCGCGGCCGGCGCAGCCGGGACCGGCGGCGGTAGGTCCGCTCGCAGCCCGGGCTGCTGCCCCCAAGGTGGGCGCTCGCAGCGGCCAGCTCTGCCGACAGCTGCGGGAACTTAGGGGTGAAATGCTACTTTTAGGGTGTTTCCTAGTTACCTCAATGAGGAGTCTCACAGATTTCCCTATGATGACTTTTAAAACCCACCACGAGCAGGGCTCCGGCATACCCGGCACTGCACAAGGACTGCTCAGAGCCCATATTGCCAGTGCGGTCAGGTGCCCCAGGAACAGCGAAGTGCAGTGAAGAGCATGTTCATCTCACCCCTTTTTTCTGTTTGCATGAAGCAGGATGAGTTTAGGTGGGAGGCAGCCAACCCCTGAGGCAGAAGGTGGTCATGGTGTGAGGGAGGGGATCACAGAAGAGGGAGGTGCTCTATGAAGCAGAAAGCAGCGGAGCAGTGGAGAGCTGCTTTCTCAAAGAAGCCCTGCTACGAGTTTCCTGAATCACTCGGAGGCCCTAAGCTGGTGCCTTCTCACTGCCTGGCATCTGAAGAGTGGCTGCCTGGGGCACAGTGGCAGAGACAAATGGTCTAGGGGAAAGGGAGAGGCGCAGAAGGGTGGGGGTGTCCTAGGTGGTTCCCAGCCCACCTCTTCCTTCTCCAGCAGCAGCTGCGGTTTCTGCTCACAGTGAAAAGTATTATCACCCTGCTACAGGCACAAGACTGCACCCCGAGACTTTCCCTTGCATCTCCCAGATAGGCAAAAGACCCAAGTCAAAGAAAGAGCACACAGCAAAGTGGAAACAGAGTTAAGGTTCCCTTCTTTCTTAAGCATTGAAAAGCACCTTGGTGCTCAAGGGCATTGGCAAGAAAACTTTGTGTGCTCCGGGCTTGTTATGAGTCTTTGCAGTGAGGCTGTAGCCGAAGAACAGTTCCTACAGCGCAGCCAGAAGTGAAGCAGGAAGGTTTTGTTTGCTAGTATGGTGGAGGGAGTCTCTCAGGGAGGGTCTCTGGCATGCTCCTACCAGGTAATGAGGTCCTTGTGCCAGGATGGCTCTAGGGTCCACAGAGTGCTGCCTGGCAGCTACATGAAATCACCCACCACAGGCCACCCTGGACAGCAGCACCCACTACATAGATGGAACCCAGGGTGGGTTTGTGAATGCTGTGCTGGAGTTACAGCCCTCATCTTCTGTCCAGACATAGCCCTTGGCCCCACGGGAGTGTCACTCCAAAAAACCATTATGCAGAAAACTAAAAGCCTTAGTCCAGATCACCAGTCTGCAGCATTGGTACAGCCATGCCTGCTCAGGCCGAAGCTTTGGCATGCAGAGGCACAGAGCACAGCACATCTCCCTTCTGCTGTTCCCTCTCAGCATGTATTTCTGCTTGGGAGAAGCAGCTCATTGGGTTTGTACAGCTCTAGTGCAAGAGTGCGGAACTATGATGCTGCCGCTCTGGAATCCTGCCCGACCTCTCCTACCAGCTGCCTCCAGCAAGGTTCCAGAGGGTTTTGGCACCTCTAATTTTCCATGCTTTAGGTGGGAAATCCTAACACAACAGGATGGCACCTTCCAAAACAAACTGCTTCTGGATCTTAGGTGTCTTGGTCCGTGTGTCAGAAGGGTAAGCATTTACCCTGCCAGTGCCCCAGGCAAGTCTACTGGAGAACACAGGCAGAGCCACTGGGATTCCAGCAGGCTGGTTAGTGTGCTAGCTAGTATTTTCAACGAGTTGTAAAAAGTTTTATCTGTCAGCTCCTTACGGTAATGAACGGGAAGGGTGGGAGGGGAGGAGGGGGAATGGAAAAGAAAAAAGTTGTGAACTTAATAAAAAAAAACACGGCAATGCAAGTTTTGCCTTTAAAGACTTCGGAGGAGCCCCCTCCGAGACCTATCAGAGCTGTAGCAGACTTCCTCCCAGGCAGTTTTTATGTCTCGCTCTCGACGTCGGATGTCGCCCGCCCGGGCGCAGCTGCAGCCGCTTCCCGCTGTACACCCGTCCTCCTTCCACACAGCGGCGGCAGCCCCGGCCGCCCCGGTCCCCGCGGCCGCGCAGAGCGCCCCGCCCGCCGCCGCCCCGCTGCAGGAGGCGGTGCGGGGTCCGCGGGCCGCCCCGCCCCCGAGGTGCGGCGGGCACGGCGGGGACAGCGGCTGCGGGCGCCACGGCCGCTTCTTGCGGCTATTTTTAAAGAGTTTTTTTGCCTTAGGGCTTTTTTCCTTTTTATTTTTTTTTCCTTTTTTTTTCCCTTTAATTCTTCCGTGCTCTGTTGTTTTTCCTAAGCGGACCGGTGGCTCCTTGCCATGAGCAGCCCGAAGGCAGCATGAAAGCGGGCAGGCGCGGCTATCCCGCCCGCTCCGGTGTAGGATGGCTCTTGGCGAAGTGCTGCTGCTGCTCCTCCTGCAAAGGTCGGTGGGGGCAGGGGTGTGGGGAGTGCTCCCCCAGGGATCTGGGCAGGCGCTGGAGGGCCGGAGCTCGGCAGTGCCCCGCCACCAGGCCGCCCTGCCCGGGGACATCGGGGGAAGGGGCAGCTGAAGGCAGGGGGCGGCCATGCCCGGCTCCCCGCTGCACGGTGACCCCCGCAGCTGGGACCTGCCGAGGCGGCCGCAGGCCCCTCGGCAGCGAGCCGCGAGAGGCCGGCCACGGGCACCGGGAGGGAGAGGGCTGAAGTTGACAGGACACTTTTTATCGTTGCTGGTCGGAAACACCCTGGGACTGTAAGGTCAATAGGGCAGGGAGAAATATTTGCTTAAATCAGAGTTCTTTTTTTTTTTTCTTTCCAGTCTTTCTTGGTCTTAGATAGGAGCAAAATGCTTTGAGAACATCTGCTTCTCACAGTTCACAAATCTGTGAATGGTGCTGTGGGAAGGTCTGGGGAAGCTGGCTGAGCTGAAACGCTTGGAGAGATGTGGGAAAGCCGCAGCAGCTAGAGCGGCTTGTAAAAAAAACATAGAAATCTGGCGTTTACAAGGAGCAGGGCAGCTCAAATTCTTTGACTGGAGATTTCCCAGCCTGCAGTCTTTATGCTGCGATACGGCTCTTGAACTTGTTCTGGATAATGTGAGTTTGTTGAAGATCTGTGCGGTATTTCAGTGTTTCCTCTTCTCTGAACGGCCAAGCAAAAATGTCCCAAACAAAAAAAACCTTCCTTTTTGTTTTGGGTCATTTTTTATTTTTTTAAATGAAAGCTTTTTTTGTATTTGTGGAACCCATTTGTACATCACCAGGTAAAGATGACTTTGAGGATGGGGGGGGGGGGGGCGTACTGATTTCTCACAGCACACATTTGCAGTGTAGGAGCTCTGTTTGCCCAGTTATTGAACTAAAGTCACAGTTATGTGGTGACAGCAGCAAACTAGGTGGTGATGGAGTTTGCTGTGATTTCATAAGACGTTGATCTTTTGCAGCCTGGGGAGGACACACTACTTCATGCCAAAGAAGTGACTTGTGAGGTCAATGTACAAAACCTTGCTGTCTTGCAGCCTCTAAGAAGGACCAAGTAACCTGGTTGTAGGGGTAGGGCTGCTAACAGAAGGGTTGTGACGCTAAATTATTACTGTGAAAAACAGCCTGTGCTTTACTGGCTTTGGTCTTTAAAATGTTGATTCTAACAGATTAAAATCTCTCTGCTGCCTGTCCTGCCTGCAAGCTCTCTAGAAAAGGGGGAAGGGAAAACAGCTGGCTCTTCTCTCTCCTTCTGAAATGTTAACTCTGTTTGCGGTTCTCATTTGCCGGGATAGTGACAAGAAGTGTTTTGAGATACCAATTGCTTTACTTCTTTCTTGTCCTCAGTAGTAAACTTTGGGCAAAAAGTTGTAAAAGGCTAGCCGTTATGCTGTAAGTATTAAAGAAAACCAGGGGTAGTCAGATGTGGAAGTATTCCTTGAATATAAGCAGGTACCAAACCTGACATTTGATGAGGGATTTGGGTGTCCCAAATTACAGCATCACTGCGCTCATGTTGGCAGCTTCTCCCGTTAAGCTTGGAGATGCTTTAATATGTTAACTAGACCTGTGAGGCTCTAACTTCATATATTCTGCATTGTCAGTGATCATCTTTGCTTCTGGGAGACATTTAATTTCAGGGCTTCTCAGTGATCTCAGACTTGCAGTGCAAATAGGTGCCTGTTGTTTGTATTTAAAATGGATGTGAAGCACCTAGGAGCTGTTCTCACTGCTGCCCCATAAATGACCTTCCATTTGCCTTTGGAAACATGGCTCTGCCTTTACCTGGTGACGGATGCCTGATGTATCTTGATCTTTTGTATCAAACGAGTAGAGTTTTTTTGTGCCAATATGAATTGTTCAGTGAGAGACATTGAGAAGATGAGCATGCAGTCTGTGCCCAAACACAGGTTGTGTCAGCACAAGCTGTGTCAGTGCTTTTCACGCTGTGGAGCTTGGTGGTGATGTAGGTGCTTGATCTCCTAAATGGCAATAATAATAAAGAGCTGAGAAAAAACAAACTCTAGGTCCCTGGAGTATCATAAAATGTAAGTTTTGTGTAACTAGGCATTTCTCTGAAGAACTTTGAGAACTCAAACTAGTCTTTTGCATCAATCTTATGCTGGCTGTTGCAGCAGTAGAGACCTTGATACTGATTTTTTGCTTGTGTCTCTTTGTGAGTTTCAGTTCTTGTCAGCTTTGCCCATGTACAAAGCTACCGGGATCCATCCAGAGAAAGCAACTGACAGTACCATTTGCAGTTTTGCTTTGACCCCAATAGTGCCCTGTATGAACTAAATAAGGACTACTTGTCTGTTGTGAAGTATGGAGAGATATGAATCCTAATATAGGAGTGCCTTAGAGCAAGAGTCTGTCACTTGCTTTCAGCCATAAAAAGGGATATTTAAGAGCCTAGACTTGCACAGCCTGTACGCCAATGGCCTTAATCAGTCAAGAGCAGGCAAGAAAGGCTTTTTGCTTTACCTCCTAAATGTGTAAGTGCTACATGACCTTGTGTAATGGGATGCTTCTTAGTGCTGCAAAATTGGCCCTGAAAGCAGACTGATGGGAGGATTCGAATTCGGATGGTCTTCTGATAACTAGAAAGTCATTGAACTCTTCTTAGAAATCAGTTGCATGCCTTGAGTGGGACAAGGTCAACACTTTGTTGCCTTTAAACACAAAGCAAAGTCCAGCGGGTGAGTGCTATTACTCTGCGCTACCTGCTGCACAGAGCTCTGCAGCTCAGTGGTGGGTGCATGGAGCTTGAGTCAGGTGGAGACTGAACTGCAGCCTCTGATGTACAGTACAGCTATAAAGTCTACTCAGTGACTCAGATTTAACCTAGAAGTAAGATTTTGTGTGCTGGATTGTACCTATGGCCTTATTTAGAGGACATTTCTTTGCAGTACCTGAGCTCATCCAGCTCTAGCTCAACCTGGGGCACCCTGGGGTTTTGTTGCCCTAAGGGACAGCAGGGGGTGGAAAGCACTAGCAAGGTGTAGGGAATGCTTTTCTTTGAGCACAAGGAGGGAGATGTTCTAATCTACTGGATTTGAGAAGCTGGCTATGGGTGCATCCGGTACAACTCAAAGATACTCTTAACCAGTCTGTGGTTAAGAGTAATCTGTTATCAGCATGAGTTTACAGTGCAACGCCTTACACCCTATTCTAGGTAATATTACGTGGCTGCAGAGTGGCTTCAGGTGAGAATATAAAACACTTTTTACTTGAGGGTAGACAGAAACAGGGAAGGACTTAAATGGATGCACCGATTCAGCTTCAGTAAAGAAATGTCCCTCTGCCTCCTTCAACAGTTGCTGTTCTGAGCAGGCTGTTGGTCGTATCCTAACTTTTAATTTCAGAACAAAAGAAACTTAATCAGAATGTCAAATCTTTAATCTCATTGTGTTAAAAATGAAGGAGTGGGTTTGTGTCTGTACTAAACTCCTATTTAAATTTGGTAAAGCTCTTGTTTAAATGTCCTGTGGCTTCTCTTGTCTCCTATAGTTTTCCTCTTCCTTCTGCATTTTTTTTTACTGTCCTAGGTTTTGTTCTTTCCTTCCTTTTCCTCTTCCTACTATCCTTCCCTGAGTCTTTGATTTGTTACTGGCTCAGTCTGGTGAGCCTCTTTGCTGTAAGATTAACAGAGTAAGCTTCTCTTGACAGAGTGATGGTGATACAATGACCTTGCATATCTTTGCTAGCTGGTCAGAAACAAAGCCTTAACTGGAAGTTAGGCAAACCAGCATCATTACAAGGGTTGTCAACAGCATGTTAATAAAAGTTTTTTCTTCGTTAGGTAAAAAGTGAGATCTGATGGTGCTTTTTATAGAAGGTGCTGACAGTGTTACAGTGAGCTGCAGAGCTTTGCTAAGGAAACTGGTACCTTTGTGCTGAGTGGTAGCAAGAGAGTGATCTGCAGTAATATATTCAAGCCCATAACATTTCCTAATTTGAGCATATTTTATTTAGTGTTTCAGGCTGAGCCATGGTTACACTGTGTAAAGCAAAATGGAATGCATGGCCAAAGCAGTTCCGTCAAACTGAGGCAGACGAGAAAACAATAGTAAAATTGAGGGTGTCAACCAAAGCTCACTTAGTTTCCTGGTCCTTTCTGAATGAGAAATATGAGGAAACTCTTACCTTCCCCAAACTTCACTTGGGTGAAGTCCATCTGTTGCTTGTTAGTTGCATCTCAGTAAAGTCAAGAGGATCAAGTGTACTAGTCTTCTGTGGGCGGTCTCTCTTTCATGCCAGAGTTGTGCTCAGCTCTTTCTCCTGGAAGGTTCACAAGCAAATGGCTGTGGTGAGGCTTGGGAGAGTTGTTGTTATTTTCTTCTAGTGTTATTAAGAAAAAACTGGTAAGCCCGTGACAGGAGCATCTCTTCCAAGTCCTGTGTTTTCCCACTTCTGCAGGCTGAGTCAGGAGTCAGAGTAAGTCATGGCAGATAGTTATCGGAAGGGGCAAAAAAGCTGATGAAAATGCTGCTCAGTTGAACCGGCAGGATTAACACACAAGGTGGATACTGTGTGCAAAAAAAAAACCCTGCTCTTTCTCTTAGTGTGGAAACGTGCTTTCCCGCACCTGCTTTACGCCCTTCTGACAGATAGTCCAATGTTAAGTGTGTCTCAGAAGCATGTCTGAGTCCCCCTGCAGTCTTCTGCAGTAAATAAAGACTCGCTGATCTGAACCTGTTTGAGTATGTGGGCATGTTGTCCCTTGAACATAGCAATGAGATGTAGGATTTTTTCAGCAGAAGTCATGAGGCTGGCTGATAAGCAGCCTCTGAATGTGGACAGTTGAGGGAGAAGCATGGTCATGGCTCTGTTGGCAGGCTGGGGAAACAGTGAGCTGTTTTTAGGATTATTTAGTTCTAAGTGTTTTTATATCTTACCTGGTTGCTGCAGGGTTTTTTGAGGGTAGAAAACTTGTTCAGGGATTGTCGAGTTTTCAGTAGGTTGATGATACTACAAAATACAAAGTGTCCAAGACCACAAAGGTTTGAGGTTTCTTAAAGAGGTGGTTGCTGCACATGACTCTCTGGTCACCATTGTCATCTTCCACCCGCCAAATCTGATGTTTACCATATCAGTGCCAGTGTTTGGGATGCTTTAGCAACTTTTGCTTGGTTCCCAAGATACAAGTAATATTAGTGTTATTTCTTCTTTTTTTTGAAAGTTACATTCCCACTGCTAGGCAAGTCTAGCTCTCTCAGTGGAAGCTAGCCCCTCATCCTCCAGCTTTGTGTCTTTCTTTTGTGACTGATCTTTCAGCTTTATCTTTTGAGATATAGTTTTATACAGGATATGATGGAAGTACATAAAAACTTTCAGATCTTGGTTCATATGTGTAAAATGGATAGCAAAGCTGATCTTTACAGAAGCTCTTACTTACTAGTCTGGGAGTGAACGAATGGTAGGGATCCTTATTATTTGGATTGCTGCATTGTTTTCAGCTTTCATAAATTCATCCAGCTTTAAAGAGACATGGGGTTTGCTTTTGTGCTTGCAAAGCTCCTAAACTTCCCGTTCACTCCAAGGAGCATATAAGAATTCACAGGCCTTTATTCATCTTGTCAAAAGCCTGAAGGGAAACTTTATTCTAAGGGAAAGAGAAGAAATAATTGTGAAAAATATAGCTTGGATAACTCCCTGTCTGCTGCAAAGAGCACAGGGTAACTGAACATGCTGCTTTCCTACAAAATAAGTGCCAGACAGATGTATTGTGCAGGAACTCAACGTGCAGATGCTGAAATAAAATCTATCAATTTTGAAGTGAAGCAAAATGGTCAGTTATTTCACATAATCCCAGGATTTTGTTATTTGTGTTTTTTTTTTTTTTTCCCAAAACTGTTGCATTTCAACAAACACCTTGTTAAAACTTGTGTATGTATTAGGAAAACTAATCTATCATTTTAAAGTTAATAAACCCCAGACCTCAAAGTGTTTCTATCTAAAAAATAACACCAAGATGCTTCGCAAACACACCAGAACACTGTTATATTTCTTGTCTGTTAACAGTCTTTATGAAAACATTTTCATCTTTGGCAAAAGTTGCAGTTTCTTTTCAAAAGTGAAGAATTGGTTGGGCAGTTAGCGATTACATCAGGGATCTACAGATGTGATTTTCAATTCAGAAAGGGAATCCAGTTCTTTGACAGGATAGCCACTGCATATCAATTGTTATTGCAGAGCAGTTCAATTGCTAATATTGCATCTCACAGTTCAATGTAATATAAAGGTACTTTTAAAACAAGTACAGGAGCACACCTGGCTGTTTCCTTGAAAAAGATCTGTAGAGCATAAGTAGGACTTCAGCACATGTAAAGAATTGTTAGAAATATCTAATGAGATATGCTTGAAAACTTCTCCCTTGGCTAGTGTTCTTTGCCATTAGAAAACCACAAACCAAACATTAACCTGTTTGCTTTCAGTTTGTAATGTTTGATGTGGCTGATTGTGCTGAAATGCAAACCATTCCTTGGATTACAGGTATTTAGTGCAGCCCATTGGGTCTCCTGTTGAGTTTGATGTGCCTCTCAATCCATCTTGGTCCTCTGTTCTGGACCAGCCCTGTTGTCCTCTCCCTGGCAGACACACAACATGGAAATCACACACATCACCTGGACTTCTTTCAGATAATTAGGACAAAATATGAACATTTCACGAGAGAAGTCCAAACAAGATGAGAAACAGAACTTGCAAACTGAGTTGCAGCAGTTTATAGTAGAACAGCCCTTGGGGTTTCTTCTGTTTGATGGGGAGAGAGACCAATTTTACGTACTTGTTGTTTGCTTTTCTCTGATATAACATGCACAACACCATGTTGCAGGAAGCTGACTATAGCTCTGACTGGTTTCTTACTTCCCAGCACTTCCCAATGCTTACAGGTGCTCCTCAACTATATGGTGGTTGCTTAGTACCTTTGGAAAATGGCAAAAATACTTCTCCTGTTTTGTTGCCACATGTTGGCACATGAGGAGTTAGTAATTACTATGCTGTTGCCCTTATTGCACCTCAGTGCACTTGGTTGTTCCATGTGTTACAACCATTGCTAGTCCTGGTACAGCTCAACAACTGAAATCTTGGATCCCTGCAAAATTACCTTCCAGGTTATGCAAGACTGTGAAGTTGCATGAAGGGGTAAAGTTTGGGAGACAGACGTGCTGGGAACCCATTAGCAGATGTGATCCTGAGGAACCAGTAGGTGGTTTCTGTTGGAGACAGTTATCTTTTGTATTGCAAGGTTGCAAATTGAACATGGAAATTCACCATTGCTGTGTACGGGAAAGCGCGAGTGCAGTTTATATGTCAGGTTTGAGCAAATAACCCTTGTTCACTAGCACAAGACAGCACTTAATTCAACACTTAGGAAGGAGATGGACTCTTGCCTGTGATAAGGAGGGACTGGATTTAGTACTCTGGAGGTGTCTCCACTGTTGCTGTTTTCCAGGCATTTTTCCATGTTCGGATTTCACATGGAGCAAGCAGCCCTGAGCACACAAGGAGAGCCAGGAGTGGTACATCTGTAGTTATAGCTAAATCCACTGAGGACACTTTTTCATGCAGTTTAGGCTTGCTGGCAATTACAGCTGCAGAGTAGCAGCCAAGGATGCACCCTGTTACACTGTGTTGGGTTTTTTTCCCTCTTCCCTTCATAATGTATGTGCAGCTTTAATGAAAAGAGGTTTCTTACAGCCCCAAGGCATGCAGTCTTAACGTATCTCAAAAGACATTGCAGTTCAGTGAGTGCTCCAAAACTTTCTTGAGGTCATGTAGGAAATTGTTTACAAAATGAGTATCAAATAATCAGTAGTTGTAGCTTCCAGATTTATATCTACCAGTTGATTTCAGCCTTTTTATAGGCCTGCATGTCCTAGGAAGCACATCACACACGTACACTCACATCAACTCATTCAGTGGCACCAGTTAACTGTGGCCAAGCCAACACCTGCTGCACAGCGGGGAGCAGCAGAATTGCATTAGGGGTGAAGGCAGTATCTATGTGGTTGTGAGGCAGAGAGCATGAACCAGCATGTGTGTTCCTTCTCATCGGGGCTCGCTGCAGTCTTGAATCAGCTTTGCCTGTGTTGAGCACTCCTGACGAACAAGGCCCCAGCTGTCTGCTGCTGCTTCCACAGTGCCAAGGCAGGCCATGAAAAGTGTTGCACAACCCAGTATAATTTAGCCACATGCTGAATAAATACACTTTTGAGAACTCTTTTGAAGAGATGTTGCTTAATTAATCCTGCAGGGGGTATAATACGTATTTTTTGAAATCCAGTTTTAGCATCATGCAGTTAGCTTTTATGGCCTGAGGATTCTGATTTAAGACATTATTTGGTCACTAATGGTAATCTGTTTTAATTAGAAATGCAAATGTATTTTACATCCAAATGTATCTGTTTGGTACAATGTAAAAAGATGGTTCACAGCTAATACAAGTGAAGTGCCTCAAGTCTGGCATTGTTTGTATGTTCTGTATTTTGAACCCTGAGGATCAACAAGATATTCAAACATTGTGCTCAGCTGAAGCATGTGGAGACTGAATAGATTCCTTTAGGAAATAGAAGTATTAATCAACAAGGATCCTTTCTAGGGCAGCAGGAGGAAAATCATAGCTTTAGGCAAGAAGGAAGCAAACACTTTGGATGTTGCAGTAGTAACTTCAGCTCTGCAATAGCAAAGCACAGCTCCTGCCAGGGTGCCGGTGCTGAGCAGACAGCAGCATCTTAGGTGGCTTTGTCTTAGTATCAGAGAAATTACTCAGGCTTGAACCTCCTGGGCTGCTCAGGGAGGGCTGTAGCTGCTCAAAGCTGTGCTGCTGTAAAATCTGATCTGGTGGTGTGTCTAAGAAATGACTCAAGGCCATTTAAGGCTAATGCTTGCTGTATATTCGCCGCAGTCGCTTGTCTTGGAGAAACTAAACTGTCAGGCAGTTGGGTGTCTGTGATCTGACATCTTACACTGCAGTAAGAGATCACACATATTTGACAAAATCTTTCCAGAATCAAAGAGCCTCTGCTGCTAGACTACTCCAGCCCTTGCTGTTGTGTTCAAGTGTTTCTTTCTCTTAATTACTTTGAAAGATGGGGCCAAAAGAAAGCAACTACTCAGCAGTAGTGAAGATGGCTTTTGTAATGATAATCGCTTATTAGACATGTTGTTTGGTAGAGCGTTTTTATAGCTATTTGTGATTAGACACAGAGATGCAGCTGGGAATGAAGCAGTGCAGTTTATAATCAATGAGTTTCTCAGGACTAGCCTTATTGGGAAGGCTGATGGCTGAGTCGAGGCACTTGCACAGCTTCAGAAGGCTGAGACCTTGGCAGGGTGCTGCAGAGAGCTCTCCTGTTCCTATACAGCAGATGCTCTCTAAGATTTCAAGTTCCTGTCCCATCTTTCTTGCTGACGCAGATAGAGTGCAGTAGTGATTTCATCACATGAAATTTGATAAACTTGTTGACTGGTACCATGGGGGAGATTCCTCTCAGAACTGCTCCCTACCATGGAGAGCTGTCAAATGAAAAATCAAGACGTAGATCGTAGGAGCCTGTTACGTGAGATGGAGAGCAATGTTCTGATTTTCCTACTTAAGCCGAGTAAATTAAAGCTTCCTACAAGTCTAACTGATAGTCTTAAGTGTCCAGTCAAAAGTCTCCAAGCTGCTTAGCCATTTCCCTGTGCTGTGTTCAAAGAGCAAAGCATCACAAGCACCAGCAGTTCTTATCTGTGTGTTTTATTTCCAAACCACTGTTTGCATTTATTTCATTCATTACTTCTTTTAATTCATCCCAACCAGTACCTTTGCTGTGAGCTTGTATTTCCCGCTGGTATTTCTGGAGGATAAGGGCATGGAGGAAGCTGCTTTGGGCACTAGCCCTGGAGTCTCCAGCTGCAATGTGTCTGTCGTCAAACACCCCAACCTTGTTGTTCTTGGTGGTTACGTGGTGTCCACTCTTGCCTGCACCACTTGCAACTTATTCTTATCCCATTCTTTTCTTTTCAGGGGCTGTCAGAGCCTGAATAATTTAAGAGTGAACAAATGAGAGACGTTCATGGAGGACTCTGTTCTTACCTAGGCACAATTTGTCAAGCATGTAGATTGCCTTGGGTTTCCACTGCACCTACCACAACTTTACTAAGAGAAAAGCCCCCTTTCCTAGACATCTGTGTCACTCTTGCTTAGTAAAGTTATTCAAGATCAGCGCCTTTGGAATTGGTTGGTAAATGGACAAAGACTTTCTCTTTGCCCGGAGCTCCTGACAGCCTCCAAGTACCAAAGAGAACTCCACAGCACTAGAAAGCAAGAGACAGCTGCTGAATGTTGGAAGCTACTGCATTTGGCAAAAGAAGCTGACGCTAAGATGCACACAGTTGTGTTTGTTCTGCTTGTTTTCTGTGCTTTCTGAGCCCTGTGTGTGCCTGGAAAGTTTAATGACCAATCTCTTCTTTCTCAACATGCAGTTTCCTTCCTATCCCCAAAAGCTTTTGGGTTCTGTTCTTGCCTTTTTTTGCCCCAATTTCAATTTATTTTGTCACTGATACTCTTCTTTTGTTCCCATAAGGAATTGTTTGGGTGCATAGCCACAGCTTCCTTTGAAGTAGGGGACAAAATATGATATTCAAATGTCTTCTTCCTCCCTCCTTTCCCCTCATTCAGAGTGGCCCACCAGCAGGGTGGCCCACCTTGTCATAGAGGTTGCTCTCTTTAAACGTAAGGCAGAGTTGACCTTAGCAATGAAGTCATTTAACTGACAAATGACTTCAAAATTCTTACAGTAGCTCAATTTGGGAGCTGCTGAATGAAGCTGACCCTTGACACTTTGCAAAAGAATAAGGCTTGTGTTGTACTAACAGCTGCTTGGAAACCATGTGTAATAAAGTTTGGTTTTATGCCCATTACCAAGATAAAAGATGGTATTCACCTACTCTGGTACCCTTACACTCCCAACAGAGCAAAACTGCTTATATCAAAGTTTTGAAGTCTGCTTCTATGTGGGTGTCTTAAGCATTTCACAGTTCCTTATGCTAAAAGTAACAGTATACCTGCAAAGGCCCGCAAATGCTGCTGCTGTTGTTCAGCTTCAGACATGACATTTTCCCTGTCATCATCCCATACAGGTTTCCATAAAGGTTCAGGGTTGGAACTTCTTTATGTTACATGCATAAGTCTCCTATCAGAATGTATGGAGGGGCTTTGTGCGTGGGTCTTTGTTCTTTTTGCTCTAGTGCCACTTATTCTGGAAACTTCAGGGTTGGGAATGAATTTATTTTTGTCACAGAACGAGGACAGTGTAAATACAAAATGTAAAGTAGAACTCAGAGAAGTGCTTCAAGGATTTGTTTGACTAAATCGAAATAAATGTTGATTTGTTCAAAAAAAAAAAAAAAAAAAAAAAGCATGCCCTTTCTGGATCTTGTTAGTCTTGACTTTTTATTTCCTTTCTTTGCTGAAGCAGCATGCATGCCTCTGGACTTCAGAAATCTGCTCTCCAGGCTGTGACGCATTACAGGAAGCCTGCTCCAACGTGTGCTCCAGCAGATATATGGGACTTGCTCTCGCTGTGCTCTGGGCGGGTCCAGCACGTGTGCGGGGCGCAAACCCGAGGCATGAGAATGGGTGAATGAAATCGAGTGCGTAGAAATACTGTGTCTGGCCTCAAACACTGCCGTGTGGAGCAGCTGCTCTTTTTCTGAGCATTTCCACACCTTTTTATTAAGTAAATACCTATTCTAAAAAGTTATTGCTTTGCTGGGGAGATAAGTGAGGTTCCCTTGGAGGACTTACATCAGGCAAATACCATACCTATTTCATAGTATTTTGGGATAGGATCTGGCTAGGAGTATCTCACCAGTGGTTGGTGGAATAACTCTGTGGGTGTTTGTTCTCTTATTTTTCCTGTCATGAACTCACAGCAGCTTATGCAAGGGGTCAGGTGGAACTCTGGAGCAGGATGAATTTTTCAAAATCATAAATGGAGAGAAAAAGGCTCAAAACCTCCCTTCAGAGAAATCGTAGATCCACATAAGCTTACAACTCTGATGGGTAAACCCATTTCTAAGCAGGACATCTGGAGAGGAGGACTGCAGATGTTGCAGCTGCTGTTCAAGGGCTTGGGGCCATGGGGTTACATTGCACACTTTTCCTGAGAGCCTCTTCGGAGGCACAAAGACACGTTCTGCCTTTACGTGCCTCAGCTCCTTGGTTAAATGTGCGCCTGTAGGAGACAAGACCCTGCCCTGTATTCATCTGAGGACTTGCCTTCCTCTTTTTCCTGTGTCCTCCTTACAGTCACCTCTGACAATAGCACAAAGTCCGCATGAAGCAGCAGATACCATAGAGGTGACTTCTGTAGCTGTTCCTTTTACAAGGCGCTCTTGAAACAGTAACAAAGTCATGTTTTATTTCAGCAGGCTGTCTCTCCTTGCCTTTCCCTTGTGCTGTTTTTCTCCCCGGAGACCCAGCTTGCTCATTCAGCATGCTCTCAGGATTTCAGTAACTTCTCTTGCAAGGTCTCTAGAGACCATGCGCCTCAGTGCTGTTTCTCCAGGCTTTTGGTTTTATCTCACTCTTTGAAACTTTCCCAGAACTGCAGTGACTTCTCTCTGACCTCCAGGAACTGGATCTCTCGAGCCCTGACACTCCGACTGGCACAACCAAGACCTGGAGACTACTTTGGGATGTCAGTTTTCCCAGCACATGCTGGATGAAAGCTGCATCTGAGCAACACCAGCTAAAAATAAAAGCTATTCAACTGAAGCTAATGGCGGGTTGCCATGAGTTATTGCTCATTAAAGTGAATTGTCAGATGCTTAACTTCTGCTAATCATTTCCTGCTGTGAGATCGGCCTGGTATGAAACGTACTTAAATGTGGGAAGGGGATTCACAATAACTAAATTTAGCTAAGGGTGTAATTTCCTCGGACTCCCTCTGTAGTTAATGGAAAGAGAGAGGCTCCTACAGGGTTCTTGCTCTGCATCACCCTTGGGCACAAGTGTGCGCAGCTCTTTGACTGCTGAGAGCATGAGGTGAACTGCTGCCAGCAGCAAAAATGAGCTTCTCCAAGTGACAGTGTTTGCCCACCTCAGCTAGTCGAGTGCTTGTTTTCCCCAGCTTAGGTTTTTACCTGGAAGTAATGATCAGGAAGCTGAATATTAAAACCATTTTCCAAAGGCAAAACCTATATGCAGAATCCTCCAGGTGCATCCTCTGCTTTGCAGTGTAGTTAAAGGGAACTCTGCAGATCATGCTCTAACTCAAAGCAGCTCTTCTTTCCTGTTTCTAAGAAAAATCATCTGTTAATAAAAAAGCAGTGTGTTCTGAATGTTGTGTGATTAATTTAGTTTTCAGTTCTTTTTTTGCCTGTTCTCTTTGGAAGTTAGTCTTGTTTACATGTTGACAGAAAGTCAAATGTTGACTTTTTACATTACAGAGATTATCAAGTATGTCTGCCTTTAGCGATGCAGGCTACTTTCTCTATTGGACTAGAAACCTTTGCATAAAATATTTAACTCCAGACCACTCTTCTTGAGTTTGGAAAGAAGTCATTTCATCCACGTAAATAGAATTGTGAGAATTCTGCCAGGTCGATTTGTGCCTTTTGATGTTACTTCCAGCTTGAAGCTTCAAATGATACTCCAAAACACAAACAGAAAATTCAGTTGAACTTTCTCAGTTCTGCTCATTTCCAGGAGATTATAAATTTAGGGAGAACATTTGAACCTCAGAGCAGAATTTGCATGTGGATTTCAGTCATATAGTTTGAATGTGTCTTTACCCTGTGGTGTGAAACTGGGTCCTGCGTGGTCTCTTCTCATTTTTCCCTCAAGCCAAAGTATGGGGCAGGTCTGCGGCGGGACACACGTACAGCGGCTGAGCAGAGGTGGGAGCCGATGGGGAGCGATGGAGGATTCCAGGGCAAGTTTTTCAATTCTACTGTGAAAAGAAACGAGTTTCCAATGTAAAGGGTTTTTCAAGGAAGTTGTCCTCTGTCTTTGTCTAACATGGGCGCTGAGAATTTCCTCGTATTCACTTACATTCTTCTCTGGAACCTCTTTTGAAGGCAGTGCCTGAGGAGACAGTTTATCTGTTGACATTAAAAGTTGTCAGATTCATTATTTATGTTGTTATGAAGTAGTGTTTTCACTTGAGGAATAGCTGTAAATGACTTTGTATTATCCAGATGTTGTTACCTCCCATATTTTTGCAAATCCAGGCCAGGTTTTACAGGCAGAGTAGGCTCTGACTCTAAAACCAGGATCGGCGCTGTCATCTGCCTAAGCCACAAGGTTTTGTAACCCTGACGAGTGCCAATAAAAATGTTTCACTAAGCGTGTTTTGGACATTTACTATAAAAGCACAAAATAGACCAAAGAAGCAGTTTTCATACCTCGTTCTGCCATCTTTGCATGTGTCAAGTAGAACTTCATTCCTGAAGCCCTTGAGCAGATCCAAGATGGCTCTCCTAACAGCATTTCCCAAGGCAGAATATAAAGCCTTGAGGAGCTGAGAGCTGTGAACTGTAGCCTACAGTCTGCATGGTGAAGGAGATGCTCTTGGAAAGGGCAGGAGAGGGTGCAATTTGATGGTTTACATGATTCCTATTTGTTTACTGTGAAATAATGTCATAGAGGCTTTGTTTTGTCATAGGATAGGTCTAGATGACACCTGCTTTCCAAGATTTCGTGGTACATAGATTCCCATTCTCCAAGCAGTAATAGCTCGACTAAAGACCAAGTTAGTCTTTCACCCACATCTGATTCAATTCCATCTTTGTCAGAAATGTTATTTTACAGGAATCGCTAAATATGGAAAATGGGCTCTGTCGAGCCCAGTGGAGCTGATTTACGTGCTCATTAGTCAGATTGTCGTTATTGGCTTTCATTCATGAGTGGAATTATTTCTATGAAAAATGTTGATTTAAATGCACATGCTAATAGGATTACAGAGTTCCCATTCTGGCTCATCATATTTGACTTCTGTGGAAAAATCTTCTCTCAGGCTGTTTTTCTGGGATAAGAAATGGAGCCATACATAAATCAAAAGATTTGCCTCACCTAAAGCAAGATCATGCCCTGCCATGGTCACTTGTCTTCATAGCTATATTTTATGTTAACTTCTGGTTATGGAAGCATATTTCCTTCCTGCCAAATATGATCTGTGAATAATATGGGTCAAAAAAGAGAAGCCTGGTATTTTCTTCCGAGTTGCTCTGTAAGAAGCCTTTCCCTGTTAGAGATCTGAGTCCTGTAGATGAGCCCACTGCTGCATGAGCCTGATCAGACAGACCTCCCCTCCCATGCATGCTCTGGGGAACAGGGAGGTAAAAATAAAATGCCTGGTATTTATGTTCCAGCAGTAATTCCTACTGACTCAAATGGGAATATAACTGTGCCTCTAAAAGGGATTGGTGAGATTTTTGGTTTTCCCTTTACCCAAGGTTGCACAGAACTGCGGCCTGCCATTTTTCAAGTAAAAGAGCTGTGCTTTTATAGACGTCTGTTCATTTGAGCAACAACAACAAATATTTCATGCCTCCAGCCGTGCAAAAGCTCTGAATGTTAAAGCTCTTCAGTCTGGCTGAGTATCTGTCACAGTCCTATTGCCAGAAGTTTCTTGGAGGCTTGCTCAGGGGTGTTTTGGAAACCATCATTTCTTCTGTCTGAATGAATGGTTTGGACAGGAAGTCAATCTAGCCACACGAGTCTGCTGACCTCCCTACACCCGCTTTGCTTCACCAGATACCTTTTTTTAGATACGTGTGTCCTAGGACACTGGTGGCAGGACAGCTGCTCTCTGCGGCTTTGCTGAGCTCTGAGGTTTCTGCAGACCCACTGCAGTGGAAGAGCAGCCACTGCTTTACTGGTTCTTGTGGGCAGTGGTGGCTGCCTGAGTTACCATGCAATGTGCCACTGCATCCTTTCCACTGTGCTCTCTGGCTTTTCTTAAGCAAACTTTCCGAACTGCTAAACCAATACAGTTTGCAAAGTATGTATGTACTACTGCTTTGCAAGAAGAATGCAGTAACATGTCTTTGTCTTCTGCCTGATCCACCTAGTGTCCGGATCTCAGGCTAATATCAAGTGTCATGATTAATGTGTTTGTAGCCGTATGTGCCACGGAAGCAGTAGAGCTCACACAAGCACGGCTTAGGAGGTTGTCTCCAAAGTCTCTCCTAGCAGATTTTTTGGGTTGCAAGTTTCTGTCGCTCATTTCATGAGCCCTACTCTTCTTTGAGCTCTGGTCCTGGCTCTGCAGCCATGTCAGGGTGACCTGCTTTATGTGCAAAGGAAATCATTCTCAGCACCACTGGCAAACAGCAAGTGTGTCTTGGTCACAAGTGTGCCCATATTTTGGAGTTACTTTAGAAAGAAAAGGAGAAAAAGTTATGAATACTGGGGACAGGTGGGGGGTTTATTGAATAGTGCATGTTTGTCAGCAGTGGGAAGCGGGACAGTGGAGTGCTTTGTACATGTGTAGGGTCCTGAGTAGAGCAAACTCACCCCACCGTATGGTGGCTTTTATGGTGGGTGAGGAGCTGGGAGATTCATATCAGACGTTCTCTATGCCTCCCTGCCTATCCTTTAGCCAGCAGAGACTACATTACAGTGTAAGGGCAAGATAAAGCCAAGTTTCCAGTCTTGGGCTGCATGGGCCAAGCAAAGCCCGGGCTGTCTCCTAGGTGCCTTAGAGTGGTCAGCCAGGACACTTTTATCAGGCAAGGAGAAAGAAGGAGACTTCATATCTGCCAGGGCTGTGTACAGCATGGCATGACTGAGATTTTGTAATGCTTTGGTAAATATGCTTTTTCATCACCAAAGACATGACCTTGAGTGGGAAAATCCAGAGCCTTATTCAAGTGGAATCATTGCACAGTGTAACATGCTTCCCTCTGGAAACCTTCGGGTTGGCTTTCGTCATGGCCTGTGGCTCTGGAGGCCTGATGTTTGGTCTGATGATGATTTCCTGGCTCTGGGTTAAACTTTGGACAAAATCCCTGTAAGCCAGCAGGGTGGACTGTGGGCCAGCTCGGAACTTGGCCTGTTTCTGCCCATCTGCCACCTTCCTAGGGAGGACAGGGACGATGACTGAGCATCACTTCCCCAGGACAGGCTCGAGCAGAGTGCTGCAGTGTGAGGCGCTGTGTGTCTGTCTGCCCCTGCCCAGGCTGTGCTGCCTGGGGAGCGGGGACGGAGGCAGCAAGGCCAGGACCTGGCCCTGCTCATAAAACCAGGGGCATTTTCTGGTGGAAAGGGAGGTCCTTGACCCTTCCATCATGCACTTTTGGGTTTGGCTCTGCCTTGAGCTTGCAGGGCTGAGGTAGGATTCTGTGTCTTAGTAACAAGTTCTGAGGTTGTCCCAGGCTCCATCAAGCCTCCAATCAGCTCCCTTCCCATACTAAATGTTAAATTGGCAAGGTGCCACTGACTGGAGGTAGTGGTTTGGACTGTGTTACTTCTAAGCTATGGTAAAAACCTCTCTGTACATTAATCAACCGAGATGTGGGAAGATCAGCTTGTCCTCAGTTCTCCACAACCTCACCCCCCAAGCCCAGTCCCAAGCAAAGGCAGTAAGTCCATGATGCAGCCGCTTGCCCCAGATCATCCCTGACAGTAGCAGCCTCCATAGTGATCACTTCCAGAATTTCTCCTTTCATGACTTTAACCCAACTCCCTTTGCACCAGTAATTCCCCATATTAATCCTCTTGCAGTGGCAGTGGGAGCACAGGTACCTGAGGGCACTCTTCTTGGTGGAGCCTCTTGGCAAGGAGCCCTCAGGCATCCCTGGTCACCTCTGGGACTTCTGGTGGTGCTGGGGGGTTGAAGGGGTGAGGGCTCTTGCAAAACTAAAATCTGCATCACGAAACCTTGAATTTTGCTGACACAAGGAGTGCCAATAAACTGCTAGAACATCACGTGGAGCCTGTGAAGGGACACTATCTAAAGCCTATCTAGTGGAAGATAAGCTGGCCACTGACAAATATTATCTTGCACTAGTTGATTTAAAACCACTTTGTGTGCATGAAATAACATGACATAGCTAAACCCAGGCCTTTTTGAGGTAAGACTGCTACTATGCCCTTATGGAGGAATGTCAGAAAAAACCTAGCAGCTCCACCTGGGATCCGTTTGTGTCCCAGACCCTCTCACACTCGCTCCTCGTGTCATCAGAAAGCAAATGGTTTGGATTTTCTTCCTGTCTGGGAAATGAACTTTAACTTCCTTTAAGCTTGTTACAATTATTTCCGTATGTTCTAAAAATCCAACTTTTGACCTCAGGTATGTAATAAATTATTGGTTCCCCTCCTGACTGAGGCTGTCTGTGGTTATAAAATATATAAAATATTACAACTCTCATGGTCTGCAGTTTGCAAGCTGGTGGACTGAAATCTCTGCTCAGTGCGTAGCCTGCAAGGCAGGCTGCAATCTCTGCTCTGTGAGCAGCAGCTCTGCCCAGTGAGGTAGGAGCTCTGCATGCAGTTAGCAGAAACTGGCTTCTAAAACAATATACATGATGATTCTCTGGGAGAGTAGCTCTCCCTCAGCACGTGTACTAGCCAGTATCTCTGACAATATTTACTGCTGAACTGAGGATGTCTAGATGCACCAGGCTATTTTCATGTGTTGTAATTTGGGATTTTATTTTCTGCCGGGACAGATAAAAGATTTGGAGATAACCATCTAAAAATCTTTAATACCCTCAGCCGACTGCTTTCTCGTGTACAGTCTGAGATGTATCTTACAGAAGGGTGACAATTTCTCAATTCTGTTTAAAATATAAAATAATCTTAAACCTTGTGGGATTCAACATCTCTGTCCCTGATTGCTCCTGGGGAGGGGTTTGCCTTGCCATAGTTTCAGAAAGGCGAAAGCAAGGCACTTGTTCCTAAAGGATGACTGAGAAATCTGTGACTGTGACTTGTTTGTTTTGGTTTTAAAGACTTATTGACATTGGCACATCTTCAGTCTGTTGCTTTTGGGGGGAAAGGGAGGTTGCACTCATTTTTAAGGTGCTAGTCTGAACATGTGTATCAATAATTGGCATTGGATGCAGTTCAGCAGAACCTCCTGCTTGGATGTAATGAAAATCTTTTTAAATTTTAAGCATCCTTTGTATTTCCTTCTTTGGAGTTTCTTTCAGTTTGAGCAATTTGTCACTTTTGTAAGTGTTCATTCCAGTTTCTTAGTTCTAGGGAAGGTGTGAAGTCTTCTGACAAATTGCTTTCAGGGGCAAAGGAGGTGATTTTAAGGTGCTTCAAATGACCTTAAAAAGTTAATAAGTAGTCTAACTATCAGTCATGTCATTGGGTCTGGCAACAGCTGAGAAATATTTAAGGACTTAGAACCTGACAAACTGCTGGTGACTGTCAGGTTTCCTGTAATAATCTTTTTGTGCTTATTTTCTTCCTGGCAATTCATGATGAAATCTCTGGGAAGAAGATGAGAAGTTCAGCACTTTGCATGAAATTCAAGCTTTCATCAAAAACTAGTAACTTTGCTGTGTGTGATCTTTCTAAGGACAGATAGTGTAGTGGGAAATGGGAAGAGTGTATAAGACTGGGAAAAATGCCTATTGCAGGGCATATTTCTCTCTCTGGTGCGCAATGAAGTTTACACAATGTCCATAGGTCACAAAACCTTTCATCAAGGCAGCTTGTATTTTCATGCTTAGGACTGCTAAGTGCTTGATGTGCACTAGGAAATAGAGGAGGTGCTGCTGTGAACTCTCACCTGCATTGTTTTCTTCCAGACGCATATTCAGTCTCTTCCAATGACAACGGGGGCAAGTCTGATTCAGTGGCCAATTTACAACCTCAGCCATCCCTCAACTCCATCCAGAGTTCTCCTGGCCCTAAACGCTCAACTAACACCCTGAAGAAATGGTTGACTAGCCCTGTGCGCCGGCTGAACAGCGGGAAGACTGAGAGCAACATCAAGAAACAAAAGAAGGTGCGGGATGGTAGGAAGAGCTTTGACCTTGGCTCACCTAAGACTGGAGATGAATCCACTCCTCAAGGAGACAGCGCAGATGAGGTGTGTATTAGTGTTTGTTGAAGGAAAGACAATATCTCTGATAGTCTCTTCTGTGGTGTGTGAGTCATGCTTGAGTAATTGGTTAGTTCCTTTAGTGTCTAGAGAGAACAGCGAATCATGTAAAATTCCATGGATTGAAGCTGTGTTGCAAATAGCATTGTTATCCAATGAGCAATGGAATATATAAGAACAGCATTTCAAAATCTACATATATTATTGTAATTTGACTAAATTTTTTAATAGCCTATTAGAAAGCTGCCAAGGATAGGAATGAAGTTATTCTTAAGCAGCTGTTATCACTTTTTGTGATCACTGAGGTTCATATCACGTTTATCCTACCATGGCAGTGTAATTCCTTATTGAAAGAAAACACTCAGAGAAAGAGTCATGTTTCTGTTAAATCTGCTATGTATTTGTAGCCACAGTTTCTCTGCAGGCATGTTCTTTGCCGTAATGACTGTTTCCTGATACAGTGAATAAAGAATTATAACCCAAAAATGGAGAAGATACCAACTGAAGACAAATAGAGGAGCACATTTAAAACTATACATTGAGCTGTTATCATCTGCATAAAAAAATACTTTTCCATCACCACACAGACAGCTGTAACTGCCTTAGCTGCTTGGGTTACCTGTAAATGATATTTCTGTAACTTTTAGAATGCACCAGGGTTAACCAGCAAAACCTTATATCTTTATTGCTTCTCTTCTGTGATGCTTAGCATTACCTGCAATTCTCTCCACCCAATGCGTATTGAGCCAGTATTAGTATTAACAGACTCGAAGCCTGGTGGTAGGGCTTGGATATCTGAAAGGATAAAAGAAACCTGTCACTACTCCTAATTATATTTAACTTTTCTTCAGAAGAGCAAGAAGGGTTGGGGAGAAGATGAACCAGATGAAGAGTCTCACACACCTCTTCCTCCTCCCATGAAGATCTTTGACAATGATCCAACCCAAGATGAGATGGTAAGGCCTCCCCTGCTATATCAATTTGCTGTTTAGATGCATTTTTTGCATAGCTGTCTCACAGTGGTTTTGCAGTGGTCTTCCAGTATCCAAGGCCTAGACTTGTGATTTTAAGAGACACCTATGAGCTATAATCTACTACCTGTCACCAAATGGATTTAGAAATAGTGCTGGATAAGCAAATTTAGCCGTGGCGTCCGATTTCATGACAGGTCAGTCATGTGCTTGTGTTGTCTATGGCCAGAAGTTCCATTCAGGCTGGTAACGCACATTCTCCTCATCTGTTTTAAAATTGCTGTTGGTGTTTGGCAGTAGCCGCAGAAACAGTATTTGGTGGCAGGCTGGGCCTGAGGAGTAGGACAGATACTGGAGTTGGCTTGAATCCAGAAATACCACCTTTACCAAGTGTTAGATAGCTTGGACTCTCTACTCGGGCTTTATGTGTGATTGGGGTCCAGGAACACTGCCAGTTTATGCCCCATGATAGATCCTGCGTTCTGAAGTGCTTTAAAACCTGCAGATGGAAAATCCTACCAAGTGCTATCATTTGGCATTTTCAACATACGTGGCTGATCGTCATTGAATGTTCCATAAGCTCCAGTTGGTTCAGAAGCCCACAGGGTATCTGAAGTCCCTCTTAGGAGGCTTTGGTCTGCCCATATTTGTTCACCATGCTGGTGGTGGTAGTTCTCTGCTGTTAGCTAGGGTGTCTTGAACATTGAGTTGGAATTTGCTGTGGTAGATGTGCAGTGACTTGCAGAATCCTTCAGCTGGTCTTTTGGACTTGGGGTGAGAATCTGTGAATATGGCTACATATTTATGTAAAACAGTGGTTTCCCTTCACAGACGGTGTGGGTCCTGTCTGCATGTGTCCTCCCCCACCCTTTCCTGGTGCTGTTGTCTCCCTTGTAGAAACCCATCCTCCTGTTTCCTGCTGACATCTGTTTTTAGCACTGCCACTTCTGTGTCGCTATCCTCTGATTGTAATTGCTGCATGCAAAGAAGGAAGGGTAGGGGAGATAGATTAATAATTGTCAGGAAAGAAAAACAGCCCAGAATGCTCTTAGGGAGGGTTCAGGCAGGAGTTCGGAAATGCAAAGAGAGAAGGGTGCAAATATTTCTAGGATTCAAGGAGCAAGAGTGATGGAGCAATGGGTTTGGGGGCTTACTGCTAATCTGTCAGGAAATGTTATGACATTGTGGTGGCAGCAAGACCAGAAGGAAGCAGCTGGAGTTGTGGACTCCTGCCCGTTGAGCGCTGTGTGTACTGCTGTCTATCTGACGAGGGGCAGAGGCGAAAGGCTGGGGAAGCAGAGCCATGGTGGATCTATGCCCATCACAATAGCAGTTTCTCCTGGCTTCTTCCTGGTGCTGTTTAGCTAAATGTTTTGGAGACAGTTTGCTTAGAAAAACAAAATTGCTTTAGCTTGGGTCACTGTTTTTGATTTTTAACAGGCCATGTGATTTCAGTGTTTCTTAAATAAATTTATGACAGCATCAATGTTGTGGAACTAAACAGTTTTCTGCTCCAGATGTCTGAGCTTTATAGAGCGTTTCAGCATCCTGATTCTTCACTCGCTCCTAAAACAGGAGATTAAATAGAGCAAGATTAAAGCCTTTTTCTATCTCTTTTTCTTTCTCTACTCACATTTCTTCATGGGGGGAAATAATTAATGTCACAAACATAGCTTCAGAATTCCCTGGCACAGGAATACCATGTTAGCAATGTTTGAGCCTTGCTGGAGCCGAAGGCTCTTTGATAGTGTTAATTTGGGCGCAGCTCTCTGCTCATGCTCTACTGCTTCCAGGCATAGGCTTAGGCTGGACCAGCAGCAGCGTGGGGAACTAGTAGTGATAGGCAGGAGATGTCTGCGTGGTGCAGGAGGTGGCACCTTTCTCTGAGCCCATTGGCAGGACAGCAATAATCATGCTTTGCTGCTCCAGGAGGCTCTTAGAAAGGCAAATTGGAAGATCTCTTCATATTAGAGATTCAAAATTTGCTTACTGGGAATCAGAAATACCATTTTATTGTTTGCCCCACAAAAACCCAGACTCTCGTCAATCACAGAAAAGTTGTATTTAACCCAGAAAGACTTGTATGCAGCAAATATTTCCATGCTTACTTCAAAATCCTGCAGTTATTTACTGTTCAGAGATATTGAACAATTTCAGTTAAAAGAAATGAGAGCAACAGCTGTTTAGTGCCTCCAAAAATGGGACTCCTTTTGCTAGAATCATAGAATCATAGAATAGTTAGAGTTGCAAATGACCTTAAGATCATCTAGTTCCAATCCCCCTGCCATGGGCAGGTACACCTCCCACTAAACCATGCCACCCAAGGCTCTGTCCAACCCAGCCTCGAACACCGCCAGCAATGGAGCATTCACAACTTCCCTGGGCAACCCATTCCAGCACCTCACCACCCTTACAGTAAAGAATTTCTTCCTCGTATCCAATCTAAACTTCCCCTGTTTAAGTTTGAACCCATTACCCCTTGTCCTCTCACCACAGTCCCTAATGAAGGGTCCCTCTCCAGCGTCCCTATAGACCCCCTTCAGGTATTGGAAGGCTGCTATGAGGTCCCCACGCAGCCTTCTTTTCTCCAGGCTGAACAGCCCCAATTTTCTCATCCTGTCTTCATACAGGAGATGCTCCAGTCCCCTGATCATCCTCGTGGCCCTCCTCTGGACTTGTTCCAACAGTTCCATGTCTTTTTTATGTTGAGGACACCAGAACTGCACACAATACTCCAAGTGAGGTCTCACAAGATCAGAGTAGAGGGGCAGGATCACCTCCCTCGACCTGCTGGTCACTCTCCTTTTGATGCAGCCCAGGATACAGTTGGCTTTCTGGGCTGTGAGCACACACTGAAGCTGGCTCATGTTCATTTTTTCATCAACCAACACCCCCAAGTCCTTCTCCGCAGGGCTGCTCTGAATCTCTTCCCTGCCCAACCTGTAGCTGTGCCTGGCATTGCTCCGACCCAGGTGTAGGACTTTGCACTTAGCATGGTTAAACTTCATCAGGTTGGCATCAGCCCACCTCACAAGCGTGTCAAGGTCCCTCTGGATGGCATTCCTTCCCTCCAACGTATCAACCGAACCACACAGCTTGGTGTCATCGGCAAACTTGCTGAGGGCGCCCTCAATCCCACTGTCCATGTCACCCACGTAGATGTTGAACAAGACCGGTCCCAACACTGATCCCTGAGGGACACCACTCGTTACTGGTCTCCAGCTGGACATTGAGCCACTGAGTACTACTCTTTGCGTGCGGCCATCCAGCCAGTTCTTTATCCACCGAGTGGTCCACCTATCAAATGGATGTCTCTCCAACTTAGAGAGAAGGATGCCATGTGGGACAGTGTCAAATGCTTTGCACAAGTCCAGGTAGATGACATCAACTGCTCTACCCCTGTCCATCAGTTCCGTGGCCCCATCATAGAAGGCCACCAGATTGGTCAGGCAGGATTTCCCCTTAGTGAAGCCATGCTGGCTGTCACCAAGCACCTTGTTGGTTTTCATGTGCCTTAGCATGCCTTCCAGGAGAATTCGCTCCAAGATTTTGCCAGGCACAGAGGTGAGACTGACTGCTCTGTAGTTCCCCGGCTCATCCATTTTCCCCTTCTTGAAATGGGGGTTCTATTTCCCTTTTTTCAGTCATCGGGAACTTCACCTGACTGCCATGATTTTTCAAATATGATGGACAGTGGCTTAGCAACTTCATTTGCCAGCTCCTTCAGGACCCGCGGATGGATTTCATCCGGTCCCATGGACTTGTATACATTCAGGTTCCTAAGATGGTCTTGAACCAGATCCTCTCCTGCAGTGGGCTCAGGGTCTTCATTCTCACTGTCCCTGTGTCTGCCTTCCAATACTTGGGTGGTGTGGTCAGAGCATTTGCTGGTGAAGACTGAGGCAAAGAAGTCATTGAGAACCTCAGCCTTCTCCAAATCCAGGGTAGCCAGTTCTCCCGATAGCTTCTGGAGAGGGCCCACGCTGTCCCTAGTCTGTCTTTTATTTGCAATGTACCTATAGAATCCCTTCCTTTTTCCTTTCACATCCCTAGCCAAGTTTAATTCTAAGTGGGCCTTAGCTTTCCTAACTTGGTCCCTAGCTTCCTGGACAACATCCCTGTATTCTTCCCAGGTCGCCTGTCTTTGCTTCCACCTTTTATAAGCCTCTTTTTTTCCTTTGAATTTTCCTCAGCAGCTGCTTATCCATCCAAGGAGGTCTCCTGGCCCTCCTGCTAAACTTCCTTCTAGTAGGGATGTATTGCTCCTGAGCCTGCAGCAGGTGATCCTTGAATATCAACCAACAGTCTTGGGCCCCCCTGCCCTCTAGGGCTGTATCCCATGAAACCTTACTGAGCAGGTTCCTGAAGAGGCCAAAGTCTGCTCTCTTGAAGTCCAGGGCAGTGAGCTTGCTGCACGCTCTTCTCACTGTCCTGAGGATCTCAAACTCAACCATCTCATGATCGCTGCAATCAAGGCTGCCCTGGAGCGTCACATTCCCAACCAGCCCTTCCCTGTTGGTGAGGACGAGGTCAAGCATGGCACCTCTCCTTGTCAGCTCCTCTATTGCTTGCAGAAGGAAGTTGTCTTCCACACAGTCGAGGTACTTCCTGGATTGCTTGTGCTGGGCAGTACCATCCCTCCAACAGATATCAGGGTGGTTGAAGTCCCCCATGAGAACAAGGGTCAGCAAGCATGAGGCTGTTCTATCTGTCTATACAGCGCTTCATCCACAGAGTCCTCTTGGTCAGGCTGTCTGTAACAGATCCACACAATAATGTCTCCCATCACTGTTCTCCCTTTAACCCTTACCCACAAACTTTCTATTGACTGCTCACCTGTCCCCAGACAGAGTTCCATACTCTCCAGCCTATCCCTAACATAAATAGCAACTCCCCCTCCCTGCCTACCTGGCCTGTCTTTCCTAAAGAGCCTGTAACCTTCCATTCCAACACACCAGTCATAGAAAGGTTATGTTTTGGAGTTGTTGTCTATGTATTTGTCCAGTATCTCTTCAAAGTCCCTATTTTCAGTCTTTTTTTCCCTAGACACGTCTGTCTGCATTGCAGGTGAAACAGGCTGTCTGAATTTTTACATTTGTATGAGATACCTACATTACCAGCTTAATTTCTCAATTACCAGCCTGATTACCTGTAGTTTTTGTTGCTGTAATTAGAACTGTTAATTAGATATATTATTTGTGAAAGATGAGTCAATGAGTGGCAGGCTGTTCGTGCTTCTGCTCTGTCACAAGGCTTGTGGTTGGGATTGGGGTCCTTTGCCTTTTTTTTCTCCTCCTGGGGCTGTGGCACTCAACACGAGCAACCTCCCCAAGGGGCCTCTTGAAGAGGTGGCCAGCTGCCTAATTCCTGCCATCACATTTCCACATCTCACTCCCCAACACTATTTAATCTCAGTTGCACGTTCGTTGGCACCTGCACAGTGATTTCGCTGAAATAGCTGCTCTCCAGAAGATCTTTATTAAGCAGCTGAGAGATGAATAAGCTTTTAAATAATTTTAATGCAGAATTTAGCCATGCTTTAGTCTGTCAGCCTGCCAAAAGCAGGTTTTCAAAGGGCTTACAGTTTTAGTCAGTGCTTGTATTTCATTCAAAAGAAATGTATATACAGGTGAGCTAATGAATACCAATTCCCATAGCTATCAGATGAGTTTGGGTTTTCAAAGTGAGATTTCTTAGGACAAAGATCAAGGAGTGAAGAGGCTCATATAGAGCAAAAATGTTAAACTAAAATTGAATATTTCAGAGGCCAGTCTTTGCAGCATCATGGGGGATGCTAGGGTACCACAGTGAAGAGATCTTGGTGTTTCTGGAGATGTCTAACAACCAGCAACTATTAGCTGTGTCTACCCAGATGTGGAGACATCCAAAGACATTACATGATGCCAGGCCCTGAAAATGAAATACTTGCAACCAACAGATAGGCCTAGACAAGCGAGACTGAAAATATTCTACCTACAGTCAACAGGGAAAACTAGGCATCTCCTAGGAGCATTTCTGCCCTCCTGTGCCAGGTAGCTAAAATAGATGAGATATGTACGATGATCTTGAGGTCCTTTCCAACCCTTACTATTCTATGATTCTGTGTAGGGGTGTTTTCTGTCAACTGATTGCAGAGCAGAGAGAGGAAAGATACACCTTTTACATGGCTTAAGTTGCATGAATGGGAGGTGTCATCTGAGTTCACTTGGAGTTGCAATTGATCTGTGGGAAAGGGAGGGGCAATGATTTGTTCCCCCTGCCTCCTTCCTCTGTTGCCTGTAGCTCCATGTGTACCTTGTACTTAACTGCATTTATTAAATATGTATGTATGTGGGAGGGGTAATTTCTTACATCTGCAGTAAGATCAATTTTCTGGAGCCTGTGAGACTGTAGATGACTTAGAAGGAGGAACCAACAGGCATTAAGAGTATTGTAGCCTTTTACAAGTGAACTTCAGTTCTTTGATGCTCTTCCCACCCTTGGAATTGCTGCAGGGAGATGTGCAGCCAGAAGTGGATGGCAATTCTGTGCTTGCCTGATATGGCAACACCCCTTCACCTGACCATGCATGTGGTCCTCTAACCCTCCTGCTCCCCTTCCACATTTGTTCTCCTGTCTCAGAAGCTGCTTCACTGACTGCTGGCTTCCTCCTCCCTTCTCATCCTGCTAACTTGCTTTTCCTTTGCAACCTGGTGTCTTGCAGTCCTCTTCTTTGCTAGCTGCTCGACAGAGCTCCTCCGATGTCCCAACTGCTGCGGATCTTGTCAGTGCAATAGAAAAGTTGGTCAAAAGTAAGCTGGTAAGTTTAGTGTTGTGAAAAGTGTGTGTACAACAGGCCTAATATGACTCTAGGGAAGCGCTTTAAAGTCTGCCTCTTGTTTCTGGTTTCCTTACTTTCCACCTTCACCTATGTTGTGGTTTAAACCCCTCAAACTCACACAGTTTTGCTCACTCACTCACTTCCCCCTCTTTCTTCCCTCCGCTCCTGGAGGGATGGGAAGGAGAATCGAAAGAATGCAACTCCCACAGGCTGAGATAAGAGCAGTTTAGTAACTAAGGTGTAACACAAATCACTGCTGCTACCACCAATAATAATAATGACAAGAGAAATACAAGGAAAAAGAATACAATTGCTCACCACCTGATATCAAGCCCGAGAAAGCAGGGCACCCCCCACCATGCACCCCCCACCGTGCACACCCCACACCCTTCCGGGTCTCTGCTCTCCATTTCTACCTCCTGGACATGATGTGCTGTGGTATGGAATAATCTCTTTGGTTAGTCTGGGTCAGGTGCCCTGTTTCTCCTTCCGCCTGGCTTCCCCTCCTCCCTAGCAGAGCATGAGACTCAGAAAATCCTTGGCCAGCCTGAACATTACCAAGCAGTAACTGAAAACACTGGTGTTATCAGCGCTGTTCCCAGGCCCCAAATCAAAAACACAGCGCTGCACCAGCTACCAAGAAGGAGAAAAATGACTGCTACTGCTGAACCCAGGACAACCAGCTATGCTTTTATTAACCCTACATGCTCTACTTCTCAGTAGAGTGTCTAATATTTTAACTCCTCATGTAAGATGAAGCCTATATCTCACATTGCTATGTGGGCTCTGCACTGCATAGTCAACACACACTTCTGGAGCGGGCTTTGCAGAACATGAGGTACTGTACTGTACTCTTTCTGGGGTCTTTTTGGTACTCAAATATTTTACACAGTGGGATGTTTTGTTTGGTTTTGAGGCTTGTTCTGAGGCACAGGAGTTCTACTACCAACATGTGAGTTTGTTTGGTACTCTGACTTCCCTGAAAAGACTCTCTAAAGAGTAGAACTGCTTGAAGTATCACAGCTGTGCTTTCATTTTACAAAGATTCCTGTGTCGCTTTTAATCTGCCTTGTCAACTCCTTCTGTCAGGGAGTGGAATAAACAATAAGAATGCTCTGGGTTTAATTTGTTCAAAAAATTCAGTATTGTGCACTCTTCCTGTCTGGTCCAGCGTCTGTTGGACAAGGAGTAAATCCTGTTTCTATCTTGGCTTCTCTTAAGTTTTCCCTGAAACAGTTCAAAATGCTAATATCAATGGTAAACATTTTTTTGTGCATGTCCCAGGACCTCTAAAATCAGATAAATGCTTGCTTTGAGCAAGTTTAACTTAATTAACAAATCAGGACTAAAGCAGGGTTATGATGAGCCTACAAAGGTTCATTTCCTTACATACACTTGGAAGGATGAGGAGAGTAAAAATGGAAGAAAAAGCCCCACACTGATCATTAAATTACTGTAACTCTTTGCAGGTAGCTTTATCTAGTGGATCATTTCAGAGGGTTTTGGTATTTTCTTGGTTCAAGATGTCGAGATGACATGAAGATAGAGTTCATAGGGTGCTTGATAAGGAGTAAGTGGTGAAAAAACTCTTTGAGACATGGGAAACTAAGAGGGACGTTCCCAGAAAATTTACTCAAGATAGTTTTATTCCATCAAGGAGCTAACAAATTGAAACGTATTTCGTTAATCCAGTTAGATGTATTTTCAAAAAATACTTTTATTTTCTCTCCCCTGCATGCAAGCTGTTAGGTCACTTGCAATTACTTTCCAGGGATTTGGTGGAAACTAATTATTTGGAATGTTACTATGTATCCATCTGTTTCTGTTTCATGTTTTACTTTACTGTTGAAAAGTCATCATCTACTCTTTGGCAGAGAAACACTGACCACGTGTAGCCTAATACTGGTTCTGACTGAGACACTAAGATATTTTCAGGTTGTTTTGAAACTGGAAGAGTTTTGTCATCCTGTGGCTATTGGAACATCTTTTTTCTACCTTCTACCAGAGGACATCTTCTCTGTTTTAATGCATTGGGAGTGGTGTCTTACATGAACTTAAAACTAGATTTGTTGTATTTTGCTAAGTCTTAAAGGAAAGTTGCTGAATACTCTTCTTGGTTTTAGACTACAGTGTTGAGTGCAGAACTGACTTGAAACGAAAGATAACAGTGATGCTGGAGTTCAAGGATAATGTTTATTCTAGTGTTCTTTGGGGCTTTTTTAGACTCTTGAAGGAGGATCATATCGAGGAAGCTTAAAAGATGCCACTGGCTGCTTAAGTGAAGGAATGGCACCTTCAACTCCCCCACGAAACCTTGAAGAGGAACAAAAAGCCAAAGCGATGAGAGGCAGAATGTAAGTTGTCTTGCTATTTCGGCTTTCTGAAATACACACCCAAGGAGGACACAGCTGCACTGAAAAAATACCTTGTAGTCAGTGAATGAGCATGGAACTGGGAGTAAAACTGTGTTCTGCTTGCTTTTGCTTTCTTAACCCATAAAAATAATTTTAGAAAGCCCTTTCACACCCAGGAAGTTCATCATCACGCTTTAAAATGTACAGCTTTTACCCCAGATAGCAAATACCTGTTGCTGTAAAAGCCTCTGAACAGCTAGGCAGGTATTACTGAGATGTTTGCTTTGTAATTACTGGATTACCAGAGGTAAAATCAGCTCTTAAATGAGGATATGTGGTTAACCTTGCTAGATACCCTCAAGGAAAAGAACAGAGAATCCCAGTAGGATTTTTTCAATGAGAGAATATTTTTTTTGCCTTAGTTATTAGCAAAGGTGGGGCAGAATTCCGATACATTTGTAGTGGAAACACACCACTGAAGAGGAAGTTTCATTTGGGAAACCCTCATGTTCATTATAATTGGAGGGGCAAGGAATGGTGACAGCTCCTGGAAGTTTTTGGTAATTTTTTTACATTACCAGTACACTCCCTTAAATGTAACAAAAATAACACTTGTGCCTTCAAAGATTACCATGATCAAAGCATTTCTTAAATGCATAGCTCAGCTGGAAGATACTGGAGAAACAGAATCAAGAATGATATGAAAGAGAGCTGATGCAGCTGTTTTCTTTGTACTGCCTCTTACATTAACAATGGCAGATTGAAGGGAAAAGTAGTGGTCCATGCCGATCTCACTGGAGTTTGGGAAGGTGAGAGGTGGAAGAGCAGCAGCCCATCTGGGAAAGATGCCAAGTGGGGAAGGAAACCAAATCAGGGGAAAATAAGGAGGTAGTTAAAACTAGATGAGGAAGTAGGAACAGTGTCGGAGGACTGTGAAAGCCATCATTTGCTCCTGCAGTTTGCTATAGGAAGCCAGAGAAGCAATACAATAGGGGACCGGGTCAACTCCCAGCAACAAGCAGGGACATGGCACTCCTAGGTGTGTTTCAGAATGGGAGAAGTTTTCTTCTAGGGAGCCATCAGCCATCCTGCAGGGACCACCTTTGCACACACCTGCCTCCTAAAAACCTCTCAATATTGCAAGTTCTCAGGTTTCTCTGGTGGCAATTCATTAATTAGATAACTGGCAACTAACTGCAGGTCACAGTTTTAGTGCAGAGACCTTTGCCACTGTAGGCATAGATACAGTAAGACTTTCTAGCATGCCGTGCTTCTGGCGGGGGACCTGGCAGCGTGTTATGTGTAATTAGTGGCTGCCTACATCCAGATTTCCTGAACGCCAGGATGCTTAGGAGCACCTGCTAGTGGCTTTCAGCACAAAACATCTGTCTCCCTTTCAGCTCCTTTGTGTCTGTGTTCTATACGTCACTGGGTTTAATTCCATAGCCATATGAATCAGTTTAGCTCCAACTCAAGCTGTGAGCCCCCACTGCCCACAAAACAGCAGCTGAATCCTTGTACAGGCATGGGCAGCATGTGCATGGCAGCAGTTAGCCCTGGTGTTCAGAAAGCCCGATTCCATCAGGCTTGACTACTGCATTTCTATGAGCAAAACGCAAGAGTCTCATTGAATAGCATTGTTCAGTATAACTTTAATGAAGTATTACAAAGAAATTTAGATACTCAGAAGTGAAGAAGCTCTACCATTGTTCCAGTTCATGCCATTTTAAATATAGCTGTGTAGTTAATACATGCTGGTGACCAGGGCAGGCACTTCCCAGGCAGCTGCATGCCCTTGCTTCACGTTATCAGATGAGGAGATGAGTGAACTTAAAATTTTGGCATCGTTCATTTTAGAAACCATAAATTTGGGAGCACCTCTAAGGTCTTGTGTCAGGTAGGCTGCAGAGAACTTATAGAGATGGTCAAGGTTGATTTTTTTGCTGTTAGAAGAGGGGAGCTGGAGAAATACTGGTGCCAAGTTTAAGGTAAGCAGTGGATGTGCAGACCCTGGTTTGTAATAGAGATGTAAATTTACAGGTTTGGTCTGTTCACCTGATAGACACCTGGTCACTGCACTGACGTGTAATTCACACCCACCTGCCTGCATGTCCTGCAGCATTATGTACTACAGGTAACCGCTGCTTCATTTTTAGAGCAGGATTTTGCCAGGTGGACCTTTGCAGTACCTCAGACCAAAGGAGAGTCCGTGGGCAGGTGGGAGAGGTTCTCCCGATTCCCTCAGCAGCTCTCTGTGTCTGTGGGGTGTGATGCAGACTGAGGTGGTTTGAGCCAGAAAGTAACCTCCCAGGATGCCTCCCCGGGCAGAGAAGACATGGCAAGCCTTTTGCAGGGGCACGGTAGGTCAGCCAGCGAGAGGGACTGTACAGCATACACTTGTTCAGGCCGCATGCTGCTGCTTTGTAAAAGAGCAGCCTTTTGCCCCGCGCATGTTTACTACCCAGGCACAGAACTTGGCAGGGCACTTTGGTGAGCACAAGCATCTGGCATAGCTGCTGCCAGCCCTGCCTTCTGCCAAGGGGGCTGGATTTCACTCTCAAATGAACAAGAAGCTGTTTGACCTCTTCCTGCCATGTGTTTTACATATCTCCTCTGTTCTGTCCGAGCAAGGGACATGTTGGGAGCACAGCAGGAGCAGGATTTATCTTCTTAGTAACCTCCTGTAACTGATTCTCTCCTTGCAATGCCAGTCTACTTCCCTCCTCATCCCCCCCACCCCGATATTTTCAACCTGGTTTTTATCTTAGCACTGTTTGCCCTCAGCCCTATCATTTCAGTCTGCTGACTGATGTGAATGGAGAGATATTAGACAAGAAAGTACTCCTCTATCTTGTTAGCCTTGTTACTGCTGCAGTGAACTTTAGCACAGATGGAGTTTATTTGTCATGTGCCAAATCTATGTATTGGCGTAGTTGAGAGGCAAACTGTCTGCAGCAAGCTGTAACTTTTTGAAATTGTCCTCGAAAGAACATTATGTGATTAGTCAGTTTGACTTACAAAGGAGGGGCTTTTTTTAGCTTGCTGTTGTTTACATGCATGAGGCCTTCATTAGATGACTCTCCTACCCAGGATTATAAGCTCTCAAATCAACGTGAAGCATTTGACACCCACACGTAGGTTACCTAGTCTGAAAGATTAAGCTCTTGGTGATGACAGGAGAGGGGACTTGTTTTCCAAGTGTTTCAAACTGCTAAATTAAAACTTAATTGCTGAAACCTGGGCAAAGTCAGAGGAACTGGGGCAAGAAATCCTCTCCTGTTTGATGCAGAATGAGTCAGGACATGTTTCCATTGCTGTCAGGGGTGCTGCAGGGGGGGTGGAGGAGAGCAGAGTGGGGAGAGGTAGTTCAAAGTACAAGCAGCTGGTTGTGCTGCTCCTCTTGCAGCATCCTGGGATGTGGGGGGAAGAGGAATATGAGGAAAGAGTGGTTAAGAGAATTGGAACTACTCTGACCTGAAATGTGATGTTTTTGTCATTTCCATTCCACTGAGCTGTAAGTGAGAGAAGAGTGATTTGTGTTACGTGACCTGGATGACGGTAGGGTTTCATGGGATGTAATATGTGATAAGAGGAGCAAACAGTAACATCAAGGAATAGGGTCAAATATGTGTGTGTTCTGTTTTAATTTAGGTTTGTCTTAAATGAGCTGGTACAGACTGAAAAAGACTACGTCAAAGACTTGGGAACTGTTGTGGAGGTGAGCTGAAGCAAACCCTGCCATGCAAAATGTTTTCCCACTAAAAAGCACCATGCTGACAAGTGACAACAACAAAAAAATACAGCATGAGAAACAACTGCTTTATTTTGCACTCTGCTTCCATGGTCCCCTTCTCATGTTGACAGAAACAAGCAGAAATGCCTTTGGAAACTATTTTTGTTTCCATCTAACAAATGTTGTATTTTAGGTTTCAACTGCAGTGTGCAAAGGTTTTTCTTGGCTACCCTGCTTGTGACAAACTCTTTCTGCCGTAATGCAGCATGGATGGCAGTGGTGGAGAATAACTTATGCTCCTACCACTTACTCTGTGCCTTTTCTTGCTGTCACGTTGAGTAATGGTAACATGTACTTTACTTGAGTTTGCACCTGGGCTAAAGTCCTGTGTCTGAGTACCTTTGCAGAAGCTGGGTTTGGATCTGTGCTGAAGTGCAACTGTGGATTATTGTTTTGCAAAAATAAAACCAAACCCAAAACCAACTTGAGATAAAATAGTCTGGGTTTGGGTTTTTTTCTGTTTAAAATAAACAGTCTTTTAAGCTTCAGCTTGTAAAGACATGGCTAGTCCCTAGCAGTCATCTGTCAGGGCCAACTCACATGCAGGTCCAGTTTTTTTCCCAGCAGGGACTCAGAACTGGAGGCACATGATTAAAGTGGGCTTTCAGCTATGATTTTGGCATTCACTAGTCCAGGGAGAATTGTCAGCCCACCTAAGTGATTTTCAACAGCTTCCAAACTTGAAGACCACTGGCAAACCTGGGCTGCAGTACTCTGAAGGCATATAAAGAAACTCTGAGGAGGTGGGACAAATCCTGTTCACATGGCTCTTTAAACTTCCTGTTTGGCTTTATGCTCCCACAAAATACTCCTGGTTATGAGTAGAAGAGCTCTGTACAGAGTATGTCTTCTTCCTCTTCTCTTCTAGAGAAGCCAAGAGCTTGATAAGCTACTTTTGTTTAACTTTTATCTTCTAATTGCTCTTGTCACTTCAATGACATCTAGTAACAGTTTGTTTAAGTATTGTAGATACTCAGAATAAATCCTTTAAAGTTCCATTTTAAGGAAACTGTGTAACTTAAACTATCTAGGTGGTTTTCTGGTTTTAAGTTATACAAAAGGTATTTTAAATGTTTTCAGTATAAAAAATCCTGACCTTAAACTTTTGCTTCTTTGAAAAGTGTGTAATTATGCTCCTCCTTCAAACGAACCCTTTACTAATGACTGGTCATTAATCCTAAAGGGTTTCATGAAGAGGATAGAAGAAAAAGGTGTTTCTGAGGATATGAAGGGAAAAGACAAGATTGTATTTGGCAATATTCACCAGATCTATGACTGGCACAAAGAGTAAGTTTTTCGCCTAGTTCCTTTTTAAGCAACTTTCAAGCCACTCATCCATAAAGGATTGGGGTATATGGTGTCTGTATGTCTAAGCTGCTTTTAATTGAACATCAGCAGGTCATTCAGGGCTGAACATCCAAAGGACGTTGCCTCACTATAAATGGTCTCTGTTGGTTTGTAAGTGCTGCTTAATAACTTCACAAGTCATGGCCACCTTGAATCCTAAGAACATGTTCTAATTCATGTGCTTTTAGTCACAGTTTCACAACACACTAGATCCCAATATAGGGCTTTGTCTACCCCACCAAAACTGGCACAACTGCATGATGCAAAGCATTGGTCTTACATATAATCATTTCTCCCAGTGAAAAAAAACTGATGGGCTGTAGATTTGCACTGCCTGGCTTCGTGAGAGGGTGTTTTTCATGCTGTCTCTGATCACAGATACAGCTTTATGCTGGCTGACACACCATGCCAGGAGTGCTGGTCAGCATGACAGAAATGTTACACACAAGAGAGTCTGCTCTGTTTCAGTGTTGTGCTGCCAATGGCTCTGCCACTCCTTGCTAGGGAGCCGCAAGAGGCTCCAGGGAGATACCACTGTGGCCCATCCACAGCTCCTGAGCTACTGCTCATAAGCAGTCCCAGCATGATTCCCAGAGAGTTGCTGAGTCCTCAGAAAAACTACTGAGGCTGCCATAATTGTGTTTCTTAGGTCACAGCTGTAGGTTCAATTCATCCCACTGATGAGCAGTAGTAATGCTGGAAAGACATGGTTTATTTCCTCTGTCTTGTGGTTCTCAGCAGTATGAACATCTTCACATGCAGCTGATAGGATCATGAAGGCAGAGCATACCAGTAGTATTTGGCTAGTATGGTGGTAAAATGTAAATCATAGAATCATAGACTGGTTTGGGTTGGAAGGGACCTTGAAGATCATCTAGTTCCACCCCTCCTGCCACAAGCAGAGACACCTTCCACTAGACCAGGTTGCTCAAAGCCCTGTCCATCCTGTCCTTGAATACCTTCAAGATACTTCTCACATGAAAACCCTGACATGCTTTGGCCTAGTTGATGCTTTTGAGTCTGAGCTAGGAACTCTGTTCCTTACTTATACAAATAGCTTTTGAAAAGCTGCAGGAAATACAAGGCTTATTTCAAACCATCTTCCCTGTAACTTTAAGAACAGCAATGTTGATTATGGACAATATGTTTATCATTTCAACTCTGACACTCAGAAATACTCTACAGATCCAGCTAACTAGAATTTGAGCATGCATGTGAAGACTTAAGCAATGGACACCAGGCTGGATCTTCAGCTCTAGACATTTCCCTTATGTAGGAAACACAGTATCCTTCCCATCATGTGTCTCACAGGTGCTTATCTTATGGCTTGGGCCTCTCGTTATGTTCTGACAGGTGCCTGTCAGCACAAAACAAAGAATGTCAGAAAAAGCTTCACCATATATCAGGTTGATACCAGCAACAGAGTGATTTCACCAGTGCCAATCATTGTTTAAATGTGATGATAGGATTTTTCTGTAGCACATAGGGGGTGATTCACTATTTTTAGTTCTGCATATCTGGGTCAAAAAGTCTGTTTAAATGCAGATGGATTTAACATTTATGGAGGATTGAGTTATGAAAGCAGCTGTATCTGATGGTAGCAATAGGGATGTTTTTATGAGGTTCTGGGATTTCTTGGGACCAGACCATTGAAGGCATGTCCTCTCACCAAGTCTGGCTACTGTAGCAAATCCATGGAGGCATTTGTGACTGAAATCCTGCAGTGAAAAAGGAGGATGATCGTGGAAAGGGAGATTGTCAAGATTTGCCTACCAGTTAGAAAAACCTACCAATATCTCTAAAGTTTAGTTTAGCTGCTTTTACCTCACTTTTAGTCCTCGCAGTATACTCTTGGTAAGGAATGACATTCAAGCTAGAATGAATTACATCCCCAAAGGGCAGGTCAAGATAGAGATGGTATTTATGAATTACTGTTATGAATTACAGTATATTACTAACAGTAATATACTGAAAAACATTGAAAACCAGAACATACCAAAACCCTACCAGTAAAAACATGTTGATTTCTTTATTCAAGAAGAAACTTCTGCATCTCTTTCACGTTGACCAGTACTCCAAATCCAAATATGCTCATGCAACTGAGAACTCCTGGTAAAGCTTTCACAAACATTTTGGAAAAGTTTTACTTTGGGAGTTGTCAGTGAAGGGAAGCAACTAGATAGTAATTGACACTTCTTGAAATTTGAAACTACTGTAATAGTAAAGAGCAGATAGCTTGCAAGGCAAGGCCTCCACATTTCACAGCTCTCATCTAATATTTTAAGAGCTGAAGCCAAGCTTATCTTCTCATTTATTATTGAATACTCCAGCTAAAATCGCACTGATATATCTGACGGACAACTAGCTTGCTGCTGGGATGACCCAAAGAAGTATTCTTAAACGTTGATATTTTTTTCAGCTTTTTCCTGGCTGAACTAGAAAAATGTCTTCAAGAACCTGACCGTTTAGCACAGCTTTTTATTAAGCATGTAAGTTTTATTTTGTTACCTATCACTAGCGTAACTGTCACCTAGAGTGTGATGACTTATTTCCAAAAACATCTGTTTGTGTCGACTTGATACTTTCACATGTCTAAACTTAATTATCCCTATAGTTATGCATCTTCAATGAACAGCTGGATTGAACTAAAACATTAATCATTACCTTCTTGCAGACTTCTTACTTGGGGGCAAAATTGATGTGGCCACGGACATCTGCCAAAATATAATTATGGCAGGTACTTGCCAAATGCCATGATTGACATGTTCATGTGGTGTTAGCTAGAGCACAATTCTGTAGGAAATTTCAGACCTATCAGTGTGGGGATGACATCTCTAGCTGGCTACCCCCCTGGAAACTTCCCCTTGCCTAAGGTGCAGAAGTAGAGAACGGAACCAGTTACCAATTTACCTTTCCTACTTCAGCAAACTAAATCTTTGATTAAACAAAAAATAAGGAGGTCCAAGCAGAAGATCATAGCAACTTTCTGCCAGCTTTTAATAGCAGAACAGACAGTAGCCAATATCTCACCAGGCTGCTGTGCCTCTTGCTTTCATAGGAGCGGCGATTACACATGTATGTGGTATATTGCCAAAACAAGCCACGATCTGAATATATAGTAGCTGAGTATGAGGCATACTTTGAGGTAAGCATGGCTCATTATACATTACTGCTACTTACAGCTGGGAGTCCCAGTCAAGTAGACTGTTCTGTAACCTGTGGGGTTTGTTGAAAACAAGCTCTAGAAAATTTTGATATTGCATGTGCTGCTAAAGTCTCTGCTATGGAGAAAAAATGTTATTATTTAATCTATTTCAAATCTTCATATTGTTGATTAATAATAAATATTTAACCCGGTACTAACTGTCTGTGGCCCTCAGAGTGCCACAACTGCCTTGATAATCTCTCCAAAATAAAACAAGACATTTTAATCTGTAGTCTGTAAGCAGGGAGGAGGTAAAAGTTATTGGAGCTGGATGGTGCCTCTCATAAATTCCCAGTAACCTTGTCTGTTTCAAGAAATCTTTGGACTAGGCACATTTAGATATTAATGTGAAAGAAGTTAGTTTAACAAGGGAAAGATGTTTCGTTTCACCTAAGGGCACAAGGCCGGCTCTGCAGGACTTGTCTGTGCGCTAATCCCCACTGCAGTGGAAAAAGTAGTCTCCAGACCTTGCAGTCCTACTCAGTCAGCTCAAAGGGGGAAGGGACCTTGTGCTTTCCGATGCCTTCCAGTTCGATCATAACTTTTACTCAGTCCTTGCCTGAATAGGATATGCCAGATTTTGTAAATCCTCTAAAATTCCCTCTTGCAAGCAAAAGATTAAGAACAGACGAACTTGCTGTGGAAATAAGTCCCTGCTGAGATGTTTTATCATGTTCTCTGTCTCACTCTGTGATTGTTTGCAATTGGTTTTAATCGTTAATTTTTAGGAGGTTCAACAGGAAATAAGCCAACGGCTAACCATCAGTGACTTTCTGATCAAACCCATTCAAAGAATAACTAAGTATCAGCTTCTTCTCAAGGTGAGTGGAAAGATACAGTTTGGACTAAACTATAGTCTGTGTTTTGCATTAAATCCTGTTATTTTGTATTAGCCTTAGTTTTAAATGAGGAATAACTTAATAAAATGAAGAGAAAAGAGGAGTCTGCTTAAACATAGGAGTACAATGACACAGTCCCTTGGAAAATGTCCAGGGAGCAGGAGGGCCACATCTATGGGAGCAGTTTGCAATTTAGGATAATAAACAGATTATTTTTTTTTCTGTTGGGTTTTCTTTCCTTGAAGAGTGAACTTCAAATAGGAATTTTCTTACTGTGAAGTTCCAGAGCAAACTAGGTTTTTTAATTTCAGTAAAGATGTCTTAACAAAGCCTGTCTTTGGTGCTGAATGGTATGTTTCTAATAAATGCTATAGCCTCAATTTCTAAATAGCTCTCTTCTAATTAGCATAAGAAATTTATTTCCAGAATATTCTGCTGTCTGAAAACCTTAGGTGCTCACTGCAATTTTTTCCCAAGGAGTGTGACCACTCTGGCCTCTGCTGACTTATCCACAGTGCCAATTGTTCAGCATTTCTGAAAATTCATCCCTAGGGGTCGCAAGCTAATATTTAAAATCAAGTGTGTCTGAACCCTACCCTGTAACCTCCAGCTGTACCGGGGTGCTGAGGTGGTTTCTTCTCTTTTTTGAGCTAGGCTCAAGCAAGCTACCATCAGCCCACAGTCTGGGAATTGCACACTAGCAAGGAGACAGCAGCTTGTTCCCTGAAATGCCAAAAGGAGAAGAAAAATCTTCAAGTGTATGTGTGGTCTTGTGGTTTAAGGCAGGGAGCAAGTAAGCATTCCCAAGGGCTAATCCCAGCTTTGTCTTTTTATTATGATGTTTTCGGGAACCATCCACACCCCTCTTCCCTATCTACAAAAGTGGTTATAACGTTCAGCAACCTCTGAAGATGAATTTATCATATTAACAAGTTCCTTCTCAGAAAATCTCATGCTGAATGTGCTTTTCCTTTTTCAACATCTTTTCTCTTTCTGAAGTGCCTTAATGCAAACCTTTCTGCTTTCTCCAGGACTTCCTGAGGTACAGTGAAAAAGCTGGTCTGGAGTGCTCCGATATAGAGGTACATATCCTGGACAATAAGGCTATGTTATCTAGTGGCACTTTATATGCAGGAATGAAAACTCCAGTATTTGACAATAGCTGAAGATCCTGCTGGTTTTCTAAATGTGGTATTTCTCTTAGCTTGTCAGAAGTAAAAGATGAAGGTGCAGTCCTGCACTATAGGTACACCATCCTCTTTTAGACACTACTGTACATCTTCAGTGCATGAGGGCCTCACCATGAACAACTGCTAGCAGTTATCACACTATTGAAGTTCATTATTTGACACTTTGATTTTAGAAACCCTCTGATCTTCTTGTAATAGTACAACATCCTTTTTCCTTAACAGAAAGCAGTTGAATTAATGTGCCTTGTACCAAAGCGTTGCAACGATATGATGAACCTGGGCCGCCTCCAAGGCTTTGAGGTATGCATTTGCATTCTGCTTATAATAACAACTAGGCAAGAAAAAGTATTTTATCTTTCTATGATTGTCTATGCAATCTGCCCTGCACCAGGCTGTTTATCTAGTGATTGTTCTTCTCCAGTGCTGAGCTGCATCCTTTGGTGAGGTTTTGAAGGTGGGGGTCATATACCTCTCACTCTAAGCTTGTGACAATCTGTCTATTGTTTATGCAAAATGTGAGGTCTGTAAAAGCTTCAGCAAGCTTGAATTAAACTTCTTGTATCTATTGCCAGAGAAAAATGAATGGTGACCCAGACTGCACTGCCTATTAGTAAGGTAACCTAGCATTAACATGTTAACAGCTCCCTCTGAGTTTGGCAACATCCAGGAAGGGACTTGTGAGTTATAATCCTACAGGTTACAGCTTGTGGTTTGTAACTAAGCCAGAAAAGACTTTGGCAGTCTTTGTGAGATGTCTTTATCTCCAAAATAAAGTCAAGTTTGTCTTACCGTCTTATGCATTGTAGCATTCCTGCAAACAGGTAGGTCCTGTTTCTCTGCACCTTCTTACGTGTTGTGTCATTGACTGCTGGCTTAGGGAGTGATGGAGAGCTCATGACTAGAGGGAATCCAAGACACTACAATAACAAACTACATAATAGGAATGGTGTTTGAAATTAAGTATACAAAACAGTCTACTTGAGATCTCTTGCTTTTGGTTTTAAATGCAGAATCAATACAATGAGAACAGAGAAAACCTGTTATTATCAAGATTTACAAGATTGCTGCTTTGATAACTTAAAGGAAATATGTCTCACATGTATCCAGTGTTGCCTGGAAAACTTGGACTGCATGCAACATAGATCGTCTTGCAGGATCATGGTGGGTCAGGGTTTGTAATGTTGGTGCCTTGTCTTCTTCTCAGGGCAAACTGACAGCTCAAGGAAAGCTGCTGCAGCAGGACACCTTCTACGTGACAGAGCAGGATTCTGGAGTTCAGTCTCGACCAAAGGAGCGTAGGGTGTTTCTCTTCGAGCAAATAGTTATCTTCAGTGAACTGCTCAGAAAAGGATCTTTAACGCCAGGCTACATGTTCAAGAAAAGCATAAAGGTGAGATAGATACAGGAAGGGAAAGGCATATTCTGTTTGATGGTCATGTAAGAAAAGTTTGTCACTTTTCTATGCTGAGATCAGTCCATCCTGTCATAGGTGGGCAATAATTTGCAGAAAACATTTGCATTTACATTTCAGTGGATCAGAAGCTGTTTAAGCCCATCTTCAAATTAAACACTGGGTGTCTAAATTTACTGCATGATTTTTACAAGGAACAGTCAGGGCAGATCCTCTGTCATTTGTAGCTCTGAGTTAGCAAATATTGCTACAAAAGCCTATTGTAGTCAAAGGAAGTATACAATTGTTGATTTAAGCATGATCGTAAAAGGTAGGAGAAGGTGTACCATCCAAAACAGTCATCTTAGGCCAAATTGTAAGTAAATACTAAGCCTCTATGAAACATTACAGGAAATACTCTCCCATATTAGGGGAGGGCTCTTAGTACAGATGTGAATGTTGCAAGAAGACAGAACTATTTCAAAACCAAACGAAACCACACATAGTTCTAAAAATGCAGCTGTGAGGAATCATAAAACCAGCAAAACTATAAAGAAAGCTTTAAGAAATTAATTTTGGTTTTAAATAATCTTTCCACATTATGGTGCTTGGACTAAAAGTAAAAGCTGAAAGTAACCGGGGAAAATACTTATTTGTTTATTTAAGGGTTTTTATTCTTGTTTGACAAATGTAAAGTTAACCTCTGAAATGGTAAGTGAAGGTAAGTGAATGCTGCAGCTCTGGTAGAACAGCCTTTGCTGTGCCTGCAGAAAGAGCAAAGCCACTGGTTCATTTGAATATCTTGATTGTTCAAAGCTGAGAAAGCAGTCTGGATTGATTTTAAGCACCAGATTGGTTAAAAAAAGATGTGGGAGAATGCATTGCGTTTGCTCTAAATTTTAAATGGTACATTAATATGAAAGAGAAGAGAACATTATCAGGTGAAATAATGCATATTAACCATGTATAACTAAACAAATCTATGATAAACCGCATATTTACTGAAATGAGGACATCTTGGTTGACAGAAATGGTAGCATTTACTGAAAAGCCTATATCCATTTGCAAGTCAGTGTATTTCGGAGTTTCCAACCAAATAATAAGCTATAAAGGAAAAACCTAAAGTGTACAAATGAAAAATCATCTTGATTTAGATGATCAGCTTCGATTTTATCTTAATACAAATTTAAATCATTATTGACGTTGGAGATGGAAATAACATTAATCATTTTTTCTTCAGTTTATTGTATGTATAACAATGAGGCTTTTATCTGCAGGAAACAATTCCTGAATTGTATATTGTAGATAAAGAGAGAAAAATAAATCGCTTCTAATGTCAATAAAATGAGCTTGCCTCAAGGGTATGAGTTGCTTTTCTACTTAAACAGCCTATGAAAGTAATGCTGTTCCCCCTGTCTGAGCTTAAAATTTTTGTATGATAATTTTCCAGCCCCTCTTTTCTTTCATTTGGCAAGCAGCTTGTTCTCCTGTTGAGTGCCTGCGGCAAGTGTGGGATCCCCCGTGGCTCCATGTGCATCTCCCCCACTGCAGCGTTGAGTCTGTATGCCAGCAGCTCTCACACCCTGCCTCCCATCCCCTACTTCAGCTTTTGGCTGCTTTTGCATTTCTCTTGTGATTTCCCACAGAGATGAGCTGTGGCCTCCAGTGGAGCAGGACCATTCCCTACAGCAGGGCCATTCCCTTCCTCTCTGTGCCCTGGGCATCCTCACCTTGCAGTGGAGCCTCAACTTCAGCTGGGCGATTCCCTGGCAAGAGGCACTTTGTCCAAAGGTGTCACAAAAACAAGCTGCCTCATCACCTGTCTTTCATAATCCTGCCCTAGAAATGGTCATCCAGAAATTGCATCTGGTCTGACTTCACAGGACAGAATTTGAGGAGGTTTTTTATTCTGTCAGCTAGGACCTTGGTTCAAGTTCTGACAAGATCCTGCTGGGCAGGTTGAACCCCTCTTTATGGTAGTTATCAGTACTGACTAGCCATCTCTGGCTACCTGGGATACCATCTGCAGTCGTGGTTGTCCAGTTCTCTTGAAGACACTTCCTGAGGGAAGGAGGCTGTTTCCCTGCTGGTCACATCCTCCCACACAGCAGAAGGACCTTAGCCAGCACCAGAGATTCCATTTCTTTCCTTTATGTCACAGCCACTGCTAAGGACTGAGGTATCTCTGTTAGAGTAAGAAGTACATATGACTTCAGATGCAGCCATTCTGGTCTGTCAGGGAGATGAGGCTTCCCAGTATTGTTTTCCAAAGTCTGTCACATTCAAGCTACGACAGAGGCTTTAGCATGATGTCCTACATTAGCAAAGAACCCTTCTTCATGCAGTGAGGTAGTTAGCATTCAGAAATTGCACATCCCTTCTTGGGTGCTTCTCACTTGGATACCTTTCAGACTCTCAAAACACCTAAGTGGGTAGCCTTGGCAAATGCACCTCCCTGAGACACAAATAGGGGGTTAGGGACTGTGACCTACAAGTCTTTTTTCTGGAGTCATACCAGGATTGACTTGCGCTTGCTTTGGCTGTCCATCAAAGGAGCAAAAGCTCAAAACAAAAGGAAGAGCATTGTCCAGGCTCACTGTCTGTCCGTTTCTGTGACCTCATGTCAGAGGAGTTCCCGAATGTCCCTCTAACTTCACAGAGACCCCCCAGGAGAGAAGGAAGAGGTTCTTTCCATCTTGCGGTTTGAATCCAGGGCAGTGTTCAGATGTGGAGTGAATCTCTCCATACCTTGACAGATATTTAGAGCAACTGGCGATAGACTTTTTCTAGAGGGATGTTATTGCCTTGGTCTTTGGAGCTGTCTATTTTTATACAAAGTCTTTTTTTGAAAGGCTGTGGCAACCTATTCTTATTTATTATCATAGATATAAGTAGCTTAGGAAAAGTTAAAATTATGGGTGTACTTAAACAGAAGGCTTACAAGGGCAGGACATCAGCTGAAATTGCCATCCATGAGATTTCCAGAAAGAGTATATGTGACTGCAGTCAAGTGAAGTGGTTGTGCACAGATGACTGTAATCTACCAGAAAGATCTTTTCAAGCATCGAGGGAGAATTGCTGTTTTTGTTTTTTCTTGGTATATCCCTGTGCACAGCCCATTCCATTTTAAAAATACTCTTAATGACTGAGACTTTCTTTCCCATGGAGGATAAGAAATGTAAACACTTATTTAAATTGGAGGAATGTTAGACTTTATTAACATCTTAATAGGAATGTTTTAACTCTGTGGATTACAGTAAATTTTTAGCACATCAGTCAGGTGTATGTTACCTTAAAACAGAAGCTGTAATTCAAGACGAGGCAGGTGCATATCTAGTACCTCTGTCATATTAAGCATCATATTTAAGATCTGTCTGCCTAAATGTAAATGAGGTGAATTCTTCTGATTATGATCTGACAGTGTTATCGAACACAGTTATTTTCAGGAACATTTCAGAACAATTTTATTCTGATTCTTGAGTGATGTTGACTCATGCTGCACGTAACATGCTTACCTTGGCTTGTTTCAGATGAACTACCTTATCATTGAAGAAAATGTGGACAATGATCCCTGCAAGTTTGCTCTAATGAGCCGGGAAACATCAGACAGAGTCATTTTACAGGCAGCTAATCCAGAAATTCAGCAAGCTTGGGTACAGGACATCAACCAGGTTCTGGACACACAAAGAGATTTCCTAAATGGTATGTACATTTTGCTCTTTTTTCTGATTTTGTTCTGTTTCCCAAACTATGACACTGAGTGGGGTATGGAATCTTTGTGTCTTTATTCGATGAGAAATATACTCAGCAATTTTTCATAAAGGAGAAAACTAGAGCCCAGTGTGCCTATCATTAAGCACTGGGTCAAGTGGTATCCACAGTATACATGGGAAAGGATCGTAATTTACAGCTGGTCTTTGGAAAGAAACCACCTCAGTGCCACTGTGCAGAGGTCCTCCATGCCAGGTTTGCCTGGTGAGAAGGTGAAGCATGGGAGGAGGGCTGAGCAAGCCTGACCTGAACTGCTGTGTAGCCCTGGAGGCCACCCTGAGAAGCTGCTGGACTTCATCTTGCATTGAAGACTGCAGGTCACTCTGGCCTGGTTTCTTTAGCAGCACCTCATGAACTGGTTTTGCCAGCCTATCAGCTGCCTGCTTAAATAAACTGTGGTTCCCTGTGCAGTTGCTGCTTATGTTATCAGTTAGGTTCATGTTCAGGTCTCAAGTTCCTCCATCAGTGACATGCCTTTGATAGTACTTTTGTGCAAGATTCTTCAAAAATGCTGGGGTTTGCAGGGCTGTATCACCTGCTGCTTTCTGTTCTACAGGGAGATTTTAAATCTAATCCCTTCCCAAGACCATATCAAAGGCAGGTTGCCATTGTATCTACGCAGTGTCTGCCACTTAGAGCAAGGCTTATCCCCAGGAACCTCCTATTCCATGTCCCCATGTGCTGCAAGCTGAGGACATGAGGTGAACCAAAGGCTGCCTCACCATCACCCACTTCCAGGTCCAGACTCTGCAGAGCAGCAGCTGCTTTCATCAGAAGAAACAAGAGAAAGGGCAAAGAAGCATCTGGGCTTGTTTCTACAGCAGCTGTGTGTGAACAGGGGCCTTCCCAAAGCGTCAGCTTTGCTTTAGGAATAGAACTGGGGTTTTTTGAAGTAGCATCTCAAGTTAAAGTTGTGTTTCTAAAAAGACAGATGAACAAACACACATGACCTACGGAAGTGTGTATTTTGAAAATGCAGAGGACTGAAATTCATTTAACAATTTTAGTTTGTTCTTGCTCATGACTGGATGGGGGAAAGAGGAGGAACCAAAACTAGAGAAAAAAAAAATCTAAAAATAGTATCTCTTTTGTTTAAGTGGCAATAATTACTTTGGATGGTTCCGTGGTTGTTTTGCACCATTCATTTCAAAACTGACTTTTTTTTCTGGATCTTATGTTAGAAAAGAGTCCTATATTTAAAAGCTTAATACATGTTCAATAATGAAGCTTTTTTTTTATCAAAATGTTTTGGCTTGGCACAATCTCATAGCGTCTTTGAATTTTGGCTTTTGGTGTTCGGTTTTGTGCATTTTTCTGTTGCAAAATCTGAAGACACTCTTTCAGTTGACATCAAAACAAAGGTTCCCTTTTCTTCAGCATGAAGGGATTTTAAATTTTAATTCAGCTTAATTTTACTTTCCAGAAGTTAACTGGGAAAGGTTTGCATGCAAAAGCTGTTTGTGACAGCTCAAAAAACTATGGCTGAGCTGAGAAGGAAAACAGCATTTCACCCATGATTCCAAGACTTGATATTGGGGTTTTGTGACTTGCTATTGAAAGATCCTCATACAACCATTTGTAAAATGATTCCTTAAATACTCTGGTGAGATGAGCAGTCTCGAGTTCTCCATTTTGACCATTTGGTACCAAAACTTGCCAGTTTTGTGTCAGTGCACTTGGCTTTAAATAAAGGATTATTGGAATAAAAATAAATTCCACTAATGGTTAGCTACAGAAATTTTTTTAGACGCTGTGAGAACTCCACAGACACCACTGCAGGGGTTTTCTGTCCCTTTCACATCTTTCTTACTCATTATTTTTATCCTACCAGAAATTGCTGCCCTGTGAACCCCTTTTTCTACTGAAGCATCTTCATAACCCCTATTTAGCCTATCTTCTGTGAGGCCAGCAAAGAATTTGATGGGTTAGGAACATAATCGTCAGTGTCTCTAAAGCTAGAAGTAAAAATAGATTTATATTAAAACATAGGCTTAAGGATTCACTTTTAAACCTATAAATAAGATCCAAGAAAACGATATTGCATCCAGTAGAGCCTTTCCAGTCCAGAACAATTTAAGTGGCTTTTAGGATGTAATCTTATTGAGGCTGACTAATCTTTAAATACGTTCTTTAGCTTTGCATTTCATTAAAGCGGATGTTTTCTGCCTTTAAAATCATATTAAATTCACACTGATCCCATGCTGCATAAATTTAATAACAAAATATTCCCTGTGAGTTCTTGCCCAAGCTGTCTCTAATTTTCTCTCTTCAACAGGGAAGCCAGTATGGCACCACGTACAGAGCATAGTATTTGCATCCACAGTTCGTGAATGTAAAACCTGGTGCAATTCCACTGTAATATTCAAACTTCTCATATTTTTCCTTCGACAAGCAAAAGCTGCTGAGCTTGGGAAACAAACTGTGCACCAAATGATTGACTGTAGGGACTGTTCTTTCATTTTGCTTTAAGAAGCAAGCTGTAAAGAGAATACGTCACTGATGGTTATATTTCATAAGGAAAATGCCATTGAACTGTACCTTTTTGAGAATCATGTTTTGCAGGGGCTTTTGAGAGAGAAAGAGAGCACACAAGTATATGGGCACTGATTTTGCTAGAAGCTTGTAAGAGTACTAACAGATGTTGAACAGGAGGCTGGAAGCCAGGCCTCACTGTGATAGTTTATGGTGGAATTAGTAGTCAAAGTGAACACTTGAATAAATACCCTTTAAAAGCACTGAGTAGGATAGATTGTTTGAAGATAGATTGATAAGTATTCATTCAGATCTTACTGCTAAAGATCTTGCAGTGTAATGTACTGTATATACTAGAAGATTGTCAGCATCATTGTCAAAATCATTGTCAGAGTTCTCCCCAACCTTCCTTTTTGTCTGTGCCTGATCTGCAGCAGGACCAAACCATTTTCAGCTGCAGCTGAGGTGACTGAGTTACAGTGGTAGCCACTGTGGCATAAATACAAAGCACTTTTGTGTCAAGAGTCACTGTGTAGATTTTGGAGCCAAGTAATCTTCTGGATTGCTACAGGTCTCTGTGTCCTTTTGAAGAGAATGGTAATACGGCACCCTCCTTGATTTATTCTTTTTTTTAAGTCTCTGTTCTTTAGTATTGAGTGATTCCTTGTTGGAGTAGCCTGCCTTTCCCTGGGAGGGGAATGCTAGAGAGTATGCTGTGTGGTACTGAGCCTTTCTGGTTTTCTTTCCTTTTCATCTTGTTGAGACATTCCTTCTGTTGTGGTTCCCTGGTTAGGCTGATGCTGTGACATTATGTCCTCTGTCTGCCTCTTGCTAGACTAGTGTCTCTGCATTCCAGTAGGTTCAGACTGGTGCACGTATGCAGTATTAACTGGCTATATATCATCCATTAAAGCCACATAACATACAAAAAACCAAACCCATTGGTCTGGGGATGGTAGTTTGGACCTAGCAAATCTGCCCGTTTTCCCATTCACTGTGAGTCCCAGCCCTGATCCCTTCACCTTCAAACATAACAAATTTTTGTTTCTTTACCATCAGCATTTTTATCATCCTCCCAGCGTAAGCTCTTTGCAGGACTATGAAAAGTACACTCTCACAAGTGGACTTTTTTTTCTAAAGGCTTATGAAGTTGTTTAGTGTTGCTTGTGGGTGTTTTCTGGAGATGTCTGTACTGCTAGGATTAATGTCTTTATGCCATCTATACTTTCTCACTTCCTGGTCATTTCCAGCAGTTTCATTGAACAAAAGTAGTTAATACAGAGAGTACATAGAGAGCCAAGTTTCAGTGCCTCATAGAATCATAGAATCATAGAATAGTTAGGGTTGGAAAGGACCTTAAGATCATCTAGTTCCAATCCCTCTGTCCAGCGTGGCCTTGAACACCGCCAGCGATGGAGCATTCACAACTTCCTTGGGCAATCCATTCCAGTGCCTCACCACCCTTACAGTAGAGAATTTCTTCCTTATATCCAATCTAAACTTCCCGTGTTTAAGTTTGAACCCATTCCCCCTTGTCCTATCACTACAGTCCCTAATGAAGAGTCCCTCCCCATGTCTGAAGAGTACTTAGTAATTACACTCTCTTGAGAATATGCAACTGGAACTTGAAGAGTCCTGATCTGTGTTTTCTGATGATAGCAAAATTCACTGTAAATGAGCTGTGCATCTTATATCCAGGCTTTCATTTATTTTGACTGCAGGATGTGAGTTATTTGTTATTTCAAAGAAAATTAAGGCAATTACGCTCCATCCCTGGTAGTGTTCAAGGCCAGGTTGTGCAAAGCCTTAGGCGACATGGTCTAGTGTAAGGCATCCGTGCCCATGGCAGGGGGGTTGGAATTAGATGATTTTAAGGTCTTTTCCAACCTTAACTATTTTATGATACTATGTATGCTCTAATGGCAAATATTTTAGCCCACTGTGTTGGTTAGAGAAGTTTTTCATTGCATTAGCATGGAGTACTTTGTTTAGGTCACACACAGTACAGTGTAACATGCTTGCACCCTGTCTAGCTATGAACACACCAAATGCTTCCATGGGCGGCATCTCCTGTTTTGGTTTGCAGTTCATGTGTCTGTTCTGCAGCCCTTCGCATTGCAATGTCGTTGAAAGCATATAGCTAATTCTTGTTCTCTTTTGCAGCGCTACAGTCTCCCATAGAGTACCAACGCAAAGAAAGTAGCTCAGCAGTGCTGAGGCCTCAGACCAGTAGGGTCCTTCAGCCCAACAGCAGACCCTATTCTTCTGTTCCAGTAGGGTCAGAGAAGCCTTTGAAGGCTACAAGCCGTAACCCATCTCTTCCACCTCTGAAGATATCTACCTCCAACGGCAGCACAGGGTATGAACACTCACAGCCCGGAGACAACTATGAACAAAGCAAGGTACTGAGCTCATCTGATAAAACATGATCTTATAGCCCATTTCTTATACCATAGACCATCTGTGAAGTTAGATTTAATTGTCAGCTAACCAGATCAACAGGAATCGACATACTGAATCAATGGTGTAAAATGTGATTTGGAATTAAACAGACTGCGAAAGCTCTGGCATTCAAATGGGTGGTACTTCCGCTTGGAAATGGAGACAGAGCCACTGTGTTTGCAGGCTTGGTGAACTCAATATCCATTTGTAGTACTCACAGCAGCAACATTCAGACTTCTCTAATATCCATTAACTACCCATTCCTGAAGAGGTCTACTCTGGTGGTGTAGAAGAGGTTAGACCTTTTCCCACGTAACAGTTTGCAGGGTGCCAGTTGAAGGTTATAATTTGAGTGCCTGTGCACTGCACGCAAACCACCAGAGTCAGTATCCATCAGTGGTGTTTGGACACTGCTGCTGCCTGCGGTTGACCAAAGCCACTTTCCAATATGACCTATATTTAAGATGATGAGATGTGTGATTATTCATTCAGCTTCCGACACTGAGCCTTTATTTGTCTTTCCCCCCATTTGTCTCAGCACTGATGATTCATCTGTAGCACTGTACAAATGAGAACATGGCTGGGGCATCATCACTCGCAGCTGTGCAGTCTAATGTGAAATAGGAGGCTCCTTTGTATCAGATTACTGCGGCCTTTCAGATCCTTAAAATCCTTTTCTACTGATGTGAACTTTTAAGTGTTTTGTATTTTTAACCCTGGTACAGTTAGGCTGGAAATGATGTAGAGGGATTGCTGCTGGAAAAGTCAGGTTTCTCAACACCACCTGTTCACCGGTTTCTGTTGTGTCCATTTCCACAGACTGATTTGGGAGGGTGCAATGGGACCTCTTCCATGGTGGTGATTAAAGATTACTATGCACTGAAAGAGGATGAGATCTGTGTGAATCAAGGAGAGGTGGTTCAGATCCTTGCTATCAACCAGCAGAACATGTTCCTGGTGTACCAACCTGCAAACGACCACTCTCCAGCTGCTGAAGGATGGATCCCCGGCAATATCTTGGCTCCCCTCACTAAATCCACTACAGATAATAGCGACGGAAGCATCAAGTAAGTGCTTGTTTGCTTCGCTGGGAGCACTATGTGGATTTTTGAGGAAAAAGAAATAATAAATCAAAATAAACAAACCCAAATGGTAGGGAATTCCTGCTCATTTTTATCAACAGTGCCATTGGAACAAGCTGAGTGGTCAATCCACAGCATCGGGCAGCCATGGTGGATAGCTCGGGTTTTGCTTATTTTCATTTTGAGGGGTTTTGTTTATACTTTGGAGAGAAATAAAGTCATAGACAGTTAAAGATGTGTTTTACGTTACAACATTTTACACCAACATGGACCTGCTTGGACTGGACTTCTATTTATATTGTATTAAGTTACTAATCTATATATTGGTTATAACAGCATCTAGCAAAAAAAGAAACACAAAAAAAAATCCAGGCCCCGTGTTGGACTGAGGTTTGCTTCTCAAGGAGGAGAGATTTTGTTGTCTATGGCAATTTCCTTGTACAGCTTGTATCTTTTTTTTCATTATTATTAGTATTTTGGTTTGTTTTGGTTTTGTTTTTTCTGTTCGCAGTAACTTTTGTAATATATTTTTTGTTTGCAAGACCCCCAAACAAGTACATTCCTGTATAAAGTATTTTGCACTATTTAAAAAAAAAAAAGAAAAAAAAGAAAAGAAACAAAGTCATATTGATGAAGTCAGGTTGTGCAATATAATGGTTAGTCGCAATGTTCATCATTGTACCTGTAATGTAACTAATTTTAAATGTACTATTTTAAATATGTAAAATAAATTTGCACCATGAGCATGTTTTAATGAGGTAAAAGAACTAGTTTGACCCTTTTTTGGTTTTGATTTGGTTTTGTTATTTCTTTTTTTTGTTGTTGTTGTTGTTTATAACATTTTGTTGTTTATTTAACAAATGTGTGGATATATATTTTTCTTTTCTGATTTTTAGAAATTTGTCAGTCTGAAATGACTAATGCAAGAAAGTGGTTTTTTGGTATTAAACACAGAAGGTACAACCCTCTTTTCAGTAATACCTGTTGATTTCTTTTAACATCTAAAATGACTAGATGGTTAATGCATGATGTATGCTACAAATTTGGTTACCTTACACAATTACCTTGAGATGCAGAATTGAACACAAAGAAAGATTTTGTGACAGATTCACTAAAAACAATAACTTGATCTCTGCTGCAGTTTCAGATAAGATAAATTATGATTTTACCAGTCATTCAGTAATGAATGCTTCTATGAATTGCATGTTAAGGCAAAGGAATTGCTTAGCACGTCTCTCGCACACCCTCCACAGCCATTCCCAGGTTCCTCTCTAACCACAATATGCAGCTATGCGCCCTTAGATTCCCCGACGCCACCAGGCTCCTGGTGAAGACACTGATTTCATGGCAGCTGTACAGTCAAATTCTCTGTCAAATTATGTAGCTGGATGAATTGTGGCTGGGAAGGCATAACAAAATTGAAAGACACATGCATTGCCCTTCCCTCTTTCTCACTGCAGGGAGATTTAAAGTCTTAAATCATGTTTTCAGACTCAAACAGCTAGAACAATCCTGAAACCAAAAAGGTGCTTGAATAATATAAGTCCTGTGGGTAAAAACTACCTGGAGCTGGTGTTACCTTCAGCCCTGTCTAGTCCGCCAGATCATAGTCACTAATTAGTATGAGTAATAAAACTGTTTCTTCTGTTGACAAATACTGTACACGAAGTATGGGGTTGATTCAGTAGTGCTGGCACAATGTATTATTCACCAATAGGTCAGGGAGGCCACGAGCCACATCTTTGACTCTTACCATATTTTAAAGGAAAGCATAACAGTCCTGCACTGCTGGATAACTTCCCCTGCTCTGCACATCTGATTTGGACCTCCTCCAGTGACACCCAAATATCACAGAGCACTCGCTGTCTGGCTGAGATGTGCAGGGTGCTCCGGTGCTCCTTGTGCTTGAACATGACTGCCCATGCCAGCTTTTTGCAGTGGGGACACTAATCCTGGTTGCAAAAGCAGTCTGTATGACCCAGTTCAGTCTTGTGTCAATGGCAGCCGGCTCCATTAGTTTACTTTTTTGTTTTGGTTTGTTTTTTTGTTTAATTTGAGCTATTGTACAGCTCCCACCAGGTGCTGAAGTATGACCAAAAACCTCTTAAGAATCAGATGCAGTGTTGATGGGGGAGTGTCGGCTATGTGGGGCATCCTTTGAGTCCTACCTTGCTAACATACTGCGTTTTATTGGCATCGCAGGTGATCGTTGGATTACATGCAACTTGCTATGTAAAATATATCAAGGTACTGTAGACATGACATGCCAAACATTGGGCTTAAACATGCAAATCAAATTTGCATGACTTAAAGGTGGGCAGATGCTTTGAACCTGGATCATTACACTGCTGTTTTGAGAGCTTTCTGCTTTCGACAACATACCCCTTCCCAAATTTTTCCCAACCCGTCCACTATTTAAACCAAATGAAATCCATATTGAGAACTGTTTTGGTTTTCTCTTGATTTTTTTTATATCTGCTTGATATGCAATTTCTGTTGTCAACACAGCATTGCTCTTACAAAGGGCAACATGGTCTATTACTGTTTTTTCCAAGAGTAAGGTCATGAGAGCAGCAATGAGGGCTGAAAAATGTACTGGAATTCATGCCTGCTGTGATGCTATCCAAAACCCATGAACTGACTGATGTCCTCTCCAATTGGATTGGCAAAATCAAATAGGAAATTATTGGTCTTGAGAGGCACAGCACAGTTTGTCGTTCTAGGAAATTACTTATCTCTTGGAAATTTAATCATGTAGCTCCTATTTGTTGAGCTATTCATGTTCTAAGCAACATATAGGGAGCAAAGCCTTGAATTCCTAAATTTTTTTTATTTGCTCTACCAAGTAACTTACTAAGACCATTCTCCTGTATTTACATTTACTGCTTTTAACCAACAAGACTGAGGACCAAACTGGCCTTTTAACTGTAGCAAAAATAAAATCAATTTCTATTTGTGGCCATGCAAGACAACAGATGACCAAGTTCTAATTGCCTGCTTCCATCATGGACATTTTTTTCCTGCTACATACATTTAAACAGCAAGCGTGGCACAACATCTGCTTCGCAGAACTGTTTGGTTTGGTTTTGAACTTCAGTTCTCATTGCTCAGATTGAGATAGGCGTGTTGCTGGTGGCTTTCACCTCCTAGGGAATTGCAGTAATCGCAAATGTGGATGCTGGTTCCCCTTTCCAAATACTTCCTTCCTGCTATGATTTGCTGTTTGATTGCTGCGTTTTTTGGTACAACAGGAAATCATGTTCATGGCATACCCTGCGCATGAGAAAGCGGGCGGAAAAGGAGAGCAGTGGCAAAAATGAAGCCAATGGGCCACGTAAATCCAAGGATATTCTGGGGAACAAAGTCTCAGTTAAAGTGAGTAAGGCCATCTGAAAGATGTGTGCTGCTCTCCTGCTTCCCATCCTTTTCACCCCCTGTAGCATCCTCTCATGAGAGAGGAGAGGGGGCAGTGATTTTGAGTTTGGTTTTTGGTTTTTTTTTGGGGTTTTTTTTGTGTTTGGGGATTTTTTCCACTTTAAGTTTTTTGGGTTTTTTCTTTTTTTTTTTTTTTTTTCTTTGTTTTCTTTTTTTTTTGTAGTATCCATTTTAGCAGGATTTTGGCATGCAAAAGCTTTTTTCATTTTCTTTTTTCCTGGCATCCCACATGCAAGTAAGTAATATTCATTAAAAACCAACAGTATATATGGTTGAATAACTTCTTAAAATTGGTGCAATAGTGATTTACTGACCTCTGATCTGGCCCAATCTACAGCTCCATCAGAGCAGCTGCAGGGATGGGAAAGCCACTGGGTGGACCAGTGGCCTTACTGAAGTTGATGTGTTTTCTTTAGGCCAGTATTTCACCACATGTGAAGATAAGAGGTTCTCAGCCTCACGATGCTGAAGATTTTTGGTCTGGGAGATGGTCTCAATGATCTTTTCTTTCCATATTATTTGACAGTGCAGGGATGGTGAATCTGTCTTGCCAGGAGAGGGTCTTGTGTGTGTCTGTGTGTGTGCGTGTGTGTCTGTCTGTCTTTCTCTGAGATCTCCCAGTATGGAAAAGGTTGAGAACTGTGGGGTTAAGCTCCATCTTCTGCTCTGGGTGCCTGACTACTGTGCTCCAATTCAGAGGATCCATCCCTATAAAGCGACCACGAGGCCTGCTCAGCACAAATCTGGGGCTTTCCCTCCCAGCAGAGGCAAGCAAACACTTGTTGTGATTTTGACACAAAGTCCAGCCTTGATTCAGGAAAGCACTTGAGCATGTCCTTTGGATCCACCCCTCTCCAGGACAGCCCATGATTAAGTGTTTTCCTTTGCAGAGGCTTTCCAATCTTATAAGCCTAGTGAAATAGCCATGGCATGTGCAAAGGGAGGAACCCTGCCACCGCAACCCACGTGCCGTGGCACCCACTGCACAGCTGCCGGCAGCCCTGCCGCCAGCCGGGGAAGGACTGGGCCTGAGGGAGGCAGCTGCTCCAGCATGGTGGCCAGTTCTTCCTCCCATTGCTTCCTCGCTGTTTTTACTACCTGAACGACCTGCAGACTCCCTGCTGCTTCTCTGGCAAAAGCATGCCTTTGCTTCCCTTGTTTTGTTGTCAGTTTGGGTTTTGTTTGATTTTATAAGAGCATTTTCTGTACTGTTGCCCATTTCCATGCTGCTCACAACTCCTGTGATGCTCTGCCCTGTCTAACCAATCTCGCTTCTAATCTCTTGTTCTCTTTCTTCCTCTTCATGCTGCCAAACAAGGAGACAAACAGCTCAGAGGAATCAGAGTGTGATGACCTTGACCCCAATACTAGCATGGAGGTAGAGACAATCATCCTTGTAATATATTTTTTTCCAAGAACATGTGCCCATTTTGAAATGCCTTTGTTGAAAGGGGAGCTGGTGGGTCTGTTTTGCTCGTGGACATAGGTGCCAATTAAGTGTGAGTCACACAAAGCACCAGTTCTGGTTTTGCCAGGAATCTGGGCTGCCTTCATGGTGGAAGCAGTGGAGGAAAAAGCTCCTTCTGAGCTGGAGGCTTACATAGCCACCCTCAGTTTCCATTTCCCACCTGGGACCTCATTCAGTGAAACAAGAGTGCATGCATGTCAACTGATGATAAACATAGCAGCTTTCTAAACGCCCCTTGCCCTGGCAATACGTGCTATGCTGCTAGTCAGGCTTCTGTTATAAATCACTGGGGCAAATGTCATTGAACCCGACTAATACTTTAAATTATCTAGAAGACCAGAAGTGACATCACTTTTCTCTCCTAGCAGGGTGGGAAATTGTAGTTCTGTAAAGGTACTGAAAGAGAATGGTAAAACTGGTGTACCTGTAAATGGTAAAAATGAGTGTACCTGTGTCACAGACAAGGCTGATGCAGATAGGTGAACCTAAATTATGATATATTGCACTACTCTTTTTTTCCAGTGTGAAAACACCAGTTCTAGTGGAGTGACCGAGACATGACTTGTTGAGAGAGCCTAAAGGATCTTAAAATCATCAAAAGTTATATATCTGGTTCTTCACGCTTAATATGTTGCAGGATCCCTTTTTTTCTGCGTATAGTGACCACATGCCAAGCGTTTGTGTACGTTGTACCAGGGCTGAAAGAGCTTCTTACTGAAAGAGGCAAGGACAAGGTTCAGAGAGACCTGAATCAAAGTGATTTTGTAGAAGTGACAGGGCAGGTCATTGGAGAACAGGGACCTGTGTCGTGAGAGATCCGTGGGATGCTATTAGCCAGGCTGCACTATAAACATACTGCAAAAGAAAGATGATCTTCCTCCAGCAGGGATTAAAAAAAAAGAGGGAGAAATGTATTGAGATGCACCACCTCAGCTGATAATTTGAAGGCTCTCTTTTATTCTGCGTTGGTGCAAATAAACACATCTCTGAGAAGGGGATGTGTATTAAAGGAAAGCTTTTGACCCAGCTGACATCCTAGAGGTTGAATGATCCTTACCACTGAAGCTGAATATTCTCAGGAATGTGTTTGCATTTTCAAAGAGCATTTTGCCCATCACAGACGCCAACTAGAAGTGTATGAATTTGTTGCAAGGCAGTGCCCAGTTGTTGCACGTAAGTCTGTGTGAGCTTTAGATCACTGGAAATTGCTCTATGGAGTAAAAGGTGCTGAGATACAGGTATATTGTACAGAACTCAGTGAGAATCATGATTTCTTTTCAGAGGATTTCAGTGTTTTGACTTTGCTCAATAGCAGGAAAACCAAATGTTTTTAAATTGTCAGTGGAAGGTATCTGGGTCCTTAAACTTGTCAGAATTTCTGGTTAGTTCTAGCATACTCCACATGGGTCTTTTTGTTTGATTGATTTTAGGTTTTTAACATGGTACAGTCGCTGTTCTTGCCTGCCTCTCTGAAGTTCAGGAGTTAAGAGCCTTTCTGTTTAAACCCAAAGACTAGTGAAGTCTTAGCTATGGTATGAATCTGCTATCAGGGGTGTAACTGTGTGTCTGGTATGTGACTTGATTTACACTCAGAAACCCCATCCTGCACCTCCCACTTCACTCACTGGAGGTGACACTGTCACTCGTGGCACTGCCTTGCATTCCGCAGGAGCCACCATGTTCCTTACGGCTTGGAAAGCTCAGTTCTGCTTCTGAGCAAAACTCTTTATTGCTCAGCAAATATTTAAAATGTCAGAGGGAGAGAAAATAAGAGTGCAGTTGTGGGGTCGACTTGCTAATGTCACACTGCCCTGCAAGGAGCAGCATGGCCCTTGCTTTGTGCTGGTTTTATTACATAGGCACTTGGAGACAGGGTGACTAGCTGCCCAAGGGGAGAGAATGCCTTGTCCTCACACCTGGCTCAGCTCTTGATGGACTTTATAGAAACTAGGAGTGCCAGCAGGAGAGCTGTGTCCTGGCCATCAACATTCAGAGGTACATGAGGCCCTGCCTTTGTCATTAAGGCGGAGTCGTCTGTAGCTATTATTATAGACAGGTAATAATAGAGCAAGCCACCTGGCCTCTCCTATAGGACTGTCACCCCTGACATCTCTTTTTCTCCCATCATGCATGAGAATGTGCACCCACTGCTGGAAGAGAGAGAGCAGTCTCTAAATGCAAAGCAGGCACATTAATTACTTGGGAATGTTGGTGCAATTTGCTTCCATCCTCCTCACTATGTGAAAGTCAGTAAGCTGGTAGTAACATCCATGGAGTCCCACAGCTGCTGTGGTCCTTCAGATGTTGCTTTGCTTGCTATTTATAAAATGCCACGTATCTGTTCAGTAGATCCAGATTTCTGAAGCACTTTGCCTTTGTTTCAAGAGGGAACATAGAAAGAAATGCAAGAAACATATATAGTGAGAGCAGGAAACTGAAATTCTGGGTGACTGTTTAAAAAAGGCTAAAATGCCATTACTGTGCTTTTGCCCACACAGGGACTTGCCGGCCTTGGAGAACTCTCCATTCACTGTAACTCTGACTAGAAATAGTGTCTCTTGGTGGCTGTTTCTTTTACCTTTGTTTATTAATATGTACTGAAAGTGCATAAGGATGGAAATTAAATTTGGGGATCCTGCTTTGCGCTGTTGTATCACAAAACAGAAGGTGCAAACTCACCTGTTTGTTAGGCACGTGAGTGTAGAAGCAGGCATTTAAGGAACATATGTAGCCATGTGAGGGATAGGAGTAACCTATATTTAAGAAAGATCGGAGACTCCCTTTCCATGTGTCTGTAGCTAATTGCACAGGGACAGGCAACTCCACTTCTGGGAAGAAGGTGTATGCCCTTATGAATCAGTAAATATCCACACCCTAGTCTGGGGTCCTGGACAGTGACACAACTAATTGTCCTACAGTTCTGTGTTGTAACCTCTCACGGGGTTTCAGTATCACTGAAGAGGTCATAGGTCAACTGTGCAGATGCCATTGAGCTACCGCTCTTGCTAAATGAATGTCCTTCCAGTAGTCAGAAGTCCCAGCTGAGCTAAACCTCACTAAGTTCACCAGTAGCTCTTCTGGGCTTTGGAGTGGACCCCACATGTTAAGGATCTGACATGTCTCCAGATGTCTTGTTTCACACAATGTGATTCCAAATGCAGAGTGTTACAAGTAATCCTGACCAACACACAACTGTCACCAAATGTCTAGTGTTTACTCCAGTTTCCTAGCTGTGCAAAGGAGGGATGAAGTCCAGGCCCACCCTGAATCAGTGGAAGTACCATTATTAGATTAGTGAGTTGGGCTATTGCCAAGGTATGTAAGTTGGGCTTCATAATCTATTTTTTTTCAGTTATGACATTTTAGCATGTTAAGAACTACTCAGAGACACTTAGAGCAAGATAAGCAATAGGAAACATCCTGTAGGGAGGAATAATGTGTTAGCAATCCCATACTAGAAGTGGTTGAGTAAGTAATGGTTTCGTGGATACAGCATTGGCTCCAAGTCAACACTCATCTCAGGCCAAGAATTCCCAAGTGCTTTAGGCAAATGCCTTTACCCCCTGCCTTGAGTCGTCCATCTCCAGAGCAGTTCTAACATCTGTGAGATCTTGTACAGTATTGGTAAGAAAGTCTTTCCTGGCCTATTACCACAGTATGAACTAGTACAATCCTGAGAACCTCCTGTGTTTCCCTGGGGTGGCCTCCACAGGTGACACTGCTGTCCTGCTGCCCTGAGTAGCCAGGGGTTGCTAAGACTGACCAGGAAGGTGCCTCGTCAGGTGTGACATAGCCCGAGCTGGCAATGCAGACACAAGGGGTTTAGCTTTTGGAAAAGGAAGAAGTGACCTACTTCATCTGCAGGAAGGGGCTGGAGTGCTGCAACACAGTACCTGGAGTACCAGAGACATCCCATCAGCTACAGCCATGGAAGCACACAGCTATTAGGGCCTGCCAGAAGGAGCGTGATGAGGGCAAGAGGACTTCTTTGCGCAGGTGCATATGGAACAGTCAGCACCCCTAGTGGCTTCTCCATCAGTCTCAAAGGCAGCGAAGCCCATCCGTGCTGGGTGCCAGAAGGCATCCCCCATTCCCACCAAAAGGCTGCTGCTGTGGGGATATTTCATCAGATACCATTCTCCCATTTTAACTTATATTTTCTCTTTGGTAGCATCTGTCCATGTGCAGTGGGATCCTTACTAGCTCCTTTCACCAAGAAATTCTGCATTGTTTCTTTTTTGAGGGAAGTGACACTGTGAGCTTGTGACACCCAAAAGTCTTAAAGTAGAAGGTGACCTAGTCAGACGTGTTGATGGATCTTTTCTTATAAATTTGAGTTGGCTTAGTTCCTCTGTAACTCATTTCATTTTTCTCTGAGCATCTTTTCAGTGTTTTTTGTGTGAGCGAGCCAGGAGCATGCTGCTGACTCTGCTGCCAGCATGTGCAAATGCGTCAATATTTTATTTTAACTCGTGACCAAGAGGTGCCATGAAGTATTTACAGAATGCCGAGCTGCTTGTCTTGGAGTAAACATGCCCTCTGCTGTTTAGATAAAGCATGGAACTTATTCCAGAGTGCTTAGTTTGCAGCCTAGCCTTATGATCTGGGGGGAAAAGTATTCTCAATCCTGGTTTTGATGCATTCCTTTAAAATGGGACTGAATCATGGCACTGGAAAAATCTGGGTATTGGCTGAGCTTTTCTGTGTGTTGCATGTTTCTGGGCTGGGCTCAGGCCTCCTTCAGGGAGGTGGGTTGGGCATGGCGAGGATATCTGCAATGGAGAAGCAAACCCTGGCCAAGGCAAGAAGTCCTTGCAGGCAGCTGAGCTGCACTTGCCGAGTGCAGACTGGCCATTGGCATTGCAGGATGGTTTCTTGCTCCCCACAAGATACAGTACGTGTGCACAAATGGAAGATAAACTCTTGCTAAGAATTAGGGCAGTCTGAGTCACTTTGCAAGAGGACTTTGCTGCTACTGCTGCAGTTGCCTTTCTATCTTTATAACATGAGCTTAACAGACCAGGAAAAAAAGTGGCCCAGTACTGCAAAATACTGAGCAGGTATGCTGCTTTTCTAAAGTCTGATTGCCACACTGAGTTACACTTCAGTCACTTACATCTAAGTCACTTAGATCCCTGCGGGTCCCCAAAGATATTCAAGTACGCACCTTGTGCCTTTCTTGGTTTGAGCCCTGTACCAGCACAGGCTGAGGGAGGGAGAAGCAAGGTCTGTTTCTGGATTTTTTGCTGAATAACCTGACCTGTCCTCCCATTTCTTCGTCTCACCCAACTCTCCCTCCAGCTCACTGTCTTTGCCTGGTCAATGTTACACCACAAATCACTTGTGTAGAGGCCATTTCATGGTTTACCTCTGCCACCTTGTGTGGGGTTTTCATTTTCAGCTGTCATTGAATGGGAAAAGGAAACTGCGGCCAAGGAGGGAGCATTACAATTTTCCACCTATCCTGGACAAGGTTTCGGGTATTTAATCCAATGGAAAAAGTAAATCCATCTCATTTCATCCAAATTTATGTTCCTAGAGAAAAGAGCCAGCTGTGTGTCTTAATGTAGGAGTGACTGCATTGCCGACTGAGTTTCACCCCTTAGGGTTTGTGTTTGCCTGCCATGGACTGACACTGAAGATCACGTGAAAAGTTTTTGCATTGAGTAGTTCCACCCCACGAGTTTATTCACTCTCAGACCAGATCAGGAGCCACAGTGGTGCAGGTGGTGTTTGCTGGGACTTCTTCAGGGAGGCCTTGTCAGTGCGAGACCCAGGCTGCCTTCCCCCTCTCGTGGCCACCATGGCCAGGAATGCTGGGCTGAGGGCTGGTCTGGGAGTTCCTTGTTCAAACCACTTCTGATTGAATGGGGTTTCTGGGCTGAGCCTTGTGTTGCTTTTCAGAGAGAAGAAAAGCAAAACCCCACAAAAGCCACATGACCATCAGGGGTTTTTTTCCACATGGTAATCTCAAAGCAGTGCAGAGCATTCCCTGAGAGAGTGATGTGCAGAATCCGGGACTCCTGCATCACCCCCAGAAACACCACTGCTGCTCTTCAGCTTGTGTGGGAGCAATCGGGGGCTTTTAAAAAAGGGCAAACTTGCTGGAGAGGGTGGTCTTTTACCCTCTCGTCTCTGAGGGAGAAGTCCCTCAGATTTGGACGCTCACATTGCCCATGCGAGCATCTCTGGCAGCACCATGTGCTGTGGGTGCAGCATGCTGGTCCCTGAGCCTCATTGGCTGTGGGGGAAGGAGAGTGGGTGTGCTGTCCATGTCCATGCACAGCACCTCACCCTGCTTGCCAGCAGTCTGTCCTTTGCTGGCAGAGGTTTCTGCTCTTCCGAGCAACATAGCCTGGCTTTCATCTCTCTGTAAAAGCCCTGAGAAAGAAGAAGAGAATTGGGAAGAGTTACTTGCATGGATTTTGACAGCTTTTCTATTCTTTTCTTCACACACCGTCATTTTGAAGAGGCTGTAGGAGGTGCTTGGCAAATCAGTCCATTAGGGAAACCTGCCCTGGCATTGGCAGGAGGCTGTGAGGACAAGTGGTATAGGAGTTCCTGTCCTCCGAGGGAAGCAGGACCATGCTCTGGAGCCCTTCTCTCCACCCATGGGGATTAAAAAACTATTCAGCAAAAGAAGAAATAATCTCCAAAGGTCTTGCACTTAATCTAGAAGGATTCTGTGGAGTCTGTCATCTCCTGCCATCCACCCATAGCCTGGAAACCCAGTCGGACTGCAGAGAGAAGCAGCAAGCCCCTAGGGCCTGGAAGCAGATCTGTGAGCCCATGGAGCTCACTTCTGGCTGCAGATCTGGCTGTGAACCTTTGCTTTGCTGTTTCTGCCCCCTCACCCTGATATTTGATCCCTTCCTTCAAAGTAGACCAAACCCTGTTCCTTAATTGAGTGATGTATTAAATCACTTTGGTAGCACTTAAACATTCTTGTGCAAACAGGCTTTTATTTTTGTCTAAGCTTACAGCAGGCAAAAGCTGTGATGTAGCTGTTTTGTCTAAGTTTACAGCAGGCAAAAGCTGTGATGTAGCTGTGGGGATTTGTTAGGTAACATGTTATTAATTAACATACTAAGTTTCAACAAAGGAAATGTAAATTTTACCCAGAGAGTCATCCAGTATTACCTAGCGGCAGTAATTTTCTTTCTAATATTCCCATGATGAAGCAAGAGGGAAAAAAACATTGGTAAGGCAATTATTATAAATGATTGTGCCTTGGATGTCATTAGAACTGTAGCATTATTTATTTATAGATATATCCATTACATTTATCATTGTAGCTGCCTCTTCTAATGAATCCTTTAGAGTTATAAAATTAATATGAAGTGTTAAGAGTGTTTCTTTCTCCTGATCTTTAATCTTACAATGATAGAAATAAGTGAATAATAATGGAATTTAGTGCATGCTGCAGGGAAGGAAGGGGAAAGCTTTGGAGGACAGATGTATATTTTACTTGAGCCAAAAACTACAAAAATGAAGATGTATGTGCAAATGAGCTGATGCCTGGGGTTACTCAACTGTTAAGTAGATTGTCTCATAGATTAAAAAGTGGCAAGCAGTGGTTATCCACAGGACGGCTTTGCCTTCCTTTGCTGTGTTGTGTGAGTGATACAACTTAGTCACAAAGATCCATCTCTCCTTCCCACAGGCAAAGGTGGGAGAGATGTTTTTCTTCATCAGTGCCCTGTTGTGTCCCAATTTTTTCTTGTCTACAGGATCCAGGGGTTTGTCTGTGGATCCTGGACCCTGTCGCTGCCTCTGAGCCCCTCGCACTCTCATTTGGGATTTCTGGTAGTGATAAGGGAAAGCAGACCCTGAGGTCTCAGTGCTGGTACCAGAGTTTTGCCTGGGGCATGAAGAAGGGTTATGAAACCAAACTGAACCTGAATATGTGCAAGTGCCTCCTTGAATGGCACCCTGAGCCATTCACCTTGGAAAACTGTTTATAAAGCCAAAATGTAATATAAATGTGGAAGATGTACCTATGTTGTTTTGAAGGGTTATTGCTCTGCTTTATGGCCTGTTTTCTCAGTCTCTAAAAAACTCCCACCAGCTTTGGCAGACACAAATTAGGTCACTGCTTCATTGGCATCTTCCAAAATAGCTCTGAAATAGATAGTAACAAAGATATTGAAAGCAAGATAAAACACACTGGTGCTTGTGGTGCTTGATATCAAATTATGAGTTTGGTTTTGGATAATAAGAGTATATGAGATTATTAAAAGAGTTAATGAGGCTTAAACCCCTATACTACTGTACACCACTATGTAGTTAGGATTGCTTCTCTGTGTAAGAACTTAGTGGCATTGGTTTTGCTTTTCCCAGCTTTGCTTCCAGGGTTACATGAGGTAATTGGCATATATAGGGCACAGAGAAACAGTAGCTTCTCAGGTCTGTGCTAACTTGATCAATTAACTAGGTAGCCAAAATAACTCAGTTATCCAAACCTAGCTGCTAGTTGGAAGGTTTCCAGCAGTCCAATGAAGTGAGTGAAATTTTACTCGTGATAGACCAATATTGTTGCAGGACTGGTACTTGGCAGGAGGCAAAAAGAAGGCAGTATTTCTGGTTTAGTGCTTTACTTTTCTTTCCTGAAGCTGAGCAGACGTTGAAAGATGTCTCCCCAAAGCTGGTTAGTGGCTGGTGAGATGCCCCAGGTGTGTGGTGACTGCAGGTGCTGGGTGGGTGGGTATGCAGCCAGGCACAGCAGGGAAGAAACCACCTCTGGGAAGAGGAGTTAATTGCTTGAGCATTATCGCCCAAGCAAAGAGAAAGCATGTCCACCCACCTCAGCCTTAGTGTTGTGCCTGTTACCTGTGATGCTTTATCAAAGTTCAAGAAGCCATAGCTTTCTGTTGCTTTCCCAGCTGTGCATGGGTTTGTTCTGGGGTCACTACAGCTTGCTGCACCTGCCAGCTGTTACAGAGGTTGCTTGTAGCCACTGGTCAGTGCTTCTGCAGTTCTGGTCAGGGTCACCATGATACCTTGTGAAAACAGATGTCTCTGTCACGTCCAGAAAAATAAATGCTTTTATTTCTTTGTATTTTACAGATAATCAACCCCAATTTCATTCAAGAAGGTAAGTTAAGGACAGCTGTGCACTGACTGGCACTGAGGGGCAAGTCAGCAGCTGTGCTCTGGGGCAACAGCATGCTCTGCACCCACCCGTGTTTACAGCAAAGGCAGCTCTCCACTGCTTTTCCACAGGGAAAGTGGTCTTCCTGCTGGCTGCTCAGCTGAGACAGCCTGAGGCCACAAGTGAGGCTGGACCCCAGACTTGCCTTAGCACAGTCTCACCCTCCTGCCAGAGCACAGGGCTGGGGGATGGATAGTCCCTGCTGCCTCCTTCTCTGAGCTGCCAACAGCTGGCTTTTAGTGAAGGGAGAGTTTTGGTAACATAATACCAGAACCAGCAGCTGTTTGGGACACAGATCCAATCACTGGTCCTATAATGTATTCTCTGGACTTGTATGGAGAACATCCTCATTTGTAGATTAAAACAAGGTGTCATGTGTGTGTCCCACATTTTTTTCCAGTTGCTCCAGAGTTTCTTGTGCCATTAGTGGACATCACCTGCCTGCTTGGTGACACAGTGATGCTGCAGTGCAAAGTCTGTGGACGGCCCAAACCAACTATCACCTGGAAAGGACCAGATCAAAACATTCTTGACAATGACAACAGCACGGCCACTTACACAGTGTCATCCTGGTAAGGACCTGTCTGTGGATTCCAACACAGCTAGTCATGATGGTTGTGTTGTCCTCAAATTTGTAGCACTAGCCAGGCTACATGACTCATTAGAAATGTAGTTAATCAAGTCTGGCATGGCATATCAGCATGTCAGTGCACCACATACCAGCTAGAAAGGGTCAAACTTTGGGGTTTGGGTAGCTCTGTCATTTCCTGAGCTGTCACAGGGTATATCCGCAAAGTGTGTTGCTGGCAGACATGTGCTTGCTCCTATTGACCTGAGCCAGCTGCAAGCTGGAAGCAGAATGTTTCCAACATACTAACTTGGCTACTATTGCCTCTGTGTTGCTGGCGCTTCTCTGCTTGAGTTTGATGCCATGCTCACCTTTGGAAGCAGGAGTCCAGCAAAGCAAGCCTTCACCAACTTGCAACACCCATATCACTGGGCATTTTCTCATCTCATGGGCAGAGGTGGTAACTCCTGCAGTTTTCCTGAACCTTTCCTCAGCTGTTTCTAAAAGAGCCTATGTGTGTTCCTGGGAAGGCTACATCTGACTGTCCTTGGACAGAAAGATTCTTGTCACAATGTTCCAGCTAGGAGGGGGAGGAAAACCATCATTACAACAAGCACTGAGAAGATCTGGAGTTGAATTCAGGTCAGGTAGCAGCTTGCTGCAGGATGTTCATCTGCAGCTTATATAAGCAATTTGGGCCAAACTGTAGTGGAAATCTCCAAGAGGCAATCTTTCATACAAACTTTTCAGCACGTCTATCCAGGGAGTACAAAGTCACTGCAAGTGAAAAATGAACACTAAAAGAGAAGAGATTTCACATGCTCAATAAAAACAATACAGCTGGTCAAAAGCTTCCTTCAGAGACCACTGGCTTGTGCAGCTGCTCCAGAGTACCCAAAATCATCTCTTAGCCATTACTCAGTAGATCTCTAGTGCTGTATCTTCAGGCCCTGGCTGGGGTCAGGATGGGGAGATATTTCTGTACAGTGTTCTGTTTTTCCATCACAGTTTTTTGCCTGTGCATCGGCTCCCTGTGTACTATCAGCACTTGTTACTTGTATTTGGCTTTCAGTGAAGACACTGCCTGCAAAGGAGAGGCTCAGAAGATCAGTGGCTGTCTTAGAAATCTTGCTGGCTTGAGTGTCTGGATTGCAGGGGAAGGGGATATTTCTGTCCTCTTTTAAACCAGCATAGTTAGACTAGCAAAAGCCACAGCGTCCGGGCAGTTATGCCATCAACCATGTCCTTCTGGAGTTGCTTATAAACACACATTCAAGAAGTAGACTACTTTTGCCATCAAGGAAATCTATTGTTGGCTCTAAGCTGGGTCTCCAGTACAGCTAAAGCACTTACACAAGCAAAATCCTTTAATTCAGGCCAACTTCCTGAAACTGCATATTGAAGACTGCAATGTGCAAACAAAAGTGACTATGTAATATATAAATTCTGCTATAAAATTCACTAGTCTGCTATAAATTCACCTGCTATACATTCACTAGTCTCCGTAGAGCTGTTCATTTTCTGATAGGTCCAAAGACTTGAGTGTCTCCCATGAAGCTGGTAATGGTGTTCTTTATCTCTAGTTGTTGTGAGATGTCTAACCTTCTGACTTCCTAGCAGCCACATTAGATCAATGGCACATGCTCCCCAAAAATGTTAGACACCCTGAGCTGTGTGACTGCTTTCTGCATCTGCAGGAAGTCCAATTTGTCCAGCATGTGCTGGACTTCACTGCAGAGGCACAGTAGCTCAGCAGTTCCAGAGATAGAAAAAAGTGCCTGGAGAAATATTTCCAGGTATATGAAGTCTGAGCATCCAGCTCTGGACAGGCACAATAAATGCTCAGCTCCTGGACTTTGCTGGCTTCTTGAGTGATCTTTCCCCATTTCCTGTATGGCCACAGTGGACAGATAGATTTGCCTGGCAGGCAATTTAGGTCATTCTGCTCAAAGGATTAATTAATGGCCTAATTCTGACATACGGAGATGTGGTATTTGGGTACCAGATTGCTGGAGGGATGTGCCTTCAAATGAGTTAACATAATTTGTGTGCACGTGTGTTTGTAATGATGCAGGACAGGAACTGGTACAAAAAACATTAGCAAATGAAGCAGCACTTTATAATTGAGGCTTCCTTGCATCCACAGTGACTCTGGGGAGCTCACCTTGAAGATCTGCAACCTGATGCCTCAGGACAGCGGTATTTACACCTGTGTGGCAACCAACGAACATGGAACTGCATCAACTTCTGCAACCATCAAAGTTCAAGGTAGCGCATCTGATCTTAACACACAAGATTCTTCCTGTATGGGATCCCTTGGTGGGGTCTGGGAGCACACAGGAATAGTCAGCACAAAGGCAGCTGGATATGGAGTTGTGCCAGGTGAAATGAGACATTAAAATCATAAAACCATTCCTCAGCCAAGACTCCCACTGATGGCTGAAGGCACTGCAGACTCTTTGTGCTTGATTAAGTCGTCTGATCATAAGTATCACATCTGGGAAATGAAAATGTACTGGCACTGGTTCAGCTCCTACATCCTGCTTGCAGTGCTGCTCCCCAGGGGCTTGGTAAGGTCAGTGCAGAAAGTGGAGCTCCCTTAGGTTGCCAAGCCCTTGGACCATGACACCCCAGCTGCCCACAGGGAGCTCAGGCTTTTAGAGTATGCCTGGAGCAGGGGACCTGGGATACAGTGACACGAACTTTTAGCCTCCCCTGAAAGGAGGAAGCGAGAGTAAGATGTGGCTTGGGTGTACTGTTCTGCAGGGATTCAACTCAGAGACACATCTCTGAGCCTGAATTCTCAGCACTGTAATTAGGGACTCATCTAACTGTAATGAATATGAAATAATGAGTTGATGCTTATGACCTCCAGCTCCAGGAAGGGATCTGTTATCATGAAAGATGGAGGGTGTCTGCTCTTTTGAAGGGACTGGCACAAAGATGAATGTGTAACTGGTGACTTACAGATGAAGGAGTGTCACAAGCATTTAGAAGTCAATTTGTTTGGTCTTGCAAAGTGCCCTAGAGATACAATTTCCCCAATTTATCCAAGCAAGTTAGTGGCTACATTAACTACTCCTGTGCTGAAGGGAGCCCTGAGCAAAGCACAGGGGAATTACTGGTCATTTGTCTATCTGTTGCCAAACGTACCAAGTGCCATGCACACGGAAGCCCTCTGAATGCCTTGCTGGTGTCATTTTTGGACACTTCAACAGTAACTGTGTCCTCACCTGCAGAACCTCACTCGCTGCTTGATGAAGTCCATGTGGATATTTGTTTTCATCAGTTCTATATGGTTTGCATCAGGTTTTGAGCTGGAGCAAAAAATACCAGCTGAAGGTGGCAGGTGAAGATGCTCTGCCTTTACAGTGGCTGAGCTCAGACAGATCTTCGACACCCAAGGAGTGATTCACACAGCCAGTCTTGCAGGGAGCATTATGGGGCCTCGCAATGCAGCTGACCATCTCCTGTGAGGAAGAAGAAATTCCCCTCTGCTGTAGTACTATGAGATGATGTTGAGGCAGTGGGGCTTGCACATAGCATGGTTCTCTCAAAACTGCTAGTATGGAAGTATCAGACCCATGGGGGTAGGTGAATAGGACCATGACATTGCCTTTCCTGTGGCTGTGCTGGTAACCCAGTGTAAACAAGAAGGCTCCCTCTGGAAGCAACAGCTGACCTGATGTACCTGATACACCTGATCTTCAGAATAAAGCACAAGCACCTGTTGATGCTGTACTGGATTTGGTGCTTGTTTTCTCTTCCCAAGGTGTCCCAGCTGCCCCAAGTCGCCCCATTGCTCAGGAGAGAAGCTGCACCTCTGTGATCCTACGCTGGCTACCCCCATCCAGTACAGGCAATTGCACCATTTCAGGCTACACTGTGGAGTACAGAGAGGAAGGTAAGTGGTTTCATCTGTGCTCACTGGCTGGGAGAATGAGAACAAAGTAAGTCTCTTTTATGGCACAACAGGTCCCAAAACCATCCTTGCCACCACTGGGGTGCCATTAGCTGTTGTTCAAAAAGCCCAAAGTCTAAGGCCAAAAGAAGCCCTTCTGTCACCCAGTCCAACTTCTCATGTATTACAGACCTTTCCAGTTCCTCTGGTCATACATAGCAAATAAGGTGTGCTAAGCTAAAACGTATCAACCACTAAGGCATCACTTCATCATTTGCATTCTACCACCGTGTTATCCATCCTTCCTGGTGGATGTTTTCTCGGCATGCAAAATCAAAGCAGCCTCTTTTCTTCTTTTTTCCTTTTTAACCTGAATAGAGCTGCAGATTCCTGCATACTTTTCAAGCTCAGTTCTGAAATCCATTTGTTCTTAAATCCAATCATCCTTTTCCCCTGAAGAATTAAAAAGACATTAAATGCATTGTTTTCCCAGTACAGGCATGTGCTCTCGAAAAGGGCATGTGAAATGATTTATATCCCTTTTTGCATTCTTCCTGCAAAGTTGAGAAGGGTCTCTGAGCAGTAAAGCTTGCCTTAGGTGTATGGCCTGGTTTTATCCCTCCATCCTTCAAAAAATCCTACCTCATGTTAGTAAACGTGCAAACTTAATCACTCCATTATATTAATACTTTTTTAGCAAATGTCAAGGTCTGCCTTGACCCCCACTGTGCCATCAGTGTGACTGGCATTTTTCTGACAGAATAAAAGCTCTTCTATTAACAACAGCCACCAAAACAAACAGGAAAAAAGCAGCAGTGTTTTCAGTTTTCCGTATTGCTCCTACTCCAAAGGAATCACTGACTGCTCCCTGTAAAACCACCTTTAACCTTGTGAGACCTGGCAGTCAGAATCTGCCCACAGTCAACACAAAATAAATGGGTCATGGTAAATAATATAAAGGTAAAAAGCCGTGAATTTATGAAAATAAAATTTTCTATATTCTGTAAAGAAATAATAGGCTGTGACAGGCCTTAGTGTACCAGGGGTCCTTTTCTCTTCTGTGACCCTGTGCAGATGATTAAGTATTGCTTCTTTGGATGGCACAGATTAGGCAATAGTTGGGTTTATTTCTGTTAGGAGCAGAAACACATGACAAAGTCACACATTTCTTTGCTGTAGTGCTGCTCATCTGCAAAAATCCCACACCGAACCTCAGAATGCTGGTCCTCCTGCAGCTCCTGATTTCACTGTGGCCACCACATCTTCTGCAAAAGATTTCCCTCTGCAAAAGCACTTGGATTGCACTGACTCTGTCTCCGCTTCGTCTGCAACTCCCTTCTCCATACTATTTTCACAGTATTTTTGCTACCGTTTCTCTCACTGCAGAGCTGTCACCAAATCAGCCCTCCATTCCTGTCTTATCATGCTACCCTGAGACATCGCTTGTAGCACACAGCCACTCCAGGCTGCTGGAGAGATCAGCTTGACCCTGGGCTGTGTTTTTTCCATCGCTATCGGTCAAGTGAGGGGCATTTCCTTCTTCCCTCATTTAGCCAGAGTGGAAAGTGGCTGCAACACCAAATAGCTTCCTGTGGTCTGGTTCAGTTTAACAGAAATATATCAGTCTACTGTAACATTGCCTTTTAAAAATGTGTGGATTTTAACCTCCTAGGGTAGTGCATGAGTTGGGCAGAGAAAACCTCTGTTCTGAGGTAATGTATTGAGACTTTCCTTTAACCCTCCTTCTCTCTACAAACGCAGGCTCACAAGTCTGGCAGCAGTCGGTAGCCTCCACGTTGGACACATACCTTGTCATTGAGGACCTGGCCCCAGGCTGCCAGTATCAGTTTCGAGTGAGCGCCAGCAACCCCTGGGGGATCAGCTTGCCCAGTGACCCATCTGAGTTTGTGAGGCTCCCAGAGTACGGTGAGTGGGCACAGCAAGGAGGGGCTGATGCACGGTCTGCAGTGGTGTGCTGGGTCCCAGTAAAAACACTGATCCTGGACCTAGCAGGAATGCAAGAAACAGCCTAGGAGATGCTCAGAGCCAGCTCCTGCCACTAGAAAGGTTTTTCATTTCTGCTTCTCTCACAGGGCTCACAGCCTCCCGCTGTCACAGAACTTACTGCAGTTTCCTAGCAGGTCCCTGCTCTCTATCCCAAGACCACTTCTTGTCTTTTCCTCTGGGCAGCAGGCTCCATGTTCTGGTTGGTGCTCCCCCTGCCTTTCCAGCAGTGCCAGCAGCACCAGCAGCTTCTGCTGGGCAGCCCAGCTGGGGTCTGCAAGCCAGTTTGCAAAATGTAGCCCCCAAGCAATGCAGCCAGCATAAGAAGGCTGTGATGGAGGCAAGCCCCAGCACATGGTACTGCATGAATCTGGGTGATTCCTCATGATGGTGCTGTAAGCAGAGCTCACATTTCCCCATGTTTTAGCAGCTCTAATGCATAACTAGGTGTGCAACTGCTTGGATAGCCTGTGTCGGGTGAAAGGAAAGCTCATAGAGCATAGCTCTACCTGCCAGTTACACACAGATCTGCCCTTAGACTGTCTGTGTGGCCCTTTTCAGCCCAAAATTGCAAGGACAGATTTGAATCCACTTTATCCATACCTTTGTCTGGGGAGCTCTGGCTTTTAGTGGTCCAACACAGTGGAGCTGTGCCTGAGTGGTATGAAACTGGACCCCAACTGATAATGTTTGCATTTTAAGTAATGCAATCTCACATAATTTTAGAATATGCCATTTATAGTCCACAGGAAAATGTCTTTAACTTTATACTTTCCTGAATGTACTTTGTTCTCTCAAAGACTCTGCTGCTGATGGTGCCACTATTTCATGGAAGGAAAACTTTGACCTTGCTTACGCAGAGCTGCATGAGATTGGGAGGTAATATTAACCATGCTTATCACTGCAATAAAACACCAAAACAATGGCTTGAAGCTTTTTCTTTGGGTTAAAGTTTAAGTTGCTCTTTGTAGTTAGTGTGAACAAGGCTGCTCCTTTCAAAGAGCATTGCCCATTAAATCAGTATTTAATGACTGACTGGTTAAAATACTGACTAAATTTTGGGTTTTTAGATCAGTTGTGATTTGAGGATTGCAAGTTGGCAAACTTGTGAACAATTAGGCAGCCAAATCTCTGACAACCATTGATAGTTCTTGCTGGTGTCTCTTCTGTCATCTCTGACTTGATGCGAACATTTGAAGTCATGACGATTTGCTGGTTCTGGATAAGCTTAACCTCAAAGACTGAGTTTGCTGAAGCACTTAGGCATGTGACCAACTTAAATCACATGCCAAAGCGCTTTGCCAATTGGGATGGTCAGCTGACAGGACCCTAATTAGAAGCCGCATATGTTATCAGCTCTCAGGGCTCTGCACAGACAACAGATAAGGGACATGCAAACAATTCAGGTTAATGCAGTTAGATCTTCAGCTCAGAGATCAGAGGTGGGTAATTGTGGGTCTGAAAGGACAGGAGTCTCTGATTCTGCAGAAATAAGAGTGATGTATAAATAAGAGGCCAAGTTCAGCACATGGTTTCAGTGAGTAGTTTTACTTTCAAGATCGGTACTAGGCACTAGTCTGTAAGAGTTTCATAAATGCTCTCCTGTCAGCTCTTTCTTGATTTCTTACTTTGTGCCTGAAACATTGAGACAAAATGATAGGTTACTGATTATTTAACAAGGCTTTTCTTTCAGTTGTCTGAGAAAGTTTGGGCTCTCTTTTAAAGCAACTGGAGAAGGGAGACCCACAGCTAAAAAAACACCCAGATAGAACCTGTAGAAGTGGCAGCAAATTGAACCCAGGGGAGATTGTTAAAGGATATCAGTATGACTGCACAAAGCAAAGTGACACCATTTGTTCTCAGTGTTCGCTAATCCCCAAAGAATCTCGACATCGAGGGTGAAAGACGGAGGCTCTTTGTTGGAAAAGGTTATGAACAACTTGTTAGATCTGATTCCTTGTGAAATATCAATGTGCTGACTCAAACAACACTTTGAAAATGAGTCTGTTATTGCATTTAAAATCAGGTGTGTTTTATTCATGAGGCCCCTTCATTATTCTGGGTTTTTTGTTGTTTCAGGGGCAGATTCTCCGTAGTAAAGAAATGTGTTCACAAAGCCACCCGGAAAGATGTTGCTGTAAAATTCATTAGTAAAAAAATGAAAAAGAAAGAGCAGGCAGCACATGAAGCAGCTTTGTTACAGCACTTACAACATCCTCAGTACATCACTATCCATGATACCTACGAGTCTCCTACTTCTTACATCTTAGTTTTGGAACTGTAAGTATGTGGAGCTTGAATTCAAGTGCCTGGGTAGGAATCACAGTTCTGTTGAGCCCAGGATAAAATTCACCCTGAATTCATCAGGGGAAAGATGTTGTCATGTGGTTTTTATTGATTGTGACATCAAATGAAGTAGCCATTTTCTGCAGAGCTTCCACTGCCTTTTCTTTACAGTAAATATGATTCAGAGGGACAAATGAAACTGCTTTCTATTCTGGTGAAGCTTGGGTAATTGTATCAGCAGTTAGTTTGTCCCACTAAATAGTATCAGATTTACTTGGGCAGTTTCGTCTACTTTTTACATTCAAGTAAATGTATTACAGCTAGACTGAAGCCTACGCTGTTCTAATACCTTTTGGTGAAAAGATCTGTGCAGCAACCATGCTTGCCCCTATAAGGAGAAACAGCAACCAAAATCCAGAATGCTTCTGTGTTACAGTATATCCAACAAAGTATATTTGAGCTATTTGATTGTTTACTTATGCAGATAAATAAAACTAGGTGGAAAACTTCTGTTGGGTTAGTTTTCCCACAGAACATATTACCAGCTGAAAATGTCAGTGATTTTTTTTTTCTGCATTATGCAACCAGCTCTATAAATAAATAGATGAATACAAATAATTAAGAGGATCTGTTTTCAAAGCAGTTGCCTCCGTCTATTCAATCCATCCTTAAGCAAATGAGTTTACTTTGAGACTTGCTAAATTTTTCAAGAACCAGAGATAACAATTGAGAATTAATCATTCTACCACTTCCACAGCCTGCAGTATCTTGAGATATCATTAAATACTCATCAGATGTTGCATTTTAATTTCCTCCATTTTTAGGTCATGAAGTTTCCATTGCAGTTTTGTTTTTAAATATTAACTGTTCCTAGAGACACCATGTGATCTTTCATGTGCAGGGTTTGATTTGTTTGCAGGATGGATGATGGTCGTCTCTTAGATTATCTAATGAACCATGATGAACTTATGGAGGAAAAAGTTGCTTTCTACATAAGAGACACAATGGAAGCCCTGCAGTATCTTCACAATTGCAGAGTGGCTCACTTAGACATAAAGGTAAGAAGAAAAGAGAATGCTGCTTTCTCCATTGCCCTGGTACAGTGAGCTTCCAGCTGCTCAGACAGGGAAGAGGTGCAGTCTGTACCCTAAAGAGATGATCACTAAATGGAGAAGCACTGCCTTTCAGACCTGTTGACTACAGAAGGGACTTGCTGACCTACAGTGCAAGGTCTTTTTCTTCCTTCAGACAAGAAATGCACCTATTTCCTAGATTCACTGGTTTGTTCTGAAGGATTTTCTGGATTTAGTGAAGGAGTAGGAGGATGTCTGAGGCAAGAGTAAGATGTCACTAGCACCTGACTGAAGGGAAATTACAAGATAAACACATGGGGTATTTATTTGGGCTCAAACCTGTACCAACTTAGCTGCCAAGCTTCCTGAGCAGAGCTGGCTTGTGCCCATACAGCTGAGGGCAGGCCAAAAGGAGCATCTGCAGCAGCACCCTGGAGAGACCAAAGCAAGGGGAGAGGAGAGCGCAGGGGAGCAGGACGTGAGGAGGGCTGTCAGGAACAAAGGAAAACAGCGTGCTGCATTATGCTGCAGAGCCTGAGAGGGGAACTGGGTGGGAAATACACCCAGGGAGAAGATCCAAAGATGAACAAGCTGCATTGTGGAGAAGAAATTCAGGCATTCTCCAACGCCATGCTCAGTTACATTAGCATAGCTTGTACCAACTTTTGTTAGAAAACAGAGGTACTGTACTGTCCTGGATTCAGCATTGTACTGCTGTCCTCACCAATATTAAAGTTATCTTGGATGACAGAGAATTAGTGACTGAAGTTATGATCAAATGGTTTGAGTTTTGTGATCTGCAACACTGATTCCAGTTGCCAGGGATATCAGATAATCCATCAATTTTTTCAGATTTAAATGTCAATTAAAAATGGAGAATGAGAGATGAATCTAACTTTCTTGTATGGTGGACAATCCAGCTACAAGGAGGTCTCTTCTCAACTCTCCAACCCCAGGCATGTCAGATGAAATGATGCTTTCATTCTTCTGCTGCCTACTACCACTACTTAAAAAAAAAAGATTCCTTTTGTGCAGTACCTTATGTAAGCACTAGTCCCAAAAGGCTAAATCATCCTGGTTTCTTTCAGCAAGATTGTTTGTATTTTCTGCTGTATTTATAGGACCTGTCAAAAAAGTAGGGATCACTTGCAGGTAAGAAACTGCACTGAATTCTCTGTTTGATCATAAGATACTTCCCAGAAACAAGGTGGGAAGCAAATTTTCTGTGACCTATTTACAGTTCTCCCAAATGAGGGATGCTAAATAAAGCACCTTCTGTTGCTAAGCAGGAAGCAGGAGATGCATTGGTAGTGACAGCAGACCTAGCCATGGACTGTGTTGTACCAGGATCCTGCTCAAGAACATGTTGATTTTGTCAATGCAGACTGTGCAAGAGAAGAGCAAGCAGAGAGTTTTCAACAGCAGTGCACTGAACTTTGCTTTATATAGAAAACCATGAGGCAGCAGTAAAATATTAATGAGGGTTAGGGGCTACAGGACAGAAAAGTGAGTCTAGAGAGGGTGCAAGAAGTGAATTCAGCTATCATCTCAGAGCCAACAAAAGAAGCAAAATCCACATTAAGTCCCCAGAGTAAAGTGTATAGGCAATGATCAGTATGTCCCACAGAGAGGGAGAGAGATCTTAAATACTGAAAGAGTTGATAAAATGGGGAAAACCAACTGGGATGAAATACAATTGCAGTCTGGGTTGGAAGGCATGACTGTGTGCTGGTTCCCTTATAAAAGGGAACACTGGCATGTTAACTGACAGCAACAGTAATGGCACATACCAAAGTCCCTCCCAGGATACCTGGTAGTATTACTTCATGAAGAACATTTCTGCTACAAGTTACATAAATTTATGTAGCCACTTGCCATATAAACAAATGAAATAAACTGATCAAAGATATACATGTCATATAAAAAATTAAAAATCTGTCAGTGCTTCTCATCTGTAGAGATTAGTTTGGGAAAATAAACTGTGAGTATTTGGGAGGAAGTGCAAAATCCCAGTGTGTTGCCCTAATACAAAAGAGGATGTTGTGATTGCAACTTCAGCATTGATCTGAATTTACAGCAGCGTAAGCAACAGCTGAGCTGGTTCCTTGTCATTCAATCTCCTCATCTGTACCTTGCACATCTGACTCAATGCAAATTTTGATTGGCTATTAAACCTAAATAAAAGCTACATATTTTATTTGCAAAAATATAATGTAATTAAGTTTTTGTTACTGTTTTTTTAACAGCCAGAAAATCTGCTCATTGATTTAAGAATCCCAGTACCGCGTGTCAAGATCATTGATTTGGAAGATGCAGTTCAGATCACAGGTCATTACCATACACACCACCTCCTTGGAAACCCGGAGTTTGCAGCTCCTGAAGTTATCCAAGGCCTTCCTGTCTCTCTAAGCACGGATATCTGGAGCATAGGAGTACTCACCTACGTTATGTTAAGTGGTGTCTCTCCATTCCTGGATGAAAGCAAAGAGGAGACTTGCATCAATGTATGCAGAGTAGATTTCAGCTTCCCACTGGAGTACTTCTCCAATGTGAGTCATGCCGCCAGGGATTTCATCAATGTTATCCTCCAGGAAGACTTCAGGAGAAGGCCAACGGCAGCCACTTGCTTGCAGCATCCCTGGCTGCAACCACACAATGGCAGCTATTCAAAGATCCCACTGGATACCTCCCGCTTGGCTTCCTTCATCGAACGCCGCAAGCATCAGTATGACGTGCACCCGGTCCCCAGCGTCAAGAGTTTCTTGATGAGCAAGATGAACCCAGGCACATAATGCCTCCATGCCTGGGGTCCTACACGGCTGGTCCTGAGGCGAGGTGCAGTGAGCAAGCAGGCACAAAGCAGATCTGTCTGTACATAGTCCCAAATCCAGCGTTTGCATTTCATGTGGCTTCCCTAACTGCAGGGTACAAATCATTGTGGAGGTGGCAGTACCTGCCCAATTCCTCAGGACCAGCGCAAAGGGGGTAATGGCGGCAGGTGCCCACTCCCTCCCCTTGAGGGGCTCCTTCTGGAATACGTGGTATTGTTGCATCCACCACCAAAAAAGGACTGCGGGAAACAAACACCAACTGGAGATGTGAGCCAAAATTGCAGTTGCCTTAATGTCTGTGAGGCAGCCTTACAAGAAACGCTCTTGATCTTGCAAATGGATTTCAAAATGTACAAGAGATTAGGAGTAGGACTGTTGGAGGAGTGAGACTAGGCTGACCTTAGCATGTTCTGCAGAACTGGACGGAAGTCGTTCTTGCTGAAATCATCGCAAGCCTGCTCCAGGTTAACAGACAGATTCTGCACGCCCCATATGCCTGGGTCTGCCATGATTTCAGTGGGGGCTTTGCCTGTGTAGGACATGCAAGATCAGGCACTAGTCACTGCTGGATCAGCTTCTGTGGTGGCATGACTTAGATATACTCTTGTTGCATTGTAGTGCTCAGACCAAAATCCCCCGTTAATCCTTGGGCTTTCTGCTGTGTCAACATCCTTTTGGAGCTATGATTAAGGCAAGGAATTCATTGGAATATACAGCTGGTTTTGACTAAGCACAAAGGGACCATGATGGGTTTTTTTAAATGCATTTTATACACACTGTACAGAAACCTTTTGCAAAACCTGTGCATTGAGAAAAGGCTGTGACCATTTTTGCAGTATCTGTAAACTAGATGATGATGATGACAATTTTTTCTATCACAGGTTTTCAGTATACATATATTGTATCATATATATAAATATATATATATATAAAAAGGATCCTGTTCCATTTCTAGCTTCAGAATTGCTTGGCCCAAAGTCCATCTAAGCCTTTCAGAATGCAGTAGGAGTGATGAGTTCAACCTTGTGCTTACAGCTTGAAAATAGTTTTCAGTGTTTAAAGTATGTCATTTGTTTCATTTCCAAACTTGTAAATATCTCTCAGCCACCATTAGCACCTCATCACCAAAGCATTCGTGAGGATATTTTTATGTCCAAAGCCTAATTTGTAATAAAATAAAAAATATTCACAATTAAAACATTTCTCTCTTGCAAGCCAAGTTGCAACATCATCACATTGATCTTACAGTGATGGAGCCAGCCTTAAGTATAACAGAGGCAGGGAGTGTGTAGTGACAAATCAGCAGTTCATAGGCCGGCCAAATCTTCCTCTCTAGCAGTGGGCTGGGAGGGGAAACACCTCCCTGGCTGGGGCTTCCCCACCTGGCTGCCATAAACTCTTATCACCTTGTAGAGTGACGATCAAAGAGGTTTGTTTTTTTCCCCTGGCATGCAAGGACTGTCTTGGTGCTGAGTGCTGTTCCTGTGCCTGTAATGGGAAATGTCAGTTGTTACCAAAGGTTTTCCTAAGGAAAAGGGTGCGATCTGACCATGTGTGCTCAGTTTAGACTCTCTTGTAAGGGCAAGAGTCAAATTTAATTTACCATACAAGTAACTCAACTGTGAACCTACAGTAATATATCTGCAGGAGCAAAAGCTGTCTCTGCCAGCACGTCATAGAGATACTCTGCAGGTACTCTTAAATTCTCAGGGCTCTGCTAGCCCGTATGTTTTGATCCATTTCCAAGCTCAGTTTCATGGCAGGTAGGAGACCTGGCCCTTCTCTTTGGCTTGCTCCATCAGTATGCTGGAGTGGTCAGTATTTTCCTAGTGGAGAAGAAAGGAGGCACAGAAGAAAAAAAAAAACATTCAGCACTGCCAACATGCAATACAAGAACAGACTTTGAGTTCGGGGAGCTAGAGTTAGAAAGGTGAGCCCGGGTGTCCAAGCAGAGTCAAAAGCAGTGTGCAAGGCTGTGTGACTGATGGAGAGAGATCTAATACAGGGGGAAGTTTGGGAAAAGCTTGAAAGAGACTGTGTTCATGGAAGGCTAAACTTTCTGCTTGAGGTAGAATCTATCTCAGTCCCCCTTTGTAGCGCAGCAGCTAATGTTGAAGCAATCCAGCAGCACCTCTTAGACAAAGACCAGACTCTCATCCTGAGCAAGAGTGTGAAGTATGCAATTTCTTAGCAATCAAAACTTCTTCACAGAAGTCATCAAAGGGTGTCTTTAATTAGCATCAGTCTCAGGTACTTTATCACTTCAGGACTGTTTATACTTCTTCCAATTTGTCAAAGCTGGATCTTTCTCTTGTGATTGTGCTGCTCTTAAGAAAATGTTTATGGAAGTGTAGTTTAGAAAACCCACAGCTTTTATTAGACCTGTGGGTACAGTTGAAGCCACAGGCTTTCTGCCTGGCATTAATACAAATTTTCATGTATCATGTGAAATATGGAGTTATTTGGCATTTTATTTTCCTACTTCCTGCATTCACATCTCAAACTGCAACAGCAGACACTTGGATGCACATGGGGGTGGGTGGGAAGGCTGGATTGTTTAAGGGAATATTTAAGCCTCTCATTGCTATCAAGTAACAGAAAAAAGCCCCAAAAAGGGTTAAAGAGGATACATGTACCCAGATTCAAAAGAGATTCCTCATCAAGGGAGAGAACTGGAGGTGCTGAACTCTGAAGATTTTGAATGATTTCCTTTATGGTTCTGCTTCTTCCATATTCATGTTAGAGAACTCTTCCTGAGCATCGCTGTTCCTACAGCACATTCAGGAGAACCTGAATGTGTTAGTTCTTGCAAATACATTTGTGGTTATCAACCCTTTATGCATTTTATCTCAAAGACTTCTTTTGCTTGAATAATAGCAAGTTGAAATGAAATGCTTCTGTACAGAGGAAGTACACTTACCATGCTCGCTTGAGGTCTTTTTCAGACCTCAAGAGACCTGTGGCCTCTCTGCCAACCCAACAGGTCCTGTAACTGTGCTGTAAACTGCAACTCCGTTTTAATAAAGAGATTACAGAAGTAGGCCTGGAGTAAGCCCACTAGGTGAGAAGCACGACAGCCAACCCCATTTGCAGCACTGTCTAACCACAGAGGGGTTTATGCATGAAATACTGCCTGTAACAAACACAGGGAAACGGTTTCTCATAAAGCTCCCTTAGGCCTTTATAAACCTCTCCAAAGAGCAGCTGTGTCTGAGGGGAAGATTTCCACATTCAGCTTTAGCATTCAGGGTGTTTCAAGACTGCCAAGTGAAGGTATGATGGTAGCTGCACTCTCTAGCTTCTGCAGCAGCTTCAGACCAGCTAGAATGACCAGCCATAATACTAGCAACAGAACACCAGAGGTTCGGTGCAGACTGGCACTTACACACTGCCACCACCTTCAGACATCTTCATGGTGCTCTTCCCCTGCACCGACATCAAAGTACACTTGTTCACAGTGTCCCCGACGCTAGGCACCAGTGAAACAGCACATTGAGGGCATGGTGATATGCAGCACTCATTATATTAGATGGCTACATTTAATAAACATGTGGCGATGAATAACTAATTCACCTCTTTCTGCTCCACTTGGAGCAGCCAGTCCAGGCTGTTTCACTTTGGTCATCGAACAGGAAATCTGATTGCCCACATAACACTGTCAGCTCCCACCAGGTGCTGTACTTGTTGACATGTAGGAGACCCCACCAAGCTGCCAACCCCCCTGTGCATGTTACTACAGGGATGACACACAGCCAGTCCAGGGTTTTGCACTTTACTATTTTAAAGCAATCCAGGCTTTAAAATTTATAAAATTCCTCTCTTCTTACTTGTACCTGCAAGTTTTAGAATCTCAGAATCATAGAATCATAGCATAGTTAGGGTTGGAAAGGACCTTAAGATCATCGAGTTCCAACCCCCCTGCCATGGGCAGGGACACCTCACACTAAACCATGCCACCCAAGGCTCTGTCTAACCTGGCCTTGAACACCACCAGCGATGAAGCATTCACAACTTCCCTGGGCAACCCATTCCAGTGCCTCACCACCCTCACAATAAAGAATTTCTTCCTCATATCCAATCTAAACTTCCCCTGTTTAAGTTTGAACCCATTACCCCTTGTCCTCTCACTACAGTCCCTAATGAAGAGTCCCTCCCCAGCACCCCTATAGGCCCCCTTCAGATACTGTTTACTCTTACTGCCCTTTTATTTTAAATTACTTTTATTTTTTTTCCCAGTAACATTAATCTTTGAAAGTGTTTTAAACTACATTAGTGCTGAGACAAAGTCTGTGCCCTCAACTGACCCATACAAGTGCTGCGGCTTCACTGGAGTTCATTAGCATTTCGGACAATGCTATTAGGCCTTTGTTATGAATACCATGACTAACTGCTAAATGCAGACCCACACGTTATGACCTGACTATATATAACCATCCTTTAATACCCTTGCAATGAGGGGACTGCATCAAGTGACCTGGGATATAAACTTCAGAGGAAGATGTAAAGGCTAGTCTGTGTATACAAAGGTCTAACAGATAATTAACACACAGGGGATAACCACCCAGTTTTGTTTCTGTTCCTTTCATTGCAGAGGTAGTCTCTCCTCTAACACAGGGCATGGGTTTATTTTCCAGCTCATTCTTTCATGTCCCATAAGAAAAATGGTGCTTTCCCAAGGAAACAAAATCAAATCCCATTTTACTAGGCTGACTGCACACTGCCATCAAGTGATGAATTCTTGTTCTGGGATCTGTATAGTGGTGAGTGTTACCATAGTGTCAGGATGCTGAATATTCACTGTAACTGTAGTCTTTATTATGAAGCTCGTGAAAAAACATCTCTACACAAGCCATATTTCACCTTCATGCCCAACTTCTGATGCCGGTGCTTTTACTTCTCTTTCTACCAAACTGTTCAGCATTGCTCTGCCACTGTGGCCAATTTGCCTATATTTGATGACTTTCAGAAGGCAAATGCAATAGAAAGTGCAAAAAAAACCAACCAACCAAACAAAAAACAAAACCATAAATTAAATCTCAGAGTTACTGAGATAAGAGCAAGCAGTTGGAATATATTGATGCTTTTCAATCTTGGCAACAACCAACTGAAGGAGGAAAAAAGGAACAGTATTGCTAACAGCTCAGCATTTTCAAGGTGCAAAGTAATTCCACAGCCTTAATTATTTCAGTGTATTGCTGGTCTGCCTTAAATGTATTTTCAGTTTTATTGTGGATTTCATTTTGTATGCACACAATGTTGTTTTGTAAAGGTAAGTTTGTAAATATTTCCTTTGTAAGTCTAATCACTCATGTGTACTGTTGTGAGTACCTGCTGTCCCCCATTGTTGTTACTATACTGCAGTATGTATGATCACCTACAGATGTAGTTTCCAGCTGTACATCTTCTGTCCTTGCATTCCTATAAATAGACTATACTAATAATTCGGTTTCTGGTCTTTTTTGATTAAATACAGTTGTTCAGAGAAGACCGGGTCAGTCTTATTTCACACATATGACAACCTGTCTGACACCTTGGGGACTCGAAGCTTGGGGATCACTTTATTCAGCTCACCTGTTTCATAGGGATCTCGGGAAACTAGAGCGAGGACTCTTGCTCCAGCCACCCCTTAGCCTTGCGGACACCGACCCGGGAACCACGCTGCCGTTTGGGCAGTCACGCCGAGCGCTGCGGGACAACGAAACCCTCGGGTCACATCAAACCCCCCCTGCAGCAGCAGTTTCTCCTTCCCAGTGGGAAGCGCGGGTGCTGCCCCGGACCAGCACCCCCCAAACGCGCCCGCGGCGCGGCCACCGAGAACCGAGGGGGAGCTGCGCCCCCTTCCGGGAGGGGAGGGCTCCGGGGCGCGAGAACACGCGGAATAGCGGTAGGGCAGGGCAAGCGGCACCCGGCGGGGTCAGCGCCGCGCTCCCCTCCTGCGCATGCGCACAGCGTGCTCCTCCCGTTTCCCCCCTTCCGTCATCTCCTGGCGCCGGTTCGGCGCGCAGCGGAATGGCGGCGGCGGGGCGCGTGGCGGGGGCGCTGCGCGAGGCGGGCTCCCTGCGGTTCGGTGACTTCGTGCTGAAGAGCGGCCGCGCCTCTCCCGTGTACATCGACCTGCGCGGCCTCGTGTCGCACCCGCGCCTCCTCCGGCAGGTGCCTCCTGCGGGCCCGGGTGTCTCCCCGCCTGTGGCGGGGCTGAGGGCCTCGTTTAGCTGAGGGAAGGCGGGAGGCGCGGGGCCCGCTGCATGCGGACGTTGTCTGCCCGCTCGCTATGGGGACAGCGGCTGCCCCCGGTCGTGTGGAGGAAAGAGTTTCTCATGCGTTTACATTGCTCCCCTCGGCAGTGCATTCGTTTGGTCGCGTTCACACCAGTCTGATTCCTTAAAGGAGCGTTTGGGTTTCTTTTCCAGGTTGCAGATCTTCTCTTTCAAGCAGCCAAAGATGCCGGTGTGCAGTATGACTGCGTGTGTGGTGTTCCATACACCGCGCTGCCGTTGGCCACAATTATCTGCGCAGAAAAGCAGGTTCCAATGCTTATACGGAGGAAGGAAGCAAAAGATTATGGTAAAACTTTAAAATCGAAAATTTGTATCTACTTCTTGTCTTGTTTGAGCAGTCTGTGGCTCTCTTATAAAATTTGCAGCATCTCCATCCCAATTTAAGTTACTGCTCCAGTGCAAAAAGCAGCTGCTTTTGCCCCTCAAACATACCTCCCACAGCACCCCAACCTGATAAGGCTCTCCCGGCTGGTTGCTGATAAGGCTGCATCTTGAATCCTTGCTGTAGTGTGTTTGCAAACTCTTGAGGAGGGGGATTGTTTCTTTGTCTATTGGGGTGGGTTTTGTTTGTGTCTTCTCTTTAGCAGCATATTTCCTCCCCCTTGGCACCACTAGCCCTCTTTTGGGTTACTGGCCTCTTCTGGAGACCAAGATACATAACTCAGTTTCTCTGATATGCTGAGAACAGTGACACATTTCACCCCCAAAGAGATTTTGAGTACTGACTACAAGAGGAGCCTCTCTAGTCTCTTCAGAAACCATTTATTTGCTTTTGGTGAAGGAAGGGGGAGAAAAGGCTGAAGTGTTCACCTACTGTAGCAACTGGATTTCTACATGTGACAAGACCTATGCTCTTCTTACAGTATTTAATTAGAAAGTATGCTTGTCAAAACATGTAACTCCTCTGTTCATGTGCCAGGCGTGTAAATGTTTGCTGTTCCTTTTTGTGAATGAAAAGTCAGTTGTGACAACAATTAACTGCCTGGCACAAGGTTTCTGGTGTCACATGTGTTGCAAAGCTGTACTAATTTTCTAGGCTGTCATGGTCTGAGCATCACACTCCCTGCATAATGTTCTCCTGCTGCTTGCTGCTTCCTGAAAAAGCATACATCCTTTGTTGTTGCCCCCCAGGAAGTCTTCCGTGGATGTGTGCCTGTTGTTGGTTAGGGCAGAGGCATTAGGGGCTCTACTTGTAATTGTTCTAACAGGCATATTAAGCACAGAATGCTGCCTGTGGAAAACAGGGAATATGCTGAAGAGCACCAATAACTTGGCAGCTTTAAAGACTTGCTAAATAACTGGAGAGAACAGTTTTGTAATTTGGAGCATTCAGTTCATGGCAGTACTAAATTGCTGTAGGCATCTTATCCAGAGATTTAAATTTGTGCAGTTAACCATGTCAGTTTTATTAATGGAACATAACTTCTGGAACCCGAAGCAATACTTTACTAACTTGGAGAAGTAACATCTTTATGAATTGAATTACAGATCAGTGACAGAGCTGTCACTGATAAGACCTGAGATAAATGGTATATCAGGTAATAACTAAAAAAATTACATCACCATGTTTACAGTGAATGTGAAATTCCTATTTTCTTGAAATCCAGTTCCATTGGACACTCAGGATATGCTGCAGTGTATTTTGAATAAATTGATCTTAACATTAGCATAACAAGTTAAAATTTGGATATTTTTGGGGGGTCTTTTAAAGTTTCTTCATTTAGTGGAGTGTTTGCTTTTTATTCTTAAGGTACTAAGCGGCTGGTAGAAGGCACGATTAATCCAGGAGAAACATGCTTGATCATTGAAGATGTGGTAACAAGTGGATCTAGTGTACTCGAAACTGCAGAAGTTCTTCGGAAAGAAGGATTGAAAGTCACAGATGCCGTAGTGCTGTTGGACAGGGAGCAGGGCGGGAAGGACAGGTTAGAGGAATGTGGAATTCACCTGCACTCTGTGGGCACATTGTCTGGGGTGTTGGAGATCCTCCAGCAGCAAGGAGAAGTGTCTGTTGAGATTGTTGAAAAGGTGAAGAAATTCATTCAGGGAAATGTGTTTGAGCCAGTGACTCAGAATGGTCCCGCTCCTGTGAAGAGGCTATGCACAGAGCTGAGCTTCAGCGCTCGTGCTGATCTGCCAGGGGTACACCCTATTGCAGCCAGGCTTCTCACGCTCATGGAAAAGAAGCAAACGAACTTGTGCTTTTCTGCTGATGTCACTAGCTCCAAAGAGCTGCTGCAGTTAGCTGCCACCCTGGGCCCCAGCATTTGTATCCTGAAGACTCATATAGACATCCTGAATGATTACACCCAAGAGGTAGTAAAGGAGTTAAGAACACTTGCAGATCGACACGAGTTCTTGATTTTTGAAGACAGGAAATTTGCAGACATTGGAAACACAGTGAAACATCAGTATGAAGGTGATTATCATCAGCCTTGATTTACTGTAACTTCACTGTTTGTGTAACTGCAGTGCTGGCATGGGTTGCCAGGACAGATTGTGGAATTTCCAGCCTTGGAGAAGACTCAAGGGGATGAGGTCCTGAGCAGCCAGATCTAGCTATGAAGTTAACCCTGCTCTAAGGGCATGACCTCCAAAGGTCCCTTCCCACCTAAACCTTTTTATGAATCTATGGTTGTGCTCAGTAAGTACTTTTGACTAGTTGTTTGCTGTGAGAAAACACAGTTTGGCTTCTTATGGCAGCCTGCTGTTTTATGCTTGTATGCTTGTTATGGCTGTCGTTCACTTCTGCATTTGCAACTGTAGAAGCCTTTTTTTCTGTTCCTCATCTCCCGAATTACCTGCATACTGTGTCAAAGGGTAGCACCTGTGATGGTGGATTTCTGGGTTCTCATGAACATCTTGGTGAGCATTAAAGGTGAGATGCTAAGAAGCATTTGTGAAAAGTAAAACAGAGATTACACTTTGTGATTATGCAGCTGTCAGAACTGTCTGAGACTGAACTCGTAACTGTCAAGCTTGAGTAGTAAAACTGTCTTCTAAAATGTGAATGATTAAGCATGCAGCTTGTTTTGTTTAGCTTGTGTTTCCTGTTTAATACATTACTAATCAGTCTTTGCCTATGTCTTTTATCCATGTTCTCAGGGGGTGTGTTTAGAATTGCATCCTGGTCAGACATCGTTAATGCCCATGTGGTTCCAGGCTCTGGAGTTGTGAAAGGTCTGAAGGAAGCAGGTCTTCCTCTCCAGCGTGGCTGTCTTCTGATTGCTGAGATGAGTTCCCAAGGGTCCCTTATAACTGCTGAATACACAAAAGCTGCAGTAAGTAGGTGGTCTTTTTTTGGGTTAAAAGCTTGTAAAGTGTTGTGACAGGGAGGTTTTATGGGCTTCTAATATTTGTACTTCCGAAAGTCTCTTCAGCTCTAACAGTTACAGTTGTGTTTGTTTTTTCTCCTTGGAGACTCAGAAATCTGACTGTGGTGGTTAAAGGTTGCAGCTGTAGGCTGGTCCTGGGAGGTGATCACAGTTCATTCTCTGAATTCTATTAGACATGCCAAGTTTGCTATTAACACTGATCCCCAGACCTATCCACCACCACCACCACCCGCCCACCTTTTTTCCTGAAGTGATATATTTCTAATTAGTTTTAATTCTTCATTCACTGTAGTATTTATAACATAGAAAAAAATAGTAACACTCATATTCCTGGCTGCAGGTGCAGCAAGATCAGTGAAGGGTGAGTCAGCTCTGGGTGACTTTATATTGGTAAAGTAAGAGCAGGTGTTTGATGCTGCTGCCTTATACAGCTTAATAACGTGTCAAAGGGTGGATGAGAAACACATTGCTAGTCAAGGTTAGTTTTGGGTATATCACTTGTAACTGTTTGCTGATCTGTTTCAGGTACAGATGGCTGAAGACAACTCTGATTTTGTTTTTGGATTCATATCTACATCTAGAGTTAGTAATAAACCAGAATTTCTTCACTTAACTCCAGGGGTGCAGCTGCAAACTGGAGGTAATGTCTTCTGAAACATTTATAGTCTGTCTGTAAGTACAGTAAGTGATCTAGCCTTCAGTGAAGAAGTGACTTCTGAAGAAAGTTTGATTGCTGATTCTCTGGTGTAAAGAGTCTCTGTTTGCCACCATTATGGGCTGCCTTCTGCATTTCTGGGTATGCTGGTCTGAAAGGCAGCCAGCAGACTACGCAGCTTTGTCCATGTGCTGAGGTCTGTGCATACTATAAAGCACAGTCCTTAAAACATGTGAAATGTCTTCAGATAGGTTACATATTCACATGCTCAGTAGAAGTAGAAGAAAAGGGTTTTGACAACTACAGAAGTTTGTTGGTGCTGATGTAGATGCAGCATGAATGAATTGGAAGTGTTTCACTGATGTGACAGGTGATCACTGAACCAGGTAGAGGTGATGTTTCTCTGCAATACTTAATTCTTACGAACCCTGAAGTGAAATTAATGGGCTTTTTTTGTGAATGTTTTGGGGTTTTGCCTGTTTTAAGCAAAGTGAAGGCTCATTTCAGTAATCCTGATCGATGCTTCTTTGCATAACTGTTCCATCTGTTGTGTCTGGTAAATCACTAAAAAGGAGGGTGCTGTCTGTTAAATTGTATCTGTGTAGCAGGGAGTTCACTAGTTGTAGTCGCAGTTTCTAGTTACATGTTTGGATTGTTAGGGTGGGAGCTGGAGCAGCATACCTGTTCTCCGTTCCAGCACCTCTTTGAAGATTTTTAGTTGATACACTTTTGTAAAACTAAAAAAAAAATGGTGTTTCTGTTTCAGGTGATAACCTTGGGCAGAAGTACCTAAGCCCTAAGGAAGTTATTGGCGAAAAAGGTTCGGATATCATTATTGTGGGACGTGGCATCTTGTCAGCTTCAGACCGTCTTCAAGAAGCAGAGACGTACAGAAAAGCAGCTTGGGAGAGCTACTTAAGCAGACTTGGTATTTGTGCAGAAGATTGAAAGCAGCCTGCTTTGCTACTCCATAAGCAAAGCTGATGGAGCTGCAATCATCATGAGACTTCCAGTTAAATATATAGACATTTCTGCCAGTAGAAAACTGCCCTTTTGGAGAGCTGTTACTAACTAAATTATTTTTAATTGTTACCACACAGATTAAGTTGTATGCACCATGGCTGTGGTTTTTAATGTTGGAAATGGCCAACCGTATCCTGGGCTGCATCAAAAGGAGCGTGACCAGCAGGTCGAAGGAGGTGATCCTGCCCCTTTACTCTGCTCTCGTGAGACCTCACTTGGAGTATTGTGTGCAGTTCTGGTGTCCTCAACATAAAAAGGACATGGAACTGTTAGAACAAGTGCAGAGGAGGGCCACGAAGATGATCAGGGGACTGGAGCACCTCTCGTATGAAGATAGGCTGAGAAAATTGGGGCTGTTCAGCCTGGAGAAGAGAAGGCTGCGTGGAGACCTCATAGCAGCCTTCCAATACCTGAAGGGGGCCTGTAGGGATGCTGGGGAGGGACTCTTCATTAGGGACTGTGGTGAGAGGACAAGGGGTAATGGGTTTAAACTTAAACAGGGGAAGTTTAGATTGGATCTGAGGAAGAAATTCTTTACTGTGAGGGTGGTGAGGCCCTGGAATGGGTTGCCCAGGGAGGTTGTGGATGCTTCATCCCCGGCAGCGTTCAAGGTGGGGTTGGACATAGCCTTGGATGGCATGGTTTAGTGTGAGGTGTCCCTGCCCATGGCAGGGGGGTTGGAACTCGATGATCTTGAGGTCCTTTCCAACCCTTACTATTCTATGATTCTGTGATTCTAATGTATGAAATCAAAACTTCATGCTCAATCATTAGCCTTAAAAGCTTTTCTCTGTTGAAAAACATTGTATGAAACACTCCAAGGGTATTTGGTTGGCTGTTGTTGCTTTTCTTTCTTTTCCTCGCCCTCAAATTCCTTCTGGCTATAGGAGCAGTATTTTAGTGTTCTTAATAAACTTCCATTGCAGACCTGACCTGCTGCCCCATCCTTGCAAGATTACTCAGCTCTGTTTCCAAGGAGTCTGGATGGGTCTTAATCCCACACTGTGAAATTGAATAATGTGGTGTTTAATAAATACTTTTGTTACTGTTTTCATTGGTCTGTAAGTCGTTCTTCTGTGGCAGTGTTAGATACCATTTTCAGAACCCCAGTATTACAAAAGTCACTGTAGTATGTGATTGCAGGAATTACTCATGATTCTGTTTACAGGAGTTACAAAAAATTTGTCAGAGCAACTGGTTGTGTGCTTAATTACAGTTAGAGGTGTTGATTCCTTTAATGAGAGGAAACTGTAGACTAGTGTTGTGGTTTAAGCCCCTCACGCAGTTCACTCACTCAGTTCCCCCTCTTTCTTCCCCCAGTCCCAGGGGGATGGGGAGGAGAATCAAAAGAATGCAACTCCCACAGGTTGAGGTAAGAACAGTTCAGTAACTAAGGTATAACACAAATCACTACTGCTACCACCAATAATAATAATGGTGAGGGAAATACGAGGAAAGAGAATACGACTGCTCAGCGCCCGATACCAAGCCCGACCCAGTAGGAAACCCCAACCCTTCCGGGTCTCTGCCCTCCGTTTTTACATCCTGGGCATGACGTGCTGTGGTATGGAATACCTCTTTGGTCAGTTTGGGTCAGGTGGCATGCCTCCACTTCCTCCTGGCTTCCCCTCCTCCCTGGCAGAGCATGAGACTCAGAAAATCCTTGGTCAAACCAAACATTCTAAGCAGTAACTGAAAACATGGGTGTTATCAGCGCTGTTTCCAGGCTGAAAGTCAAAAACACAGTGCTGCACCAGCTGCTAAGAAGGAGAAAAATGACTGCTGCTGCTGAACCCAGGACAACTAGGAACAACTGTCTGTAGTGAGAAATGTGTGGGTTTTTTTTTTTTTTTTGCATTAGTACTTGCTCTTCACTGAGCCTTTCGAGATAAATCTGAGTTACGCTGAAGTTCACAAAGTTTTTGTTGAGTGTTGGTTGGATTTAATCTATGCAGAGTGTGTAAGAAGAAGGGATGAAGACTTGGTGGTCTTAAACTTGGCCTTAGGCTTCTTGTATTTTTGACATTGTGGTCTGTAGGCAGTCAGGCTTCAGAAACAAAGAACTGAGTGACTTCCTTGCTGTTTGTGTTGGAGATGATGACTTTACCCTTACATATTTCCTATGCCCTGGAGGTGTGCTTCCATTCATTTTGATGATGAGGCTGCTTATGGGGCCTAGGAGTTGGTTAGTGTATTTAGTGTGGAGAGAATATTAAAACTTACTCTATGTGTATGTGGTTTGTTTTCCCTTCAAGCTACCATTTCCTGCAATAGTTGTCTTGTGTATCATAGTTTACAGCTGGAGAACTCCATCCAGGGAAGATAGAGGCTCTTCTGGCCGCCTTTCGCAGCTAGAAAACGATGAGTGTTGTATCTTGTGCAGCCACCCTGCAACAGTCGTGAGTCTTGGTACTTGATATCAACGTCTGAGACGTTCCGGTCCTTCAAGTGAAGGGAGGATTTTGAATTTGTTTACTGTCTCATCTGTCTAGTGGCCTTGAGGCCTGTAGCAGAAACAGAACTTTCTTAAACTGTTCTGCAGAAAATCACTTGTTCCACCAGAGGGAGCTGAGATCCTATTAGGTGCAATCGACATCCTCTCTCTTTTACAGCTAATAATTTCCAGTGATGAAGGTATGCTGAAGCAGGTATCCTTAGGATGAAAATCTGTCTAGTTTTCAACAAGTCACACCCATTTAAAACAGTAGAGTTGGCCAGAATGCTCCCTTGGGCTGGAGTTCAGCACTGTGTTGTTGTAGGGTCACTGTTACGGTGCAAGCAGAATTTTGTGAGTTTGGTATTTTCCACTAATTGTGCTGGATCCATGTGTTAAGCAGGTGGCTGACATCCACGCAGCCAAACCCCTGAGCAGACTCTTTAGAGAGCTAGTTTATCAGGCCTTTACCTAGAAAAATAGCCACTGTATTTGGAGAGATAGATGTGATTTAATATCCAGTCACTTAGAGGATATGTGCTACTAATTTTCTTCACAAAATAAGTTCTGGGGAACAGATCAATTGGAAGACTTTAATTTCACAGTCCTTCATTGTGCACTCAGTAAATCATCCAGAAAGAGCTGTATTCTGGTGCTTCATTTGACACCGATGTTGCAAACATTTCAACTAGTGAAACAAAAACATGTTACCTCCTATATGCGTTCTTCTGTCAGAACGATTATAGAAAACAAGTGTGTGCACTTCCTTTGAGGCACCTGAAAGTGATTAAAAGTCCATTTCAAATTAAGAACAAATGTTAATTTCCTTGCTTGCTCCTGCTGCTCACATTCATCGCATGGTTCCTGCTGTTGGTCCCAACTGTTCCTAACATGGGAACTAGGTCACAATTTACAAAACTCATTTGCATCATAATATATGAATCTGAAAGTCTTGCAGCTCATTCTCTGATCTGATTGAGTCTGGGGTAGAGGCATAAGGCTATATTTAAATTGCTAGGTTATCACATGGTTTGTATTATCTGCCGAGTAGGCATTTATATGAAATTGTGATCCTTAATCCACCCTGGAGTATGATTGCAACAAAATGAAAGGTTATCTATCGTGCTTTTCATAGTGAAATAAGACTGATCAAGTGTTGTCAGTGCTGGCAGCAGAAGGAAGGCTGACTTACTGCTTTTTCAAAGCAGCGTAGCAGGGACTGTGTGAGACACCAGCACAAGCTGGAACCAGTAAGGAATTGTTATGTAGTTTTTGATATTTGTATGTAAAGTTCACTCGATCTCTCTGAGGTTGTGGGTTATCTGTCTAGCATAAGGAGTGCTGTGTCAAGAGAGCCCAGCCTGGACATTTCAGTTAATGTAACTGCTTAAGTACAGTGCTTTACTCAGACTTAAAATTCTTGAAAAATTCTTGATAAACCCAGCACTGAATTAAATAAAGGTTAATTTTTTTTGTGCTTAAAAGCATTTGTACGTCACGGTGTCAACATTGCAATAATTGACAGGTCATGCTGTAGTTTCATTAGCCTTTTCTATGGAAAGTTTACTCAAGACTTAATCCCAGAAAAATAACTGAATCACTTCCCTTTATGTGGAAAGCCTGTTGCTGTGGATTTTTTTAGCAAGTGACACAAACATTGCATTTAGGGAACAGGGCGAATGAATGTGAAACACCCAGAGGAATTTTCTTTCCAGATCTGAGTTTTGGAGGCCACTGTCTCAGGGAAATGCTCGGGTTTGGAAGTCTTATAACTGGACTGTGGGGTAGACAGGCTGGATGTTTTGTTTGTTTGGAATCACTCTATTGGTTCTTGGTCAGTCTGTACCACAGTGACAAGTACAGCTTCATGTTTGAATGATGCAGCAAATTAAAACTCAGCCTGCTCCAGCTTCATGTTTTCCTCTACCTCTTTTGGTAGGTGTTTGCAGGCTGGGAGCAGTGACCATGCATGCATGTCAGGGTTAGCTTTGTCCTCAGTCATGGTTCTGTTTCTACATGATCCATGTTCTCCTCTGAACATTTTTTCATAAGCTGATGCTATCCACAGTCAGGCTGCGAAAATGCAGGGTTGTAGATGGAGGCTGGAATGTATAGAGAACAGGAGAAAGTCCAAGAAAGGCTCTAACTATGAAGTTCTTGCTTATGGCATGGCCTCCTGAGCAGAAGCGTGATGATATGCCGTAGGTTGTGTTTAGCCCAAATAGATATTGCAGAAGGAGAAGCCAAACCAGTGCCGTCACTTTTGATCTGTTCCTGAACAACTAATAGCAGCTATATAAAAGAGAGTTTACAAACGGGACTTTTTAGATGGGGAAATTCTGCAGTGTTCCCTGCAGCTGATAATTTCTGCTTTGCTGAGAGGTATACTTTCAGGCTGATGATGGGAGCAGCCACAAAGGCGACTGGATTATAAGGGGGAAAATATTGAACAGAAGAAGTCATCTGCTCAAAAAAATGAAGAGAGAAAATGCCTGCCAGCCTGGGAACCAGAAGCGTCCTTGAGGAGTGCAGCTGGCATGTTTGAAGTGCTGCTGAATACCAAGAAACCAGAGGTATCCTGTGATACCATCGATGCAAAGCACAAAACCAAGGAACTGTAACAACAGCTTATCATCTGGGAAGGTGAAAAAAGCCAGTCTGGAAAAGGAGGGAAACATCCTGAGAAAGGAAGAATCAGTAACTGTATTGGTTGTTCTAACTCACAGAGCAGAAAAGCAGTCTGATAAAGCAAAAATTGGTCCGAGAGAATAGAAAACATCACCAGTTAGTGGCTGTGCCAGGTGAAAACCAGAAATTAGCAGCATCTATTGGCTGTTTTGAGGGTTGGTGTCCTACACCCCTTTATGTCTCCGTGACATAAAAAGGACTTACTTTTTACCCAAAATGGAGACTCTTTCCCACACACAAACCCCTTTTCTCCATGAGATTTCCTCAGCAGAGCAGACCCTCACCGGGGACACCAGGCTGACTCTGGGCTTCATCACGCAGATCATTGTACAAGTGAGACTTCTTCTTTTGTCAACTGGCCCCGCTGCTTGGATCAGTTTAATGAGGACTTGGTACTGGTAACATTTTTAAATACATTTATATATATGTATATAGAAAGTCTGCATGTTAGTAATTACTGATAAGTATATTTGGTGCTTTACTAGTCTTAATTCTGCAGTAATTTGTAATATTGAAACATAGACTTGCTGCTCATATTGATTGCTGCTGCTGTGCACATATATATTTGCTTTCTGGAAGCTAGCTGTAGTATAGGTATACTTGTTTTGCCAATCATAACTATACTTGCCTTGATAGTAGTAAACTGTAATGAAGTAAAGAACACAAGTAATAAATTCTCTGTCTTTGTGCATGACAGAGCCCAGCAGGGCAGGTAACGGAACTGTGCTGTGGTATTAATTGGTTCCAGGAGTGGAGTTCTGTGGTAGACAGGTCACAGATGCTCAGGAGGAGGCAGCAGAAGAACAGTGAAAAAGGCAAGAGGCTAAGAGGTAGAAAACCCCTCAATGGGACAGGGATTGGGTGTCTGGGAATTGTTTGAATTGGGAAATGCTGTGAGCAGAATTTCAGAAGTGACTCAGGATGCTCATAAATGCAGGACAGAAGGTGGCCAGGGGGCCTTCACCAGGCTTCTCATGGAGGCATTGGCAGCCATGGGTGCTTTGTTTAACACTGTTCGGCAGGAACTGGAAGCTTTGTGGTGAGCTAAAGATGCAGAAGCACAAGCAGTTGCCTTTGAATCCTATAGTTTTGTTACAAACCAATTAGACAAATACAAATAAGCCTCAGACCTCTGGCTGTATGACAAATAGAGCAAGAGCCTACGCGCCTGGTCTCAGAGAGCGGATCACTGAAAGTGGATAATGAGGAGGAGGGCTTTAATTCTGGCGGCGAGTCTCCTACTCCCACTTCATTACCCAAGCATCATCCAGATACTGCAGGCTCCTTGTACCCCAGCATTAAAACTTTGCCGGTACAACCCCCCGCTCCTGCCAGAGAGCAGGGAACCCCCCTGCTGCCTGGGGTCATGGTGACCGCTACAAATGTTAATGCTGAACAGCTAAGGCAGCTGTCCTTGCTGCACAGCACAAAGCCCCATGAGGACTGGGTGGGATGGATGGTGTGGTGCTAGCAGCTGGGGACTGGAACTGTGATCCTTAGTCAGACTGAAGCCAGACAAATAGCTCTGGAAGGAAGATTATTTCTCCTAAGTCCCGACGCAGAGGCTGGAGCGAATATGTTTCCCTGTTATCTGTAATAATACATGCTACTAGAAAAACACTGGGATCAAGGAGATATCTCCCTCCCCCTCCCTCAAGTAATCCTGATGTAGTACTCTTGCAAAGTGCAGAAGGGGGAGTGGAGGTGGGACAGAACATGGACAGACAGAAAAGTCTTGGCCTTAATTTTATGCCACAAAACCTGGGACTGGAACACCATAGTAGCCCAAAGGCTGCAAAATTGGACAGCCCATATAGGGAGACAGTAAGGACAGGGAAGCACCCCAAAGCAATAATCTGTAAAAGGGAAGGTTGGGTCAGGATTGTCCAGATGTTAGAAGAAGGTCAGAGTAATAAGAATAAGGGACAAAATGCTCGAGATACTGAAATTAATCAATTTGACACAGAGAGACTTCACCCCACACACACTTCACCCCAGCAAACAGGAACATGATCTGGAATGGAGAATTTTATGGGATCTCCTGTGCAGAATAGGATTCACAGCAGGTCAGTTAGAGGGGGTGCCCCTGTTCATCTTGCACAGACTGTGGGATAATCACGATGGGGGCAGCACCAGCAGCCCATGGGGAGCCCATGGGGACCGGGTGGTGTTATCCCCTCAAATTCCCTCATCCCAAACAACCTTGTTCTGTCCAGTCTCCCAAACTCACTACCCAAAAAGAAGTAGAGGAGCTCCTATCATCACCCAGGGAGTCCCAGTGACACCTTCCAGGTGTCCACAATTTTTGGAATTATTATTAACAACACCCTTGTATACCATTAATAGTGAATGGCAAATACAGTCTCTTTTCCTATGGATGCAGGAGTCTCAATATCAGCTTATTAAAGCAGAGGATGGCCCTGGGTTAATTCAGAAATCTCAAGCAAGGGTTTCTACAGCAGTGATTATTCAGAAAAGATGAGAACTCCCCAGGGCCAGGATAAACTTGGCTCTGCCTGGTGGAATGATACTGAGACCCATAGTAGCAGTAGAGCTCTTAAGTATTTTGGGTACGGAGGTATTAAAATCCCAGACTTTCAACAATTCATGTGACTCCCAGGTACCAAGCACTCAGACCCACAACTCTGTAATTTCTATCGATAAAATACCTCTTGTGGAGGCTGTTGCTTTTCTGTTACAGACAGCACCCAAGTTACCTAAAACTTCCTTCACCCATGTATGACAGTGTGACTGCTCATCTCACAGTTGGACACCTTTCCCAGAAGGGTGCTGTGAGGGACAGTATCAGAAGTCCTACTAAAATCCAGAAAAGCTACATCCACCGCCTTCCCTTCATCCACTAGCTTGGTGACCTTATCAAATTAGTTAAACAGGGCTTTCTCATCATAAACCAATGTTGACTGTGCCTGATGATTGCATTGTTCTTTAAATACCTTTTGATAGTATCCAGTATAATTTTCTCCATGATTTTTCCAGGAATTAAGGTTAGACTAACAGGTCTGTAGTTTCCTGGGTCTTCCCTCTTGCCGTTTTTGTAGATTGGAATAATATTGACTAGTTTCCAGTCAGCAAGGACCATTCCAGACTCCAAAGATCTTTGGTAGCTGATCAAAAGGAGTCCTGTCGTAACATCCACTAGCTCCTTTAGTGCTGTGGGATGAATCCCATGAGGCCCCATGGACTTGTGAACATTCAGCTGATGGAGCTCATTCCTGGCAATTTCAGTGTCCACAAATAGAAAGTCACTGTTCCTGCACTCGTGGTCCTTCAGCCAAAGGTCTATCAGTATTATTGAAGACTGAGGGGGGGAGGAGAGGGGGAGAAGCATTGTATGCCTCCATTTTTTCTTCATTCCTATTAGTCAGATGGCCATCTTCAATAACTATTGGTCCATATAATGTTTTGTTTAGGCCTACTCTTGCTACTAATGTACATTAAAAAGCCCTTCATGTTTTCCGACAGAGCATTGGCTAGTTTTCGGTTCAAAGCTCTAACTGAACTTGGCCTTTTGCATCTTCTCCCTTTACACAGTTATCATGCCTGTGTAATCTTCCTGCGAGATCTGACCTTGCTTGACCTTGGCTAGAGGCCAGGTGCCTACCAGATTGCTCTATTACTCCCATTGGCAGGACAGGAAGCAGAGGGAGAAACTAAGGTGGAAAAACCTGCATGGGTCAAGACAAAGACAGTTCAATAAAGCAAAAGCAAAAGTTGCATGAAAAAGCAAAGGAAAACATATTATTTTATTCCCATTGGCAGGCGATGTCCGGCCACTTCCTGGGAAGCAGAGCTTCAGTACGCATGGCAGCTGCTCTGGAAGACAAATGTAAGTAACACACACTACCCTTTCCTCCCTCTTCGTCTTAGCTTTTATTGCTGAGCAGATGCCACATGGTATGAAATATCCCTTTGGTCAGTTTGGGTCAGCTGTCCTGGCTGTGTCTCCTCCCAGGATCTTGCCCACCCCCAGCCTACTGGTGAGTGGGTATGTTGGAGAGACAGCCTTGATGCTGCGCAAGTATGGCCCAGCAGTGGCCAAACGCTGGTGACTTATCGCCACCTTTCTAGCCACTACTGCAAAGCACAGCACTATGAGGGCTGCTATGGAGAAAATTAACTCCATCTCAGCTGGACCCAATACAATTTCCACCCCTTATTCCATGCATTCACATTATGTTTAGGTCACACATTATATCTTCTAAACATTCCGTTGTATTTAATTCTCATTACTGAAATCTCTTCTTACCAACACTTACAACTTGAACTACATAGAATCATAGAATGGTTTGGCTTGGAAAGGATCATCTAGTTCCAACCCCCTGCCATCGACAGGAACACCTTCCACTAGACCAGGTTGCTTCAAGCCCCATCCAACCTGGCCTTGAACACCACCAGGGATGGGAAAGCCACAGCTTCTCTGGGCAACCTGCTCCAGTGTCTCACCACCCTCACAGTGAAAAACTTGCTTCCTGATATCCAACCTGAATTTCTCCTGTTCAAGTTTTATCCCATCATCACCTCTCATCCTATCTTTACAGTCCCTGATGAAGAATAGCTCTCCAGCATCCTTGTAGGCCCCAGCATCAGATACTGGAAGGCTGCTATGAGGTCTCCAGGCTATTGGGAGAACTGGCTACCCTGGATTTGGAGAAGGCTGATGTTCTTAATGACTTCTTTGCCTCAGTCTTCACTGGCAAATGCTCTGACCACACCATCCAAGTCTTGGAAGGCAGATGCAGGGACAGTGAGAATGAAGACCCTGGGCCCACTGTAGGAGAGGATCTGGTTCGAGACCACCTTAAGAACCTGAACATGCACAAGTCCATGGCACCTGATGAAATCCATCCGTGGGTCCTGAAGGAGCTGGCAAATGAAGTTGCTAAGCCACTGTAAATCACATTTGAAAAATCATGGCAGTCAGGTGAAGTTCCCAACAACTGGAAAAAGGGAAATATAACCCCCATTTTCAAGAAGGGGAAGTCCACCACTAAGCCATGAACTCAAGTGCCACATCTACACATCTTTTAATTGCCTCCAGGGACTGTGTCTCCACCACTTCCTTGGACATCCTGTTCCAATGCTTGATAACCCTTTTGGTGAAAAAGTATTTCCTAATATTCGATCAAAACCTCCCTTGCTACAACTGGAGGCTATTTTCAAATAATAATTACTGATAAGTGTATTCACTGCTTTACTAGTGGTAATTCTGTAATAACTTGTAAAATTGAAATATATACCTGCTAATGATATTCATTGCTGCTAATATTGAATTTTTCTGCTGTCAACTTATATATATTTGCTTGTGCTGGTTTTGGCTGGAATACAGTTAATTTTCTTCATAGTAGCTAGTATGGAGCTTTTGCTTTACCTATTAAACTGTCTTTATCTCAACACATGAGTTTTCTTACTTTCACCCTTTTGATTCTCTCCCCCATCCCACCAAGGGGGAGTGAGTGAGTGGCTGAGTGGTGCTTAGTTGCCAGCTGGGGTTAAACCATGACAGCTTTTTGGTAGCAGTTTCTAGTATAGATATACTTGTTTTGTTAATTGTAAGTATACTTGCCTTGATAGTGGTGATCTTTAGTAAAATGCAATGAAGTAATTTAGGAGATAAAGCCTCCATGTCCTTGTGTATAGAATCATAGAATAGTTAGGGTTGGAAAGGACCTTAAGATCATCTAGTTCCAACCCCCCTTCCATGGGCAGGGACACCTCACACTAAACCATGCCACCCAAGGCTCTGTCTAACCCGGCCTTGAACACCACCAGTGATGGAGCATTCACAACTTCCCTGGGCAACCCATTCCAGGGCCTCACCACCCTTACAGTAAAGAATTTCTTCCTCATATCCAATCTAAACTTCCCCTAAGTTTGAACCCGTTACCCCTTGTCCTCTCACCACAGTCCCTAATGAAGAGTCCATCCCCAGCATCCCTATAGGCCCCCTTCAGATATTGGAAGACTGCTATGAGGTCTCCACGCAGCCTTCTCTTCTCCAGGCTGAACAGCCCCAACTTTCTCAGCCTATCTTCATATGGGAGGTGCTCCAGTCCCCTGATCATCCTCGTGGCCCTCCTCTGGACTTGTCCCAACAATTCCATATCCTTTTTATGTTCAGGACACACATGCACCAAACTAAGGTTTAGGAATGCTGCTAGAAACTAAGTAACAATGTATTAAGAAAAAGTGATATGTTTATTGAAACCTGGAGGAAATCTAACTTCCAAATCCTAAGGGAAAAGCATTCTTTACTAAACAATTAAATACTTACTTCAATAGGGGTAGATTCAGGTACTTCATGTAAAATCACAATACAGTGATTCTGATTTGGCCCGACTTTTTCTCCCTTCTCATCCACCTGGACTAAAGGCAATGATCTCAGCACTTTGATATAGCGCAGTTCCATGAACCCATGGTTGCAATCTTTGTCCAACCCCCAGGCTAGGTAACCCTTCTATGTCATGAGAGCCAACTGGAGCAGTTTCTGTTGGGCAGAGTCCAGGGGACACCAGCACTAAACAGTGGGCATGGAGAAAGGGACAGGATGAAATAAACCCCTGTGTCTCTGCTGTATTGTTTTGTTTGGCTTTTGGTAGGCTGGCAGTGAATATGAGGTGGAGGAACAAAAGTCAATTCCAGTTCAACATGTGTTCTGATATGGAGATGATATTGGGATATAAGGGCCAGGAGATGCTGCTGGGCTGCAGATGGAGTCAGTTACCTCCTCTGGTATTTCCTGCCAGGCATCTTGGTGACCCCTTCAAAACACTACGTGCTTCACTTTCCACATGGCTGCAGAAATGCAAGGTTAAACAGGCTCAAGAGTGTGGGGCATTCATCTTCAAGAGCTTGGTCTTCGCCTTCAGCTATGGAGCACCTTCTCACTCCACCATAAGGGGCAAACGGGATACAAAGAGGGCATGCCTCACTCTGGTTTGTATTACAGTAAAGGGTTACAGTGTACCTCCACAACAGACAAAGCAAATAATGCTGCCATTGGTCTCAACTTTTCCCATGGCACGATATGATGCTTTCTCCCCCAGAAACACCAGCAGCACAGGGAAAACATGCTGGCAAACCCCACTCCCAGTGGCCATGCAGCAGCAGCCGCCAGCTGTGGAGGAGTTGATGTTGCAATGGCATCCGGATTCCAGCTTGGCCAGACAAAGCACTGACATTTTTCCATCACATGTGACCAACTGATGCCTTTTGATGGAGTTTTCATTCAGGAATGCTAGCTGTGGTCAGGCTGCCTCTATTTAGAGACACAAATGAACTGCTGCTGACTGAAATACACCATTCCCATGACTGTGCTTGACACTAACCTTGCAAGGGTAAAGGCAGATCTGCTTACACAGTAAAGCAAAGCTTTCTTGCTCTTAGCATCACTTCCTCTTTTTTTCTTTAGAAGCAACTTGTGGAGAAGCTTCCTGGCCCAGCACCACATGCAGCAGGATGCTCTCCACTGACAGCATCAACCCTGTTCCCATCTTTTTGCACACTGGCTTAGGTGCCTGGCCTGTGACTTATACTGGTCTCTCAGGACTAACTGGGGAATGCCATAGCAGAATGGTAATCTGCAAGGGAAAGGGTGGCAGTGAGGCACTGCCTGTCCCTTTCCTTTCAGAATGCAAGGAAATAAAGCAAAGGAGTGGTTTTGTTTTCAAACTGCTCTGTCCCTTATGAATTTAGAGCAGCAAAGCTGTGTTCAGAGATTGTTGCTTTGGGTGGCAAAGCTGGTTTGAAACAGTCCTGGCCTCCTTTTCCCTCCACTTCCCTTCCTGCTCCCCCTTTCCATGCCTGGGGCAGCACAGCTGGTGTGAAGCAGTCACTTCTACCAAGTCAAATTGCTCTGTTTACTTGTGCTGATTATGTTTTGACTGTTTACAATTATTTCTTTTGTGATAGTAATGAAATCTATCTTGCCAGCCTGGCAGTAGGCAGTGGAATGGTCACAAAAACTGAATGTGCCCCACGGATGCTCCTTCCCAGTGCTAGTTCAGTACACAACATCTCAGCCTGCAAACTTTAGCCTGTACTTTAATACTATGTAGGAAATATACCCTCCTCCCCTGCTAGGGCAGATTTAGTGGAATCAAGTGGGAAGAAAAAGTACAGGTTTCATTTGGTTTGGGTTTTGGGTTTTTTACCTCAACCTGATCAGCACCGATGCTGCTGATGTGCCACTCGCTGTGCTCCTAATATTCCCCAGTTTGAGCTATTTTTAGTGTGGCCTGCTGCATTTCTTCAGTGCTGCTGGTAGGAGCAGGGGGGACCATAAGGTTCTTGAAGGAGAGCTGTTTATACTGAGCAAATAACAGCTTCTGTTTATAGAGGCAAAACCAAATAAAGTAAAAAAAACCCGGAAGGATGGGCCCATGGCCCTTTTCCAATGAGAAGAGCAAGTCAAAACAATGAACACCATTTGTTTTTGCTTCTCCCTGGCAAGCTTCCTTCAGCTGAGCATTGCATGATCTGTTCAGGGCAAAGAGACAAGAAAAAAAACAAAATAAAGGGAAAAAAAAATAAAAGCAGCAGTAGCAATTGCTCCAGCTTCTCTCTCCTGCCGGACAATGCAGCCCCACTGCAGACTGTGTAGGTCTAAAACTGCAGCTGTCAGCCAGGGTAACCCAAACTCCAGCTCCAGAGCAAAACACATGTGGCTGGGGGAACAGTTCGGGGGGGGGGGGAACCAACAAACCAAAGCAGAATGCATGTTGTGAAGCAACAACACTGGGTTTTATCCAGCCCCCGTTCCAGCCAAAAGCTCTGGGCTTCCCTGCTTTTCCAGCTGGGCTCCACTAGACCCCACAGCAGTAGTCTTCTGGTAAAAAGTCAGAGGTCCGGATGAGGTGCTGTGTGCTCCCAGCTGCCCTCCTGCAGGCACCCAGACCAGACGCTTCCTTGCACATCCCAAGGAATGGTGTTTAATTTAGTTTCCTCAGCTTAAACTCCCATCTCCCTTGGGCTCGCACCAGCTTCCTGTCTGTTTAACACCTCCGGCACAGAGCAGGAGCTCCTGGCACTCCCAGCCCTGGGTCACCACCAGGGTATTTAATCAACATACCTTCTGCAGCCGTCACTGCGGCTCCATCTCCTATTTTTATAGCCATGCTTTGACTGATAAGGCTCTATTAATAAAACAATCAGTCAGCACCACTGTTGCTTGCAGCAGCAAGCCTCAGTTTTGGTGGGAGGCTTAGGAAGGAAACAATGAATTCTACTTACAGCATCATATATGCACAATAGTTTTATTTTGTTTTTTATATAAAAAAATTCCTAAAGACTGCAGAACTCCTGTATCCTAATTTCTTACACAAATGCTTCCAACACCCTCTTCTTTTTAAGCTAATTTCCCCCTAACAACTTGCAATGGCATGGGTTCCCCTGATTCTTGACCTAGTCACCCTTTCTAAAGGGATATGTCTAAAGCTGCAATATGGCACTTGGTTGACTTAGTTGGCAGGTTTAATATATCCAGAAAGCTGGGGTATGGAGTCGTATGCGGTTCAGAGTCCATCAGCATAGGCAGGGAGCCTGCCTTTGCATCCGTGCCTCCAGAATGAACCAGACTTTTCTCCTTACTGTGCAAATAACAGGCTCTGGTCATCGACCAGTCTGTTGTAAGGGATTCTCCACCCTGAAGAGGATCCCATCTTCAAGTGGGGAAGCAGCACGTACAGTCAAGCAATTGTCCTCAGCAGTCTCAGGCACCAAGACCCGATCAGTCAACTGTACCGTTGTAAGACTTGTTGAGCTTGTTGAACGTGAACTCTACATTATGTGTGGAAATAGGCTTTCGGTAGAGAGGATTGGATGCCTTTGGGAGAAATAAGCAGACAAAAAGAACAAAGATGAGCAACAAATTCCATATCTGGTTAAAATGTATCCAATCCCCCCTTCATTTGCTAGTTAATTTGACTGAAATGTGCATTCAGATCCAAAAGCAGTACTGTTTTTCCATAGTTTGCCTATCAGACCCACCTTCTGTCCTGTCTGCAGGCACAGGTAATATCCTCACATGCTGAGCAAACCCCACCTCAAGACTCCCAGAAGGGCTCCATCATCGACCACACCAACCTGGCTGCCACCAGTTGGAGCCTGGTCCCCCCTCCCCTACCTCCTTCAGCCCTTCAGTACTGCTGAGAAATACATGATGAAACCAAAGGCTGAGTATAATTTTGCAGAGTATTTGTAACTTGCCAAGGGGAAGGGCAGTGGAACATGCCAGACCCTGAAGCCCTGCTGCAGGGCATAAGCACCCACATCCTCCACACCTGACACCGTTCTCCATCACTGCAGAGCCGTTTGCTGCTGGTGCACCCCAGTAGCCCTCTGATACACTAGCAGCACCCCTACCCTGGGCTCACCATTTCATATCTGGCCCGGGAACGTTCACTCTGGAATCGGTCGAACTCCCTCCTGTCGTGAATGGTGACTAGCAGCTTCCAGAGCCCCAGCAGGATGATGCCGATCAGGACCACACTGCCGATCACTGCCAGCACAATCGTCACGGCGCTGGGGGCAGAACTGCATGCTGTTAACAAGGGAAAGGAGGTAATTAGCCCTGGTGCAAGTGAATTCTGGATCAGAATACCAGGATGTAAGGACCTGGATGGCAGCCACTGAGTAAATGGCCTCAGGGCAGCCCTAGCAGCAGTGACTAAATTAAAAGAAGCAACAGCCCTTTCTAAAACCAAGAGGACATTTTTTAATTAAAAAATTCCTGGCTAGAGGCAGGTCAAGGCACAGCTCTCACGGATGTCACTGGGATGTCACACAGTGCTTCGGGGAAGAGCAGTGTTGCAGTGCCACCGTCCAACAGTGACGCCTGGTTTTAATGCCAGGTGACCCATGTGGGACACAGAGGATTAGGGTGCCTCTGGCAAAAGCCAGCTCGTCTTCTGGCCCACATGGATACAGGTGATCTCTAGGCACTTTAAATAAGTACATCACAGCCAGCTAATCAACTCATCTTTCAACTAAGTGCAAGCTGCAGCACCAGTTAAATAAAACGTGGTATCTCAGTCTTTCCTGTACTGGCCTGTGCCTCTGAGGACCAGAGGAGATCACAGGAAGCTGCTGCTGGGTGCTTGCCAGTTTGTCCTACAACACTACGTGCGGTTTGCTTTGGGAAACTGCATTGCACATGACTAAAATAACACTGGGAAACACAGCTGTTTGCGGCAGCCAGGGCACAGGGGCACAAACACAGCCCTTACACTGCCTGGACCAGAGCCAGCACTTTGGCAATGCAGAAATCCATAGGTAGTGTGGAGCTTTCCTAACATCCTGACTTAACCAGCAGCATCACGCTCTCCCTTCAGATATTTTTCTCCAGTGGCTGTATCACCAAACCAGTACATGGCATGTTTTTTGCTACATAAATAGGCTGGGTTTAATTTCAGCATCCCAGGCTCGCAGAAAGCCCTTCAGCCACTTGCTAGCAATGATGGCAGCTCAGGTGCATATTTCACTCTGAGCCCTTTTTTCACTGTGAGCATTTGGATCTGGGTTTTAGCACTGTAAACCATGTTACTTTAAATCATCCTAGTTCATCTGCTCATACGTGCCTTCATGCAGCCAGTGAAAACAACTTTTCCACAAACCTCCAGGCTCCCCACCAGCCCATCACGTCTCCCAGAGCACCCTGTGCTATTAAAAGCAAACCCAAGGGAGAATCAACCTGGCTCTTTGAGGACGGTGAGGTGGGATTTCCCACTGGCAAGCTCCAAGTAGGTGAACTTCATAACGCAGTTATTCACTGGGTAGGCGCAGAGAATCGCATTCGGGTCATCTGTTTCTGGAATCACAGAATCACAGAATCACAGAATAGTAAGGGCTGGAAAGGACCTCAAGATCATCGAGTTCCAACCCCCCCGCCATGGGCAGGGACACCTCCCACTAAACCATGCCATCTAAGGCTATGTCCAACCCCACCTTGAACGCCGCCAGGGATGAAGCATTCACAACTTCCCTGGGCAACCCATTCCAGGGCCCCACCACCCTCACAGTATAGAACTTCTTCCTCAGATCCAATCTAAACCTCCCCTGTTTAAGTTTAAACCCATTACCCCTTGTCCTCTCACCACAGTCCCTCATGAAGAGTCCCTCCCCAGCATCCCTATAGGCCCCCTTCAGGTATTGGAAGGCTGCTATGAGGTCTCCACGCAGCCTTCTCTTCTCCAGGCTGAACAGCCCCAACTTTCTCAGCCTATCTTCATACGAGAGGTGCTCCAGTCCCCTGATCATTTTCGTGGCCCTCCTCTGGACCTGTTCCAACACTTCCATGTCCTTTTTATGTTGAGGACACCAGAACTGCACACAATACTCCAAGTGAGGTCTCACGAGAGCAGAGTAGAGGGGCAGGAGCACCTCCCTCGACCTGCTGGTCACACTCCTTTTGATGCAGCCCAGGAGACGGTTGGCCTTCTGGGCTGCAAGCGCACACTGCCGGCTCATGTTCATTTTTTCATCAACCCACACCCCCAAGTCCTTCTCCGCAGGGCTGCTCTCAATCTCCTCCCCACCCAACCTGTAGCTGTGCCTGGCATTGCTCCGACCCAGGTGGAGGACTTTGCACTTAGCATGGTTGAACTTCATCAGGTTGGCATCAGCCCACCTCACAAGCATGTCAAGGTCCCTCTGGATGGCATTCCTTCCCTCCAATGTATCAACCGAACCACACAGCTTGGTGTCATCGGCAAACTTGCTGAGGGCGCACTCAATCCCACTGTCCACGTCACCCACAAAGATGTTGAACAAGACCGGTCCCAACACCGATCCCTGGGGGACACCACTCGTTACTGGTCTCCAGCTGGACACTGAGCCATTGAGCACTACTCTTTGCGTGCGGCCATCCAGCCAGTTCTTCATCCACCGAGTGGTCCACCTATCAAATTGATGTCTCTCCAACTTAGAGAGAAGGATGTCATGGGAGACAGTGTCAAAGGCTTTACACAAGTCCAGGTAGATGACATCAACCGCTCCGCCCCTGTCCATCAGTTCCGTAGCCCCTTCATAGAAGGTCACCAGATTGGTTAGGCAGGATTTCCCCTTAGTGAAGCCATGCTGGTTGCAGAACTTTATTTTGTTTTAAAAAAAATAAAAATCCTAAAGACTGCAGAAGTCTTGTATCCTAATTTCTTCTTTTTAAGCTAAATTCCCCATAAGAACTTGCAATGGCATGGGTTCCCCCGATTTTTGACCTAGTCACCCTTCCTAATGGATATGTCTAAAACTGCAGTATGGCACTTAGGTTGACTTAGTTGGCAGGTTTAATATTAAGAACCAGCACAATTCTCCCCTACAAGCTGAGCAGGGCTTCCCATGAGTGCCTGGGAGAAGAGGAACAGGGAGGAAGCCTGGAAAACAGAACCATTTGATCATGTTTTGTGCAAACTCTAACTGAGTGGTGTCCAGACTTACTGCTGGAGAAAATGTGGCACTCAGCAAATGTTGCACGGCAAGCAGATGCAATTTCACACACACACACCACCCGCTTCCTTTCCACAAGTCTGCTTTGGCTATTAATGACATCTTCTTAATTGCTGTATTTCTTAAAGAGCAGAAGCTAAAGAGAAAGCGAGCAGCTCAGGCTCAGCCTGAGAGACCACAGACAGGGCCAGCGGCAGCAGTAGCCCACAGCTGGCTCATGCTTCAGCTGTGCTGAACAGCTCCAGTTCCAGAAACAGCTGAGAAGTTTGTTTTTAAAGAGTAAGACAGAAGAGGAAAATGGGGAGAGGAGGAGGGAGGGAAGGGGAAGGAAGGAGTTGGTTGGAGCAGAGAATGCGGACATGGGGGAATTGCAAGAAAGGAGACTATTTGATTCCCATGGCCATACAGGCGCTGTATGTTTACCTGTTTAACATAGCAGACAGACCAGGCATACCATACTGTGACCAGAGCCTGTCACTGCTCTGGTCACTGTAAGATGTTTCCTGAGGAAGACTGCTTCACAGAAGCTGTTAAAAAGTTTTATCAACGCCATCATCTGAGGTTTGCACCTCTAGCTTCAGGAATAACTTCAGCAGATCTACTGCCCTGCATGGCTACACTCATGGGGTGTCCTCATTGTAGCGGCAGTGCTTGGAGGAAGATGGGGCAACACCTCCAGCCATGCCAGGTATCTCTGCAGGCACACATCTCTGTAGGCCTGCTTGGGCTGCGAGTTTCAAGGCAAAGGAAGGGATTTGGGCATTCAGTCTATCTGCCCAGAAAAGATGTGACCTTGGCTTAGGAACCTGGAAAATGCTTCCCATAGCTCTCTGCACTCATATCCATGTCTGTCTGTCACACTGAAAAACGATCATGCTAATGACTATTGCTATTTCAGCCCCTTATCTCTCTCCTGTCTGTCTGTCTTTCCTTTCAATGCCTTTGACTTGCTTTCAGTTGAAAGATTAATACCCTCCACTTCAACAGCTCTGACAAGGTTCCTGGTGTGGACAAACCTCAGCTGTTCTTACCTCAGGATGGAAAAACATGCTCTACCTACACAGTGACATCAAAGGCAGGGCTGGAGAAGTGCTATTACAAAGCAAAGTACTAATTAGATTAATACAGATAAAACTTCCATGTTTCTTGACTAATGCTCTTCTGAGTTGAGCAGCAAATATTGGTTTCTCCAGGCCCATCTGCTTTCAATCCCATCCTTGCACCATTATTCTTCTAAAAGACACAGTGAATAAAGACTTGATAGTAATTATCTCTGTTTGTTTTCACTGGGTTTGAGAGATTACACATCTACAGAGAGAGGTGTGATGGTCCCATCGAGCTTTCAGGTTCACGGATGTGTGCTGTTGGCAGGTTCAGCTCAGCGCTGGACCTGTCATGTTCCCCTTGTGTTGAAAGCTCCTCCCTGGAACTATCAGGAATGGAAACGTAATACTGCAGAAGCAAAGGAGATCCTTCAAAGTCCAATACAAGTCATATAAGCCTCCTAAAATGCATCATTCTGGCTCGGATTCCAAGAGATGCCTCTGTGGAGAGCTATTTGGCTGTGAATGGGCATGTGAGCAATCCAGACAATTGCTTGACAATTGCAAGGTAGTGACCCGCAGGCACTGAGGCCTCGCCTGAGGGTTACTAAAGTTCGTGTACATGCAGAAGCCTTGGGAAAAGTTAGCACAGAAAACTACTGAGAGAGATACGCAGAGGAGGAATGTTAACTGTAACCTTGAAGCATATGCTGTCATAGTTAACCAATCATTAAGCTGTTACTGAGTGAATCCTGTTTGGTATTTAGCCGTGTGAACAATACATGTATCCAATTAGACTTGTGTGTGTTAATGATAGACAAGTAGAGTGCCTATATATACTGAGCTATCTGCGCAATAAACTTTGGCACAGCCTGATCATATTGGTCTGTGTGCTGTGTCCGGGACTTCTGCGTCAACAAGTGGTGCCCGAACAGAGACCCTCAGATCGGTGTTGGATAAAACCGACGAGACCGACAAGAAGGAGGGGGCAGAAGCCGGTCGATATCGGGTGCTGCCCCGGCACTCGGAAGTCGCTAGCGCAAAAAGTTTGGGAATCTCGCCCTGATCAGGTGAGCGGCTGGGGAGGAGATGGGGTCCACACTGTCCAGGGAAGAGTCAGCAGTAGTGAAACTCCTCCAACACATCCTTTCTGTGAGAGGAGTGAATTATAACGAGCCTGCCTTGAGAGCTTTGCTACACTGGGCAAAGGGAAAAGAGTTGATCCCCTCAGCGGATGCTGCCTTTCAAATCGCAACTTGGGAGAAAATTGGGGCAGTGCTGTGGGAAGAGATAAGTAATGGGTCCAAGGAGGCAAGCAAATACCCCACTGTGTGGAGATTGGTTGTTGACTCTCTGAAAGACATGCAAGCAGAGCGAAAAGCTGCGGCATCTGCGTTTGCAGCGCTGACTCCGACGGGGGAGTCGGGATCGGCTACTAGCATGCTTTTTACGGGGCCTCTCATACCCGCTGTAACACCAAGATGTACAGCTGCAGGGGACCAGGGAATATCGGGTCACTCGGCTCCAACTCAAACCAGCGCAGAGACATCTACACAAGTAGCTGATTCGTTGGCACCGCCACTTTCATCTTCCAGCAAAGACTTGCAGTCTTCTCAGCGGAGATCCACGGCCTCTGCGGCCGCTTCACAGGATCCGTCACCGGTGAGACCATCGCAACTTTTTCCACCTTTACCACCATCAGAGCCGCCATCTCGTTGCGAGCGGATCGACGACCACGACAACGGACTTAAAGAAGTCCAGCTACACGAGTTGTTGGAAAAATTGGAGGCCTTAGAAGTGCGGCTGGACAAAGTGCAGGAAAAGTCGACGCCTTCTCCGCCTGACGGCCCGCCTAACTTTCCTGGTTTTAACCCCCCCCTCCCCTTGCACTGCCAGTGCCGTCGGCAGGGATCGGGGTTGGGGCGGGGGGCAGTCTGGGGGGCCTTGGGAATCCATCCGCGAGGTGGAGAGGAGTAATTCGTGATGCATTGGTTGAGGGGCAATTATTGCCTATGGCTTTTCCGGTTGTAGCTGATAATGGGGGATACGTGTGGGAAGCGTTAGATTGGAAAATTTTAAAAGAAGCTAAAAGTGCCGTTTCACAGTATGGCTTGAAGTCGCCGTACTCGCAATCGCTGTTACAGCATATTTTTATTTCTCATTTGTTCACTCCGTATGATTCTCGAATCGTTGCACAAATGTTACTTTCTCCATCACAACAGTTGCACTTTTATCAAAACTGGCAAACTGCTTGTGATAGAGCTGCCGCAATACCGCGACAACAGGGGGATCCATTATGCGGGGTGCAAGCGCAAATGTTAATGGGAGCGGGACCATTTGTGAGGCTTGATTTGCAAGTGCGATTTGCCCATGAAGTCTTGCAATTGAGTCAAGATTTAGCCTTTAAAGCCCTCCTTAGCATACCTGATGATAAGGTTCGGCCTGCATTTACATCTGTGCAGCAGGGACCTACAGAGCCGTACAGCAAATTTATTGATCGCTTGCACATTGCTATAATGGCGCATCCTGATTTAGATGAAATCATGAAAACTAAGTTTTTGGATATGCTTGCATTTGATAATGCTAATGAGAAAACGAAAAGGGCACTCAGTCGTTTGCCAAGAGGGTCAAATGCGGCACATCTGTTGGAGGCAGCTGAACGTATGCTCGAACAAGAAAAAGCTACTGTAATGGCTGCAGCTGTGGGAGCTGCTGTAAAACCAAGGGTAGGAAAATGCTTTAATTGCGGGAAACAAGGTCATCTTAGAAGGAATTGTAAGAGTCCACCTAATCCAGATCTGATCGGACAAACTACTGCACGGGCACGGAAATGGTGCATACATTGTAAGAGAAGTTATTTCAATACCCATGAGTGCAAAAACTTGGGAAACAAGTTGTCGAGCGCGATTCACCCGCGCGTGGCGACACAAATGCAGGGTGCTTGGACCGCTGCACAGCCGCCACAGTCGGCAGCGCAGGAGTGGACCTGGCAACAGCAGTAGACATTACTCTGACTTCCACAGAAGTCGTAGTAATTGATTCTGACCAGAAAGGACCGTTAGGGCATGGATTAAGTGCATTGCTTATTGGTCGGTCATCTGTTTCTAGAAAAGGTATATTTGTGGTGCCAGGACTTATTGATTCGGACTATCATGGCGTCATAAAAATCATGTTATATACCTTGACCCCGCCTCTTACCCTACCGGCAAAGTCAAAAATTGCTCAATTAATACCATTTCAAGCCTGTGTGCCAAAAGCCCAGACTCGTGAAAGGGGACAAGGAGGATTTGGATCAACAGGTACCTCGGAGATTATGTTGGCAATCGACATAGCAAAGGGGAAACCTGAGGAAAAGATAATTATCACCCATCAAAACGGACAATCAATAACCCTTTCTATGTTAATTGACACAGGGGCGGATGTTACTATCATCCTGGCTGTCAGATGGCCAGCAAATTGGCCACTATTACCGGCACACACTAGCGTGATCGGGGTGGGGGGAACTCAGCAAACCAGGATCCGTTCAACTCCAGTTTCTTTTGCTTTTACTGATGGCACCGTGGTGACAACCCGCCCATATGTAATGCACTTACCAGTAGCACTAATCGGTCGAGATGTCCTGTCACAAATGGGAGCACGTCTCATAACTAAAAATTTTTAGCAGCGGCCATGGTAGAGCAGCCTATTTTAAAACTCACATGGACCACCACCACTCTTGTGTGGGTGGACCAATGGCCGCTAAAGCAGGAACGGCTGCAAATCGTACAGAATTTAGTACAAGAACAACTGGATGCAGGACATATCATCTACGAGCCCATGGAATACTCCTATTTTTTACAGGTCCCAAAAAATCAGGAAAATGGCGTTTGCTCCATGATTTGCGAGCCGTAAACGCCGTAATGCAAGACATGGGAGCCTTACAGCCAGGATTACCCTCTCCTGTAATGCTTCCTGAACATTGGGATTTATTAATTATTGACTTGAAAGACTGTTTTTTTACAATACCATTACACCCTGACGACGCAGAAAAATTCGCTTTTACTGTGCCAGCTATAAACAAGCAGGAACCTGCAAAACGGTACCAATGGGTAGTTTTGCCTCAGGGTATGAAAAATTCACCAACTCTATGTCAAACTTTTGTTGCCTGGGCTTTGCAACCCTTTAGACAGACTCATCAATCCCTTTTAGTGTACCATTATATGGATGACATTCTCATAGCAGGAGAAAAACTTGATGTCACTGAAATTTTGCAGGAGCTGCAACACACTCTGGGATCAAAAAATTTACACATAGCCCCAGAAAAAGTACAGCGGCAATGCCCTTGGCAATATTTAGGTTGGACAATTACGGGTAGTACTGTACATCCCCAAAAAATCAAACTGCACACTGAAATTAACACTCTTACTGATGCACAAAAACTCATGGGAAACATACAATGGGTGAGATCAATTGCAGGAATCACAAATGATGATTTAGCTCCTTTAATGTCTTTGTTAGGCACCTCTGTTAATGCTAATAGCCGCAGACAGTTAACACCTGAACAAAAATTAGCGTTAGAAAAGGTAACAGACAAAATTTTAACAGCTACAGTGCAAAGAGAAATAACAGGATTACCTCTGCGCCTGTTAATTGTCAATTCCTCAGCTCAAAGAAAACATTTACTTGGTCTCATTATACAGCAAAACGATAACGACCTTAAAATACTGGAGTGGATCTTTTAATCCTTCCAGCCGAAAAACACCATCTGCACCCGCATTAAACTCTTTGCCAACATGATAATAAAAGGCAGAAAAAGAATCATAGATATGGCGGGTCGGGAACCAGATGTTATTTACATTCCAATTGTACAGGATTATCGTAACTGGTTGCTGACTACTTCAGAGACATTCCAAATTGCACTTGCTGAATATCCAGGCACACTTAGTAACGCTTATCCTCTAACACAAAATTTTTACCTATCTTACAGGACCAGACTTTTGAAGAAATTCCAGTCAGGTCTGAAACCCCAGTAGAAGGGCTTACAGTTTTTACTGATGCTGGGCGAAAATCTAAATGAGCTGCTGCCACTTGGTACACAGACAGCCAGTGGAAACATGATATTTTGCAAGGTCATCTTGGTGATTCTCTACAAACACTGGAGTTAAGAGCAGTATTATGGGTTTTCCAGCAATGGCCAGAAACACCGTTAAACATTGTGTCAGATTCTCTCTATGCTGCTGGGACAGTGCAACGCCTTGGGGGAGCGATGGTTAAAACTGTGAAAAACGCTACCTTGTATATGCTTTTAATGCAGTTGTTACATTTGTTAAACCAGCGGCTAACACCATATTTTATCACACACATTCGTAGCCATCAGTTCCAATATGGTCTGTCTATTGGTAACAACAATGCAGACCAACTTGTTGCTGCAACATGGACAAATCATACAATTAATTTGTTTGAACAGGCACGTCTCTCACATGATTTTTTCCATCAATCAGCGAGGGTGTTAGCTCGGCAATTTAACTTGCCTATTACTGACGCTCGAGGCATTGTACAGTCTTGTGCTTCCTGCCAAAAAATTGGTTTTGGTCTAGGCTTAGGGGTCAATCCTAGAGGATTGGCTGCCTTACAACTATGGCAAATGGATGTCACACACATTGCTGAGTTTGGCCGTTTAAAATATGTGCATGTCAGCATTGACACCTTTTCTCATGCTATGTGGGCCACAGCTCAAATTGGTGAGTCTGCTAAACATGTTATTAAACACATGCATGCTGCTATTGCTGCATTAGGCATTCCTTTAGAAATCAAAACAGACAATGCACCGGCATATGTGTCACATTCATTTGCACATTTTTGTAATCTGTGGGGAATCCGTAGAGTCACTGGTATTCCACACTCTCCCACAGGTCAAGCCATTGTTGAGCGAGCTCATGCTACCCTGAAATTGCTTTTGCAAAAACAAAAAGAGGGAGAACAGATGCCATTTGAACGTCTTGCGAAAGCTCTGTATGTATTAAATTATCTGCGTTTAACAGGGAACCGAGAATCTCCACCAATTGTAATCCATCATACATCATTACAATCAAAGGTGCAAAAGGTTGAGGCAGCAAAAGTTCAGTTTAAAGATTTGTGAACAGGAGAATGGAAAGGCCCAGTAGAGGTAAAAATGACTGGCAGAGGTATGTTTGTGTTTCGACAGGTGAAGGACCACGATGGGTCCCGAGTCGGTGGGTGAGGCCATGGAAAGAACATATGGACCAGTCAGATCAGCCACTTTGATAATCATCATGTGGATTTTAACTGTACCCCAGAGAATCCATTCACCACTTGTTTGGTGGCTGTGCCCATAGATAATTGGCCTGTTCCAATGGCTCAGCAGGCTGTTGCACAAGGCACGGGAAAGGTAGATGCCTGGGATGGCTGGATACCTTACCTGCCAAAGAGTTCGTTGGACCACAAGAATTGGAATTATTAGGGTCTGTAAAAATGGACTATTGTCTATATTTCAATTATGTTGGGAGGAATCAGTCACGAGCTTGGTGGGTTAATGTCACCTTGCCGGTGTATGCTAACCGTAGCTCTTGGTGTGATTATACCTCCAGCAACATATCTAAAGCTACTAACCAACCTATTAGCTTGCCTAGTGGTCACTTTTTGGTTTGTGGGGATCGTGTCTGGCCAGGGATCCCTTCTCACATAAAAGGAGGACCATGTAGTTTAGCACAACTGACCCTATTAATGCCAAATCAATCACAAATTTTGCAAATCAGACGTAAAAGCAATTATTGTGCAAAAAGAAGTTCACATGCTTTTAGTAGTTTTTGTAATGATCACATAAAATTTTGGAATAGACCCCTCAGTCGGGATTGCTCACACACTAACTACTTTAAATAGACTAGGTTGTTGGCTTGCAAAACAAACTAATGCTACTTCTGAAGCTTTAAGTGATCTTTTATTAGATGTAGACAGTATAAGGCATGCTACTCTGCAAAGTAGAGCAGCAATTGATTTTTTACTACTAGCCCAAGGTCACGGATGTGAAGATTTTGAAGGAATGTGCTGTATGAATCTTTCTGATCATTCTGAATCTATACATAGAAAGTTATAAGTGCTCTCAGATTGGGATTGGTTTCAGAGATTATTACAGGGTTTGGGGTATTGGTGGTTGGCTAGGAGTACTAATCAAACAAGTTTTAACAGTTTTAATGGTATTGATTATTATTGTTTTAATCTTTTGTTGTTTGTGGAAGTGTATTGTCAGTATGCTATCTCGTGCTGTGAATCGGGTCTGGATTGCTCAAAAACAAAAAGAGGGATTTGTGGAGAGCTATTTGGCTGTGAATGGGCATGTGAGCAATCCAGACAATTGCTTGACAATTGCAAGGTAGTGACCCGCAGGCACTGAGGCCTCGCCTGAGGGTTACTAAAGTTCGTGTACATGCAGAAGCCTTGGGAAAAGTTAGCACGGAAAACTACTGAGAGAGATACGCAGAGGAGGAATGTTAACTGTAACCTTGAAGCATATGCTGTCATAGTTAACCAATCATTAAGCTGTTACGGAGTGAATCCTGTTTGGTATTTAGCCGTGTGAACAATACATGTATCCAATTAGACTTGTGTGTGTTAATGATAGACAAGTAGAGTGCCTATATATACTGAGCTATCTGCGCAATAAACTTTGGCACAGCCTGATCATATTGGTCTGTGTGCTGTGTCCGGGACTTCTGCGTCAACAATGCCTCTGCTCTACAAAGCTTTGAAGCACTGGTTGCTTCATACCCAGAGCCAAACAGCCCTTGGGATCTTCCAGGGTGTGTTCATCACAACTCAGTATTTAAGAAGATCCCATCCTCCACTGCCAGGACAATGCCGACTTATGTCTTCCATGACAAATATCAGCGTTTGGCCTCTCAGCAGGGACTTCTAAGATGTGCTACATAACACAAAAACACTTGAACACCAGGATTTGGCTGAGTCTGCGTGTGAAGAAGACCACAGTTCCCAAGTGCTTTCTCCAGGAACATTTTGCTTTACCCGTTTCTCTAGCAGCCCTGATCTCCAAGCTGTAGGGTGCCCCGAGCTCTCAAGAACTCAGCACCACCTGCATGTGACTGCAGTAGCTGAACTGAAGAATAAGCATAATTCTCAAAAATGCCTTAAACCAGAAATTTGGCTGTGTTTTTCCTCTGAAAGCCATGTAGGGGGTTGGCAAATCACAGCCCAGCCTCACCTCCCAGGGTGCAGTCAGCACAAAAGCTGGCTTTAGGAATGCTGCAACACCCATGAAGGAGAACTGAGCTTTAATCCCCAGTATTTGGTGGCTCCTAAGAAACACAGGCATGCCAGACATCAGAAAGGAGCTTTGTACGATTTGGAAGTGCTTTGTAACCTCTCTCAGGGTGCTGGTATGGGTGCAATCCCTGCTAAACTGCAACGAGGATGGAGAGAACAGCAGCAAATCTCCCAAAGGGAAAGGTAGGAAACCCTACTGGTTGTAATTCAAAACCTAGATGCTGGATACAAGAGGAGTCGAAGGGAAAAACATTGCCGCCAGGCATCTTGGGAGGAAGGGAGAGAAAGGACAAGTAAGGTAGAACACTCCTACCTCTAAAAACTATGGGAAGAGGAGGAAATGTCACATATGGACAGTAATTTATCCCTGCTTGATCTCCATCCCTCTCTTGAAGGGGTATCGTTAAGACCAGGGTCAGGATTGCGATTAAAGCTGTCACAGGTTTGGGTCCTCTCTATTCCCCTAAATAACAATTAGGGCCTCCCAGAATGGAGCTTGAAAAGAAGAGGTGAAAGTCATCTGCTGAGGGATGCACATTTGGTGTGACCTCTAGAAGAGAACACAAAGGGCAGGAGAGGAGCTTGCCAGAGAGGCTTTTAGCGGTCAGTTCCACTAAAGCAGAAATCATTGTCTCCAAAACAGCTTTGCTTTCTTACAAGCTCACTTCTTCCAAGACAAATTCTCAGAAGATTAGAGAATGCCTTTTTGGGGAGATACTTTGTCCTTTTGCAGCTTCCCATGGCTCATCTAACCTTCTCCCATCTGATCTCATCCCACTGTCTTTGCTCCTTGTACTGGCAGCAAAGGCTAGATATGGTTAAGATGTTATTTAGAATCAAAGGGGTTTGACCTCAATGTATATTACAGCCCATAGGGAGGGTCATAAATACCACATATACATCCTATATACACATACATTTTAAAACCCTGAGGTTCCAGATAGGTCTTGGTCTGGTTAAGAGGAGCTAAATGTCACAGTTGCTGGCTCTCACCACCTGCAGTCCTGCTGCTGCCTACTTACCGAGAACATCCACAGTGGTGATGATCTCATCCTTACAGTGCTTTTGGCAGGTTTGGTTATCAGCCAGTCTTCCTGAGTTAAACAGCTTGCATTCAATGCAATCCCTGCAAAAAGACAAATAGAGAGGAAGATGAAGCAACCATAGGGAAACTACGTAAATACAGCGATTCACCCCTGGAAAAGTGACTTCCTGCGTGATGGTCCGGAGAATGCACGTCTGCACTACAAAGTAAAAGCAACTTCAGGGCCAAGCATCTCCATCTCAAGATTCTAGGAATAGAATCAATGAGGTACAAAGCAGCTGGTAGGTTTGGGGTCTGTTTGCCTTTTGGATGTTAGGAGCTTCACATCAACTATGGCAAAATCCATCCTGCCTGACATCAAGGCATACAGCATTGCTGCTCTGCGCCAGACTGAAGCTGATGCCCAGGGGATCTCTGCTGCTATGAGTCAGGCAGTCATACCCATCCTCCCCTCCTCTGGAGCTTGCAGCCCTCTGGGCCTGGACATCTGCAGGTGGGGGTGCAGCAAAACTGGGGTTGCCAGCCTTTCCTGCAGAGTGGGACAGCACTGGAAACAAACAGGGACATGAAGCTCCTTGAGGACTTGGCAACAACACTTGTTGCTTCTCTACCTGGGACACTCTCAGGTTGCTTACTGTGGGCATTGAGCTGCAGCAGGCTTGCCTGGGGCTCATCACCCCTCTTTCATGAAGCAGGAGTAAGCCCTTAGCTGCAAAGTCTCCCAGGAACCAAAGTGCTGCCCTTCCCACCAGCGAGACATCCCTTCTGAACTCTGCCATGAGTACCTTTTAGTGCTGCAGACACCTGGGCAGGTGGGACACTTCTCACACATCTCTCCAAAAGCCCCTGGCTCAGTGCACTGGCACTTCCCACAGATGCAGCTGCCCCTGTCGCTGCACATCTGTCCATCGCTGGACACACAGCCATCTGTCTCAGTGGAGCAGTTGCAGTTGTCCCCGATGTAACCTGCATGGCACTTGCATTCCCCGCAGTGACACTCTCCATGGCCTGAAGGCAAGAGAAGAGGGAAGGTGTCAGCAGCATCCCAGGCAGGAAAAGCTGCCATAGAGACGTTGCATGGCAGAGCAACAAAGAGATGGTGACAGTAAACTCCTAGATATCAAATTATTATCAACATTTAGCAGCAAAAAATACCTATTTACCAGCTTCTCCAGCTTTCTTCTATAGTAACTCAAGACAAATAGGTATCTCTCCCTTCCAGGGAACAGGAGGCAAGGACAGGGGCACAGACTGCTCTTGGGAAGTACTAGCCAGTGATGATGACCATGGGGAGAACAGAGCAGCTCCCTTTTGAGCAGACAGCCCTCAAGTGGGTGAGGTGACTTCCACCCCAAGTCCACACAAGGAACAACCACCTGCTATTGCAGACCTCAACACTATCAGGGTAGAGACTACATGCCCTGGCCAGGTGTCAAACTTGCTACCTTCTTATTTTCCTCTCTCCAGATGAGGGCCCTCAAGTATCTCCCTCTTTTCAGGGTGCCATTTTACACCCTCCTGGTTTGTCCCCAGTCAGTGCTTGACACCACGAAGCAAACATTAGGACCTGGAAGCACGTTTTGGCAGCATGTCGCCATGAGCTTTTCTTACCCACAGAGTGAATGTTCCCCACCTCTGCCCCTGGTGCCCAGCGCCTCGTAACTGGGCTTTGCAGAGCACTACACTGTCCACCTCTGCAGAAGGCTAGCAGAAACTCTATTCCTTGGTCCCCAGTGAGTGATTCTTAACCATTGCTAAACTCATGCTCCCACCTGAAGGCTCTGGCTGTGCTAGGAGGGTTATGCGCAGTACCATGATATCCACAGCTACTGGAGTAGCAAAAGTATCCAGGATGATGAAGGGGATCTGGCAGCAGCTTTTGAAATATTGATTCCCAAAGCAGATATGTCCATCTCAGAGACATGACAATGAGCAGACAAATACTTCGGGGCACAAGAGGATGCGGCAGAGTCAATGCTGTCTCACTGCTCAGCGCATGAGGTGAACAGGAGGTGGCATAGCCAGACTGCAGCCAGTGTTCTGCTCAGTCTTGCAACAGGTTTTGCTAGCAGAGCCACTGTATCAGTAAGTAGGGCCCCAAGCCTTGCTTCCAGCCTAGCCTTCTCCAGGCCACACCACTCGACATGATGTTTTCTCCTCCTCCACACTTCCCTGCCCTCTGTGGACTCTGAGCTTTGAAGATCAGTATTACTGCTGAGCCTTCAAACCAGTATAAAAGAGGGAGCTCCTGCGAGGGCTTCCATGTTTACTGGGCTGGCTGCTGTTTCGTATAAATTAATCTATTTTTTTCTCTGTTACATCAAGGGATAGGAAAATGCGAATGGAGCTGTGCTTCCTTGGAGGTTTTGAGCCCAGGGCGTAGCAGCAAAAAAGCCTAACAGGTAGATCATTTCATAAGGTCTTTCCTACCCTTCTTTCCTAACAGGTTTACTTAAGAAGTACTCCCCCAAACCTTAAAATACCTTAAAAAAAATTAAATCAACAAGCAATGTCTCCTGTGTCCAAGCAAGACCTCTGTGTCCCAGCCGTACCATCAAGGTTGCTAGTACCAGCTGAACCTCCCCCATAGAGTAGCTTAGGGCAGCTCACAGCAGAGATGGATGATGAAACAGATCCACTCCTATACTGAAGCATCCCCTTGCAGCTATGAGTTTAGTGACTGGCTGAGAAAGTCAACAGGCTTCAAGGCTTTCAGTGATGGTAAGTGGAGTGGCTGGCTGCCGAGCATCTGGTTTCAGAAAGGCATCCATCAGCTCATTGGAAATACTGGTTGAATTCCTCCTTGGTCAGTCGCTAGGAACAGGGATGCCTCTGAAGGCATAGTTTATAGAGCTAAAGGGTTTGTATACGATGGTCATCAGCAACCTAATAACAGCCCAGCTTTCCCACTGGAAAGAGCCTCAAGCGCCTCAGATAGGATAAATTATATGCATGCTCGGCACAAACCCACTGATCTCCCTGCCTCTCCCATCACTCCAACAGCGGCTGTGGATTGTCAAGCTATATCCCTTGCCAAAAGTCATTGGAGCACCTTCTGTTTTACTAGGCATCCTCATATGTTCCAGCACATCACAAGCTGCCCTCCTACAACCTCTTTTGCACTCCAACCATTTACTTTGGATTCAGCCTGCAAACTCAAACATTACCAGACAGAGGAGATTATGTTTACATGATCTCGAGAGGTGACCTCTTTCCTTGCCTACATCTGATGGAAATTAAAAGTCTTTCGCTCTGTTTGCCTTCACAACGACAGCCTTGCTCTTCCCCCGACATCTGTACAAGCAGGTTTGGTTTGCCCTTTCCCTATAAAGCTCCATTTTTGAGTCCGTGGGTACAGTCACCACTGCTGCTGCTCAGGGCGCAGCTGCAGAGCAGGGACCCCTGCACCCTCTGCTTCACAAGCAAACCAAACGGGGTGGCTGGCTTTTATTCACAATTAATTCAGGCAATCAGGCTCTCACGCACAGAGTTTGGTGCCTCCATGGCAATGAATGTGTCCAAATTAGCTATAAATCATGCTTTTCTTAAATTGGCACTATTTCAAGGAATCCAAAGCAGCTGGCATTGGGAATCCATGTATATGGCTTCTAGTAAATATGCTCACACTTGAGTTTGAGCTGTGAGAGCCAAGAGAAGCGAGCCGATTGCATTCACACTGCCCCATGGTCTCAGTCTGGGTGGCAGCCACCCCCTACTCTTGCACAGAGTCCCTGTATCATCAGCTTTAGCTCAGACCTCCGAGAATACCACAGGCCCTAGCACAAGATGTGAATCCATTAGAAATACATCTCTGGGCCATAAAACAATTTTGTTTTTAAAGCTGTCAGTGCCAGTCCAGTATAGGAGGCTACAAAATAGGAGGCCCATCCCTTCAATTCCTTGGCAGGCTGGGTATGGAGCCTGGAACAATTGTCCTGGGGAAGCGAAACAGCCATTTCCAAATAATGCATCCTATTAAATCACTGCTATTGGAAAAGTTAAGAAACATAATCTTAAAGCAAGTGGTTTTGTTTACTGAAAGGGATGAAGAAAAACCCTCTATATGAGGGTGACTAAGTGTGGGGTGTGAGCTTTAAATTTAAAAACATGTTGAAATGTGTTTTCTGCCTTGGCCACACTGGCTCAACAGGCAAGAAGTCATTGGCTGAAGCTCATCATGGGGAATGTGCTAAGAGTGGCAATTTCTATGTTGACCTTTAATGGCAAAGATGTTACAATCTTCACCACATCAGCATGAAAGAGTAGCTACTACTGCAAGTGCCATGATCTCCAGTTCTGGCGCTCTCCATCCACCTCCCACACAGCTTTAAGACTGGAAATACATGGTTAATGGGATACATTTATTCCTCATATGGCTGTGGCAAAAGTAATCCTACTTCTCAATGTTCATCTCGAGCACCAGAGATGGGACTCCACTCCATCGTCCTCTTCAGGACACAACCCAAGAGGATGCTCGAGGCAATGTGGCAGTGAGCCTTTTGGTGATGGTGACCTGGAGCTGAGGTGTACAGCATACATAGTGCTACCTGGCACTCATATTTTGCAGAAAAATGTGCTGCATGTTTGCAGTCTCAGCTATCCTACGGTCACACTTTGTGCTGATGTAGTTAAGCAGTCTGTATGCCATGTAAGATTATGCCTGCAGGAAGCCTTCCATCACTGTGCCGATGATGAATCTAGTTTCACTTCCCAGTTTCATTTCCAACATGAAAATGAGTCTTCAAGGAGGGTGTGTTTCAACACACCTCTGCACCAGAAGTCGCATGGTGCAGGACATCACCCTGGGCTTTAACCCCCTTCAACCCTTTGTGTTTGCATGTTCTCTGTTAAAGCTGGTTTGTGAAGCCAAAAGACATCAATTATGTTCTCCAAACATAACAAGAGGTATTTTATTCTGTTCCCATCCTTGAAATGAGACAAGCATAGATGTTTAAAAGATCCAGATATAACTGGGAAATGAAATGCTCCCTCTGAATTTGATAACATACTTTCCAGCCAGCTCTTGATTTTTTTGGGGGGCTAACAAGAAACACATGCTAGGGAGGCTGCAGAAACACGCTGGGAGGGTGTAGCAGAAGAAAGCAATGCTTCTGCAGGGGGAAAGCAGAAACAGAGAGACTAAGTTTGGACTAGTCTGGGATCCACAGGGCAGGAGCCACGGGGTGCACCACTGCTTGGAGGCACCCCCTTCCCAAGGAGGCCATGAAGGTGGACCTAGACCCACAGCCCAGGTGGTCCCTCTGCCTCTCCCTGAAATACATCCCCATCCCACTGCCATGTTCTGGCTCGGCAGCACATCTGTCATTCAGGCAACTTCTGGCAGGATGTCCAGCTGTCCTCATTTCACCCCAGCTGTCTGCCTCTCCCCCTCAGCTGCCCACTGGGATGACAGCTGCAAATCCTCTCTGCCCTCACCCTGGTGCTGTGCGAAGCTGGCTTGGCAGCCCAACACCAGCGTTGTGTGCTGTGGCCCCAGTCTCCGAGCAGGGTTGTTGCTGGTGGAATCAGGGAAGCAGCACTGGGCAGAAACTTCCACCCTCTGACCCTCATTTCATCCCAGGCTTCCTGACAGCAGGCTGCAGAGTATGATCCCACAGTGGTCGTGTGCTTGGCAGGACAGACTGTCTGCCCTCCACGATAACTGTTCGCCTTTTAGGAACTGCACAGACCACTGCTGCACGAAGAGGTCTGAAATTCAATGCACTAAAAGCCCTGTCACTAAGTCTTTGGATAGGAAGTGGTACCTAAAGCCCCTTACTTCTGGGGACCATAAAACTGTGCAAAAAATACCAGCTTTCTTTTGAAAGAAATAATCAAAAAATAAAAGGTATCAGCTTTTATGGAGGGGGAGAAAGGGTTTGAAAACAAGCCACTCCAACAGTCCTTTTTTACTCACCGCCTAGAAAATTAAATTGATGGGCTTATCACACAAGAAAAATACAATCCTCAGTATTTTTAAGCCAATTTCTTAGTTTATGAGCACCTGGGAGGGGAAAGATCATAGTGCATTTTGTTCCTAGCAATTCAAGGCAGTTATTTTTGTGCCTCAGTGCTCACATACAGTTTTTGGGTCAGGACCTCCAAAATGCTGTGCTTTAATCATTTTTGGTTACTTGAACAACTTGTTTGAAAAAAAAACCCAACAAACTCAAACCAAAAATAAAAAAACACAAAAAACCCCACAGGAAAACCAAGTAAGAGAAAGGAATTATGGCAAGCACTTTCGACTCCCTTCTGCCATCCCTTTAACGAGACCTCGCCACCATACCCACCACCCAGAGAGCCCAACACAGAAGCCACACGTTGTACTCCCCAGGGGTGGATGCACCCAAAAGGTCTGCTTATGAGAAAGTCATCAAACCCTAGTGACACAGGCCATGGCCTGAATATCAATTTAGTACCAGACCATGTGCAAAATGTGCTTGACGTCTGCAGAGGAGGCTCTGTGAATGGCGCATTTTGACTGAGAGGAGGAAGGGCAGCGGAAGAAGGCTCTGAACACTTGGAAAACGCAGACCTTTCCATTTGGGAAAGGGCTATGGCAAGACAGAGTGCCTGCTTAGGCAAATAAGTTATCAACTTTCCCACTAATCTCTTTCCGTGACTCAAAGCAGCCAGAGCTGCGCTTCCAGAGGACAGGCAAGGTGAGGCAGCCTGCCCGCAGCACAGCTCAGGTTCACGGCACAGTTCTGCTGCCAGATGGTTGGCACCGTTAGGAGTCATGGAAAGCACAGGAAATTTTAAATACTGGGGCATGAGTTAGGATTCATGCCCCAGGTCACACCAGTCTGACAGGAAAAATGGGTGGCAGGTTGGCAGCAGCACCCCCAAGTACTGGAGCCTACATAACAACCTCTTGTGAAAAGGAGGTTACTATATAAACAAAGACAGACAAATGTCAAGGGTCTAAGGTTTCTGTGTAAACTGAAATGCATCCACCGACTGCCTTCATTCACACCAGAAAAGAGTTCGCCCATGCTCATTTATCCACAACGCAATACTGAAACAACAAAACCAACACTAAGAGGCTAGTAATAAGTAAATAGTGCTTTTCTCTGTGTTATTTACACCAGATGCCATGGATCTGTGTACCTCTTTCCACTGTATTAATTTCAACAGGTATTTATATCCTGAAGCATATGGGTTTGTCCAAGAATTGACAAGGCTTTAAATAAGTCCTGACTTCAATGCTAGTGCTGGTTGAGCTCACCAGTCATCAAAAATAGCACCAGAGTAGCAGCCTAATGAAACCAAATGTGAAGGAATAAATACATGCTGGAGCTGCTTGGGCACCACAAGCCCCATCACCAGCTCCACATTACTGCCAGCATCCCCTATGGTGCAGCCCTGCCATTATAGAAAAAGCCCTCAGCCTCCTAGTTTCTCACTCACTTGGGAACTTCTGGGTTAAACGAGAACTGGGCAGGGAAAACAGGGCTTTGGAAACTGCTGTCTCATGAAGGTAGCTGAAAGTGATCAGGGGCAGGCGGATTTCCTGTGGCAGCCCTGGCCAGCCTTTCCTCATTTTCCTTCTCTCTGCTGCAGAAGGGAAGCTGAAATGCAATCATGAGATATGGCTGATGATCCACCAGAAAGCCAAAACTGGCAGCGAGGAGTCATTTCCTGAAGGAGATCTAAAGCTGCATTTCTTAAAATAAGCCTTCCTTTTTTCTTTTTTTGTTTTAGGTAAGCTCAGCGCTCCACAGATCTCTTGACTTTTGCTTACGTTAGTGCCCCAGCTGAGCCTGCCACACATGGCCTTTTGGACGGAGACTCAGAGCTGGGAACGGGAGCTTTTAGGTGCTGCTGCCAACACTGCTCCCAATGCAGGGAGCGATACAGGGCGAGATCTGCTGCCAGATCCTCTCAGAGACACAGAGCTTCTTCCCAAGCCGGGGCAATCAGGATAAGTGCACTGATTCCTTTTGAGCTGTGGGTCCCAATACCATTCCACCAAATTGGGCAGCACATGCTCATCCTGGGTTTTGTCATCCCTTAAGAACCTGACACAGAAGGTACTGCAAAAACTGCTAACAATTTGTATTATTCCTTAAGCCAGATAAGGCATGTGTGTGTGTGAATTCCTGTTTTTCTGCCTCCTTTAGCCTTCCAATCCTCTAATTGAAAAAGGGCTCTGTGCCACTGTCCTCTTCTATCAACCTCCAACCCATTTCCCTTCCCTGGGAGTTTATTTGGCCTCCCATGGGATGTACCAATGCCTTTCCCACTGCAGTGCTCCTTTCTCCATCCAAATCCCCAGACCCCTTACAGACGATACAGGCGAGACCTGTTTGCAAAAGAGCCTCAGTGCAGCTCCCCCCATTCATTTATTTTCTCCCCAAAAAGCCTGACAAAGAAAACTGTTTGACAAACAGCAGTTTCCACTTGGCTCTCTCAACCCTGCCAAGATACTACCAACAGCCACGGGTTCAGAACCAGAAGCTTCCCCCCCAGTTATGTACTTTCTTGGCCCATCTCTTTGCCCAGGTCTGCTTATACAACTCCACATTAAGCCTTCAGTTTTTGCCACCATGAAGGCTCTGGAAGATTTAGAAACATGAGGGGTCATACATTAAGCACACAGTTAGATGAAATGTAGATAAAGGTCTTGAGAAAAGCTATAGTGCCACAACCCTCCCACCAAAGTTTGGTGCCTCCAGGAAGGATGAGCTTTTGCCCCAGCGCCTGAGCAGGCTCCTATAAGCTCAAACCCCCAAAACCTCCAGATTTGTTCTTAAAATAAAACGTGGCTTCAAAACAAAGCTGCACAATCACAAATGCCTGGACTCCAGGGCCAAATTCTATGGTTCAGGTCCATCCTTCAAATGAAAAGCAGGCTAATTCCCACCCTGCCAAAGCCCAAGTGGGCTGAATGCCCTTTCAGCTAGACCTTCTTAAGAGGAGTGGGCTCCAAAGCAGAGGGAGAGTCTTTCTCGCAAAATCCAGTGCCATGGGAGCCTTGCCCAGTTCTGTATTTGGATGCAAACACATAATCTGGTTCAAGTTCACCAAAGGTCCATGGTTTTGGAACAGACTTCTCCCTTTCCAAAGAAGCTGGGAGAAGGCAGAATATAATTCAAAATAAGACAAAAAAAAAAAAAGAAAGAGAAAGAATGAACCTTCAGCCTGTGCTGTACTTCTCTTTCAGGTTAATTATTTAAATTCGATTTTTAAACCAAACTAAGTAAAATTCACAGGTTGTCAATACATATCAACAAGAAATGCAGAGGCCCAGAATTTCACTCACGTGCTGGTCTGAGGTTTTCATCTGCCTCTAAACCCCAAATACAGCATTCATTTCCAAATGTTTATTTCTGATAATTACTGTCATCAGAAGGACCAAATGCAAATAACAAACTCAGTGAGCTGCTGACCACAGCGGCAGAGCATTTAAGTGAGTTTGTTCTAAGACCACTCTCTGGGGAGCAAGTAGGTGATGAGCTGTGTTTTCAAAGTTCATCTTGGTTTTACTTTGGAGCTTTCTACTTTCTGAAATATGTGGTTCCTGGCTGTGGGAGGGGGCAGCTGCAGCAGAATAGGGTGGATTGGGTATATCTGATGCATGCACCATCAGGTGATGCCTCTGGTTGTGACCCACGTGCTGTGCCTCTTTAAGAGCAGAGACCCACAGACGGAGCTCTGGCTCCTGTAAAGATGTCAAAGACATCACTTCTTTATTCTTTAATTCTGCCCTGGCATTTAATGCCTCATTAGCATGCATTAACACTTGCAAAAGGTCCGCTCAGGGACAAGGAGAAACCCCAGTGAAAAGAGGCAGGAACAGCAGCACTGTGTGCTGGCTCAAAGGAGCTGCTGCCAGATTTGGGGAGAGCTGCAAGACTTTGACAGCAATGAGGGCCAAGGCAGAGGGAAAGGAGGGGTAAGAAAAGGTGGCTTTGCCCTTTCATGCCAGGAATGGAATGGAAACTCTGGCAAAGCAATATGTGATATGCTGGGAAAAAGAATATTTGACTCAGTTGCTGTTTCAGTGTGAACAACCAACACAAACCGTTGGAGTAAGCAAGGTAGGGCAGGCAGGGTATACCTGCTGCCAGAAGCAGAAAGGGAGATGAAGAATAAACACATCACTGAGCAGAAACACGAATGAAAAAACATTTGTGCTCCCATGAGAAATCCAGGCAAAGATCATAAAATATCTTGAGTTGGAAGGGACCCATAAGGATCACCATGTCCAAATCCCAAATAATCAGTAATATTTAACAGGCAATGATGTAACTATAATACCTGGTGGTATAATACCTAATACTGCATTTATTTATTGGGAAAGAAATCCAGAGGAGCGTACACATGAAGCATGCTAGCTAGGAACCATCTACCTGCACTGAAATGCAGCCTTCTCTAAACTGAAACATACAGGAGGTCATGAGCAGGGCAATCAGAGGGGGAACTAAGTATTTTTATATGCCACAGTTACAAGAACTGGCCACGTTTTCACAGGTCACAGCCAGAGGGAGAGGGTCATCCCATGCCATTTGCCCCAGCACAGCAGCTATTTGAGTCCCTTTGGATCTTCAGCCTTTTCAATAGGCACAGAGCAGGATGGGGAGGTGCATGCTCTTGGAGAAGAGCAGCACATGTCTCAGCATTACATTGGAAAGAGAACAGAAACCAGGTCAAAGCGTCGAAAATAAATTTGGAGAGGAAGTAGAGGAGAGAGACTGGGGAAGGATGGAAATGATGCCCTGAGGGGGAAGTGGCAGGGAGGTTTCAGGAGCCTCCCAAGGACTGGAGATGTGAGCAAACACATGCACTGAGTCACCCCCATGCACCTCCAAAAGGCCATCAAGGATTTGTGTGCAAGGGAAATAGAGACTTCATAAGGATGAAATTTGGGGTGCAAACACATCCCACCCATCTCTCAGCCCCTCTCTGCACTAGGGCTATGAGCCACAGCTCCTGGAGATGAGCACACCCAGAAACACATGGGACACACTGCTGAATTTGGCAGCTTAAGGCAGAGAGACCTCAAAACCACCTGCAAAGAGTGAAGGAGCTCTCAAGACTGAGAAGCTGGCTGCAGAGACACCAGTGAGACAGGCCCCTTCTGAGACAGTGGTTTACAGGGTGCCCATCTCTCTTGATGTAGGACTGTCAAGAGGAAGAAGCTAGTACCTGAGCCAAAGGCCATCCATGCGACCCGGAAAGCTTGCATTAGTAGAGGATGGGTTTCAAATGAAAGTCCTCCCTATCTTTTCTGTTACATATAACAAGCAATTCATTGACACGTGGCAGGTATCAATAGCTAGCAGTAACACACCAAGGTGTGAGTTCCCCCGTTTCCCTGCCTTGCTCCAGCTCTCTGAAACAATAATAATTGATGCTCAGGAGCCCTTTGCTTGCAAGAATAAAATCAAATACTGCCAAAGAGGGGTGATGAAGCCAGCCAGCCACTCGTGCAGCTCCTGGGGAGTCTCTTTCCACCCTTTCAAATGATCTGGGAGCCTGGGGCTGGGCATCAATGCTTCCCATCACAGAAAGTGGCACCCCAGCACAGGGTACAACGCAAACACAGAGCACCATGTGCTGCCCACAATGGATAAGCATGTCCCATATGCATTCCTGTGATTTCTTATCCTCTTCACACTGTGTAAAGAGTGGTGAGATTCTCAGTGACATTTCCCATTAAAGGCTGAGAGGTTTCAAGTGCTGCTCTCAGAACTCACTGTCCCCAGGTCAAGCATGGCCAGACTTGGCCTTTCACGAAGGCGCTGTGGGAAGCAGCTCGGGATGACCCCAGGGCTTGTCCACCAGCTCCTGTTGCCAGAGTTCTAAAAGCCAACATCCCACATGTGACAGCAGCAGCAGGCTCCTCCACAGTTCCTTCCCTGCCTGTGGAAATGTTTTCCAAATCACCACTTGAGCAATCACACCCTGCCTCACCAAAATGTTGCAATGTCATGGGAGCCCCCACCCTCTGCAGGAGGTCAAGCAGGAATGCAGGAATATCAACAACTGACATCAGAAAAAATCTGGTTTATATAAACACACTTTGAAAAAAAAGCAATAAGGAGTTTTTTAGTGCTAAGATGCAGGCAAATTACATTGGACACAAGGCCAGACAGCATCTGCAGGGAGCATGTGCGCAGGGTGAGAGTGGTGTTGGTCAGAGAGGGATGCAGGTGAATTCAGTTGACTGCTCTTTCAATTAATCCCCATCTCAGCCCTGCCAGCTGACCTAGACCTTACATTTCTTTAGGTTGACCCACAGGATGTGAGTAAATGGAGCTGACCTAAACCTTACATTTCTTCACACTAATCCATGTGATAAGAGTAAGTGGGACACATTCGGCTTTGCAGTTTAACCCTGAAAAAAGAAGAGGACAGTGGAGGTCCCCCATTTGATTTGTTTCTTATTTAATATTTGTAGTCTATTCCTGTTGAAGCAAAATGTTTCAGAGGTGGAGGGGGGATGTCAGCTGGCAAGGGATGCCCACCCAGGAGGGACACCAGGCACAAGCACTCCTGTTCTTGACCACATCTTAACAGAGATGCTACTGCAGTGCCACCTCCTTTTTATTCTGGCCATAAGATCCCCCTGGTCTGTGCAGCAGCTCTGTAGGTGGGAGACCTCAAGGTGCCTGAAACCAGGTTTGTTGGCTGCTAAGAAGGAGCAATGGACATCCAGTGAACCACACAGCATGATGACACTTACATACCTCTCCGTTTCCTAGCCCACCCTCAGATGGTTTTTAGCTCCCTCTCCTCTACCCTGCTGTTTGGTGGGGAAAAGAGGTACTCATAGTCCCACAATCCTAATGGAAAAGGGTTTGGGCTCTGAGACTTTAACAGGTTCAGCTCACCCCAAACCACCCTCCCATGCTCAGCAGTCCTGATAGCACATACAGCCACTGCCTGGCCCTCTCTCATGAGCTCCCCACCTGCTGCTAATAACTGGGACCACTAATGAAGCAACTGGCAACGCAAGGTTGCACCACAGTGACCTGAGCTGACACTGCACCCTCTATCACCAAAACAAGCCTTAAAATGCTGGTAGAGGTATGCTCCCAATCCTCCTCCAGCCTGGGGACCAGAGCAGGATTGACCTGCAGGGCAGCTGCCCCAGAGACAGAGCCGCATCTCCTCAGCTGCTGCATGGTTCACAGCCACAGCCCAGTTAGCATCAAACAAAGGATTATTTTTAACCTCCACATCTTATATGGTCCTTTTGTCTCTCCCCTTCAGGTCCTTTTCTACTGGGTACTGCTCAGGTTCCAACTTGTTATACAATGTAATTAAAAAGAAAAAACCTAAATTCCCCAAATCAAAAGCCTAAAGATGACAAGACATGACATAACTTGAAAGAAAACACTGCAGATGTGGTTTAGGCTCTGTTCCCTATTCTCTTTCTGCCACAAGCCACTCTCTTCCCTTCTGGCAGGGGCTAAATTTACATAATGTCATCTCCCACTCCTTGGCATCACCACAGGCAGTGGGCACAGGCAAGTTCCCCTTCCTCCCCAAACCACACTCAGCCCATACCCTGCACATCAGAGGTTAATAAATCAAATATTACCCATTTCTTTCTTAACAGCAGCTTCTGGTAAAAACTTTCACACTAGGAATGATGAGAATTAAGACAATAAAAAAGTGTTAAAGCTGGATCACCTTTATCCACACATCTGAGCCTTCAGCTGCACACCAGCATCCTCCATTCAGGCACTGCCACTGGGTAGGTGAATAACAACTACAAAGATAAGTATGGAAAAAAGTCTATTTCATAAGATGTGTCCACGGTGGCACAGTTTAAGCCCAGCTGTAACTCAGAAAACCATACAGTCGCTCTCTCACTCCCCCCCCACCCCTTTGCTCCCCTCCACTCCCAGAGAGATGGGGAGGAGAATCGAAAAAATGTAACTCCCACAGGTTGAGATAAGAACAGTCCAGTAACTAAGGTATAACACAAATCACTACTGCTACCACCAATAATAATAATGACCAGGGAAATACAAGGGAAGAGGATACAACCGCTCACCATCCGCCGACCAATACCCAGCCTGACCCGACCAGCGATCTGGCCCTTCCGGGTAACTGCCCCCAGTTTATATAGTGGGCAAGACGTGCTGTGGTATGGAATACCTCTTTGGTCAGTTTGGGTCAGGTGTCCTGTCTCTGCTTCCTCCCAGCTTCCCCTCCTCCCTGGCAGAGCATGAGACTCAGAAAGTCCTTGGTCAGAGTAAACATTACTGAGCAGCAACTGAAAACATTGGTGTTATCAGTGCTGTTCCCAGGCTGAAAGTCAAAAACACAGCACTGCACTAGCTCCTAAGAAGGAGAAAAATGACTGCTACTGCTGAACCCAGGACACATGGGTACAGTGATTTGTATGGTAACAGGCCCCACTAGAAACCCCAGGGTACAGACACCAGCAGTGCCATCAAACCTGAGCACTGCTCTCAAAGAGTGGGGCTCTATTGCACAACAAGAAACTGCCATGCCAGCACTGAAGTAATCACAGTCCCACATCATCCCACAGACCTCCTGCAAAAACAGCAGTGCTAAACACCGCTACAGTGCCTGGGACAGGGAATGCCAAAACAAACTGCAGAAGCAGGAGTGAGATTTCTAGTTTGAAGCTGTGTTAAAACAGACAGAAAAGCCTCATCTCACTGGATCTTAGCACAGGCTAAACCCTCGCAGTGCTTCCCCATTTTATAAAACTAAGAAAGGGAAGCATTCAGAACAAATACTGAAGACTTGTACATCCTCAGCAGTTTTTGAAGTGGTTTCTGCAGGGCAGCTGGAGCCGCATCGCACGTCAGTTTGGCTGTTCTCCGTGAAATAAGCCACGGATTATCAGTGAGCTGTTACTTCCTAAATCCCATTTCAGAAGTGATTCTGGCACTTGCGGGTATTTGCAAATTTGACATCTGATGCTTTATTGCTGACGCAAGCTTTTTGTGTTCCTGAAAGCCCTGTACCAGCAAGCAAGGCCAGACTCCCGGTTTCTGTGCTCTGAGGCATCTCCGTCTCACTATGCTTTAGTCAGCTACAATCTTTAGTCATCTTAACCAGTTAAGATGTTAGCAGATGCTTAAGAGCTAGAGAGAAGTTGCAGGGCTTGATTTACAATTGAAGCGCATTTATAAATCTGATTTATTGCCTAATTCAAAAAAAAATGGGGAAGCCACAAAAGACCTGACCTGACAAAGCTGCACCAACATCAGCAGTCTCTGTGTCACTTGGACAGTAAGGATTTTCAGGATGAGATTCTTTGTACTTAGGGGAAAACGTTCTGCAGCATGGTGAGCGCTCTTTACTTACACCTCAGTAGCAATGTTCCTGTGCACAACTACAGTCCTGGGCTGAAGAGTGCACAAATGACATCTACACAGGGAGCCAGGTAACAGTGGCGATGGTTAAGGGGAAATTTCTCTAGAAGCTCCAAAGTAAAGATGATGCTGTTCTACCCTGCACAGCCCCCTTAGAGAAAAAACAGCAGCACTGAAGCTAATGAAGCTCGGCCTCCAGTGAGCCAGTCTCTCTTCATTAGAGGCAAACAAGTGATGCCCTCACTGGGGCCTCTCCTCCCTCTTGCCCTCTTTTTATGGGACCTTCAGGAATGCAATTAGCACTGAGATGTTTCCTCTTTTGTCAAACTGCTTGGCAGGCAGCCACGGGGTTCAAAAAGCTGCTGGGCCACAAAGCCAGCTGCCCCTTCCTGAGCCTGGCTACTGCAGGAAGGCTCTCTTCTCCTGTCCCATAAACACCCATATTTCAGAGAGAGGCCAGAGTGATGTACCAAAGGTCTCAGTGCATGAGGACAACTTCTGTGTCCAGAGAAAAACTGGGAGTGAAGCATTTAATGGTTTGCAAAGTAACTGCCTGCTTTCTTAGAGGATGATACAGCGATAACCTGGTTACGTCTTTAGGAGGAACAGAGCACTGCTGCAAGCCATCCCCAGTGACCCAAAGTTAGATTAATGGTTTGAAATAGATACCCTGGAGCTGTTAACTGGACTCAGGGAGCAGCAGAACAAATGCCACTTATTAGCGACCAAGTAGCATCAACTAAGAGTTGGATGCAACTTGAATCAACATTTACGAGGTGTTATAAATTACCCCTTTTCCCAATCGCCCCACAGATGCATGAGGCATGTTAAACCTCCCACTGACAGGAATTAAATTCTTTCTTCTCCTTTAGATTATCTCCCACCTAAAATCTGCTTCTCCACTACATGGAGGGCTACAAAACGACAGGAGCCATATGCAGCAGTGTCTGCAGTCATCGCTCCTCTCAAACACTGACAAAATGAGGCACCAATATTTACAAATGGACCCAGGAATGAAAATGCTTTTGTTGGCCAAAGGACTAAGCACCAAGAGACAAGAAACTCATAGTTCATTTCAAACTATTTCAACCCACTGAGGCTTTCACTAGGAATGCAGGATGTCACTCCAGATCATAAAAGGAAGAAATACCCAGGCTGGTTGGTGATGGGCTCATAAGGCTCATGACTAGCTGAGGCATGCAAAAAGCACAGCCACGTATGTAAAGCAGCTTGCATGTATGAATTTTTACTCCTCAGCTTCAAAAACTGTGCTTCCCTCTTGGTGCTCCCCAGATGTCAGGTCAGGTTGGACCAGCTGCTTTCCTACCTGCTCTACTCAGGATGGCCACTCAGAGGTTCATGACACTATCATCTTATTCAAAAGCTTAGGCAGGTGTAAATGCATTTAACCAGGGACATCACAGCCCATGTGTTAAAACTGAGGCGGGGTTCCTCTGGGGTGAAAACACTGTTCGAAAAACAGTCACCAGAAATGCAATGAGAAGCATTAAGTTCCTTCTACACTACCAGAAGATTAATGCAGTATAAATAAAGCCCTTGACAGAAGTGATGAGTTCCCCCCATGGGCCCAAGCCAAGCAACTCCCAAGAAAGGACAGAGACAACAATGATCTGCAGCAAAATGACAGCTCCCACGTGACACTTTTTTGGTTTCTGCACTTGCTAAAAGCTGTTGATCTCCCCTCATGGTGGGATTGAGCCTACAAGAATAGTGGGCACTGGGATGCCAGGGCTTTTAAGGGGCAAACACTGTGCCCAGGAGAAGACATAGGGAGGGCAGGGTGTCATTTCTCCCCCTTGCAGGAACAAAAGCAGCAACTGGACCCCACATGATGCCCTGGAGGTCACACTGCACCCAAGGCCCTGCATCCAAACACCCTGGCTGCCAAGTCTACATGTGCTGCCAGAGATGTTCAGTGTGGAGCTAAACACATGGCCTTTTTCAGGAAGACCCCACCTGCAGGGGGGAGAGAGCACAGATCTGATGTAAGCCACAGAGATGCTTGTGTGGCAGAGGGCTGTTTGTTAGGGGCAACTGTGGGCACAGCCCTGCTGTGACAGCTCAGACACTTTTGTTGGGCTGGTAAACCCCCAGGCCTCTTGGGCTGACAAAACCACCTCGAAACGTTATGTCATTGGCACAGCGCTTGTTACAGCTCAGATTTAGCATCATAACTACTGGAATTTCTTAAAAAAATTAAAAAAAAATAAAAAAACTAATAGCCAACAAACCAACAGCAATAGACATACCAGACGCACAGGGAGACCCAACCCACAGAGTTATGCCAGACTCCATCCCAACTCCATCCCACTTCTGGAGCAAAGAGGCCACTTGGCCTCAGCCTACCCTTTGTTTTCTTTCATAGCTAAAAACAGGACTTTTAAATGACTTTAAATAACTCTGGCAAATCCCAAACCAGCTATGCTGCCCTTCCCAGCACCAGAAGCCCTCCACAGGGACAGAACTGGTGCAACGCAACTTGCTTTCCTGTGGGGCATCAGAGCTCTGGCTCTCCTGATGAAAAGGAAATATGAGCAAAGGGGTGTCCTTCTCTTGCAGTACCAACCGTGATACAAGTAACTTCCAACCTCTCTTTATAGCATTGCTGCCCTGTTTGCTATTAAATATACTCCTTTTGGGTGGAATGATGCTGTTAAAGCAATTTGGTCATATGGAGCTAGGCAGTACTTCATAGTTTATGTTATTCCCCCCCTGCCCCTTCTACTTTCAAGTACTTCTTTCTTGCTTGCTTGCCCCTCTTTCTGCTCCTGCATCATCAGCAGGGACTCTCCCAGCCCTGGGTAGGACATGTTCACTGTGGGAGGTGGTATCAGCTTTTCTCACCCCTCTGCAGTGGGGAGCCCCAGAGCAATGCCAAAAACCAGGTTATCATCTGCCCCATCTTCAGCAGTACCAAAACATCACTGGCCAGGCTACAGCAAAATGAGCATGAACATTTTCTCACCACCTAATGATATGACCATCTCAAACATCCAGAAATCTGCAACCAAAAGGTGCTTAATCGCTTATTACCCAGCCCAGAAACATGCAGAGTGAAATAAACAACAAGGGTCAAAAAACACCACTTCCCTGGAGAAAATATTAAAAATAGCTGCTTTCCAAGGTTACACATATTTTGGAAATTTTGACCAAGATTTTCAGTTATGGAAATATTTTACTTGCTTGAAAGCAGGACAATTTCAAAGAATAACTTTTTGCCCAGCTCCAACTGAGGGAATTATGTCTGAGGGCTAATCCAGGCAATTACGTGCAAGGTAAATTATGTGACCTTGGACTGAGAAGGAATTAAAGCCATTTTAGCAAACACAGCTAAATAACTCCTCTACCTTTGCTTAAGCAAAGCTGATTGGATACATTAGAGCCTTGGCTGACAGGGTTTAGTGTGAGGTATCCCTGCCCATGGCAGGTGGGCTGGAACTAGATGATCTTAAGGTCCTTTCTAACCCTAACTATTCTATCTTTCCCAATGAATGACTTGTTTTCCCAGTGCACAGAAGAGTCTATACATAAAATACCTCTAGGAATCTTTAACACAGATTTTCTCTAGTAAGTAACAAACTGAAGCATAACCTTTCCTTTCACTGCATTGCACCAGGGGATTACTTCAAATGCTTCATCTTTAAAAAAAAATTGTGTCTTCCTACACAGGGCAGGATGGCACCCACAGAAGAAATCCAACCTAAGACACCAAAAGCTTCAGAGGATTCAAGCCTGTGCTGGTTTACTCTTTCCTAGGTTTGCACTTCAGCAATGCATGAGATGTGCATGGTTATGTCAAAATAACAACACCAAAACCAAGACTCTGCTCATCTCTATGGGACGTGGGCAAAGGACAAGTCTGCAAGGAGAGAGCCTTTTACTCTAATGCTGGAAACTCAGTTCCAATTAAGATAATGCACTTCCACTCACTAGCGTGGATGCACTTGAACCTCCTTTCTCCCACAGGGAAAGAAAGGGAGCACAGATCCCTCAAGAAACAGGACAGATTTCGGCAGGTGCATCAGGCACAGACCCTTGCACACCCTTCATGCACCTGCCCAGAAGCCTTCCCCATGTTGGGGTGGTTTCCCCATCCCCACAAAGCAGAGGGCATGAGGAAGGAAAGGCTCCTACCTGAGCAGAGGACTCCCTTGTACCTGGCGCAGGAGAAGTCGTCACACTCGCAGAAGGGCCCATAGATGTTCCCAAACTCGCTCTCGTAGCAGAGGCACTGGTTGCAGCTGCACTCCCCTCTCCCGCTGCAGAGGGGCTTGCCCTCTGCCTCCCGGCACATGGCCTGGTGCACATCCCCGCTGGCACCCTCCTCACACTCACACCTAGCCCCCAGGTAGCCGGCGTTGCACTCGCACAGCCCACAGGTATAGGTCCCGTTGCCGCTGCACTTGTCGCTGGCCGGCATGGTGTGGCCTGTGCAGCCACAGAGGCAGCTGTAGGTCACTGCCACCTCCAGCGTGTCCCGAAAGCCGGCGGGCTTGATGGTGAAGGTGTGGGAAGTGTCCTCTGCAGGGCAGCTCCGTGCCTCCACCGCCACCTCGAAGGAAACCTGGGGGCACAGGTTGAGATGCAAGTTAACACATACAGCCACAAAATGCCCCTCAAGATTGCTCTGGGGAGAAAGGCAGGAGGGAAGGGAAAATGTCCCAGGGAAAAGCCACGGAGCATTCCCTGGAGCATGGCAGCGCTCAACACATTGAACTTCACTGCCAGGTGTGCAAAACCCGCAAAACAATTCTGCTCCATAGCTCCACCCCTGGAAGTGTTCAAGGCCAGGCTGGATGGGGCCTTGAACATCCTTGTCTACTGGAAGGTGTCCCCGCCCATGGCAGGGGGTTGGAACTGGATGATCTTAAGGTCCTTTCCAACCCAATCCATTCTATTATTCTCTGATTCTGTAATTGCATATCTAAAGATGGCATCTGCAGCTCAATGCACTGACATTTGCTAGTCCCAGGAGGCATATAGCAACCTTAACATTTAAAAACCCTTCACATTAGCAGTAATTTTGCCTATCAGGGACTCTTGGTTCCTGTGAAGCAGGAAGGTACCTGCCTATTTCCGTGAAATAAACACAGCAAAACTCTGGCAAATAACCCAGTTTTCATGCTATTGAAATAGTAAATTCTGTTGGAACCAAGCACTATCAAGGACACAGCACAAGGGCCCAAGGTGCCTAAAGATCACAGGTTTAGAAGGTTTTCTGGGAATCCTGATCTGCACATGGAGGTGTGCATCAATTACACAGTTTAAAGCTTTTAACATGCTGCTAACAGACCAGTTTTGATGGATGCTTCTATTAAGACTGTCTTCAGAAGGGTTATGCTTCACTATATGCTTATACATCACCCCCCCACTCATTTTCTGTTGCTACAATTAAGCATCAGGGATTTTCTCCCTGGGAAAACCAACAGCATCCTACGGCCACTTGCTTGGCCCTTGATTTAATCCTGCTGTTTTGTGGGGTGGGGGTCGGGTCTGGGGCCAGCCAGTGCTGCCTAGACCTGCTGGTTAGCAAAGAGGATTGATCTGACTCCAAGGAAACAGGCCCCTTTCCTCAGGATCAGGAGTGAATGATTTTTCTCTTGAGACATTCAGGATGACACGAAGCTCTAGCTGCCTGCACCATCCCACCATGCGGCACCGAAGCCAGCCCCAGCCAGGGGAGCTGCACCCCCAGAAAACCTCCCCTGACCTCCTCCTATTCCCAAGGCCTAAAGCAATTAGCCAAAGAGCTCAAATTACAGACATCAGAAAGCAAGCTAAGGGAATCAGGGTAATCTTTCTCCCTTTCACCCACTGCCCCAGGACTAAACCCCGGGAAATGAGGACCCAGTGCCAGCATTAGTCTCTCTGGGGAAATTTTCTTAGCAGGAGGCAAAACTTGATCCATGTGGAATCAATGCAGCAGAGCAGCTGAAAAAGAGAGGCTGGAGGAATGGGACCTCAATGATCCTATGGCGCATCTGCCTGTGCAGACACCTTTATACTCAGGTGCACCTAAAATGGGAGAGGTACCAGTGCCAGCTCCCTGCTGCACCCGGCACCAAACCCCTTTATGCATTAGCTACAGTGGCTGGAGCGATCACCTGGCTTGTGCCAAAGCTAGGAGCCCAGGATCAAACACCAGATTAACTCTGCTACCTTGGGGACTCGTTATGTTGTGGGAAAAACAGGGATTGTTTTTACCTGCCTATCACCCATTGGAGATCCAGGAAAGTCAGCTAAAAAAGCAGAGGCCACCTCCTTTTTTAACACTAGGCTTGATCCATATTTGGCAGGGGAAAAGCCCAGTTACCGCTGACTCTTTCAAACTATTTTTATATGTCTTAGGGCTTAGAGCTCTGGTATGTTTGCAGAGTCACTCTTCTCAAATAAGGCAATCAGGTGGCTAACAAACTCGCACCTACATCCTCACACACAGAAAAAGACTGGAGAAGGGGAGAAGGTTCCCCACTGTCTGAGCCTTCCTACCCCATCCTGCAGTCCCACAAGTCATTTCTCTGTATTTCTAAACAAAGCAAACAAAACAAGCAAAGATTAGCTTCTGATTTCTTATAAAAAAACCATAGGATGGATTATGCTGTGTATACAGTTAAATTTAAGGGCCAAACTGTATTTTTATCTGTGCTACTATCCATTAACCTTAGGAACTGAACACATGAGAGTAGGGTTGCTGCCTTTCTGAGTACCCTGTCTTTTTTTGCAATACCTCTAAAGATAACCATGACCTCCTCACACCAGGAAAGACAAGCTTAGATTAGAATCACAAAAATCATAGAATCATTTAGGTTGGAAAAAGCCCTTGAGATCATGGAGTCTAACCATTAACATATCACTGTCAAGTCCAGCACTAAACTCTGTCTTAAAGTGCCACATCTACATCTTTCAAATACGTCCAGGGATGGTGACTCAACTCCTTCCCTGGGCAGCCTGCTCAGATTCTTTGTAACCCTTCCAGTGACAAAATTGTTCCTACTATTCAATCTAAACCTGCCCTGTTGCAACTCGAGACTGCTTCCTCTTATCACAAGAGACCAGTCACCTCTCTCCATCCTCCTTTCAGGTAGTCATAGAGAGCAATAAGGTCCCCCCGAGCTTCCTTTTCTCCAGATTAAACACCCCCAGGTCACTCCAGACTAAACACCCCAAGGTCACCTCATCAGACTTGTGCTCCAGACCCTTCACCAGCTCTGTTGCCCTTCTCTGGACCCGTCCAGCAACTCAACCTCTCTCTAGCAGTGAGGGGCTCAGAACTGAATGCAGTATTTGAGGTGCGGCTTCACGAGTGCCAAGTACAGAAGACGGTCACTTCCCTAGTCCTGCTGGCCACACTATTTCTGACACAAGCCAGGATTCTCAAACAATAACAAGAAAACCTTGAATATTTAATGGTCCAGGAAAAGACCAGCAGACCATGGCAATAAAGATGTGACAGATGGCAGTGTGATGTGAATACATGGGATTACAAGAAAAGAAAAAAAGCGCCCTTTCTTGACTATTGTGTCCTGCTGCCTAACCAAGACCTTTTGGCTCAGAGTGCTATAGACAAGACATGCGTGTTCCCTCTTTCCTCATAGCTGACCTTGGGCTGATCTATATCACCCAGAACCACTTCTAGCAGAGCCACTCTCCATGGGTTTCTCTATTAATATGGCACGAGGACAGCAGAGGAAGATGAGCAAAGCTGCATTTCAGCGCCCAGGACAACTCATCAGGAGAGGTAAGCATCTACACAGAGGGTGAAACAGTCCCTCCAGGGGACAGACCAAAGGGCACACTCACCGTATCTCCTATTTTGAGATCCCCACACTTCCTGAGCCCAGGATAGGACAACCCGTCCTGGCACGTGGCAGTGAAGGTCAAGCCAATGTCCTCAGGGCTGTCCCAGACTGTGAGCTCCACCTTGGACCGAATACTCTAGAAACACAACAGGAAAGCAAACTGTCAGGTTCCCAAAGGCCAGTGGGTTTCTTCTGCTTCAGTCTCTTCTCCTGATGTTTCCAGAGAGTGTTTAGGACATCTCTGCACCTACATGAAAAAGAAAATCACCCCTGCACACACACGGACATTTGGGTTGGGTATAAATGGAGCACCTCTGAGCTAATGGTCAGAGTCTCGTGCCCACATCTGCACCTCCTCCTCCCCATAAACCAGCCCCTTAGTGAAGTGCAAAGCCTGATTCTCCACAGGCAGTCTTCCTGTGACACGTCATATAGCACGAAGAAGCTGTAAAGCTGCACTAACTCTGTCCTGCTTTCTTGATTTCATCCAATTGGTCAGAAAAATGTATTTTCCTTCTCAGGAGACAATGCCAAACAAAAAGCCCCCTTTCAGATGCATCAGCTGGAAACACCACCATGGGGGGCAGGGGGAGGAGGCTCTTTTTTTTTGCCTAGCTTTTCAAAGTGAACAGCTTTGTCCATCAGAGGGGTTCTGGTATGTTTCTACCCCCTTCCTTTCGCTTCTCATTTCTCCACCCTGCTGCACACGCAGACTTTTAAGGTCAAACCAAAATGAAGTTTATAAGTATTAATTCAGAATGACATTGTTTTGTTTAACTCTTCCAGTGGCTGGAAATGACTTTTTTAAGAGTGGTGTCCAAAAACGACAAAGATTTGCAAAATGGAGCTTTCTGTACAAACACATTTATTTTCCAAAGCCAGCCTGAAGCTCCATCCTTCTCCTCTTTGCCCCCAGCCCTCACCAAAGTATCTGGATTAAGGAAAAGTGCTAGTTCAGACCTCTTGTCAGTTCGTGTGATAACAAACCCAGGGTTCACATGCAAGCAAAGAGCTAATGCTTTTGGAAAGAGAAAGGAAATAGATGAGTTTTCAGTAGGTGAATGTAACAGCCCTTGAGGAAAGCAAGGAATAATTTCTCATCTGCCTGCTGTAATGGAGGAGCCACCATGAGGTGGCAATTTGGACCACACAGAACATCCATTGCCTGTGGACTGAATGCTGTGCCTGCCAGTAAAACTAAGCATATTGATCTGCCCCAAATTGTCACATAGAAATTAGATGTCACACTGATGCACTTTCCCAGCTTCTTGCCCAGAGCATCTAATCTAGGCAGAAGACAGGACACCGGGACAAGGTTTTTTTCTCAGTGAGGGCAGAGAAAAAAGCAGTCCCTGTTTTTTGGAGGATGAGGGGGAGGTTACATGAAGAAGAAGAGATGGGGGAAAGGGATCTCATGGGTAACATAAGCCCTGAGCAAGTCTGGTGTATGCATTGGTGGAGGGAAGCAGATGAGATTTGACCAGAGATGGCCAAAGTACCAAAGTGGAGAGGCTGAGCCCAGGAGGGGAGAGCCTGAGCCCAGGCCCAGAGCACCAGCCACTGCCACCCCACAGGGGAATCACAGAATCACTGAATGGTTTGGGTTGAGAATGATAGAATGATTTTTGGTTGAAAAGAAGATGGTCCCCATCGCATATAAAAAGTTTCTCCAGGCTCAGTTCCCTTTCTGTAAGGAATATAAAAAGGTTCACTCCCACTTGAGAAACAGAACTTTTAACCTTCTCCCTCAGTGAGAATTTCTCCTTCATTTCAGGAAGAAAACAAAGCTACCAAGATGAGACAGGCTTGGCGGTACCAGGTTTCATGCAGCCCCAGGCTGCCCACAGCACAGACAGGAGCTGCCAGCTCGCAGCAGCATGCCCAGGGGTCCAGCCCACACCCAACCAGCAGAACAGGCAAGAAACCAGCCCCAGTCTCAGCAGCAGCAGGTCATCCCACACAGCTCCTTCTTTGGGGCACTTCGGTCTCAACATCCTAGTGGTTTCCAAGTAGCTGCACTGGAAAGCTTGCAAGCAAAGATAAGGAGGGAAGAGGGGTGGGGGCATCAGATATCCCTGGCAGTTTTCATCAGCTTATATCTATCTGCAAAGGCTTAAGGGATGATGAAATGGAGGTACAGATGCATGTAACAGCTGGAAAACTGAGGCTGAATTAGGTTTTCATGCAATGGCACTGAGACCATATGCAAAGTCAACGTGGAGTGAATGTTCATTCTTTCTTCCTAGCAAAGCATTTTAGTCACAAAATCCTCCTTCCTCAAGGGAACAAACTGGGACAACTGGGCTTCTGTTTTGCAGGATCTCCAGGGCCTCATTAGCAGCTTTAGCTGCTTATTGCCTTTCCTCAGAGGGTGCAGCTTTGGGAAGCATTCTTCCAAGGGTACAAACAAATGCTGCTTTAACTGCAGGGAGATGTAGGGGAAGGAAAGACGAATGTTACAGGTCACACAAAGCACAGCACAATCCTACATCACCTCTGGATGTGTAAACTCCTCCAAAGAAGTACTTCCTCACTTCCTTGTTAATGAACATAGTACCAAGAAGAACTTGCAGTCATCAAAAACTGAAGAACTTTACCTGAAGGCTGATACATTATGGGGTCAGATCTCCATGCCCAGCACCAAAACAGCAATATCCTTCCAGAAGCATGAAGAACTGACCCATAAGAATTAAGGGAGAAGTCAACAGAAATGTCAGCAACTAACTACGCCAAAAAATGTGCAATTTAGCTGCTTCCAATTGAGCTACTCCTCTAATTTCCACAGAGATGGACAACATCAGGTCAGCAGTACAACTGCAGGTACTTCACTATCTCCATAGGACCCATTGCAGCAGGCCAGGCTCCACTGGCAATGCCACATATGCAGGGCTTGTTTAGGACCCAAGAGAGATGGTGATGCTCATGGGGTGCTGAGAACCAATTTGTGCTGCATGGAGACCAACAAAAGGATGCGACTTCAGCTGGAGCCTGGTCACACCTTCAGGAGGTATCTGAACATCAGATAGCAAAGAAATAATCTATTTTACCTATTGGTAGGGTGCTTAGAGAGAATTGTTTTAGATCAGGACAGTATTTTGAGGGTAACTCTGCGCACAAGAGATGTGGGGTGAAATCTGTGCTGTGCTGCAGGATCCCTTGGGTATCCCCTGCTCCTTCTCCACCTCACACCCTGTTTCCATCCCAAGGGCGGATGCCCCAGCTTCAGCAGTGTGCAAAGCACTGTGGAAGGAGGCGGCCAAGCCAGGTGGAACACCCTGGGGAGAGGCAAGCCAGCAGAGCTCTTGGCACTTCACATAGCAGCAGCTGTGGTATTAAATGCACTTACGTTGTAGGCCTTGACAATCAGCTCAATGATGTTCTTGGAGTCTTTGTGCAAGATCTCCACGGTTGTCCCAGGAATCAAGGCAGTGAAGTTCTTGGGGGAAAAAATAAAATAATTAAAGAAGATGCAGAGAGTAAAGCAGAGGGTGAGGAGAGACCAACCCCATGTCAGGAACACAGGCCACACACCCTGCCCTGTTGTCTGGTGGTGTACACAGTATGGGTTGGCTCCTGTTAAAGTGGAGCTTTTGAAAGCAAAGCATAGCTAATGCCACATGTCAGACACTGAACAAAGCTCACAGCCATGAGACAAGGACTAACAGACGTGCATCTACTGCCAGAGGAGGCAAGACCCAGCAGCTGTGCACCCTGGAGAGCCGGCACCGCGGGCAGGGAGGTGCAGCTGTCCTCTCTCCCCTCAGACCGTGGGCGCCCCTGGAGAGGGGGTGGAGAATGAGCTCAGCACTCCTGCTCTGCGCCGGAGAGCAGCAGCATCTCGACCGTAGCAACGCGGCTGTTTGTTGATTTAGCTCAAGCCTTTAGGGCCGAAGCAGAGGTTTCCGAGAGCAACCCCGCCTCAAACACCTCCCCTGCACCCGCATTAGAAAGAAACCCCATAGGGCAGCGCCAGACAGGCTCACATCACCTCCTCCTTTCAGAGGGAAGAGCAGGGATGGTGAGGGAAGTTCAAGTTGTATGTGGCATGTCAGGGCCCTGGTGGAAAAACACAGCCGGGCAGAAACTCTGCACTCGATTAGGTAATGGGATTAAGTCACTGCAGAATGGGCTGAACAGGCCTCTGCTCTCTCACATGCTGCATGGCTGGCAGCCATCCGAACATCAGGATTAAGCTGGGGTCTATTTCAGGTTTTCACATGCTCACTAACATACATATCTGTTTGCTCTAAGAAGCTTTAGTGCTTTTTGCTGAAAGGACTGTGGAGACAGACAGAGGGCTGAGCCTCGCCTGCCTGCATCTGCCTCCCCCTGCCAGCCCTGCAGGCAGCATGTGACCGTGCACACATGTATTTGCAGCTGCACACATCTGTGCTTGTGACTGCATACACACATGCTTGCGGCTGCCTCTGCTCCACAGTGCCAGGCAGGAAGATGCTTCCAAGAGGCTTTTAAATCCCCACTTCCACCCCCAGCCCTGGCAGCTCAGTAGCACTTACCTTGTACAGGATGTAATGATTTTTTGTAACAGCAAAAATCAGGTGGATGTTGTTTTCAGCAAGTTTCTCCCCAAGAAGTGCCAGGGAAGGATAATCCTAGGTGAAAAAAAAAGGCAGGAAAACTGATGGGTAACACAGAAACAAAGACTAATTTCATTGCTCTTCAACAGGAAAATTCGTTCCAGACACATGGCATGTTTCACTGTGGGATGAAGTCCCTGATGTACCATCACGATTTCAACTAAAATAGCAGAAATTCTGTCATCTCTTAGATATTTCTGCTTCACCCTTCAGTAGAATATATGACTGACAACATCATCAGCTGGATTTCTTTCTTTCCTCTTTCTGCTTTGCCATCAGCAGACTCATATGGGTAATAAACTGGCTGCTATCTTCATCAAGGGATGCTATCTTGCATCAAGGGATGCAAGGCAGGGGGATCTAGGACTGTACTAAGCAGAAATGTATGATTTTTCTCCCGAAGTGGAAACATTCATTGCTTGCTCTTTCTGCATACTGGAACCATAAAGAGATTACAATAAGCTCTTTAATTCTTCAGACTTCCCTGACAGAGAGGGTGGTAGGAAGATATTGCCCTAGCTACAAACAAGCAATAAACTAATGAACCAGGACTCAGTTTCAAGTGACCAGCTTGAGTTTAAAACCCCCAGCTGCTTCTCAAGTGCCTTCCTCAGGGAAAAACACCTAATTTCCTTGCAGACTGGAGGGCTGATTGGCAGCCTCCAAGACTCAAACATGGAAACACTAAGGCAGCATGCCCATGCCAGCTTGGCAGCTTCAACTCCATGTCAGTTTGGCGACAGGGCTCCCTTATGTGTACGCTTGCTAGGATTGCACAGGTGGGTGCAAAGGGGTTTCTCATGGAGCCTAGCCTCTGGCCATCATACAGCCATCCAGAACACACCTCCCCTTAGAGGGTGACAGCCATGCAGAAACAAAAATCATAATGAGTGCTTGTGATCTGCTGAGTAAAGGGCCATTCTGAAGAAGCATGTGATAAGGCAGCAGGCAACTGCTCACTCATCCTGGAAGTGTTCTCCACTGAGTTTAAATGAAAACCAAGAAAGGCTATTTTGCCTATTCGTCACCAAGACCTATGTTAGGGAGAAGCTGAGAGTACACTGGACATCTTAGAAAAGGGATGTCATTTTTCTGTTTCCCCTACGCTTTGTAGGCAAAATCTGATGCTCTTCTGAGTTACTTTTCCCTCCCTTGCAATAAGCCCTGGAGGAACTCGGTAAGCTCTTAACTCACTTTTGAGCATCACAGGAGCATTCACTGCAGGGTATGCCCAAGGGGAACAGCAAATTTTATCTGCAAATTGCAGAACCAGGTGAAACCATGCTGGTCAGGCACTATGTTTGCCAGAAGCTGCAGGAGTCAGGGGTGGCTGGTCTCTAGAGAGGTACACCAACACCCCAAGGTCTCCAAGGGCTGGACCACATGTCCTTCCTCACCAGCTGGCTGGATGCACTGTACTCGTTGGCTTCATTCAGGTGGCACTGGCCATCATGGGGCTGCACCAGCCCCCCCAGCTTCCCATCCAGGGCTATGTGGGGCACATCATCCGTTGTGAAGACCAGCAGGTGAGATGCCTCCTTACGCCAGCCAATCTTCTCCTGGGGGAAAACAAAGCCGTGAGACAGCCAGTCTGCCCATGCCAACCCCACATCTCACCTCTCGCCCCACACACGGTCCCAGCCACATGCCCAGCCAGCAGAAGACCCACTAGCACTAATTAGAGGAGTACCATGCTCCTGTCCACCCAACCCTCGTAAGAAAACAAACTGTCAGGGGCGCAGTGAGCACTTCCCAGCATCTCCTTCCAAGATACTTAAAAAGGGATGAGGAGGTATGTGGACTGTCCACCAGACCTTCTCTACCCAGATCCAAGAATAAGAATTTCAGCTGCTTTTATAGCCAAAGGAGACTTGCCAACTTCCTCCACACACATTTAATCTGACCTTGTTTCCTCGGTTCTGTGGAGCAGCCAAGGCAACAGCAAGAACTGCAATACCCCCACTCAGCATTTTCATTACCACCCACTCTTAAAGGCAGTTTCTGAGCTGTGATGCACTAAGTAGATTCCTGCCTAAGGGGACTGGCTTTGGTGCAATCACACACATGCACAGGCACTTTGCTCTGGCCCCTTTCTACACACATCTTCTGGAAGCCATGGTGTCTCCAAACCTCCTGCCTTTGTTGTGCACTACTTCACTTGCCCCAAACAGCTCAATCTCACCTGCACCACAGCCCAGAAGAGCAGGGACACACATAGCTGGAGCACAGTGCAGTAGCAGGACCTTTGGCAGTGGCTGACTGCTCTAATCCGAGCACAACTGCCCCCCACAGCTCCACTCTGAGCAACTTCTGCCTATTTAAAAACATGCTAATTCTAAGCCATGCTCTAGCAGACCCTATAAAAGCACTGAGATGTTAAAGATAGCACAAGCGCCAGACATTATCACCATTTTTGCATGGAAAGAGATGCAGGGACAGATTTTTTCCAAGTAAAGGAGTAAGATTTAGGTATTAAACATTTCTGTCCCATGGAGCTTCCCCAGGTTTCCAGCTTTGCATTGGCCTGAGAAGCAGATCTGTACCTGCAGCAGCCCACTGAAGCAGTTTGTTGCAATGGAATTGAAGGAAACAGAGAAGTACAAAGGAAATTTTTGGAAACCACAGCACTGCAGTACACTCCCCTGTGCTCCCTGGCTGCTCTTGCTGCCAGCTCCTTGCCAAGCCAGGCAGGCCAAGACTGGCTCCTGCCATGGCAGAGACTAGAGCCAGAGAGCCCAATCTCCCACAGCTTCCCCTTGGGCTGGCTACTCTACCCATCTGCCAGCAAAGATGCAGTCACAGACCTACCCTCCCACACACATCCAGCATCCTCCTCCCTCCAGCCCCCAACTCAGAGCAACACAGCACAAATCCCTTGTGAAGGGATGGGGGAAAATCTGGTAAAAGCTTACTGGTGGGAATGCAGCACAGATGAATATAACCAACTCCTCCAGAGCTTACTGCTCAGCTTATTTAGCAGAATCTGAGCTCTGCCTTGTTTTACAGTAAGATACTAGCCTATAGCCTGCCATAGCCCAGTTGTAAAGATACTTCCTATGGAAAGTGTTGGAGTGGGCATGGCAAGAGGGCAGAGCAGGCAGAAGGGTGCAGAATCACAGCCACCAGTACGATTTTTGCCTGCAAATGTGAGTCATAGCCCAAAGCCTGTTGATCTTTCCAACAAATATAAAACTCTTCCTTCAAGGACACTATTCCAGAGTAGATTTATTTTTCCTCTCTAATGCAGAAGGCATTTTTATTTTAATGGCATTTTAAAGACCCACACAACACAGATAGCCCATAGGAAGAAATCTTTGGCAACACATATCCTTTGCCATATACCAGCACACTACAGTCCAGCTCAGTGTCGAATGAGGACTTTTTTGCTCTGGGAAGCAGAAGTTATCCTACTGAAGTGACTCCACTGGATAAAAGGCAAAATCTCCATCCCCAAATGTAATTACTTAAGAATTCACCCAAAAGTGATTACAGCTCTCACAATGCAAGAGGCAGTTCTCAATCTACTCAGCCACCAGCATACCGAAAGCTGGTTTGTTTCTTTTTTTACTGATCCAGGCCAAAAAACTCCCAAAGAGATTAAAAGGATTAATCTGAGTTTCATTTCCTTAGAAATGCACTATGAACAAAGAAAACGAGCTGCACTGAAGCTGCAGCTATGAAGCCACTTCAGGTGTGATGCTGCTGTTCACCTGCCTAAGCCCACCTTGCAATCACAGACAGACAAACTCTCCATGCCTCCAACTCACGGTTTCATATGTAAACAACATCAAAACAACTTTGGTTGCTCAGTTCAGCAACTCAGCTTCCAAAAAGCAACAAGCACTCATAGTTCCAGTGCCAACATCTGGGCACTGAGAACATTTGATGGCTTGAAGCATCAGACTAGGGTGCCTCAGGTGGGGTGGCCGAGTTAGTGTCAATGCCACACTGAAAGAGCTGAAGACCTACGGAAAAAGTGCCTGGAGAAGCCAGCACGCCAAGGAGCTGCCACATCTCACTCTGACTCCATCAGCAGCTTCCAGGCATTGGAAAATACAGCTCTTCAGCATGCGGTTTCCACTGTGAAACCCAGAGCAGCACTCTGCTTTGCTTAAAACAAATAACCAAAGAGACTTCCATTTATTTTTACTGGACCGGGATTGTTGAACAAAAACCCCTGCACTGACATCTGCCCCCTCATCTGGTTTTTGATCCTCATGGGGTAGAAAGGATTTTGAAAGCAGGGGTGGGACCTGACCCAAAGCAGAGTGAGGTGAGAAGACATGTCTCTGCAGGGCTGGGCATGCTACAAATCCTGCTTCTACTCCTACAACCAGCTGCAGTTGCCTCTTGTACCCCAAAAGACCAGCTTCTCACTTAGAGCCAAGAGCGACTAGCAGAACTGGCACAGCTGTCTCAGTCCAGCACTCTAAATCATTTTGAAAAGGCTGCCAAACCCTGCACCAGTATTTCCAAGCCTGACACAAATATCTAAATTTAGGCTTTGGGTGCTGAGTAAAAACAGCAATTGCCAAGACATCAACTGCCAGAAGACCCCCCTGGATTCATCAGTATGTGTAAAACCCCACCTCTTTCTCAGGTGCAGACCTTTTTAGAAGGAAGCAACAGACAGAGGTACAAGACAAGTATGCCTTAGAGATTAAAAGCCAAAACCTTCTTCGTTTGGCATAGCCCTGAAAGACACCTCTGTGTCTCCCAGATGTCTTGGCCATCTCCATATACCAGTCTAGCAAGTATCAATCAAATCTAGTTCAAAAGATGCTTTATTTTCTAATACAGCATTGTCTCCTTGCTGCATCTTACTATGTAAGATCTGAAACTTACACATATCACTGAGCCATATGATGCTCGCAGTTAAAAAATGGTAGAGGACTGAAATATCAGAAATGGAAAATGTAATTACAGAAGGTTGATTAAAATTCCTGGCTTACCATTTTAGCATCAAGATAAACGCTTATTGTCTCTGGCTCTTCACTGCCTCCAGAATAACATTTACCCTATCTTCATCTTTCAGAAACAGTCCAAGCCCTGGGCTTGCTTGTCAGTCTGTATTAGCTGTACAAACTTTCCCCACTCCTTGGGTTGAAAACCAGGCCAAAAAAATTATGTGATCATTACAGAGCTCTTAGACAGCTCATGCAGAAGAAATGCTTTATATGAATTACAGTATGTAAATACCTAGTCAACAGAGTAGGTATTGTTTCTGACATCTCACTGCCTGAAGGGGAAGAGAAGACCACACTTAGACACTATGGCTTGGAAACAGCAAGACTCTGGAATGCCATGGCCAGCTTTCCCTTGGATGCCCCCCTTGATGCCATGTACTCTGCTGCTGAACACGAAGTACTTCATGGCCAGCACCCTCCTTCACCCTGAAGGCAGGGCACTTCCTAATGTTGTAACTGCCCTAAATCTTGGGTTCTGAATATGATAGAGAGGGTGAAAGCTGGAAGAAGCTTGAACATGCCAGTGAGATGCAATAGGGTGCCACAGTAATAATGAAGAAACCCACCCCAGAAGCCACCAAAATATCTGTATGCTGCTCTCCCTGCATCGGGGGAAAACAGTTCCTGACTTACTAGAAACTACTGTCCATGCAGGGTTTAGTCACTATGATGTTAAGGATAACAGGAAGGGATTTTATAGGTACATTGCCGATAAGAGACAGGTTAGGGACACCGTGGGCCCTCTCCAGAAGCTATCGGGAGAACTGGCTACCCTGGATTTGGAGAAGGCTGAGGTTCTTAATGACTTCTTTGCCTCAGTCTTTACGGGCAAATGCTCTGACCACACCACCCAAGTCTTGGAAGGCAGACGCGGGGACGGTGAGGGTGGGGACCCTGGGCCCACTGTGGGGGAGGATATTGTTCGGGACCACCTTAGGAACCTGAATGTATACAAGTCCATGGGACCGGATGAAATCCATCCAAGGGTCCTGAAGGAGCTGGCAAATGAAGTTGCTAAGCCACTGTCCATCATATTTGAAAAATCATGGCAGTCAGGTGAAGTTCCCCATGACTGGAAAAAGGGAAATATAACCCCATTTTTAAGAAGGGAAAAATGGATGAGCCGGGGAATTACAGACCAGTCAGTCTCACCTCTGTGCCTGGCAAAATCTTGGAGCGGATTATCCTGGAAGCCATGCTAAGGCACATGAAAACCAACAAGGTTGTTGGTGACAGCCAGCATGGCTTCACTAAGGGGAAATCCTGCCTAACCAATCTGGTGACCTTTTATGAAGGGGCTACGGAACTGATGGACAGGGGCAGAGCAGTTGATGTCATCTACCTGGACTTGTGTAAAGCCTTTGACACTGTCTCCCATGACATCCTTCTCTCTAAGTTGGAGAGACATCAATTTGATAGGTGGACCACTCGGTGGATAAAGAACTGGCTGGATGGACGCACGCAAAGAGTAGTGCTCAGTGGCTCAGTGTCCAGCTGGAGACCAGTAACGAGTGGTGTCCCCCAGGGATCGGTGTTGGGACCGGTCTTGTTCAACATCTTTGTGGGTGACATGGACAGTGGGATTGAGTGCGCCCTCAGCAAGTTTGCCGATGACACCAAGCTGTGTGGTTCGGTTGATACATTGGAGGGAAGGAATGCCATCCAGAGGGACCTTGACACGCTTGTGAGGTGGGCTGATGCCAACCTGATGAAGTTCAACCATGCTAAGTGCAAAGTCCTCCACCTGGGTCGGAGCAATGCCAGGCACAGCTACAGGTTGGGCAGGGAGGAGATTGAGAGCAGCCCTGCGGAGAAGGACTTGGGGGTGTGGGTTGATGAAAAAATGAACATGAGCCGGCAGTGTGCGCTTGCAGCCCAGAAGGCCAACCGTATCCTGGGCTGCATCAAAAGGAGCGTGACCAGCAGGTCAAGGGAGGTGATCCTGCCCCTCTACTCTGCTCTCGTGAGACCTCACTTGGAGTATTGTGTGCAGTTCTGGTGTCCTCAACATAAAAAGGACATGGAAGTGTTAGAACAAGTCCAGAGGAGGGCCACGAAGATGATCAGGGGACTGGAGCACCTCTCGTATGAAGATAGGCTGAGAAAATTGGGGCTGTTCAGCCTGGAGAAGAGAAGGCTGCGTGGAGACCTCATAGCAGCCTTCCAATACCTGAAGGGGGCCTATAGGGATGCTGGGGAGGGACTCTTCATTAGGGACTGTGGTGAGAGGACAAGGGGTAATGGGTTTAAACTTAAACAGGGGAGGTTTAGATTGGATCTGAGGAAGAAGTTCTATACTGTGAGGGTGGTGGGGCCCTGGAATGGGTTGCCCAGGGAAGTTGTGAATGCTTCATCCCTGGCGGCGTTCAAGGTGGGGTTGGACATAGCCTTAGATGGCATGGTTTAGTGGGAGGTGTCCCTGCCCATGGCGGGGGGGTTGGAACTCGATGATCTTGAGGTCCTTTCCAGCCCTTACTATTCTGTGATTCTGTGATTCTGTGATGCTTCCTTAGTCACCGCTGGATGCAAAGATCATCCTCATCAGGAAGCAACACTTCACTGACACCCCAGATGTCTGCCACCTTCATCACCTTGATAGTGCTGAGCCCCACCACAACCCACATCTGCAGATCAGTCTGGGCCATTTCGAGGGAAATAAACCACTAAGCCCCCATTTTGGCTATGGAGCTCAGGAGGTCAATCAGCTGACTGAAGTTTCGGCTGTCCTAAGTCTGGATGGACAGAGCCTTTGTTGCTCAGGCCTGTGATTAACAGGCAGCTGCTCCACCCACAGCAAGGGGCTGCCAAGGCAGCACAAGCCATGACGCAGCCATTTCTGCTGCCTCGCACACCAGCCCCATGGACTTTCTTTCCCACACCCAAGCTGCAATAATTAATTAACTGCCATGGCTGCACAAATTCCTCTGTCATCACCTGCCACATCATGCCAAGAGCCATGCAAGCGCACACACTTCCTAGAGGGCATCCTGAATTTAGATGGTGCATGCATCTAAATTAATCTTCTGAATTTAGCAGGGACCAGGCTGCGCACTCAGAAATGATAGTTGAAGATTTTGGTCCTTACCAACAGTTTAAGATGGCACAAATGTGTAGAAATCATCTTGCAAGTCTCCTGTCTTCTACCGCGACCTCCAAAATGAGTCCTTATGATAGACACCACAGTATTTTTGCACCATAGGACAATGTTGTCCCATTTTTGCAATAACACGGAGGGAGGGACCACAAAATCTACACAGTGGGTGGCACAACTGAGTCACCATCCTGAGATGTCTCTGGTATAACCATGAGAACGATCTCTGCAAAACTGAGAAGCACATTATGCCCAGAGTATTGGGAGAAGTGCTGTAGTTGTGCCAACAAAAATATCTGTGCCAGGCTGGGAGAGGGAAGTTGACTATTGGGTGGCATCAGATCCAGTGGGGCAGGTTAAGTCCTGCCGAAAGCATGAAACATAAATGAAGCCAACCAAGGTAAGGGAAAATCTGTTTTCCCACAAGCCTGCGTCCTATCACTCCTGCAGACGATGCTTATCTCCTGGATCCCAAAATCCAGACCCAGAAGAAAACACAGCTAACAAAAGGACTACACAAGGCTGGATCAAACAAAACCCAAACTTGACTGTAGTCAAGAAGGAAAAAAAGCAACCAGAGGCATCCCCGGCGAGCAGGGATGTTCAGCCACACAGTGAAGGGGAGCAAACTCTTCCATTCCTGATGCACAAAGGGATAGAGAACAACCCATCTACTTGCTCCAGAAAGATCTTCAAGCAAACATTAAAAAAAATCTTAAGGATGTGGCTACCATGGCATCAAACTGATGAACTCTGTCTTTAATTACTGCTAACAGCTCCAGTTTTGCTGACAAAGAGGGAGAGCAGGCTGTCAGCGCCTGGAGGTGGGATAATCCTGTCCCACACACAGAAGGGGCAGGTACGAGCAGTAGGAACCAGCTCCAACCCTCAACATGAGTCAATCACTGCAAGATCGGTTTGACATGAGGTTCAGAAACGCATTGAGCTGACACACAGTGCTGCTGCACAGAAGTATACATGAATCTGAAAGGATTTCAGCCCGAGTGCTCAGGGATCAGAGCCCACAAGTTTAACCATGTGGTGAAATCTCAGCCCTAAATTTGCATTTGCAAAAGCTCCATTTTTACCCACTTTAAAGTAGAAAAAAAAATTAACCTTTTTTTCTTTACCTGTTCATGTACAAAAGAGCATGAAAACAATAGCCTCTACTTTTCAAGGCATTTTATTGGGTTTTGCAAGGAAAATTTAGCAGTTACTTCCAACAAACGGCATACTGAAGCTCTGCCCTGGTAAAAGGACATACCAGAAGAAACTCCCTTCTCTTTTGCCTTGTTTAAACCCACAGAAATCAGAACGACTCACCTTGCACACAGCAGCCTGCAAAATTGCATCGAAACCACCCTCTGGAGCATCTCTGTTGCGGGAAACCTTCTGTTTCTGAACTTCTTCATTGAAACGGTCTACTTTATCCGTTAGGGACAGGAGGTGGCGGAAGCCAAAGGATGGGACACAACTGGGGAACAGCTTGTAACTGCAGGAGGAACAGAGGAGTGGTCAGCAGGGAGGAACCACATCAGCAGCCAAGAGCTGCAGAAGCTCTCAGCTCTACCAGGCTGGTCACCTGTTCAGAGGGATGAAGTAGTTCCCAAGGCTCCATGTTTTGGATACTTTTAGTTCTGGTTATTTATCTACAAACCCCTACAGTAGAGATATATTTATTTGTTTGTTTTTCTCAGGATCTTCGAGCAGCTGAAGCTCCCAAAGATCTCACCAAGACCAAATATCTCTCTTCATGTAAGGCATGAACGGAGACACCAAGCACCAGCCTGCCCTGGGCCATGAGGCTCTGCTGTTTCAGCACCCATAAAGCAGTTTTCATACTGGGAATTCACAGAGCAGGATACAGAGGGTGTGTTTTGGCAGAGCCACCGTCCCCTGTAGCCCGGGAGGGTGGTGTGCACTATGCCTCACGCCAGAAGAACCGGTAGGCCGGTGTCAAAGGGCGCCACACAAAAGCATCGCTGCCAAGAGCTACTTTTCCCCTATTTTTCAATGTGCATTTCACTTTGTTATCCAGTTTTCTTGGCAATACATGCCGCTCACTGCACATCACCAGGCACCTTGCGATTGCCCAACATGAGTTGCATTAATAACTAACATTAACTCATGCATCCTCCTACTCTCACTGTGAGCCAATGAGCAAACACCATCTCCACTTTCCTGAGTGTTGCTGAAGGAGAAAGGTAGGAGGGGCACCCTAAGGCAAAGAAATGCCTTACCAGCTTAGCAGGAAAACTTCCTTTTTCCATACAGAACTATCAGGAGGCAGCTTTGGTGCTCACCACATGGTCGGGAGAGCTCAGCAGAGCAGCTCCTGTGGTGTGGGAAATTAGTGGAGGGAAGAGGGAGACAAGGGTTAAGAAAATGTGTTTAAAAAGGAGTCGGGCTGGCACTAATTTACTCTTATCTTCAAAGATAAAGCCTAGAGAACAATTAAAGGCCTCTGCTGACCCATGACCCACTATGGGTAAGTTGTAAGAGGCATTTTACACAAAGGAGTATTTAAAATTTACCACCACTAGGAACTCAAATCCCTCACAAGGGACCCCGCATAGCTATGCACACGCCTAACCACCAGGCAGGTCCCACTGCCCTGGGCTGAGTTGGCAATTAGAGCCATCCCTTGTGATCAGCACCTTGTTCAGACTTGCATCCTGCTTGCACCTACGGCCAAGGCAAGGAGTTTGCAATGTCTGAAACCTCTGCACTGCAGGGTCTCAGCAAGCAGCCCTTAAACCATATGATACATCTGTGTGGTAGCTTTGCCAGAGCCCTTGTGCAGAAAGAAAACACTGACACACTACAGGGTTCCATCTCCCATGAAGATGTGTAACTTAATCCTTTTTTCTTTGTTTTACACTCCAGATTTGCTGGCAGAAGCTGCAGGCAGCAGCAGGACAGACAATGAATATCCAAGTGACTATGCAAGGGGACGAAGCAGTGTGGGAGGGTTATCTCAGGCTGTTAACCTTCACAGGGCGTATCACAGATAGATGGGCAATTAGGTCTTCAGTCTAACACTGTGCTGTCCTTGTCTTTTTAAATTTAGTGTTTGTTTCCTTTGTATCATCTCTTCTCATATACTGTGGCTGCAAGAGGCCATGTCCTAGCTCCCCAGGAGGTCCCAGCTGGGATGCTGAGCCAGCAGCAGGGGCAAGCAGCAAGGTGGGGTAGAGGGAGGAAGCACAAGGTATCTCAGCCAGACCTGCAGGACAGCCATTACTGTGAGGAGGAGGAGAGAGCCTGGACAGGGAGCAAAAAACACCCACTGCAGCTCGTGTTTATTTGCAGCTTTTCTTAGATCTGAGCAGGCCACTGGACAAAGTCTGCTTTGACACTAGAGACAGCTAGTCACACCTGACAGCTCACCTCACAACCACATCAGCAAGTCACCCGGCAGCAGTGACAGCCTGCTTCCAGTGCAGGCAAGGGATGGAGACACCACCAGAGAACAATGAGGAGTCAGCATCCCTGGATTGGGTGAAGAGGAGATGGATGGCAACAGGAATGGGGCACCCACCAGAAAAGCTACACTGGGCAATCCTGTCTCAAAGGTTTCCCAAGATCAGGTTGGCTCAGTGTAACCCATAAACAGAAAAGCAACCAACTGGGTAAAACCAAAACGACATGCAACTAGCCTGATCACAGTGGAAAAAGCTCAGGCAACAACTCTGGATGCCCTTGATGAAAAAGCATTGGCAGTTTCAGGCAGCCCTTGCTGCAGAGTTATCTAGCTCCATCCTCTCCTCCTCTCTCACTGCTCCCCTCCTGCATATGTCACTCTATTTCACTCAGCAAAAGCCATGCCACTTCAATTAAATCATACACCAGCAAAATACAGTGAAACACAGCCCTCAGCCCCTGAGCAACATTAGCGGGTCATGGATACTGACGATGATAGAGATGACTGAGAACATCCCTCTAGGGTCATGCCAAATTTATGGGGGAAACAGCTATGAAAAGTATGAGGTACAGCACCATGGTGGCAAGTCACCTCCCTAGCTCAGTCAACAGTCACTTTTGTCTATCCTTCATGGCCAAAGCACAAGTTTTCAGAGTTAAAAATCCATTTGGCTTTCCTCTCTCAACAGAACTGGTGAAAAGAGAATACAGATAATTTTGTCTGGTCAATAGTCAATGTGCAATGAGATGCCAAATGCTTGGTCCATGCCAAGTTAGCCCAGAAACTCATAGCTGATGCAAGCTCTCTTTATCCGCCTCTCATATGGAAAACTGAAAGGATGAATGTTCACAGAACTTGGCATCGATTCCTGTAGTGATCTGACAAGGTAAGTAACCATGAACGGCTCAAATAAAAGTGCTTTATTGTTCTTACGTGACTAGAAAGCATCCCAGTGGTGAATGAAGCATAGATAGGGACCATAAAGGCAAATGCCAACAGTGACATTCTGCCGGGAGGGCAGTTGCTGCTATATCCATCCTTTCATGCTAACTTCTAAACCCATCTGAGCCTGGACACCCTCCACTACACCCAGTTTCACTCTACCATAATCCCCAATTCAAAGGACTTGACCCTGATTCTGGTGGTTAAAAGGCAAACAAAAAGACTCTTGCAAAGATACTAAAAAGCAGAAGAAAACAAAAAAAGAGGGAAGGCACTGATATCATGCAAAGCAAACCACATCATTTGTGTCTTTTGCAACTGCCAGTCTGCTTTCCTTCCACAGCAATAAAGATGAAAAAAAGTGCCCGACGTGTTCAAAACACTTGACAAGAACCCATTTATCAGTACTACAGTCACAAATCTCAGTTCCTCCAAACACTTCTGTTGGGAAAAACATACATTGCTTTAGTCTGCTTATCTGTAAAATGGAGACAAAGAGCTTAATTGATTTACTCAAGGCCAAATCATGACTCAGAGCTAGGACCAGAAATCAAGAATTTCTGGCTCTTCCTCCTTTTTCTTAAAGCCTGTAAAAAAGCCTGCCGTGCCTGCATCCTCTTCAGGTATGTAAAAGTAGCTTCAGGCTCTTCACACAACAGTTTCCCATCTCTACATGCAGAGATCTCCCAACAGCCACTGCAAAACTGAAAGTTATCCCATTTTGAATCACTCTGGAGCATCATAATGACAGCCATGGCTAATCAGCATTCCCAAAGCTGGGGCTTAAGAGTGGCTCATTATTTAAAGCAAGAATGGGAAGAGAAGACTGCAGCCAGGCTCTGTGCAAATATAGGGCTTGTCCCTTCAAGAGTACACCTACCACTTACCCAATGCAGGGGTTGTTTTGGTATCTTGGTGCTGTGTAGGAGAAAGGAGAAATATTTTTGTCCACAAAAGAGCCAAACCCCAGCCGAAAATTGCTAGTGAGCTTTCGCATCTCTTCAGCCAGCTTCGTCCCCAGATTGCGAATATTATCTAGGTCATCATTCATTGACAGGGAGAGATCCATTAGGTAGTAGAGGTCCACGGGATAGTCCTCAACTTGCCGAACCTGAACGCGGAAGGACGTCTTGTCACCTGTGTAGACACAAGAGTTGAGTGCAGTGAAAAGGAAACTCCTAGAACACATAAAAATCAGACCACATGCTTTCTCCCACTCCCCTTCAAAGCAGGTAGATTACTTGCAAAAGAAGAGGGTGAGGGGAATAAGCTTTTCCAAATCCATCTTTTAGGAGACTATCAGGAAAGCAGGTAATGACTATGGGTCTTCTTAAGCTATGTAATGTGCTGGCTGGCAAGGAAAAGACGCATTTATGAAGTGTGCGTCTCTATCTTACTTCGGAGATATGGGAAAGGGCCTTTCCATCCCAGTTGAGAGAACACCTAAGGTGGGGGACACATGAAAAATGCTGCCCCTGACTGTGTACAGGCCAGAGGAGTTTTCCTATGAAACTAGAAAGAAAAGCAAGCAATGTGAACCTCAAATGGATGTTTCAGGGACTACTGGAAGAGGGACGCTGCACACGCTTACTTGGTTATGTCCTCAAAGCAAATCAGGAGCAGTCCAAGCAGTCCTGCACAAAAGAGAGAAGGAAGTGGAGCAGGAGAAGGAAGAGGGTCAGGAGAAAACAGCCAGCATGAGATGAATGCAAGATGCCATCTAAGCAGGGAAGTCAAGTTAAAGCAGACACAGAAGAAACAGCTTTGAAAAGGACCTTTCCCCAAAAAATTACCTGTGCCACCATGACTCCAGAGAAAGCAGAGCAAAAGGGAAGTGAACTGGAAAAAGAAGGTTGTTAGCATCACCTGGTGAAGCACTGAGGCAGACATGAAGCTTCCTGAAGTAATGAACACAAGGGAAGGAGTACACAGGGCTGAGTCACAAGCTATGCAAATGTGGAGAAGAGCAGAAGAAAGCCTTTCCCCTGGCCTTCCCCTGTGCCAAATTGCTTTCGCCAGAGATGCCCTCCAGAAGAGGTGCTGTGAGGGGAGGACCCTGCTGGCACTGCACACATCTGGAAAAAGGTGAAGTGGCTTCAAAGTGAACTCAGCTTCCCACCAGATGGGCCCTAGTGAAGCCAGAGAGGAGGAGGCAAATGTTTGCCTTATGCTTTGCTGAGAGGTCTTAATAGAAAGTCCAGATGTAGCGCCCTCAACCCCCAGGCTGATTTGGAGACCCCATGACCCCAGGTGCCACCACATCGTTTTCCAGCTAAGTGGGGTCTCAGACCCAGAGACTTGGATCCTCTTAAGATCAAGCTCCCACTCCTGCCCACCCCTCCCAGCTCTTCATGGCCAAGGCTGAACTTCAGGCACTGGCAGGTTCTGTAAAACACTTGTGACTTCCCCTCTTCTTGCCCAGAAATGAAATGCACATAGAATCATAGAATAGTTAGGGTTGGATATTTTAGTATTGTGTGAAAGCATTTCCCTAACCATTTCATTGTTCTCCTCATTGTGTGCAGCAGCACAGCTGCTTCCACTTACTTCCAGCCCAATGACAGCAACAGCAGCAGCATCCCAAAACTGCTGTGCTGGCAAGACACAGTGTGAGGGGCTTTTCAGTCCTGCAGACAGGAGCCCTGGCACCTGGGGTCATGCTGTGCTGAGCTGCACACAGGGACAATGCATGCCTAGCACACCCGCTCAGTGAAGGAGCCAGGGTCCCAGCACCCTGCGGCATGTGTCGAAGCCTGCCTCCTTTGCAGAGCTGTGAAGGGTTTAGATATGGAGGTGCTCTTTGCTCCACCTCTTCTCTGTGTATCTCAGCCAGTTCAGTGCTGGGTACCAGAGGAGTCAGCTGCAGCACCTAAACCAAGACCTCCCCTCTAATGATTTCCCAGCACATTTAGATCAAGGGTACTTCCAAGCCAGGTCTTCTTTCCTTACAGATAATTGCTCCCCCCTTAAGCCTGATCCAATACCACCCTACAAAGGCAGGGCTGTGAGAGGCACCATGTACAAACATGCACACATAGGTATTGCCCAGAAATCAGCTGTAGGAAGCAGGAAACTCTTGCCATCAGTATTCCTCCTTATTCTCCCTGGCTTTCTTTTCTGACATGAGCAGGACTTTCCTGGCACAGCACTGAGGTGTGGTATGCAGCAGGATGCAACTCATCGGTGGCCCTACAGTAAGGAAAGTTATCAAGAAGGCTCAACCAAATCAGGTGGGCCTGATGCTATACCTGGCATGCATTTGTAGGGGAGCAAAGAAGATCATAATTTACACAGTGCCAAAGCTGCTTGCACTGAGTGCAGGGTAACAAACAGTGATTGTAAGCATGACTTTAATTCAGTGCTGCAAAGAATGTTTTTAATCCTGGGAAAATTCGTTATTATTTCCTATGTCTATTTTTTTCATTTCTACATATTGTTCCCACTGGAATACCCAACCCTTCCAGAAAAAGAAGAGGTGTCCTGCACTTCCCAACACTTCTGTTTCCAAACATTGCTCTTCATGAGCAGGTCCTAAGATGGGAATTCCTGTGGCAGAAAGGGTACTTGGGAAGCTCTGATCAAACTTCTTAATAGTTACGAATTCATTAGTCCCTGGAAGCACCAAAACTAACAGGACCCTGGGCCTGGTTCTTCTTTCATTCCCATCTGTGCAAATCAATTAACTCACAGAAAATATCGCTAATGTATGCAGATGTAAGTGTAAAAGAATTTATTATTCTCTGTGCACAGTATTACTCTCACACTTCTAGGGATAATCCAGCCCTCTCCTTCCCCACACACTGTTACCACTGTCTTCCCCTTAGGGTTTTTACTTAAAAGCTTTAATGTCAAAACTGAATTCAGAAATATTTCTTGGATACTCTCGCAGAGGAAATGCAGAAACTGGAAAAATTGCTTTTGGCCAAGTTAAGAGCACAAACTTGACAATCATGCTTATCCAAGAAAAGCTGCCTTTTCTGTTTGGTGAGGCTTGCAGCTTGATGGGCAACAAAACTTCCATCTATTCGATTTTTTAGTTCCTTTTACATTACTCATTTTTCATTTAACCAGGACGCAGTGCTTTATAGCTGGACCCAAGATTAAAAAGCGATATCATAAAATCTAAATGCTCAATCTGAAAGCTGCCCTGTGAGGACATCAGTTTAAGACCCTTGGAAATTAGCTGTGGGCACAGAGATTTGGGGATGTGACTTCTGCCACAGGACAATGAGATCAAACTGCCTGGGTGGGAACACAAACAATTGACAATTCGTTCCCTTCTGCTTCTGCTTAGCGGTCTCAGAACAAAAGATCAGCATTGCCACAGACTGTGTCAATTCATCTTTGAAATCGTACACCCTTCATGCTCAAAATTAAATCAACATTGTCTCCTTTTCGTCTTGGGTTCACAGGGTGAAACCCATTCTCAGGCTCAAGGATTAATGGATAATTTAAACTGGGAAAGGTAATACAAGGGTTTAGGAAGTCATCAGCCTTAAGATGGAGTGCTGCCCGACATCAAAAAGAGAGCAAAAAAGGGAGATGCTATTGCAAACGCCCAGGTATATCACTCTGCAATGGCTCTGGTGCTCTGCAAAGAGGAAAATGGTGAAGAGAGCTCACCGGCTCTCCATGGGAATCACTGTGGACACCTTTGGGGCGACTCCTGCAGCTCAGCCTAGATATGAAGGGCTTGTCTGCTGTCCAAGGAGAACCAAAGATGGACACAAGTGTGGTCCCTGCCAGGGCTGGCAGGACCAGCACACCAGCCCTGTGCAGCTCAAAGCACTCAACAGCACAGCCTCCAGGAAGCCGCAGGAACATGGATCCCCACACCCTGCTGCAGGCTGGAGTGGTGAGCATCCACATCTCTGGCTGGGTGAAACTGCCCAAGATTGGGAAAGGAGAATTTGCTAAGCACCAGTCACCATGCATGAAGGAGGATCTGCGGGAGGCGATATGTGGAAGCTGAGCCAGCCCTTTCTGCCAGGAATTGCCTCAAGAAACAGGAGTAATAACAATTCCCTTTTTTTATGGGAGCAAGCCTGTTTCATCAGCAGCATTCAGTTACAGAAGCCATGCATCCAGTGGTGACTACCCTCAGGTATTTGGTTTTAAGGCTTTGAGGCAAAATTTCTTTACATTTGGTGATCTGACTGATGACAGCAAGCGAACTGCTGAGGAAGCATGTGCAAGAGACATGATGACTATCCAACCCATAGAATTAAACCAAAAAGTCCTGCAGCAACTGGTAGGCTCTGAGAGCACCAATAGCAAGAGCATCAGCTCAAACTCCTGCTTTTCTTGGGCAAAAATCACATTTCATTTTTCTGTATGCTCATGAGAACCATCACAAAACCCACTCCAATTGCTTGTAATGAATTGAGCTTTTATATTTGCTTAACTTTGCAATAAAGAGCTGTTTTTCTCCCCTTCAGAAATATCAGCTGCCAAAATTTCCCAGAAATTCTGAACCCACATTAAAGCCTCCCCCCACCATGCAAAAACTTTTGATAACAAGTATGCCCACATGGCTCAGTCCAGCCATTCCCTTCTACTTTTTAATTAAAAGGAAGAGATTGAAGAAAAATGATGGCTCAGGGGAATGAAACAGGGATCTGGCTACAGTCCAAGTCCTGAGTCACAAGTTCAAATCTCCATCTTCTGCCTTGATCCCACGGCTTTTTTGCATACCGACAGAAAACAGATACATGTTTTTGTTTCCAATTTATAGAAGGAGCCGTCTCAGTTTAGAGTCAAACACTGTCAGCTTGGTGGTCATACAAAGCTATTTTAACTCCTTCCATCCAGTGACTACATTTTTAAGCTGAGCAGATTCCTCTTAAACGCATGCAAGGGTGAAGATTAATATTGGTAACAGTTATGGGTGGGTTTGATTGACTTTGCGTGACAGCAGTGTCCTCTCACAAAAGACATACACCTCAGTACCAAACTTGTTTCTGATGCACCACCAAAACTCATGGGCTACCGAAGGCACCAGCAGCCACCTGCTTTAGTGGGCTACAAGGATATGAGCTGTAACATACTCTGGGCATGTCACAGCCACCTTTTCTCACCTGCACACCCCCCAGCATTCACTCAAAGCCATTGGGGACTCACCAGGACGAAGATTCAAGGCAACCTTCTGAGGTATGATCTGCGTGACGTCCAGGTGAGTGTGGCCCGAGCCCTTGCTGCTCAGAGGGACGTTCTTCACCACGCTGATGCTGCTGCTGGGGTTTTCAATGGCTCCGGCACAACCGTTTGCCATCAGATTCTGCAGGAAGTCGCACCGTGATGTGATGGACTTCGTGCTGCCAAATTCCTGGGGGTGAAGAATGGACAAAACGAAAAGGGAGGGAGAAACATCAGTCCCACAGCAGTAGCTTTGTTTTGATGTGCTGGTGTCTGTAGCAAGTAGGAGATGACAACGAGAAACTGTTGTGGTGGCTGAACTCAAAAGCAACCTGCACTGAACCTTTTAAAGGCATCTACCAAAAAAGAAATCCTGCAAGGATTTGAAAATGAATTTGCTCACAAACCACTACAGCAGAAAAGTAAGCCTGACCTAATCACTCCAGCTACAGTTCCCAGCCCTGTCTTGGACCATGTGAAAGCAAAGCAAAAATGTTTGGTTTGCTGCCTGGACAGCCAATTGCCATCTCTTCAAGAGTAAACCTGAGAAGCTGTTAACTTTTGTGCATGCATTGACTCACAGGAGCTTTGTAAAAAAGAGAAGAGAGGACAAAGCGGTGGTACCAAGGGAAGCAGAACAAACCCACCAACTCAGAGAGCCAAGTCAAGACGTGAAGCTGGAGACTGAGGTAGGGTGGCTCCAGGGACCTGTGTCCTCTTCCCTGGGCGAGACACCGCACAAGCGCCACGTGTCCCCTCTCCCTCACACCTCTGCACTGCACCATCACATGGGGACAAAAAGTGACAGCAAGTGGTCCCTGAGGTGGAGCACAGCTAGAGTGGTTTGATGCAGGCAGGCTGTCCTGGGCAGCTTTGCCAGACAATAAGGGAGTTGGTAAAGCTTTCACAAGTGGTCAGAAGGCAGCGCATGCCTGCTGCAGGCAGAGAGGAGCAGGCAGTGGCACACTCCCAGAGGACAGGCTGCCATGGCAGGGAGTGTCCCAGTGCCCACCCCCAGAGCTCCAGCCCTCCCTGCAAGCCCCGTGCATAATATACAATGCAGCCTTGTGTGGGACGGCACTCGGGAACAGCCGGCTGCACAATGCAGCCTTTTGCAAGGAGCCCATTTCTTAGAATGCCTTTTTAAGTTTTTTTCCCCAAAAGCACCAAAGGGAGCAAGTCACATGCCCCAAACTTAATGGATTTCCAGCAGTCAATTCCTACTTATTTCTGCACTACAACAATAGAGACAAGCATGTTCTGCTCCAGGGTTGTTGGACTAAAATGACATGAAATAATGCAGAGAAGATGCTCATAGCCACGCCAGCCCCTCCTTCAGCTGTACAGCCGAAAAACAGTGCAGGTCTGAATAAACCTCACATTTTGCTGAAGCTCTGGCATGGCAGAGGATGGCGGAGAAATTGAGGAACAAGAGGTCATCCGACAGATTTTGCTTTCACACCCCATGAGGTGCCCTTGTGGAACCCGAGGAGAGCCTCAGATGCAGGGCCCCGGGACACAGGCAGAGGCGTTCTGCTGCATTTTCTCACTACGAGGTCCCATTGCTATTTGAAAAATGCGAGGTTTGCATTCCAGCATCCAGCAGCGGGATCCAGCCAAGGAGATGGCACGTCAGAGGGATACGAACAGAAATTTCCTGGAACACATCGTGTAAACAGATGAACTTCCAAAAAGGAGGGCTGGGGCTATCAAAGTCACTGCCAGCATGATGAAATAAAACTCAGAATCCCTCACAAAACCAAAACCAACACCCATCCTTGCAGAGCAGCATGTTTAAGGGCAGTCTTGGAGAAAAGTGTATCTTGGATATGCTTTGATCTAAAAGTTGGTGAAAAGCTGGTAGGGTCCAGGCACACTCCTAGGCTGGTCCCCCCAGCAGCAGGACACCTGTGAGGAGATGCTCTCCTGCTCTCCCAGTATCTAGACCATGGCTCCAAATGAGCACCTCTGCCAGACCATTTCTGCTGCCATCTATTAGAAAGGACACGCTGGTTGTGCAAAAAAATCCCCACAAACAGCACCAGGAATGCCATAGGGAACCTTTAGTTATTCCCCAGGAATTAATGCTGGAGAGAAGCATTCAAATAGGATAGTATTTAGGGCTGCCTGTGCAACTGCAGCCTTTATCAGGTATTTCCAATGCTCCCCAGTGTCGGCTCCAAAGCCTCTTGATGTGAACAGAAAGACTTGCCTTTAAAGGACTTTGAATTAGGGTTTAATTTTCTGGCTGGGGTAGCGGAACAAGAGCCAGGAAGGGCGGGCAGTCCAGGGAGAAGAGGATGGTGGCTTCCTCCCCCAGCTGCTACTCTTTAGCAGTCAAGTTCAGAATGCCACAAGAGACAGCTCTGGGTACTGTTCATACTGATGCTCATCATCCCAGCAAGGGGCGTACAAAAGAGCAGCATCTGCACACTGAGAGGACAGTGCTGGCACACAGGGCAAGGAGCACACCCATGCGGGACCTGCTAGGGGCTTTTTTGGGGCAGGATGCCTGTGCAAGCGCAAGCCTATCCGTTTGCATGGCGTCAAGAAACCTTTAGTTGCTGCAATGTGGTTTTCTGCAGTCTTTGTTACAAAAGTTCTCCAAAGGAAGCCCAGGGGATTGGAGAAAAGCCCCTACACAACTGACAGGTGCTGCACAAAGCTTAGGTCAGCAGCAGCTCTGCACACCTCCAGTTCATAGGTTCCCCTCACTTCACCCAGATATTTTCTCTCAACTTTCTTCTAAAATGGGCCCAGAGCACTCGCTGCAGGGCAGCAATTGCCAAGCTGCAGCTCAAATCAAACCCAGGTCTTTGCTTGTTTGGTAAAATGAAAAAATACCCCCTCAGGGGTGAAAACACCTCAGGGGAAGGGGTGCAGCTCAGCACCCAGGGGTGCACGACTGACCTATGCTGCTTCCATTTCTATTCCAGCAAGAGTGACACCAGGCAGGAGAGTGACAGTGGCCTTGGGAAAGGCCCAGCAATCACCACAGCATCCTGCAAACACACACCCCTCACATGCACCTGTAGGTCAAAACCCAAAGCCCAAACTATGGCTACCAGGGACAATCCAACTCAAGTGCAAAGTTTTCTGCAACACAGAAAACTGAGGCTCCTGGAGCTTGAATCAAAGGAAAAAAAGCATGAACGGTTTTGGGGGGTAAAGAGTAACATGTGGGTCCAAATAACTCACAAGCAACCATGCCGAAAGACAGACCCACAGTAACTCAGACGTGACACACTGGTTCAAATCCCAAATCCCCCTGAGCAGAGGACATCTCACAGTTAGCTAAGCAACCCGGTGTGCCCAAATAGGCACCAACCATCTGCATGCCAGCTTCAGTGAGATATACAGCAAGTACCCCATGGCAAGCAGGAACCACCACAAGCCCTGCCTCATGTCCCAGAAAAGCACTGGTTCAAGAAGATCCCACCCAGACCTTGTTAGTAACGTTAGTTGTTCACAGCCCAGTGGGCACTGTGCAGTCCAGCCTCTGCACTAACAAGCTCACAAAAGCAAATGCACACAAGCAGATGGAGTGAATAGAGACAACGGTGTGACAATTACATGCTCATCAGTTTGACAGTTTTAAGACAAATTGCTTGGTTCATGCTAAAAAAATGGAGAATAGCACTGACTGTGTCTAATGGACTATATCTAACACCTGACTAGATACATTCCTACCATTTTTTGCTTTAATCAGTCCAGTTCTGCAGTAATTCAGTCTGAAATATGCTTACTTCCTCCATTTAGGAAAAAATTGACGTGTTCACTCTAGGAACATCCTTGATTTTCCTTCCTTATTCTCCAGACACACATTACAGAGATGGGGTAAAAGCAACCTGCTGGAAAAGAGAGGGTGCTATTGGGGAAATTTCAGTTCTATTAATCAAAAAGGAAAATTCTGTTTAATTAATGTGCATCTCTATTTCACATGTACACACACAAATGTATCCACATAGGTAATGCATGGACGAGCACACAGTGTACACACTTAAAAACATGAGGAGCCTCTGCACATTGGTATGCTGTTCCCCAAAGCAGCAAACAGAAGGTAACAGGAACGTAATGACATAATTCTCCCCCCTGTACTGGTACTCCCAAATCCTCTTTTGGAGAGCATTCCCCCTGTAACCACCCCAGGTGAGTTTATCATGAGCAAATCCCCCACCTGCCTATCACACCCCACCTGGCAGCTCGGAGGACAGCGCTGAAGCCAGACTCAAAGCCCCCTGCTCTCCCCAGGAAGACCAGAAAGCTCTGCTGAGGCTGGGCAACCTGATGCCACTGCAAAAAGAAGCAACAAGCATCCTCCTCTCCCACCACAAAAACCAGGCTGCCACAGAGCAGCCCCACAGGCTAGCATGCATTTTCTAGCCAGTCTTTCACCAGCAGTGTGCCAGCAATTTCTAGTAATTTCCAGCTTCTTCTGTAGCTTGCGGGAGAAGCTGAGGAAGCTTCCCAGATTCCAGCACAGATGGAAAGGCTGCAGCAGTCTCCCTTGTCCAAGAGTTGTGTATTTTCCCCAGACAGCCCTGTGCTCAAGGCATGCTCAGAGAATGCTAAGGCCACACATTCATACCTCCTCTTTTAAGTACCATTTAAGCAGATCACCTCATTTAAGTCCTGCCTTTCAAGGTATTCTTCCACAGGACAACAGATTCGGTGTCTGCTTCCAAATTTCCAACCGCCTGAAGACTTGTGGTTAACTCAGCAGCCCCTGGGGGCTCCAGGGCTGCTGCATACCAGAAGCTGCTATCATCAACTCATCCATCACCATGCTCTCAGATGGGAGCAGAGGTACCAAACACAACCAGAAGTGAACAGAAGCTGATTCAAGACAACAGGACATGTTGCACGCTGTACTAACAGGTTAGTAGATGGCAGTTGTAAATTTATAGCATCTTGACCATTCTGCTATAAGCGTCCATCTATACACATTCTCTTACACACAATTCACGGCAATGTAAATACAAGTAACCTTATCCCACTTGGAAAACTACTGGGATAGGGCTCCTTGTATCCACAAAATTGTTTTCATGCCCTCCTAACCCCTAATTGCAGTCCATGAGTGGTTGAGACTTTCTGCTCCTTTGCATGGAGCCTGGATCTGGGAGTGCAAAGGGTGATGTAAAAGGATACAATCCTGCAGGAGGTTGCATGAAGCATGGCCATCTCTGGGAAACAGCACAGCTTTTCTGCTCAAACTGCTCCTCTCCCACAACCGAGGGGTCCCTCACAGCACTGGCATTGCTGGGCACTCAGGGAGACAAAGAATAAATGGGTATGATGGCACCCTGAAGTGATGTTATTCCCCAAAGGAAGGAATATTCTATATGAGAAGGTATACACACACAGGAATATATATGTACATATGTTTTGTTTATATATATTATAAATGTATTTATGCTTCCTGTACATGAAATATATACACATATGATAATATATATAAAATTATATTGTATGTACTTCTACTGTATATACTTCCTGACAAAATTATTAATTGTTGCTGACAAAGATGACAACAACTGGCCCAATTTGCTCCCAAACCCACTAAGTAGATGCAAAGAGAGCAGACTAATCAGCTGGTCATGTTTCTAAACCAACATGACTAGCATCTGTGGAAATCTCTCCAGTGTCTTAGCTCTGATACTTACACAGCAGCAGAGCTATAGAATTTGACTGGGATAAATGCTTCCAGGCAGCATACGTAGCAAGTGACAGCTAATGGAAACAGCTAAGGCAAACAGTCTAAAGGCAATTTAATAAGCATACCTGACTGAGCTGCAGCAGAGTGAAGGGAAATATGGTTGTGAAACTAAGAGTTTATACTGTCACTTTAAAACTTTTGAAGTGGAAAACCTCTCCATATCTTTCGCAACCTCATTACCTCACCTGATGATCTCAGTTACAGAGAAATAATTGGTTTCAAACAATAAATTCTAAAAAAAAAAATATTAAATACAGAATTAGAGTGAGAACTTGCTAAATTTTAGCTTGCAGCGGGTAATGGGGACAGCAGCTTCTAAACACGTAGCTCTTGGCACAAAACACCTTGAAATGTATTTTTAAATTGCTATTGCAGGCTAAAGGTCAGGAAGTATTACAGCACTTCCCTGTAAACACCCGTCTTCCTTCTTGGCCCCTCTGTTCCATTTAGAAATATATTCTTTTTTTTCGATAATTCTCCTGTTTGCAAGATAAGAGTCAGCCTGTCAGTCCCAAAACTGCCATACAATTAGTGGTCACAGTGACCACCACATAAACATTTCCACTGGCAGCAGTTTGCTAAAAGTTGCCTTTTGATGCCAAGAAGGAAAAAAAAGCCAATAAAATAAGCAAAAAAGCAAGCTACTGGGTACCCATAGCTTAGTGGCCAGTATTCCTGGATCCAATCTCACCACCGCAGATAAGCTGGCTGAAAGAGGAGCTCTTACAGCTGTTTACAAGATGTCTCAAAAGCGGGATCTATTGCTTTACCCTTTCCCTTCTGCACACCATTCGCCTTGCTGTGAGAAAACCCATGAAAGCCATTACATTGTCAGGTAGCATGGTGTTAGCAGCGTTAGGAGGTTTTCCTTGGAGAGCTGCAGCTGTGCTTACAAGTTAAGTGAAGATCCAGTAAAACAGACCTGGAGGATCAGAGGCTGGGGTACCTCCTGAAACACAGCCAAACCATGGGGCTTGGGACACCCCTGGACTTATGCCCATCTCCATCCCCATCCTCCACCCCAAGGGGATGCAGCCATCCCAGGCAGAGCTGGCAGGAGGAAGGATGGCAGCATCAGAAGGGCACATGGACATCACCTGCATCCTCAGCTCAGCATCCCCAGCCGTAGCTGGAAGGTTCAGTGTGTGCTGAACCCCACATCTTACCTTCCCTAAAACAGCACTGAGACAGCCACACTAGAGGAAAAAGGGTCAGCAGAAAATAGAAAAGCATCACCCCAGCCATGCTTGTCTAGAGGTTCAATATCATTCACTGCTCTGGGGTTTCTCAAAGCCCAAAGGTGGTTCCTGGCACAGCACCTGTGCCTGCAAGTAGGCAGGGTCTTTCCCTACCTCTGTAAGCATCCACATTTCTCTCTTAAATACTTAGGACAGAAACAGGCACTATGCAGACAACAACTATCTATGCATCAGACATTATTAGGTCTTTCACACACCTTGTTCTCTAGAAATCATTACATGGTAAGATGCGTATTTGATAAGTATGTATACCTAAACTCATAACCAGTCCTTAGGAAGCAGGGAAAGATATTTGCAATTTATCACAAACCAAGGAAGCCAAATTAAATTACAGGTGAGCAGCTTCAGCAGCAATGTGAGGACACGTTTTCACTCTGAAGCATGCAGTTAAGCTGTGTAACTCATTGCCAGACCACAGCACGGGTACCAGAAGCATGGTCAGCCCCCAGAATGACACAACAGGTTCAGAAAGGAGAATTATCTTTGTTACAGAGAACCTGTGCCGTGCCAGGCCACACAGCAAGGAACACGTAGTATGATATCAGCTGGGGGCTTAGGGCTTTTTAGGGAGAGAGCTTTCAAGCAAGGCTCCCTGCAACATGCAGGGACCCAGCACCCACCAAAAACAAGAAGGTAATTGAAGGGACAGAAGGACCCAAGGAACAGTGCTGCTCTGTTGAGGATGCAAAGGGGCCAGCAGGGTCAGAGACTTAATTCCTATGCTGTCAAAGAGCTGAGTAGTTACATGCACCCAAAATATGCTCAGCATGGAGCACCCACTGCCCTCATCCACCCCTTCTGGCATGGAACAGTCAGGGGGAATAGCTCTCTTCCTGTGTTACAGAGAGTATGCAAGGCAAGAAAAGTCTGCCCACTTACTTCCTTGGAGCACCAGGCACACTTGGGATGGATGAGGAGACACTCTTCGCAGGATGTGGCACTTCCGCTGGTACACAGATTGAGACCTTCAGCAAGAGAGAACAACAGAGGACAGGGTGGGCTGAACTGCACTGCAAAACAGTGTTCAAGGGGTTTCTGAGATATTCTCAACACTAAACATATTGTAAGTTCAGACAAGAGGAAAGGATATCCCAGGAGCTTAAAAGGCAGGAGAAGGCATAAATCTCCCTTCACCTGCAAGGAGGTCTTGTTTTCGTTTTCTTTTCCTTTCCTAAGAAAAATGAAAAGGACAGAAACATGTGTTGGGGGGCTGAGAACCTCTAAAATATTACTCTGGTATTTTTTCTTCCTCCTTTTTTCAATGATTTCTGGTTAATAAAAGAGTTCAACTATTCATCTTCCTAACAAAATACTTCAATCACTGAGGACAGAAGGCAATAGGTGTTTGCTCAGCCTGAAATACAGAGGTGGCTGTCCAAAATCATCCCAAGTTACCAACTTTCAAAGTCGCACTGGGAACATCTTCTCAGTTTTTCCAGCTGAATATACGAAGCACCCCTCCCCACAATTTTCATCTTAAAGCAGCTTTGGAAGATACTCACCTCCCCCTTCCACACGGGTGATTTCCATGGTGGACTCGTTACAGTAAATTACTTTTAATTTATTGTAAGTATAATTTCCACAGGATACCCAGGTTAAGCAGGGCAGCATGTCTGCAGAGGGGCACACCCAAGGCTGGCTGGGGTAGAAGACACCACACTGCTGCGGAGGGCTCTCCCTGCCTGTGATGCTGGCAGGGGCTCTGCACCAGACAAGGCAGCAGCAACCAGGGCAGCGGTGATGCTCTTCACTTCTGGATTGCTGGTGTCCAGCAACACAAGGGGTACCAAGCAAGTTTCTCTTGCAAAATCCACAATTTAAAAGTTTGGGCTTTAAAGATGAAGTGGAACCACACAAGTTAAGCCGAACCAAACATCAATGATATCGGCTTTGAATGCAGCAGATTGTTTAAGCATGCCTGTGGCTATGAATGTGCCCTTCGATACCACCGATGCCTCAGCTCTCCTGGGTGCAGCTATTAACTTCTACTGTCAATAACTGATTAAACAAATCTTCAATCGAGGATTCAGCACAGAGGCTGCACACTCCCAATGAAACGCCTCTGGCTCAAACTCCCTGTCTGCTATTTTTTCCAACCCAAATGTCAATAAAAGCATTGTCAGGCCTCTATTTTCAGCCAGTTGCATCTGCAGATACCAAAACACCATGCTGCTGCAGGGTGTAACTTGCAGATTGCGCAGATTTGCCAATGGCTCCTGAAGAGCACATGGGGTTTTCTCCTGTCCCAAGAACTTTCTGCCCCAAGATCTTTGGAGAAAGGATTTTTGCTGTATCCCATGTGATTATTACACCAAAAAATGAAAAGTGGTGGCTGCCTGCGTCGTTCCCATATGGGGCTGGGCTGTGAGTGCAGGAAGCAGTGAATCAAGCTGGACAGCTGGAGGAAAACTTAGCATGCCTTAGGCTAAAAGCAAAAAGAGAATAAGTAGGGTCCTGTCAGTAATTCTCAGTTATCACCAAGGCATGACCATGTCAGAGCCCTACACTGACGGGTCTCTGCTGCCCGCAAGGTGGTTAACTCTTAACCCGGGAGCACAACGTCCTAGACTTTCTCTATGGCTCTCATTCAGATGGGCTGCTTGGGCCCATTCATACTGAACAAGAGCCTCCTTAGGGCTTTTATTTTTTGCTGGCTGTTACCACACAGCCAGGCATTTCATTCCTCGTCCACATTCAGGAGTTATATTCCAGCTCCTGGATGTCGCAAGAGCTCAAAACATGAATAAGTAATATAAAATAAAACGTAACTTGTTTGACTGAGTTGTAATTTGCACAGAGATTAACACTAGCACACATTACAACACAGCCCAAAGCCTCTCCTCAAGAGCTGCTGCTCTGGCCATGGTGCGCAGGGTAACACAGCAAAAATAATAGGCATTATAAAGCAAACACTTGTGTTCATAGCCTGGCTACCCAGCCCTGGCTCTCCCACAGCTCCACTTGCCCATCTGCATGGAAATAGCATAATATTTACCTCCATTCCTGACTGCTGGATTTTTGAGAGCTTACTTAGTAACAGTAATATCTGAATGAAACCCAAAGTCTCCTCCTTCCACCCGCTGCCATGACCAAAGCAGCCCACGCTCCTGTGGCCAGCCATGGGGTGACATTCCTCTCGGTGGCAGCCTTTGAAGTTTCCAAGTATGCTTTTCTTTCCACTTTGGAGCAATCCCAAACTGTTTCCAGCCTTGTTGTGAAAACAGAGGTTCGTGAAGTCCTCTGATTTTGGACTGAAATCTGAGCTTTTTGGGTTGGAGTTAAAACACATAGGATTTTCCAGATGCGAGTCTTTGCTGTGCTTGATTCAGCATGGTCTTTTCTGAACTGGGCATAGGAAGGACCTGAAGATGCTCATGCTAGTCCAGATCCTTCCAGATGCTGGGGCAAGTCACCTAGTGAGACCAGAAGAAACTCAGTCTGCTTCTTGATTCTGATACATTCAATGAAACCACTCCTGAACATCAACTAAACTTCTTATAATGGGGAAAATTCCATCCAGGATTTAGTTCGGATTACTCTGGAGGAAAATAATCCACCTCTCCTGGACTGCTGAGCTCAATACCCCAGGTCTGTCACCCTGATGCTACCACGTCCCAAGCCCTGCACGCTATTTAATTTTGCAGAGCAGTGTCCACCACAAAACTGAGACAAAAGGAGTCTCCAGACAACACCTCTCCCTTGGGCTGAGCCACAAGAGAGCCCGGCAAAGCAGAGGAATACAGTGCATCCCACTATACAGCTGAGACTTTGATACATCAAGCTACTGATGCAGAGCAAGATAGGAAACTCTCATGAAAGGTACTTAATTAATTCACTTATAAAGATGCTCGAGGCATCTTTACAAGTAAATTAGACCTCATTTTAAACCTGTTCTGCAAGAAATCCTAATTTGGGCAGCTCCTCAATCTGAGACGAATATACTGGCTTGCTTGGGGGGAAATGATGTACTTTGTTGTTTCTACAGCTAAGTGTGAAAAAAAACTCATTTTATTTATGCTTGCAATAAGCATTCGAAAAGCCTCATCCTTGGGATGATCTGATGCACTCTTAAATCATCAATTCTAAGGATCAGAGTTACAAAATAAATAAATCAAAAAAGCCAAGAAAGCCTGTTCTGAGCTTTTTGCAGTCACACGTCACAGCACTCTGCAGTATGAGCCTCTCCTTAAGATAACTCATTAGAACATTAAGCACTGAGAGCAAGTACCAGAATGGAGGACTCAGGCATTTGGTGGGCATCCTTCATATAAAAAAGTTTCCCCAAGTGCTCAGAGAGGAGAGGAAACACGTTTCCTGTGCTACTTAAGCAGAGTCACAAACCACACTGGGTCCAGGAGCTGTGTGAGCATCCCCATGGGGGACAAGGACTGCTCCCCGGGAGCGATGGATACTGGGGGGAACAGTGTAAGATGAGAGCGAGGGAGTGATACAAGGTGAAAGCGAGGAGATCAGCCCCTGGCAGAGCAAGGCTTGTGGTTTTCTGCTGCTGTCCCTCATCTAATCAATTAATACACACTGCTCAGACAAACATCCCAGGGAAGTGCTTTTCTCTGAATAGAAGTGGTTATAGCTAGTTCCATTAAAGTAAATACATAGGGAGAAGTGTGTATGTAGCTGCCCCACGCTTTTTAACACGAAAGCGTCAGATCCCGCCCCGCGACGCCCAAGGATGCGGTCCATGAACTGCCGGAGAGGGGGTCCCCCCGCCCCACAACAGGGGGCACTGCTGGCGGGGGTGTGTGAGGTGCAGCCCACCGGCGCGGCCCGGGCCCAGAGGGGAAGCGCAGAGCCCCGGCACCGGCCGCCCGCGAGGCGGGGGACAGCGAGCTGCGTCCCGCCGGCACCGGGGCTGGAGGAGGAACTTACGGGCGCACACGCGAAACAGAGCGCGGGGCGCCGCGGGGCGCTGGGTGCGGGACTGGGGCAGGCGGAGACGGGGAAAGAGGAGGAAACCCCACAACCAGCAACAAAAGTGCACCGGAGCAGGTTTGGGGGATAATCCGCCTTCCGGGGAGGCGTTTGCAGGGCCCGGAGCGGAGCGGAGCGGCCCTTACCTCTGCTGGGCTGCAGCGGGGCGGCGAGGAGGAGGAGGCGGAGGAGGAGGAGCGGGGGGGGCCGGCGGGCGGCGGCGGGGGCCGGCAGCCCCCCTCGGCTGAGCATGGTCCGGGCGGCCGGGGCGGCCGGGCAGCCCTTCCCGGCCGAGCCCTCCCCGCCGCCTTTTGTGCAGCCGCGGCGGCGGCGGAGGAGGAGGCGGGGGCGGCGCCGGGAACTGCCCCTGGGGTGGCGGCGACGGCGGCGGGACGGGACGGGACGGGACGGGACAGGACGCGTGTCGGTGTGTGTGTCCGTGCGCCGGTCCCGCTCCCGGGGGTGCGCTGCCACCTCCCCGCCCCGCCGCGCAGGGAGGCGGAACCCCGTCCCGCGGAGCGGGCACAGGCCGGCACGGCCTGGCCCACGCACGCTTGTGGATGCGTGTGCACAGGAACGGGCACACACGCAGACTACATATGCATACACAGTCGCACGCGTACGTGCGTGTCCACATCACATACATACGTGCATGCACATTCCATGCATGCAGATGCATACACCAGCCTGCATACACACACATGCATGCGTAGACCTGCCCACAGATGCCTGCACATGGGCACACACACGTGCATACCTTTCACAGACATGCACACAGAGGTGCACATACAGGGGACACCCCAACACGCATCTACGGGCAGACGTGCACAGTGTGCACAGAAGCATGGACACACAGATGACACACATGCGTAGGTATCTAGAGGCACACCAGTAATGTGCATCCTCCTCTCCTGGCTCACAGCAGGGCTTGCACACATTTCCCCACGGGTCAGTGGCTGCTCTTAGACAGCATTTTCCTGCTTCAGGGATTTTCTCTGTGCAAACAATCTGTGGCCATCTGTTAAAGGGCCCTCGAAACAAGGGCATCCAGGCAGCTTTGCCCTGTCTGCCAGCTTTTTGGCATTTCCCACACACCCACCGCTTGTCCCTGGTGGGATAGGACGTCAGTGCTACAGATCTAAAGGAAATGACAGATACGTGACTGTGTTTCGGTTGTAGGGAGCTTTCCATTCTGTTTTTAAAAGAAATCATAAATCAACCGTACAGCTGATCACTGATTTTAAAGGCAATTTATAGTAACAGTTAACTACCCGTGGCCTGCAGACCTTCATGCTACTTTAGCATAATGTCTACTAGATCTCACTGTTAGATATTGCTTAAAGCACATGCCCTCAATCCAATACGTTGCTTTGCTGTTGTCAGAAAGAAATGATAAACTATAATGGCACCTGCCAAAATTTCCCCTTGTTTGCACTACTTCCAATGCTGCTTTCATAAATGTCGCTGATTTCTTCAGCCTCTGGGTACCCCTGGGAGATACCAGTTTGGGTTTAAAGTGACTATTTGCTGTCTTAGGAAATACCCGCTGCAAAAGTTGTAACATTTTAACTGACCTGGTGCTGCTAACTCAGTGTGACTCCTCCTGTGCAGGTCGGAGTACTGCAATACTGTTTGCAGACAGAGCAAAAATATTACCAAATGCCTCACCAAAACTGCTGCTGTGGTAGGAATGTGGTGTCTGTGCCAGGCTGTGACCTACACATTGCTCCCAAGCTGATAGCTGTGTGTGGGGAAAGGAACAGCATCAGCTCTCCCTCCTATCCCAAGAGCATGATAAGGTGCATCCCATCACCCTTTATTAATAATAAAACTAATACTGCTCAGGCTGTGACTGACCTGGAAATGCAAGATGTGGTGTGCAGGGACTTCAAAGTGGGATCTTCCTCTGTGGTCTATTTTTAGTATTTCTCTGAAAAGAAAGAAAATTAAATGCAGATCCTGCATTTGAATGAGATAAAGTACCTGATGTAAGCCTTAATGATCAGAGTACCCTCACGTAGACCTAGAAATCACTTCTCACATCTGGCATATACACCCTGAGACAACATGTACAAACATACCCAGACATATTCGTGTATGAGAGCTTTAATCACCCTGGTCTTAGGAGAAGAGAGACCCCCATCCCTTGTCCTACCTTTCTCATTCCTCATCCTTCATCCCTGTGTCCTGCCATGCTGTCTGGAGAGTGCTGGGGGAAGGAGCAGATGCATAGGAGCAAGTGATGAGTAAACATGAGGGAGAAAGGAAAAGCAGGGGAGGAAGAAACTACCTGGAGGGAAGAAAACCACCTTGTGAAACTTGGCTGTGGCATCTCAGCTAGAATAGCAGGGAAGAGGATTTGAGGAAGAGAAGGACGACTTTCAGAAGGAATGTTCTGCAGAAGGACTAGAGCCAGGAGACATGTAGGAGCTCACCAGTCACCAGTTATATTTAGCTGGGGTCAGAAGAGGTTGAGCGCCTGCCCTTGCTTTCCGTGGGTGCCCGCGGCACTGCTGCAAGTACTCAATACACAGGCTGACCTCACCCTGCAGCCCCCATGAGAAACCCCTGAGCGAAGGCAGAACGTCAGGAGCTGCTGCTACACAGTTTTGAATCACAGGCTATTGTCAGTGCTCAGCATTTGCTATCAGTCATAGTACTTTTCAAGCCAAACCTTTGTGAAGTTCCCACAGATGCACATCTGTGAGACATCGCATATATCCCATCCCATTAGACCACTGCTGACCAACAAACCGCAGGGTGGGCTAGGGCTTTACAGAGAAAGACTCCCCAGAGCTTCAGGGGACAAAGTACTGGGGCTTCCCCAATAAGGACAATGTTCATACCCTTTCCTGAAGCCAGCAGTATGCTCTTGCCCCCAAATGCAGCAGCAAAAGGGGATGCAATTGCACTAATGACCAAGTAAGCAGCTGTAAGCTCAAGAGGGAGATTCTGTGGTGGCTGAGCATGGGGAATGCCGAGCATGGGGAATGCCCACCTTGGGGTGGGCAGCTCAGCTCCGGAGAAGCAGGCAGCCTTGTGTCCCTGAGGTTAGCCAGGGACCAAGAAATTAAGCATCACCAGAGGTATTGTATGGCCTGAAATGAGGTCCCCAGAGAGGCTTTTTGTGTAAATCCTTCCAGCTTGTTGTTGATGAGAGCTCTGCAGTAACAGCTACTGGCTAGTTTTTTGGAGTGAGGGATGAGGTGGCAGTAGATGCCCAAAGAGAAGGTTGCCTCCATGTATGAAACCAGATACACTCTTCATCTTCCTCCTGAGATTCCCCTGTGCTGAATAAGGGACTGAGAAAAAAAACCTTTTCTTGCCTGTGTGTTAACAAGATTAGTAAAGACAAAGGGATCATAGAAACCAGCAGAAGAGTTTGAGGCAGCAGCACGATTTTGGGATGGGAAGCTAACGAAGATCTCTGTCTCCTGGGGATTGTGAAAGGATGGACTGCAACAAAGTCAATCTTGATCTCCAGGAACAGCTGTCAGCGCTACCCATGTCTTTTCTCTCTTGACTGTCATTTCTCCTGTCTACAGAATGCCATTCTGGATGGGACTAAGATCTCCCAGATTCCTTTATGTATTTTGGTGCCACAAAGACCCTTAAAGTTGGGTTTGAGTATCGCTGCACAGTTCTGCTGGAACAGGGAGAGAAAAACCCCTGGGCTGGAAAGGCCTGATCTTTGTACTTGCGTTCTTATCCCTTGCATTTTAAAGCCATGGTCAAAGCAGGACATAAGCCCAGTGTGCCTGACCTACACATGTATTTGCAAGTGGTGCAATTGTAAGATAGTTCTTTGGCTCTTTTATTATCAGTCAAAACAAATAAAATGCTTTACCAGTGATACTTCGGGTGGTTTAAAGATAGGTTTTCATTATTGTATCTTTCTCATGGCAGGAAGGGTTGATAAAAGCATCTGAGTCATGTCTAGATGTCTGCTATAGCACTGAAGAGGTTCTAAATCTTCAATGATGACTCCTTTTTCTGCACCAATCTGATCAAAATGCCGGTTCCAGGGCCACGGCCTATGGCCACAGCCTGTTTCAGGGTGACACACCACCTCTGCTGTAACGTTTCACAAAATATTGACTCAATCCTGCAGTAAAATCCTGGGACATCTCCAACTTTCTCCCATTTCTAGACTCTATCGCATTAGGGTTGCTACTTACGAGCATCTCCATCTGGAAGAGACATCTTCTGACTGGTTATGTCTTTATAACTTCATTATTGGATATAACTCATTCAACCACCATATCTGCAGTAAGTTCAGAAGCCAAAGGATCTCAGGCACAGCTCTCTAGTGTGCCAGAAAGACCAGCTAAGATTACCTGTTTCCAGAAGTCATAGTGAAGCTGGTGATGGCTGGATGAGTAACCCAGATGCAGCCTGGCCTCGGGCATCGCCAGCATGCAGCATATCGTGATTGCCCCTCAGTCCTTTGGTCCAAGCAGCTCTCCATACAACAAAAGATGGGCAAAATTGGAACCTATGTGATGATGATGAAGCTGGGCTGATTTAAGGTTTTAGTAAAAAGGAGTTTGGGGGAGCTAGGGTCAAACTGGGGCATGAGATCAGGGATATGAAACAAAACACAAACTTTTCTGAACCTTGGGAATCTTCACCATTTTACAAACAGTTTGTGAACTAGGAAAACACTTTGTCTTCCTTTCCATTTCCTTACCATGCTCTTTGCCAGGTCCTTTTGGCTGCATTGCAGCAGCAAGGGGGAGCACAGAGAGACATAGGCCCTGTGCAGCTTTGCCATCCTTATGCTGCCTTCCCCCCATACCAGCCCACAGACCTGGCAGCTGGGGTTTTCACAACCATGGCAAAACTTTGTGTCTTGATTTTTCCATGAAAACTACAAAAAATTCAAATCCACAAAAAATTCTTGTCAGTAAGAGACAACAATCACATGCCAAAAAATGGCAGTCAAGACTATCACCCTTTCCTATGTGCTATCCTCCTGCTAAAGAGGTAGTGCATGTTATGGCTGCCTGCTACAAAAACAGATATAAAAATATCTGTGTTCACCACCTGAAGGCCAACCTCTCTTCTCAGCTACTCAAGAGCAATGCTCTAAGTCTTGATCTGCTGGGAAGCAGAGAATGACACCTAAAGTTGTCTTGCCCAGTTTTGTCCCTCTCCTACATGGAAAAAGGAAGGGTTCAGTATACATCTCTGTGCAAGTCCATGCCTGGAGCTGCTGAGCTGGAAAGCAAGGAGGTACACAGGAGATTTTCCTCGTGCCACTAAGGTGCATAAACTTGAGTCTTTCAAACAGTGATGGTGGAGCAAGCCCAAACTTCACAAGTTTTGTTGTTTTTACAGCTCCTGGCACAGGCTGGGGCCACTTGGCTGCCTGAATGGCTATTTTCGGGGGGGCTCCCTGACATACTGAAGTGAAATGGGTGATGAATGTTTGCAGCCGTAAACCACCTCTGAAAATATGCCCCAATGCCTGGAGTTAGGAAGCATGCCATCAGACAGGCATGAAGATGCCCAAGACTGTGACACAGGAGAGGGTTAAAAATTAGCAGCTCACTGGAAAGCTGACTGTGGTCTCTGTTAATGGTTAGCCCCATTTAAAATGGGCTCATTAAAACGTTTTGCCTTCCGCGTGGCTTTTCCTGAAAAAGCAAAGAGCCAGCTCCATCTTGTGGCCAGGGACTTTGCCAAGTCGCAGAGGGGAGGGAGCGGGAGGAGGTTTTCATAGCCCGAAAGTCTGTCCCTACCGCCGTGCACAGCGTATTAGATATGCTCTCATCCTGCACATCTGGGGAGAGACTTTTTAGCAGTGCCTGTTGCGATAGGACGAGGGGGGGTGGTTTTAAACAAATGAGGGAGGATTCAGGATGGATGTGGAGAGAAAGATTTTACAAGGGTGGTAAAACACTGGTAAAAACCTGATCTAGACAAAACGCTGGCACAGGTTGCCCAGGGAGGTGGTGGATGCACCATCCCTGGAGACACCCAAGGCCAAGCTGGATGCGGTTCTGAGTAACCTGATCTAATTGAGGATGTCCCTCCTTATTGCAGGGGGGTCAGACTAGATGGCGTTTGAAGGTCCCTTCCAACCCAAGCTATTCTGTGATTCTATGACCTTGCCTCAAATAAACTGGACTCATTTTGATTAGTACTCAGGGAGAGCCACAAAAGCCAGCAGTATTTCCTGGGTGCACCTAGCAGAAGGTTTCTCGTAAATGGAAATCTCAAAGAGATTCCCTTTGTGTGCGTTCATGTGGGGGTAACATCATTAAATATGATTTAATATGTCAGCAGGTAGAGCCAGCTAGGCTTGGCTTCACTCAGATCACTGGCAAAATTCCCCCTGAACAGAGGTCCCAGATGCCTGAGTGAGCAGAGAGCTCTGGAGGTATGAATGGTTTTCTGAGAAATTCACCCTAGATCTATGCAGTTTGAGCCTTCCAATGCCCCATGCAGCTTTCTCAAATCTCAGCTGACACTTGGCTGTTTAATCACTACTTGAAATAAATCACTGCACTCAGTTTTTTTGCTAATTTCTCTGGTAAATGGTTTCTGCCCAGCATGAGCGTACTGCAGAGCCTGTTCACACCAGCCTTGGAAGGACAAAGCAGTTGAGAAATGATGAAAAGTCTACAAGGAAAGACCTTGTTTTGAGAAGAATAATAACATACTGTTACATATGTGCAACACAAGCCTTGTTTCATTTCTGGGAGTGATATATAGGCACTGGTCCACAATTCGTCCCCAAGGACCCCTAGTCCCATTAATATTGGTACAACTTAGACACCAAAATACCTGCCTGGACTTGACCCCTGATTCCCACCAATTTTAACATTCCTCTACTTGAGGGGGAATTAGGTACCTTAGCACTATAATAACCTCTTGAGTTCGTTGGCTGTCCCAGGTATGAAACATCTTTTATAATTTTTGGCTGATTTACCCTGTAAAAGGTTCTCTAAGGATAAAAGACTTTGGAGAAAGCCACTTTTCCAAAGTCTCATTTAAGCGGCAGACTTTCTTTCCCCAGCTACATCAGGATACCCATGATGAAAGGAGAGGCAGAAATTCCCTAATGTTTAAGCAGGCTTTTCAGCAGGCATGGGTCAGGCAACAAGGGCACCCATGAGGGTTTAGGGGAGCCATCTCGAGAGGGCTGAGAGCTTTCCTCACCCTCCCCACCCCACCAAGACATGACAGATATTACTCTGGGAAGCTGTTAATGTCGCTTTAGAAAATGTACTGCCAAAGCAATAACGAACTGGGAAACAGCTGGGAAGAATGTCCCTCAGGGTGCTACCAGATGGATTAGTGTTACAGAACAGGCTAGGTAAAAAAAAAGGAAGAAAATGCTTGGTTGCCGTAGATGCCCCCCAAAAGCAATGCTGGTCCCTCCACAGCCCTCTCTGGAGTCATGGGCAAAACTGTTCATTCCTGTCAGTGCCCTGTTTTCCACCTTTCCGGCCTTGCAAGTCTCCCAGCTCCCCTGGGGAAATCTGTAATGCTTGAGCCACAACTGGGCAGAGATTTTCTCTCTGCTCCCCTTAATGTTGCCTATCTTGGAAGGTGCCATAGGGGTCACCCCCGGGGCCTGGGGATACTGCCCAAGGACTAGGGCAGAGAGAAGCAGGTGAGGCACAGCCCCTTTGCAAACTGTTTTGCTTCCACCAGGAGGGAGAGGGTGGGAGCTGTTGTTCTGGGTTTGCTTTTGGTGGCGAGAGGAATAGACTTTGCTCTTCAGAGGTTGCTTTTTGGAGCTTGTGTGTGAAGGCAGCACCTTTCCAGCTAAAAAGCCGGAAGCATTTTGCATCTTTTTGAGTTACCTGCTTGTGAAATTTTCCCCTTGTTTCTTTTACGAGGCTGTTTTTATATAAACAGTAAGAAGCCCAGCATACAGCACCTTACCCTGCTCTCCATGGTTTATGAACAGCCTGGGCATAATTAGGGAGCACAAAACACACTATGTACTCACACGCCAGGCATCACCGTTCAGGCTGTGCTGCCGTTGAATAAGGCAAGTCATGAGTTCAGAAAGCGACAAATGTTCCCCTGGCCCAGGCTGTGCTCCAGAGCCTGCAACAGGAGGGGCTATCTTGGGGGCCTGGCTCCCCCTGCCGCGCTTTCCTCCAGCGTCCCCACTTTCTCATCCTGCTGTTAGAGGGCGCACTTCTGTCATGCATTTGCATCCTTGAATTTGCCTAATCTCATCCTGAACATGCAGATATGGCATCCGCAGCCCCTGTGGCACAATGTTCACCACCAGTACCTGTATGTTTTTTTAGTGTCTGCTTTACACTGACCTCCTTCTGCTTTGCATACCCTCAGACGGGTGAGTGTTTGGTTGCCACCATGAGTCAAAGGCTCAGAGACCCATCAATGATGTCTCAGCACATGGCAGTGAGTCTGTGGGGTGTGATGGGCTAGCTGTGCCTGGAAGCACAGCTGGGTACCCCAACCCCCCGTGCCGCTGGGCTGTGCTGCTCCTCTGGGTTCCCTGGGTCAGTGCCACCTGGTCCTGGTCACTTATTAACTTTATCTATTTGACCTTATATCACCTGTTACCTAGTTACTCCATTTACTTTCCTTTACTCCTGCTACCTCTTTGCTCCATATTAACTTTTTACTTCAAATTTCTCTGGCTCCTCCAGCTGACCTGCTGCAGTGTCACAGATGTGGGAAGCTCCCCAGCAGCTTCAGCTACAAAAACAGCCACAGACAAATCACTGAGCTTTTCTGCTACATCTTCATCATCCCCATCTGCTCTTTTTATACCCTGGTCATCAGCATTCCCACCGATTTCCTAAGCTGCCTTTGTGGCTTTGATATATTTAAAGAGCCTTTTATCAGCAGTTAGATAAGCATCCTTTTCAAGGCAATTTACTTCTTATTTTTAGCTCTATTTATTTGCTGTTGCATTGTGACCTGACATGTTTTATGGGTTTCCCTGTTCTTAGACCACTTTAGGCTTTTACGGTTGGGTTTAGGTGTTTTTTTTTTCTAGTTTCTGCAAAAATCAGTATCTTCAGCTCCCACTCCAAAACCTGAAAGAAATCAATTTAATACTCATGGGAACCCTCAAGAAGCAAAAGCTGCTTCATCTGCAAACACCAGACACAAAGCTTCAAAACAGAGGGCATTACTGGGCTAAGAAAAAAAGGGTGAAGGCTGGGAAACTGGGAAAAAATAGCATTGACTAATTAAAAAAAACCTGATGACTTTGCAGTTGTCAAACTTGGCAAGTGTCAGTCCTCTTCTACAGGAGTAGCAGAGGAAAGAGGCAGTGCTAGGTGTGCCTTGCTTGCCTTTCTGTGCTTGTTGGCCCTGGGCTAACAAACCCTGAATTTCAAGCAGGATCCTCTGTCACTGGGTTGTGCCAGAGACCAGTCACCCTCCTGAGCCTGGGATGAAGCCAAGGTGGTGACCCCAAAACCAGCTAAAGACAGTGATGTTCACTGGGGCATCTGCGTGAGTCCCTTCAGCCCTCACCTGAGATTCCCTAAAAGCCCTGTGTACCCATGGTTTCTGTTGGGGAAGCCATTCCTAGAGAGGAGGCGAGCACTACTTGCTAGAGGAGAGGCTTCTTTTCACTTATCCCGTATGAAGGTAGGCTAAGAAAATTGGGGCTGTTCAGCCTGGAGAAGAGAAGGCTGCGTGGAGACCTCATAGCAGCCTTCCAATACCTGAAGGGGGCCTATAGGGATGCTGGGGAGGGACTCTTCATTAGGGACTATGGTGAGAGGACAAGGGGTAATGGGTTTAAACTTAAACAGGGGAAGTTTAGATTGGATCTGAGGAAGAAATTCTTTACTGTGAGTGTGGTGAGGCCCTGGAATGGGTTGCCCAAGGAAGTTGTGAATGCTTCATCCCTGGCGGCGTTCAAGGTGGGGTTGGACATAGCCTTGGATGGCATGGTTTAGTGGGAGGTGTCCCTGCCCATGGCAGGGGGGTTGGAACTCGATGATCTTGAGGTCCTTTCCAGCCCTAACTATTCTATGATTCTATGATTCTTGGATTGGAAGGAGTGCTCTCATTCACCTTGAAAATAGTATCTGACCTTCATTGCTCTTACTTGTTTATGGCTTCAGCCTGGCATGTCACATGCAGGATCTACGTATAAACAGTCTCATAAAGGAAACAAGGTGTGGTTTTCACCAGCAGGTAATCAGAAAGATGCAAAATGCTTCCTGCTTTCAGGCCTGAAAGGTGCTGCCTTTCACAGGCAGGTTTGGATGCTGAGGTTTGTTGAGGAGTGTGTGGTTGCAGAGTTTTACATCTTATTTTTGAGCTGGTTTCAGGCATAAGCAGTGCAAATGGCACAAGATCCATCAGGTCTGATTAAGCCCATCTTTGCTCCACCATCCTGCCATGTCACTGTGGCGCAGCTCCTCTGAGACAGCTGCCCAGGCCCAAGCTCTTATCCCACCACTATCCACAGCACCATACCTCTCCAATGCCACCCCACATCACTTGAGTATGCTCAGGTGTATCCAATGGCATGGGACTTAAGTAATCCCAATGCATCCATACAAGTATGTGTTATAACTACTCAAGCTCTGTCCCAGCTCTGTTAATGCTAGTATTACATCTCCATGCATACGTGCAAAGCAATTATACTCTCCAGTGTAGTTTTTGGGCTAGGATAAAAGTGGCAGACTAGAGTGGCACCATCTTCCACCATCCTCTGCGGGTCACAGGCCAGCAGGACATCCTGTGTCTCTGGGGAGAAGATGGATGGGAGATCCTAGGACATGAAACGAGTTTTGGCAAATCTCTGAAGCCTCTTGCCATGGATGTGGGCATCTCGTCTCTCACACTGACAGATGAGGATAGCATTCAGCTCCCCTTTCTCTGGATTTTGAAGGATGGGCAGCTGAAGCAAAGCACGAGCCAAATGGCAGCAGTCATAAAACACCACAAAGACTTATTTTCCATGATCACATTTCCCAACAGAGTTACACATTGCTAATAGCCGAACAGAAGAGAAATATCTGAAAGTTTGCCTTTTCAGTACAGAATTCCAGTCCAGATAAAATAGCTGTAGCTGCCTTTGAAATGCCAGAGTAATAGGGTTACATCAGGATCTGATAGCCCCTCCCCAGCACAGGCTAAATGAGAACTGATTGCAGTTGCAAAAGTTAGCTTTGAGCTAGAGCAATGAAAATTCCTACGCAGTTAAATGACACAAGCACCTGACTATTTTTGCTCCTTTTATTACCAGTGACAGCAAATATCTAGGTATCACATCCTCAATAAAGTTTTACTGCATCAAAGTTTCATTTACTGTTGAGCTTTCAGCTGCACTTCCAACCCCTATTCGTTTGCAGAAGAATAAGAGATAACAGTTAATAGTCTTTCCATGGGCCTCTGCAGCAGTCTACTATTACATGTATTTTAAGGATCCTCTGCACTAAGCTGATAGAACCCGGCAGTTAACCTCAGTGAAAGACCATGATGTATGGGCTTTTTCTTGATAAAGAAAAAATCTATTAGACTCCATGTAACCCTGAGTTTCAGTCTGCTGTATTAAGTAGGGGAGGAGCAGGTATCTAAGCAATAGCAGCTGGCTGAATCAAGTAAGTCTACGCTGAGCTTCCTGACTTTTTTTTTTGCCATTTGTTCTGCCTGTATCCCACCCATTTTTCAACTGGAAGAAACAGTGAAAACCCAGGAGAACAGCAGAACTGAAGTTACACCTTTTCTCACCAGGCTACTTGGTAACTACAGCCCATTGCAGGCAGTTCAGAGAGAGCCAGATCTATCTTCCTTTGCAAGAGAAGCCACATGAGAAAGATCAGGGCTGGTTAGTTCTTGATTTTCAGCTGCATAGCTGGTGAGTGGGAGCTGGTTTTGATCACCAAGAACACTGAAACAACCCGTCTGCATGCGCATCTTGGTAACTTCTTCAGCCGCACACAGTGTTCTCTACCACTGGCCCCAGATTTGTCATTTAAACTGAAAGACATTTGCTTTTTAGCTGTGTGACATTAACAGACCCATACACACAAAGCTGCCATCACAGAGAGCAGCTTGGCCAGCATTTTCAAAACTGACCCAGTTGCACTAACTATCCAGTTCCCACCAAAAAACAATTACAGAAAATTGGTGCCAGCCTTAAAACTCTAAACACTTTACCTTCATTAATATCTAACACTATTTCTGATCAGAACCTCTGAGTGAAAGCTGAGTGCTGATGAAACCAGTCTGTGCACACTTGCATCTAAACCCTGCACGGGTTGTAACATAAAACAATCTCTGAATTTGTAAAATACCCCACTTACACCACTGGGAAGCACTGTAAGAAAGTCTTGGTACCGTGAAACAATAATGTTTAATAGGAAAAGTTTTAATAAGAAAAGTTAAAAACCAAAACACAAAATATAACATGGAATTATGTGGTGCTGTAAATGAGCTTAACCTTTAAATATATGTAGATATTTGTGCACATATATATTATATATATATTCACAGAAATGTTAATGCTAGTCAATGGATAATTCATACTCAGTAAAGTATGGTAAAATGTGGATTCTTTTACAGATTTATTGAGAGTGTCTAAGAAATTAAAAAAAAATAAAAAGCCCCTCAAACAAAATCATTCAATGAAAACACAAAGAGTATAAGAGAAAAAAATGCGAACGCTTTCCACAGGAACCAAGAATGTAAAATCAATGTGGTTGTGCAAGATGAAGAACAATAGTGTTTGTTTGAACATATTGTTTCTTGTCATTGTATTGGGAAGGAAGGCAGTGTAAAAGATCAGACCATTGTCTCTCACAACACATGTCAGCAGAGATCTGAACAGAATGCTTTCAGATAGGAAATTTTAGGGGGTTGAGGAGGGGGGAAAGACTGTATCTGATGTAGTATAGAGAAAAAGGTTAGGTTCTCATGAAGAACAGTTTTGATCTTCCAAAAGCCATGCAGGCTGCCTCTAGCTGAAATGGAGTGAGCACAAACGCAGGCAGCGATCAGGGTGATGGCATTTTTCAGTATCACATATATTGCCTGGACCATCTTCCAGAATAACTGAAAAACAGCAGGTTAAACCGCTTGTATCTTGTCTACACTCACTTTCTTGCCACTGTACTGGCCTGAAAGAATTCTTGTGTTCACTGGAGCCCGCTAATTCTTGTGAAAGTCGTTGTCTTCTTCCTAGCCTCTGCTTCATTTTTCTCTTATTTCAAAGAGTTGTCCATGATATCTTTCAAGCAGGGGTCTGTCTTCCTTTAGAAAATCTTAGAGAAGCTGGGGCTGTAGATTTTGTTGTCTCTTCTGCTGAAGTATCTGCATTGGTGAGAGGCTGTGAAACGATTTGGTCTGACCCATTGCTGTGGTGGTCATCCATCCTTATATCACTCTGGTCATTTAATGTTTGCTCTGCATCCTAAAGCCCTCATGCCCCCGTGATATTTCATACTGAAAAGAATTTGGACAAAGAAAGAAAGAAATAAAGAGTAACACTGGGTCAGAATGCTCCTTTCTCAGAATAGTTCAGCATGTAGCACACCTCACATGATAGCCCTCTCTCTGTGACACACCAGCTCTCAAGGACCACCAAACAGGCAGATTTTTGTCAGTGAAAAGTTGACATCTTTGGAAAGTTAGAAATGCCCAAATCCATGTGAATTTGATCAATCAACTAACTAAATAGATGTTTTTCTTCTCTTACTTGGCATCTTTTTAAGAGGTGGATTTTTCTTTAAACGTCAGGTTTCATGATGGTTTAGGCCTCAATTCAGAAAAGATGTAATACAATTAAACAGTTTTTCTTCTCTAAACAGGAGCAGATTTTTGCACCATAGAGGTGGAGTTAAAATGCCATTTAAAATGGGACAATGTTTCTCCCATTTACTTGACACATGCAGAACTCAGCAAATCAATCATATCACAGCATAGTACTTCTCAAGACCCTGCTCCCTCAGCAGCTCCCTTGCAGAGTCCATAGATAAAACAGGCAGTTTTTTTTTCAGAACACACCGTCCAGCTAATGACACACCTCTGCTGAACAGACTCCCCTGGGCTGTATCAGTGCAACAGCTGTGCTAGCTTTTTCATGGCACTTTAGCCCTTTGCAATGCTGCAGCAACTGTAGAGGCTCTTGCTGTGAAATAGACAGTGGCAGAGGGGGTGGGAGAGCACCCACCCTCTGGGCAGCTCTGCCAACTTAAGCTGACTCTAAATCTTGCATGAGATGATTGCAACCGGGAAGTGCCACTGCAGCACCTATTGACACTACAACTGGCTTAAAAGAAGCACAGGTTGAAACAGCCTGTGATGCTTGCATGTGCACCTGTGCTGAAGAATGTGTTCAGTCAATGCAGACAGATGTCCTAGAACACAGCAGACCACTTGGTACCCAAAATGTTGCTTTAACCCTTCCTTTTCACATATTCCTCCTGAGACTCAGGGATGACTACTGGGGCTCTAGAAAGGTCTTCATAAGATGAGTGCTGATCTCTGTATTTAGGGATTTTTTTTTCAGCTTCAACTACAGTTGTTTGGGTCCTTCGTACCACTTTGGCCTTCTTGATCAAGGGAGGATGGGCAGAGTGGGGTTTAGGTTCCAAACATACTGTAGTCCACAGTGTTACAGTTCAGGAACTCAATTCCTGTAGGCTTGTGTGAAACACTTACCAAATCATCATATTGATCTCTGTTTGTTGAATGCATCTCATAGGGGTTGTTCGGCTGATACCCTGGGTTTGCATGGCCAGAAGTGGTCCGGACTCGGGGAAACATCGTGGTCTGTCTATCAGCATAGCTATTTGAGTTGGAATATTCTGACTTTATCAGTCTTTTCTGCTCTGGATCTTGCCTGTGTTTGTTTCTTCAGAGGAAACAAAAGAACAAAGGAGGTTTTAAGACCTTTTAGTATGACTCACTTGTTGAGTAAGTCTAACTTCTTGAATTGTCCACTCCCACCTTAATTTGAATGTTCAGTCCTGTTCTGAAACCTGAAACAGATTTTTCTAGCATACCTATTGCAAAAATGTTGCTATCAACGGTAGAGTACAAAGTTTGGCGTCTCTTATCACAGATGGGACTAATCTACCAGGAGGGACAGAGGGGTACTTTGACCTCTTTCAACTGGTTCCTAAAGAGAAGGAGTTTCCTTCACCACCACTAGCTCTAACTGACTATTCAGAGAAAAAATGAGGCATTCCTTAGGCCCAGTGAAAAAAAGTTGCCCTCATGCCTGCAGCCAAAGCTGGACACTCTAATGATACATTTGAATTGTCTGTGATCACAAGTCCATACATTGCACACACACTTGTGCACCTACTGGCAAGCTGTACTGCTATGGGCAGTCTTGTAGGCATCTTTACATGGACAGCACTGAGGAACTGCTTGAGTATTTCTATATTTATGGTATGCAGTAGAGTATTTCTGTATTTATTGTATGGAAGGAAGTGAAGAAGTGCAACTGCAATTGGGAATTTGCCAGCACATCAAGAATAGCAAGCTTTAAAGAGATTCTTGACTGGAAATGTCACCTGTATTGAACTGAACAGGGCACACCAGGCCTTGAGCTAGCAGGGAAAGCTGTGGAGGGTCTGAATTTGGGCCACACAGCTTTCTGATATCAACATCTTTCTTCGGTCTTATCTAGATGCCGTTTCAGCACTGGCCAGGGCAGAATTAGGATTAATGGGTTAAGGTGTATATTTTGAAGACATGGCTGAAGCTTTCGTAATTGATTTCACAGCAGGAAAATGAATAAATACTTCTGGGAAGAGCACACAGGCAAAATCAAATTCTAGTGGCTACATGGCTTAAATGAACTTGTCTGTCCAACTAGGCATACAACCATATTCACAGCCATGGTCCTCTCTAAATTTCTGCTTAGTTCTCTACAAACATGCAGCAATGCAGCTTCTATTCAATTGCAAGAAATGCTCTTACCTTACTGAAACAATAGAGACTGCTATCAGCAAACTCAGGATTATGGCTCCAAGCACTGTACCCACTATTATAAGGATGAGTTCTGTATCTGAGAAGAGAAAAAAAAAACACCAAACCAAACAGGAAACATCAACTGAAATCTCATGGTAAATATTGAAAATGAAGTCTTTGCCCTGTCATCTTACTATGAGGTGGAGTGGTAGAGGAAAGAAAGGGGGGGGAGGGGAGGAAAGGAGGGAGAGAGGAATGAAGAGAGGGAGAGAGGGAGGGGGGAAGGACAGAAAGGAGAGAGGGAAGCAGGCAGGCAGGCAGGAAGGAAGTAAGTTTGTTATTAGTGAGTCCAAAAGTTGTGTTTAAATTCACAATATGTCGATTTTGTGCTGATTAGCTTTTTCATGTGCTTTATGATAAAGGTCTTAAAATTCCCAAAATTTCACTAGAAAAGTATGTTCTATGTGACAAAAAAATGTCTTTCCTTCCAAACATTTACACCTGGTAAGATTCACTCTGCTGCACTAAAACTACCATCCACCAATTTCCAACCTTTCAATCAAAACCAGAAGAAAACCCTTGAAAATCTCATAGCCACGGACACAGCTACTTTAAACATGGATAATTTAAGACTGGAACAGTGTGAACTCCAAAGGGCAACATAGGTAGACCTTTTGCTCAAATAAAGCCAAAGAAAGTGTGAGAAGTGAAAAACCATAATTGTTTGGTTTTTAACCTTCCTTCGACTGTATTAGATGGTCTGACTTTAGGCACATGCAAACAATGGAAGGCATGAATAACGTCCTCACCTAAACTATATGATGGTGGAAACTGGAGAAGTTGAAGCAATCACCTGCAAACCTGACTCAGAAGAGGGAGGAAGATTTGAAAGGTCCGTCTGATTAGCTTTTTCAGATGGCTACAATTATGAGATAACATAGGGTCATCATCTCTTCACTGGTATAGAGTACTAGATACTATGCAGTGCTTGCAAGGTAAGGAAGCAAGAACCAGTGGCTAGAAATTAAAGCAGAAACGTTTCAAGTGAGAGTTATCCACTGACTTTTTAGTAGAGAGAGCAATTAATTACGGGACAAACAAATCTGTTGGTGCTGAGTTCAGCATTGCATGTCTTTAGGTGAGGACTAAATGTTTTTCTGTTAAATAATCTGCGTTTGTTAGACTTAAAACTACTGGTCTTAATGAAGAGGTCTTAGAGGAAATGCTACTGTCTGCTTGAATGTGAGTTTCAAGAGGATTTTTAATTCCAGGCAACAGTGGAATTTCACTTGTATTTTTCTAACAATTTCCAGCTACCAATACAGCATGGTGGCAACTCTAGTAGGGGATAGTGGCACTTCTCATCTCAGGCACATCTCAGGCAGATTAAACACTACCAGGTTTTTTTCCATGCTATAATTTAAAATCAGAAATTCTTGTACTTACTGTCCTTGCAGTCCTCCCCAGAGTAGCCCACTGGACAGCTACATGAGAGAAAAAATAAAAATGGGAAAGAAAAGAAAGATAATATCATCAAGCAGATGATCTTTAAGGTCCTTTCTAACACAAACCATTCTATAATCACAAAACAATCACGTAATTCCACCTTTTATAAGCAATTTCTTCACAAGGTGTGTTCATTACAGTTTCCTTTTTAATGCTATCTTTATATTGAATTCTTTAGTTTCATTGTTAAACAACCTGATATTTTCAGAATGATTGGTGAGCCGCACGCTCAAAGTTTCCGGTTCTTAGCCTGAAAAATGTCAAGAGGGCCTAATTTCTCCAGAGAACTAACCCCTACATCTCTGAATCACTTGGAATTTCTACCCACTGTCTTTAACAAAAACATCAATAGCAGGTTTATAAGGACTGGCAGGTCTTAACCTTCCTCCCTTACTAGTTTCTCATATTTAAAATACATTGACTTTACAGTAAGAAGTGTTCAGTGTGTAGCAGCAATTAACTACAGAAAGAGCTGAATTGATAGGGGGAGTAAGGTCCCTCTGCTTATCCACGAGAGCAGAGCACAAGAAGTCACTTATTCTGCTTCACCAGCAAACAATACTGCTCTGTTCTGATCCTGAGCTGACAGAAATTCCTGCAGAGAGAAAACCAAACCAAAATAACATAGGTCTGAAAGTTATCAGGAAAGAGAGTCCCCTCTGATATCAGTGGAAACTGCCCAGGGATTTGGAGTAAGTCTTGCTTAATGCCTGTTACTTACTAAATGCTTCAGCATACCAGTTCCTATAGCTCAGCTACTCTGAAGGAATATGTCTTGGTTTTGGCTGGGATAGAGTTAATTTTCCTCCTAGTAGCTGCTGCAGTGCTATGTTTTGGCTTTAGTCTGAGAATAATGTTGATAACACACTGATGTTTTAGTTGTTGCTAAGTAGTGCTGACCCTAAGTCAAGGACTTTTCAGTCTCTCATGTTCTGCCATTGAGGAGTTGCACAAGAAGCCAGGAGGGAACACAGCCAGGACACCTGACCCAGACTATCACAAGGGGTATTCCATACCACAGCACATCATGTATATATCACAGTGTATAAACTGGGGGGGAGTTGGCTGGAGGCACCGATCATTGCTCACAGGCAGGCTGAGCATGGCCCAGTGGGTGGTGAGCAATTGTATTGTGTATCACTCTTGTTTGTTGGGTTTTATTTCTTTCTCTTCTTGTTGTCTCCCTTTTAATTACACTTTTTTAAATTTTAGTTATGAAACATTTGCCAGCTGGGGTTAAACCACGACAGAATAGTTCATGTTTATGTGAGCAACCCTCAAAATAAGCACAAGGTAGCTTATCCTCTTCACTGACTCACAGATGACCTTGAATCTCCTTGAATTTCCCCTGAGGTATTATGAGTGCACACCAACAGCTAATGTTGAGCAGTTAAAATGCCCTATCTTGTGACATCATGGGCATTTGTCCACCTGCTAAGGCACCTCTCTGATTCACATAGCTGCAGCCTGTTCTTCAAGATTGAGGGTGACCCCATGTTAGATGTTCTTTTCGCCTATCTTTGCCTAGAACACAGGAACACAAGAAAAAACTGACTACTCACGGTACACAGCTATCATTCTTCTTTTTAAAGTTAGCCATGCATTTGCATGTTGGAACCCCTCCTGCTCTTTCACAGTACTTGTTTTGTTCTGAAGAACAGCTTTCACTGCAATCTGTATTTTCAGAGGGAAAAAAAAACGAGTGAATTGAAGGTAGCCCCCCCCAAAAATCAACATTGGAGAAATCTCCCCTTCCCCTTTTTTTTTTTTTAATTGCACTGTAAACACATGCAACTTTATTGCACTTCAAAGCACCAGAATGGCTTTTTTAGGGCTATACCTGTGCAGAACAGAAACTGAAATACAAAAGCACAAAATTAGAAGTGAATGGTCTCTGTTTAAAACCATAGGCAACAATGACCTGCAGTTTGATGTCACAGCAGATGAGTTGTATTGCAACTGATCTAAAACTGGATGAGATTCAGACAGGTTAGGGGCCACAAGTGCCTACGATGCGCCACGCTTACATTGGATCGCATCCCACTGGCCTTTATTGTAGTCAGCTTTCACGCTTTAGTCATGGGTGTTTGCAACATTTGTTGTTTTTCCTAAAATCTCATCTCTCAGACTTTTTTTCTGTAGTGTGAAAACTTTAGTTTTCATGAGAAGAAAATAAGGTACATCTCAGGTCTGCAGAAATATAACCAGAGTACTCATTAAAAGATTCAAAAACCAAGTAAATAAAACCCCAAAAACTAGCAGTTCCTAAAAATCACATAAATCATACTTCCCACAAAAACCTGCTAAACACAGATGCCATTTTATAACTACAAAAAAGGACAGAGCTTTAAGAGATCATGTAGTCCTTTGTGAGACTTCCAGCACTGTCAGAGTCCCCACAGCTACCTTCATGTAACACCTAGAATTTATTCCCAAAACGTGTCCTGGCAGAGAAAGCTGTAAATATTGGATTCAATTTAAATAATTCAATTTTAGATCATAGAGTGGTTTGGGTTGAAAGGGACCTTAAAGATCATCTAGTACCAACCCCCCTGCCACAGACTGGGACATCTTCCACTAGACCAGGTTGCTCAAAGCTCCATCCAACCTCTCCTTGAACACTGACAGGGATGCGATATTTTTCCATCCTTTAACTTCCGATTCCTACCAGGAGTTTAAGAATGCATTTAATGAGTTGCCCACTCCCTGGTTTCAGTGATAATTTTATCAGGCTTTAGTATTTTATTTCACTAGAACAGAATTATGGATGTGTTTAAAGTGAAACATGAGAATGTGTTTCTATGGTTTTCTTAATAAAACAAACAGTCTCTGATATTTAGAGATCAGCACATTTGCAGAACACCCTTTTCAAAAAGGGACTGAGACACGGAATAACAAGGTCAGCTTTCCAGGGATAGATAAAGCAGCCAGGTTCTTACCTGAACAAGAGCGTTCATCCCATTCTGTCTTTGCATAATCATTTTGGCATGTGCATTCTGGATGCACAGCTTCTTGGCAGACTGTGGTTCGAGTATCACATTTAAAAGCCTCACAGTACGCTGCAGCTTTAAAAGAGAAATAGTCAGGAAGCAGACCTGAGCACTATTAGTATAATTTCACAGAAAGGAGTGCACTTGCTCAGTAAATCATAAACCGATTATTTAGTAAGTCCGAAAAAAAACCCAACTGCAAGTCATTTTTTTTGGGACATCAGTATTGCAGGTATTTGGACCAGCCTTTTCTTTTCCCTAGCTCTTTACAAGTTAAGGTCCTGTTTCCATCACATCTTCTGACCTTCTGTTTGTCAGCATTCTACAACTGCCTCCAAACCTTCAGATCTCCCAGTCCACCATGCAGGAAATTCTACCCGTAAGTTCATATTCTGAACTCTGACTTTCTGACTTACCTTAAATCAACTGTAGAAAAAACCCAGCACTTATCTTTCTATGACTGAACTGCGAGTCCATATCCCATGCAGTTCTACATAGATATGAGTATTTATGGGCATGAAGCTGATTTCATTACTGTCATGGTTTAAGTCCAGTGAGCCACACAGTTTGCTCACTCACTCCCCCCTCTTTCTTCCCGCAGCTCCCAGAGGGATGGGAAGGAGAATTGAAAGAATGCAACTCCCACAGGTTGAGTTAAGAACAGTTCAGTAACTAAGGTATAACACAAACCACTGCTGCTACCACCAATAATAATAATAATGACAAGGGAAATACAAGGGAAGAGAATACAACTGCTCACCACCCGATACCAAGCCCGACCCAGCAGTGAACCCCCAACCCTTCCAGGTCTCTGCCCTCCGTTTTTACATCCTGGGCATGACGTGCTGTGGTATGGAATACCTCTTTGGTCAGTTTGGGCCAGGTGCCCTGCCTCCACTTCCTCCCAGCTTCCCCTCCTCCCTGGCAGAACATGAGACTCAGAAAGTCCTTGGTCAAACCAAAACATTACCAAGCAGTAACTGAAAACATGGGTGTTATCAGCGCTGTTTCCAGGCTGAAAGTCAAAAACACAGTGCTGCACCAGCTGCTAAGAAGGAGAAAAATGACTGCTACTGCTGAACCCAGGACAATTATCAATATTAGTATGCTGTTTGCCCAACATGTTGCTATTTATATCCATGTCCCAGTGGTGGGAATGGTTTACAAACCTCAGTGGGTGGAATGCAGTGGAGGGATGTGATTGTCCTGGTGCTTTGTTTTTTTCTATTTTTTTTTTTCTATTTCCCTATCGAGTTTAGGATCAGCACATAGTAAACCTCATGGTTGAAGTGGATGCAGTCACCTTTGAGACCAAACTCAGGCTATAAGCCAGGAAATAGACTCCTTTAATTATTAGCTGTGCCTTCTGCAAAAGCTAATTTCAAAATATGAGTATATTAAAAAAAAAATAAAATAAATCAGTATCTCATTTAGAAAATCATTCTCCAAGTGTTACACTTTTAGTTATGTAAGACTTCACAGGTTTAGAGCTATGACCCTCTAGTTCCATAGCTAATCAGTGAGGCCTCGCTTCAATTACCATAGTTACTTATGGAAGAAGTAATCTAAGAAGAGTTTCATCCTGTTTTGCCAGTAAAATACTGGCTTATTCTAAGAAGCACAATATGTGCATATATTTAGTCCTGATTTTTCCAGCCACTTAACACTCAGCAGGTTAAAATCAACATGCAACTTGGGAATGAGTATTTTCTTTTTTTCTTTATACAGGAAGTAGAAAGCCTTAACAAGACAAAAAAAGCCCAGCGCTGAATGGTTGAGACTTCAAAATTACCTAAGATTAAACATTCAGCTCTTTAAAATCAACAAGGCTTATGCCCTGATGAGCTTTGATGAGCACACTGAAATATTTTAACCAGCTCTGAAGACAGGAACCTCTGTTTCTACTGATTATTTACTTCACCGTAAAGAATTACATACCTCTGTATGCAGAGACATAGTTTGATCCATTTTTTTTAGCATCTATTGCCTCAGTTACTGTTTCATTGGTTGCATTTGAGTTGTCCATAAACAGGTTTGTCACTGTTACACTCACTTGAGAAAAAGCTCTGCTTGCTCTCTGAATCTGTCTGAAAAGTACAGATAACACCATTTTAAAATCTTATATAATCTATCTGGATAGCAAGCTACATGCAAACACAAGAGAAGACTTCTGCCAAACCTTCTTCTACCCCCTAGCTTCTTTCATCCCAAAATGTAGGTAGATGCTAGCTGGATTGGGTTCAGCTGGAGAGCACCAGATGCACAATGAGATGCAATGGCCTTCTATTATGAGGATGTTTTTTCAATTAAACTGGGACTCCAAGTTGGGCCTGTTCACTTAACTGTCACAATTGCAGAGCCATGTTAGATATCACAGAGAATGCTAGTTATAGCACAATGCAACATCCAGTGTGCTAAAAGTGGAACATCTGCTGTGGAGCTGTTTCAGCCAGCCCACTTCACAGACATATTGGAAATCCATGGGGCAAAAATGGGGCCAGCATCCCAGAAACTTTAAAACTACGAAAAGAACAGGAGGCATACTGAACTGAACTCGTCCCATATTCTTTCTTGAACTAGGTACTATGTGGAAAACAGATTAAGATAGGGTGTGTTGGAAGCATGTACTGTGCTAAAACCAAACTTACTGAATTTCCACAATGACAGTCTCAACAAAGCCTTCTAAACCTTCGAAGGCATCCTCAAACTAAAAGAACAGTAAATGAATTGGAGTTAAAGGCAAGCAGAAACATAGACCAAAATCACATAAACCACTTTGGCTTCAGCTGTAAAGTTTTAATCCAGAGCATGATACTATCATTACAAATAAAGCAAGCTGATCTGTAACATCCACTGTGCAAGGTATAGCAGAAAGATATAGTGAAGTGGGAGCATCAGGGGTTGATCTTGATTAGGGGAGAAGCACAGCACTGATGAAATCACTGGGGATTGGATGGGGTCAGTAGAAAAGTCACTGTTCTATCTCATCCTTTGCGAAGCAGGGAACAACTGGTCTGACAACTTGTGTGGCAGCTGCCTCCAACTGCCACACAAGCGGAAGGCACAGTGAGAAAATGATAAGATATCTAAGCCAACTGAAATGAAAGATAAACTATCCTTCTTTTTAATAAAATAAAAACTCTTTCCGATGCTATTTTCACTTTTGCATACTGTTACATATCAATACCTGAAGGGGGCCTATAGGGATGCTGGGGAGGGACTCTTCATTACGGACTGTGGTGAGAGGACAAGGGGTAATGGGTTTAAACATAAACAGGGAGGTTTAGATTGGATATGAGGAAGAAATTCTTTACTGTGAGGGTGGTGGGGCCCTGGAATGGGTTGCCCAGGGAGGTTGTGGATGCTTCATCCCTGGCGGCGTTCAAGGTGGGGTTGGACATAGCCTTGGATGGCATGGTTTAGTGGGAGGTGTCCCTGCCCATGGCAGGGGGGTTGGAACTTGATGATCTTGAGGTCCTTTCCAACCCTAACTATTCTATGATTCTATGATTCTATGATTCTATTCTGGTGCTGCAGATAATGCAGTTCTGTAGCCATGTCATGAAAAAATGTTGGACAAAAAGACTGATGAAAATATTCTTTTAACATTCTGGAGGGACAATTCTTGGTTGCTTTCTGATAAAACATTCATAGCAAGCAACAGAATATCATGAAGAATTTTATAATAACTTTTTATGAATTCTGTTTAATATTTGGTGAATATTTTTTGAGCAGCTGCCTGGTAGAGTTGCATACCTCTTCTTTCTTACTTCCATAAATAAATCTACTTGCTTCAACATGGCAGTATAAATTTATCCAGGAAATCCATTACCAGGCTTTATCTATAACAATAGAATGCTCAAAATTTGTAATATCCATTTCACTAATAGCATTGAAATTCTAATACTGGTATGCTTATGGAAAAGGTTTATTATTTAGGTATTTAGACACAGCTGGACAGCCATTCTGAAAAGTCTGTGCTGTGTGGAAACAATTGTTGGGTTGTTTTTTTTTTAAAGTTCATTTTTACTCATACCACTGAGTATTACTGAGCCCTCAACAAACAGATGAGATCAGAAACTAAATGCGCAGCAAAATTTTGCTCAGCCCCATGGTTTCGGGAGAGGGAATGGTGAAAGATACAGAGCAATTTATGTGAGAACCTCCCAGAATAGAAGTGGCACTTAAAACGCAGATCTTACTTATTTCAGGTACTTATCTTCATTTCATCAAGAGCCATGCATGTGCTAATCTGAGGGCTAAATTCAAGTCTTTTATGAATTGGTCTAAACTAGTGTGAAGCATTCTTTGAAAGAAATATATTTCTCAGGTAAGAAATTCTAGGCTCCATGCTAAAGACAGCATGTATCCCCTCTGTACACATGGCATTCAGGGTGGATTACGTACACAGAAAAAAATCCCCAAACATCGTTACTCACGAACACTGTTATATTCTTGAACACCTCTTCATATTCCAGAGAATTTACAGTTTGAACACTGCTACTGTAAGATCCTGTCAGTGTAATGACACCTGGGAATATTTTCCCTGGAATGAGAACAGAGAATATTAATTAATTGCAAAGCATTCAAGCAAGTTGGGTTCACCTTAGAGTTCTCCAGTCTTCAGAGATGGGGAAATACAATGCAGAAATCAATCAGTGTTATTTGTTATATACTGCAGGAATTAGTAGCGGACAAATGTTTGCTCAATCAATTCAGCCACAATGGGGGACGTACTCTGTCTACCTGGGAAGCAGGGAAGATCCTGTGCTCAGCCATACTGGCCAGGCTGTGAATAATGTTAAACTGTAAACATGACCTGGAGCTAATAAAAGGTGTTATAGCATTTAATGAGAAAATATCCATATTAAGAACTCCAAATTTGCAGCCACTAAGCAGCTAATGCGGTTCACCATATCTGAGAAAGCAATTCAGTGTCTAAGTGCTTCTTTAGGCTCACAAGTCACTCTGAGAATCCTGCTTGCTGGCACTTAAATAAGAAGCTCTATTTGCTCACACACTTGGCCTTCAGCAGCATCTCAGAACAGAGATGCATTTCAACAAAACTGTGATGAGTGTTTACCAATAGAGAAAATCAAGTCTGTTATTCAGAAGTCTTCGTGGGTTTGGTTATTTTTAAACCCTAACCATTAATATTGATGTCAGGTTTACACTTGCATTTTCCCCTGCTTTGCACTCATTTTAATCTCCAGCACCCCTAACGGAGAACTTGCCTTCCTTTCTTAGTACCTTAACCTCTTTGGCTCTTACTGTTTTGTGAGATAACAATCTAGGTCATTGTAGCAGTGGCTGTCTGCAAAGCAAGGCATCATTCAGCAGTCACTTTCCCAGGCTGATTATGTTTTCAATTACAGCATGAGAACAAGGGATATGGAAAATAAAATTCACCTGAGCAGTTATCTTTGAAGTAAATAAAAATATAGATTGCTCTTCTGTAACTCACCTGCATGGCAATTCCCATTGAGATAGTAGAATCCATATTGGCACTGGCAGGTAAAAGTGCTATTTAAAGCAACACATCTAGCCAATTTTCCTCCACAAGGGTCTGGGATGCAGAAGTCCCTTGCTACAAAGATGAAAAACATCAGGATTTCTATGAAATTGCAAGAGCCAGCTCATACACAAAGTAGATCATACGTGAAAGAGTTCATATCTACTTCTACTAAAGGAAACTACCAGGAATATTTTTATTGAGTATAGGTGCAATTAAAGAGCACATGGCTGTGTTCTGCGTGCTTGGTGTCTGTATAGTAACCATTTTCTATACACAATCCATCAGGATACCACCATGAGGACATAGAGTAAGGCTGAAAATCATTATCTGTCATACTAAGCATTCACCATTTAACTCTACTTGATGCTACTAAACCCAAAGAAAAAGTATATCGAGAGTTGCCAAAATCAGTGACTAAGAGAAAAAGACAGACTACAATAGTGTGTATGTCTTTAATCCTGCACTGGTATGCATTTGCCTTATTAAAATACAGTGTCATGGTAGGGTCCTTACCTGCAGACACATTAATAAAATGAAGGGTCCCAAGTTAATCATCATAGTATGCATACCTAAACAGATACCAGAGTCTGCTGCTAAGACATTTGTTGCAGGGCTTATAACTCTCATCATATAACTAATTATATTAATTGGCCACTATACCATACTTCTTCGGCAGTTAAACTTCACAGATTTGTGCCACATGCTGCCTTTTACTTACTTGCTGGCTTTGTTGCTGAAGATGATGTTAGGTTCGTTCCTGGAAAGGGGAAAATAGTATGTCAGCCCTGTTAGTGACTTGTTACACTGAGGCCATTGAACCCAGCATGGTATGATGCCTCCAAACCTTTTCTGGACCCGCTTCTACCTTGCCCTGCACTCTAGTCAGTGCCTTACCCTCATTTCCTGCAACCTGTTGCTCAGTGTGATTTACCCTGCATGTCTGCATGTGATACCTTTTCTCTAGAAACCTCTCTCTCCACTTGATTTGCCCTCTCCCTGTAAATTTTCTTTGTCAGAAAGTTCCGCAGGCTCCGCATATCTCTCCTTCTCCCCAGGTGCCAAGTTAGTCATTGCTACCCAAGACTAGGGCAAGGTTCTGTTTAAACCCTCATAGCATCTTAACTGTATCTGGAGCATCCCGTAGCTCATGCCTCTGTCCTGAGCCAAGCTAGGTCTCCTTAAAGACTTAGAAGATTAGTAACACTGCAGGAAAAGGTCCAGTTAAACCTTCCTTGAAAATCAACCTGAGAGAGCCTAGCCTAGAAACATGCGCAGCAATAAGAAACAGAAAACTCGTAGAAATATGAGATAAGCAAATACACCAGAAGAGAGATTTAGCAAGCAAAAGGACATTAGAATAATCTCAAATATTTAAATTCATTTTTCATACAATACAGTCTTTGCCTAAAATTCAATCACACTATTTCTAAGCAATTGCATACTACGTAGGGATTTTAAACTATGTATTTCAACAGGATACATAATTTATTAGTTTAAAAATAACTGAAATTCATCCCAACCTTGTGGAGACTGTAGAGCTCCCTGGCACTGGGTCACTCAAATCGTGCCCTCGGAAGGGACTGACTAAACATTTTTGCTCCTTACCTTCACTTTTTGTGGTTGTCCATGCTGTTGTCTCAGCAATTGTAGTATTTCCTGATGAAAAGGAGATGGGAGCACTGGCTAGTGTTTTGTATTGGGAAATTCTGAGGTAACTTTGCGGAAGGCAGGCAGGCACAATGGGACAAGGGGGTGCTAGCAGGAGGGATGTGCTTGTCCAAGTCCATCATGGAGGACGAGTTGAGGGCAGATGGGGGAAGGCTTCCCCTCCTCACAGGGAACCAACAGGAGGTACCACCCACCTGCATGGGGCTCTCAGCACCACACTTGGCCAGGCAGCTTGGCCAGTAATGGAGCATCCCTGGCAGAGGTGCCTTTGCCTCCCGTGGGAGAAGAACTCGGGGAAACCCAGTCAAGGGAACTCGTCCCTGTCTATGTGGACTGTACTGCTCCCTCGGACTGGGTCACTCCAATCCTGCATCAGAAGGGGCTGACTGAGCAGTTTTGCTCCTTACCTTCACTTTCTGTGCCTGCCGTTTGTGTTGTCTCAGGAGCTGGATCGTTGTCTCCTGATGAAGAGAAAACAAGTTGGCAGCACTAATTAATGTTTTGTGTTGGGAAACTCTGGGGTAACTGCATGTGCAGCACAAACTCTGAGCTGGACCTGAGTGGGGCTGAGCTGCCAAAACACTGGGTAGCATAGTCCTGCATTTGGCTTCTTGATGCCGGTGATGCCCATTTAGACTTATGTGTCTCTGGTGCCTCCAAAGGCACTGTATTGCCCCGACACAGCTGAATCAGCCATCACACATGTGTGTCTCCATGTGGGAAAGCTACCTTTCCCTGGCCCAGGTTGCAGCCCAGAGCCAGGACCAACTGCCAGAACAGGTTGAGTGGTGTCATCAGGCTGTGGGTACCCAGCAGAACCTCTGCTCCCCTTGATGTCTTTCTCCCTAGCATCATTTAGGCGAAAAAAGAGGATGCTCTTCCTCACACTCAGCCTCATGCTGGTGTTTTCCTCCATTTTCATGCTCCAACAAGCCCCACAAGCAACTCCTTGCAAGGACCGGTCTTAGCCTTGCCCTGCGCACCTCATCTGCAGGAGCCTCTTGCACCCGGGACTGCTGCATGAAGCAAAGGCACAAGGCAGGAAAGGAGCAGCCGCTTTAAATCTTCACTAACACTTTGTCCTAGCAGCAAAGGTCAGCGAGGAAAGAGGAACAACTAGGGAGGATTTGCAGCCTTGACACAGGCACCTTTGTCTCCCTTGGGAGGATAATTTGGGCAAACTCAGTCAGGGGAACTTGTCCCTGTCTCTGGAGACTGCAGAGCTCCCTGGGACTGGATAACTCCAATCCTGCCTTCAGAAGCGGCTGACTGAGCAGTTTTACTCCTTACCTTCACTTCCTGTGCTCGCTGATGGCGTTGTGTCAGGAGTTGTTTCACTGTTGTTTCCTGATGAAGAGAAAAGGAGATGGGAGCACTGGTTAGTGCTTTCCACTGGGAAACTCTGGGGTAACTGCATGTGCAGCACAACCTCTGGGCTGGGATGAGGGGAACCTGAGTGGGTTTTAGCTACCAGAGCCCTGGGAACCCTTGTCCAGCCTTTTGGATCTTCCTGGCCATGATGCCTGTGCAGACTGATGTGCCTGTAGTCCCTTCTCCCCCAAAATGCAGGGTTTGAGCATGTCCCCACACAGGCACTGTATTGCCCCAGCTCAGCTGCACTCGCTGCACACAGCTGTCTCAGCCATCAGCACATGCGTGTCTCCATGTGGGAAAGCTACCTTTACCTGCCCAGGTTGCAGCCCAGAACCAGGACCAACTGCCAGAGCAGGTTGAGTGGTGTCATTAGGCTGCTGGTATCCAGCAGAACCTCTGCTTCTTTTGGTGTTCTTCTCCCCAGGATCATTTGTGTGAAAAAAAGAGGAAGGCATTCCGTGGAGATGGTAGTCAGGCACAATGGGGAACTGGGGTGATAGCAGGAGGGATGTGCTAGTCCAAGCCCACTGTGGAGGAGCGGCTAAGGGCAGCTGTGTGAAGGCTTCCCCTCTTCACAGTGACTCAACAGGAGGTATGACCGCCTGCCTGGGGCACTCAGAACCATGCTGGCATAGGCAGCTTGGCCAGGTAGGAAGCATTCCTGGCAGGGGATGCTACATCATCCCTGGACACAGCTCCTCACACTCAGCCTCATGCTGGTGTTTTCCCCAGTTCCCTCCACACCCATGATCAAAAAAGGCCCAGGAGCAACTCCCTGCAAGGACCAGTCTTGGCCTTGTCCTGTGCACCTCGTCTGCAGGAGCCTCTTGCACCTGGGACTCCTGCATGAAGCAAAGGCACAAGGCAGGAAAGGAGCAGCCGCTTTAAATCTTCACCAACACTTTCTTCTGTCAGCAAAGATAAGTGGGAAAAGAGGAATGACTGGGGAGGATTCACGGCATTGACCCAGGCACCTTTGTCTCCCTGGGAGAATAACTTGGGCAAACCCAATCAGGGGAACTTGTCCCTGTCTCTGGAGACTGTAGAGCCTCCTGGGACTCGGTCACTCCAATCGTGCCTTGGAAGGGGCTGACTGAGTGCTTTGCTCCTTACCTTCACTTCCTGTGCTTGCTGATGGCGTTGTATCAGGAGCTGTTCCGCTGTTTCCTGATGAAGTGAAAAAGAGGTGGGAGCACTGATTAGTGTTTTGTGTTGGGAAACTCGGGTACCTCTGTGTTCAGCAGGCAGGTGCGACGGGAAACTGGGGTGCTAGCAGGAGGGATGTGCTTCTCCAAGTCTGCTGTGGAGTATGAGCTGAGGGCAGCCATGGAAAGGATTCCCCTCCTCACGGTGACCCAACAGGAGGTATGACCCACGTGCATGGAGCATCCAGCACAACGCTGGGACAGGCAGCTCTAGCCATGTGTGAAGCATCCCTGGCAGGGGATTCTCCATCATCCCCTGACATGGCCGTTCACGCTCAGCTTCATGCTGGTGTTTTCCTCCATTTTCATGCTCCAACAAGCCCCACAAGCAACTCCTTGCAAGGACCGGTCTTAGCCTTGCCCTGCACACCTCATCTGCAGGAGCCTCTTGCACCCGGGACTGCTGCATGAAGCAAAGGCACAAGGCAGGAAAGGAGCAGCCGCTTTAAATCTTCACTAACACTTTGTCCTAGCAGCAAAGGTCAGCGAGGAAAGAGGAACAACTAGGGAGGATTTGCAGCCTTGACACAGGCACCTTTGTCTCCCTTGGGAGGATAATTTGGGCAAACTCAGTCAGGGGAACTTGTCCCTGTCTCTGAAGACTGCAGAGCTCCCTGGGACTGGATAACTCCAATCCTGCCTTCAGAAGCGGCTGACTGAGCAGTTTTACTCCTTACCTTCACTTCCTGTGCTCGCTGATGGCGTTGTGTCAGGAGTTGTTTCACTGTTGTTTCCTGATGAAGAGAAAAGGAGATGGGAGCACTGGTTAGTGCTTTCCACTGGGAAACTCTGGGGTAACTGCATGTGCAGCACAACCTCTGGGCTGGGATGAGGGGAACCTGAGTGGGTTTTAGCTACCAGAGCCCTGGGAACCCTTGTCCAGCCTTTTGGATCTTCCTGGCCATGATGCCTGTGCAGACTGATGTGCCTGTAGTCCCTTCTCCCCCAAAATGCAGGGTTTGAGCATGTCCCCACACAGGCACTGTATTGCCCCAGCTCAGCTGCACTCGCTGCACACAGCTGTCTCAGCCATCAGCACATGCGTGTCTCCATGTGGGAAAGCTACCTTTACCTGCCCAGGTTGCAGCCCAGAACCAGGACCAACTGCCAGAGTAGGTTGAGTGGTGTCATTAGGCTGCTGGTATCCAGCAGAACCTCTGCTTCTTTTGGTGTTCTTCTCCCCAGGATCATTTGTGTGAAAAAAAGAGGAAGGCATTCCGTGGAGATGGTAGTCAGGCACAATGGGGAACTGGGGTGATAGCAGGAGGGATGTGCTAGTCCAAGCCCACTGTGGAGGAGCGGCTAAGGGCAGCTGTGTGAAGGCTTCGCCTCTTCACAGTGACTCAACAGGAGGTATGACCGCCTGCCTGGGGCACTCAGAACCATGCTGGCATAGGCAGCTTGGCCAGGTAGGAAGCATTCCTGGCAGGGGATGCTACATCATCCCTGGACACAGCTCCTCACACTCAGCCTCATGCTGGTGTTTTCCCCAGTTCCCTCCACACCCATGATCAAAAAAGGCCCAGGAGCAACTCCCTGCAAGGACCAGTCTTGGCCTTGTCCTGTGCACCTCGTCTGCAGGAGCCTCTTGCACCTGGGACTCCTGCATGAAGCAAAGGCACAAGGCAGGAAAGGAGCAGCCGCTTTAAATCTTCACCAACACTTTCTTCTGTCAGCAAAGATAAGTGGGAAAAGAGGAATGACTGGGGAGGATTCACGGCATTGACCCAGGCACCTTTGTCTCCCTGGGAGAATAACTTGGGCAAACCCAATCAGGGGAACTTGTCCCTGTCTCTGGAGACTGTAGAGCCTCCTGGGACTCGGTCACTCCAATCGTGCCTTGGAAGGGGCTGACTGAGTGCTTTGCTCCTTACCTTCACTTCCTGTGCTTGCTGATGGCGTTGTATCAGGAGCTGTTCCGCTGTTTCCTGATGAAGTGAAAAAGAGGTGGGAGCACTGATTAGTGTTTTGTGTTGGGAAACTCGGGTACCTCTGTGTTCAGCAGGCAGGTGCGACGGGAAACTGGGGTGCTAGCAGGAGGGATGTGCTTCTCCAAGTCTGCTGTGGAGTATGAGCTGAGGGCAGCCATGGAAAGGATTCCCCTCCTCACGGTGACCCAACAGGAGGTATGACCCACGTGCATGGAGCATCCAGCACAACGCTGGGACAGGCAGCTCTAGCCATGTGTGAAGCATCCCTGGCAGGGGATTCTCCATCATCCCCTGACATGGCCGTTCACGCTCAGCTTCATGCTGGTGTTTTCCTCCATTTTCATGCTCCAACAAGCCCCACAAGCAACTCCTTGCAAGGACCGGTCTTAGCCTTGCCCTGCACACCTCATCTGCAGGAGCCTCTTGCACCCGGGACTGCTGCATGAAGCAAAGGCACAAGGCAGGAAAGGAGCAGCCGCTTTAAATCTTCACTAACACTTTGTCCTAGCAGCAAAGGTCAGCGAGGAAAGAGGAACAACTAGGGAGGATTTGCAGCCTTGACACAGGCACCTTTGTCTCCCTTGGGAGGATAATTTGGGCAAACTCAGTCAGGGGAACTTGTCCCTGTCTCTGGAGGCTGCAGAGCTCCCTGGGACTGGATAACTCCAATCCTGCCTTCAGAAGCGGCTGACTGAGCAGTTTTACTCCTTACCTTCACTTCCTGTGCTCGCTGATGGCGTTGTGTCAGGAGTTGTTTCACTGTTGTTTCCTGATGAAGAGAAAAGGAGATGGGAGCACTGGTTAGTGCTTTCCACTGGGAAACTCTGGGGTAACTGCATGTGCAGCACAACCTCTGGGCTGGGATGAGGGGAACCTGAGTGGGTTTTAGCTACCAGAGCCCTGGGAACCCTTGTCCAGCCTTTTGGATCTTCCTGGCCATGATGCCTGTGCAGACTGATGTGCCTGTAGTCCCTTCTCCCCCAAAATGCAGGGTTTGAGCATGTCCCCACACAGGCACTGTATTGCCCCAGCTCAGCTGCACTCGCTGCACACAGCTGTCTCAGCCATCAGCACATGCGTGTCTCCATGTGGGAAAGCTACCTTTACCTGCCCAGGTTGCAGCCCAGAACCAGGACCAACTGCCAGAGTAGGTTGAGTGGTGTCATTAGGCTGCTGGTATCCAGCAGAACCTCTGCTTCTTTTGGTGTTCTTCTCCCCAGGATCATTTGTGTGAAAAAAAGAGGAAGGCATTCCGTGGAGATGGTAGTCAGGCACAATGGGGAACTGGGGTGATAGCAGGAGGGATGTGCTAGTCCAAGCCCACTGTGGAGGAGCGGCTAAGGGCAGCTGTGTGAAGGCTTCCCCTCTTCACAGTGACTCAACAGGAGGTATGACCGCCTGCCTGGGGCACTCAGAACCATGCTGGCATAGGCAGCTTGGCCAGGTAGGAAGCATTCCTGGCAGGGGATGCTACATCATCCCTGGACACAGCTCCTCACACTCAGCCTCATGCTGGTGTTTTCCCCAGTTCCCTCCACACCCATGATCAAAAAAGGCCCAGGAGCAACTCCCTGCAAGGACCAGTCTTGGCCTTGTCCTGTGCACCTCGTCTGCAGGAGCCTCTTGCACCTGGGACTCCTGCATGAAGCAAAGGCACAAGGCAGGAAAGGAGCAGCCGCTTTAAATCTTCACCAACACTTTCTTCTGTCAGCAAAGATAAGTGGGAAAAGAGGAATGACTGGGGAGGATTCATGGCATTGACCCAGGCACCTTTGTCTCCCTGGGAGAATAACTTGGGCAAACCCAATCAGGGGAACTTGTCCCTGTCTCTGGAGACTGTAGAGCCTCCTGGGACTCGGTCACTCCAATCGTGCCTTGGAAGGGGCTGACTGAGTGCTTTGCTCCTTACCTTCACTTCCTGTGCTTGCTGATGGCGTTGTATCAGGAGCTGTTCCGCTGTTTCCTGATGAAGTGAAAAAGAGGTGGGAGCACTGATTAGTGTTTTGTGTTGGGAAACTCGGGTACCTCTGTGTTCAGCAGGCAGGTGCGACGGGAAACTGGGGTGCTAGCAGGAGGGATGTGCTTCTCCAAGTCTGCTGTGGAGTATGAGCTGAGGGCAGCCATGGAAAGGATTCCCCTCCTCACGGTGACCCAACAGGAGGTATGACCCACGTGCATGGAGCATCCAGCACAACGCTGGGACAGGCAGCTCTAGCCATGTGTGAAGCATCCCTGGCAGGGGATTCTCCATCATCCCCTGACATGGCCGTTCACGCTCAGCTTCATGCTGGTGTTTTCCTCCATTTTCATGCTCCAACAAGCCCCACAAGCAACTCCTTGCAAGGACCGGTCTTAGCCTTGCCCTGCACACCTCATCTGCAGGAGCCTCTTGCACCCGGGACTGCTGCATGAAGCAAAGGCACAAGGCAGGAAAGGAGCAGCCGCTTTAAATCTTCACTAACACTTTGTCCTAGCAGCAAAGGTCAGCGAGGAAAGAGGAACAACTAGGGAGGATTTGCAGCCTTGACACAGGCACCTTTGTCTCCCTTGGGAGGATAATTTGGGCAAACTCAGTCAGGGGAACTTGTCCCTGTCTCTGGAGGCTGCAGAGCTCCCTGGGACTGGATAACTCCAATCCTGCCTTCAGAAGCGGCTGACTGAGCAGTTTTACTCCTTACCTTCACTTCCTGTGCTCGCTGATGGCGTTGTGTCAGGAGTTGTTTCACTGTTGTTTCCTGATGAAGAGAAAAGGAGATGGGAGCACTGGTTAGTGCTTTCCACTGGGAAACTCTGGGGTAACTGCATGTGCAGCACAACCTCTGGGCTGGGATGAGGGGAACCTGAGTGGGTTTTAGCTACCAGAGCCCTGGGAACCCTTGTCCAGCCTTTTGGATCTTCCTGGCCATGATGCCTGTGCAGACTGATGTGCCTGTAGTCCCTTCTCCCCCAAAATGCAGGGTTTGAGCATGTCCCCACACAGGCACTGTATTGCCCCAGCTCAGCTCACTCGCTGCACACAGCTGTCTCAGCCATCAGCACATGCGTGTCTCCATGTGGGAAAGCTACCTTTACCTGCCCAGGTTGCAGCCCAGAACCAGGACCAACTGCCAGAGCAGGTTGAGTGGTGTCATTAGGCTGCTGGTATCCAGCAGAACCTCTGCTTCTTTTGGTGTTCTTCTCCCCAGGATCATTTGTGTGAAAAAAAGAGGAAGGCATTCCGTGGAGATGGTAGTCAGGCACAATGGGGAACTGGGGTGATAGCAGGAGGGATGTGCTAGTCCAAGCCCACTGTGGAGGAGCGGCTAAGGGCAGCTGTGTGAAGGCTTCCCCTCTTCACAGTGACTCAACAGGCGGTATGACCGCCTGCCTGGGGCACTCAGAACCATGCTGGCATAGGCAGCTTGGCCAGGTAGGAAGCATTCCTGGCAGGGGATGCTACATCATCCCTGGACACAGCTCCTCACACTCAGCCTCATGCTGGTGTTTTCCCCAGTTCCCTCCACACCCATGATCAAAAAAGGCCCAGGAGCAACTCCCTGCAAGGACCAGTCTTGGCCTTGTCCTGTGCACCTCGTCTGCAGGAGCCTCTTGCACCTGGGACTCCTGCATGAAGCAAAGGCACAAGGCAGGAAAGGAGCAGCCGCTTTAAATCTTCACCAACACTTTCTTCTGTCAGCAAAGATAAGTGGGAAAAGAGGAATGACTGGGGAGGATTCACGGCATTGACCCAGGCACCTTTGTCTCCCTGGGAGAATAACTTGGGCAAACCCAATCAGGGGAACTTGTCCCTGTCTCTGGAGACTGTAGAGCCTCCTGGGACTCGGTCACTCCAATCGTGCCTTGGAAGGGGCTGACTGAGTGCTTTGCTCCTTACCTTCACTTCCTGTGCTTGCTGATGGCGTTGTATCAGGAGCTGTTCCGCTGTTTCCTGATGAAGTGAAAAAGAGGTGGGAGCACTGATTAGTGTTTTGTGTTGGGAAACTCTTGGTGTAACTGGGTGTGCAGCACAAACTCTGAGTTCAGTTGTGCTGGGTTTAGCTGCCAAAGCCCTGCTCTGCCTTGCTATGCTTTTGGTCAGTGCCCAGGCCCCATACCTCTTTAGTGTCATTTTTTTAACTTGAAGCTTTCCTTCCATACGGTGGCATTTATTTCCTTCCTAGCTATTCCAGTTTTTCACCCTTTCTTCCTTTGTCCCCTGTGTGATTTTGTCCTGCTTCCTTACCGTTATGTGTATATATCCATGCAGGGATGCTCCATTTGCCTTCTGAATGCCTTACCGTGCATCCACGGCTGGATGTCAGAGTATGGTCAGGTGATCCATCTCATAGTGTGTATACTCCAGCCTGAGAGCATAAGCAGCTGTGCTCCGACCTTGTGCCAGTGTTGCCACTTTCTCTTGCTATATCAATTTGCTTTTATCATCCGTACGACAGCTGGTTATTTTACCATCATGCAACTTCATTGCTTACACTGCATTTCATTAGATTTACATGATATTGCACTCCACTGTTAACATGTTCACAGTGAGTCTTCAGATTTTGCTCTAGACCTCAGGTTAATCCACAAAAAATACTTCTACTGCAAGACATACATATATAGCTTTTTTGCAGCTTGGAAGATGCTCTCAGTAGAAATGTCCTTTAAAATGATATATGGACTCTTTCAGAGCAGTAGTAGAGTAATGATCACGTTTTCTATCACCCTCCCCTATGGTGTAAGAATTCAAGTAGACATCAAAAGCAGAGTATTTTTATTCATAGAATGCATATTTTGCTAAAATATCGTTGATGGTATCAAACTGTCTTACCAGGACTACACTTCCATGCCACTACGGCAGTTACACACATTATTTTTCATCATTCTTTCCATCCTTGTTATAATTCTTTCTGCATAAAGAGAAACCTGGCTGATACCAGACAATAGTCGAAGAAAATTTTTGTTGCATTATGGTTTCAGCTTTACCTATTACTATGTTTACTTTTCCAAAACATCTCTTTATTTTATGATGTTTATTTTATATTCAAACTCTGTCATTCTTAACTCTTGATAAAAGGAATGTTTTCGGTTTTGTTTTTTTTTCTTTTTGTCTAAAATTAGGAGCACAACTACTAAAACAGTCTGACTGATAAAGGCTGACAAATAGCCAGTTGCATCATATTTACTCTGAATTAGTTAATACATGAGTTAGGAATAAACATATTTACTCTGAGTTAATGCCACTGCAATCATATTTTAATCTGAGTCATTAACAGCATGCAGCTGGAAGAGTAATGTATTTGTGGCTAAAATCCTTGGCACTAATTCACTCTTACAGATGGTATATTAAAAAAGCATTGAAATCTTACCAGACATTTTAAAAATAGACTCCACTTTTCAAGAGCTTTGTAGGGCTTTGAAATCCAAAGTGAGGCACATTTTATAAACTTCTTTATTCTGATCAATAAAGCTGACACAGAAAAGGCACATCAAAAAGACAAAGCCTGAAGTAAGCCATTTGTCTCCTCTAGTGAAGAAGAAACACGAGTGCCAGTTTTTTGACAAGTTTTCTGCCTCCACTGGTCACTGAGTGAGGACACTCCTAGCTGAACCCAGGACAGTCCTGTAGGCAGCATTATTTGTTCTCCAGTCAATGAAAAGAAATGTACTTTTTTCCTACAGTGAGGATGATATGAATCTATGTTGTCCACAGACCTTGGTTTTGGAGCATTGTTTAGACTGCCTTCTCAGTCTAGATCTCAAGATCCTGTCTCAGGATCTTGGGGCACTAAGCTTTTACAGACCTAATTATTAGTCTACGACTTTTAGCCTTGTAGAGGCTCTGGATAAGTTGTCCGTGAATACCATTTGGACGTGGGAAGAATCACATTTGTGGTGATCACAGAGCACATCAGCTGCAATTGAACCTTGCTGACCAGCTTGTCAAAGGTAACCTGAGCAAAGTTGGTTATTTTATGGCTCTATCTGCCTAGACCCAGCCTTCTGTGTTCAGAGACTTATGCCTTTACTATGGAGATAAAGAAATGGAAATCATGGAATAACAGAGACATCTGGATGCAGAAAAGGGCACGGCCCTTGCTAGTACACACACATCCTGCAAAGCTTTTACAATGTTTGCTTAGAATGAAAAAAGGTTTTGGGCAGGCCCATCCTGATGCAAAGTCTGTTCAAGTAAGTGAAGGACTCACATTGCTTTCACTAGCTCATGGGTCAAGATTTTTCACATCATGCTGTTACCCACAATCCTCAAATCAGAAAAACAGCTGACAGTCTTGAAGACTTACACGCTTATAATTTACAGGTAAAAATTGGTCTGTAGCATGTTGTAGTTGTTATACATATGTTCAAATACATATATTCACTCACAGTAGTCAACAAAGACTCACAACCATCTGTCACTGGTTGCAAGCTTAACAGCATCAGCGAAGGTCTTAATTTGGCTCATATTTCTGTAGCTTTATTTCCGTATTAGTGGAAGTTCCTGGCTTCCCACAGCTTCAAGTGAACACAAAACTTTTCATATAAAAGCCTTAACTCTACTTCTGCTAATGCCTTTGCTCCCTTCTATCTGTCACTGAATATTGGAGACAGGCAAGTTTGTGCTCTGGCCCACAACAACCACGTTTGTCTCAATGCCAGGAAAAATAGCATAAGAAATGACACCTGCCCTTCAGTTCAAATGGACCATGGTGCAACCCTCTGCCACCCAAGCTGGTGGTGATGGTTAATTTCAGTAGGAGGGAGTGCAAGGTGGTAGTGCTGTTTTCCAGGCTGATTGCCTAGGAGCCCTTGGCCAGAAGGCCAGTGGCAGCACTCCTTTCCCTGGGTACTGGGGTGGAACAGTTGCGCCTTTTGTTGTGACGGTAATAGAGCTTGAATTACCTGGGTTTAGTGTGCAGGTCCTGAAAACTGCTCTTAGAATGGGCTAAATTAGGTTAATCACAAGCACCAGTGATTTCGCATTGTTCTGTGAACAAGGAAAATTGTTGGCTTGCAGTGAAATTTTTGTTGCTAATTAATCAAAACCTAGGCATGCTGAATTTTGTAGCACCGCTGACCTCCAGCTCCTCAGCAGCTGCTGAAAAGTACTAAGCAACCCATTCACTGCCACAGAATAACTGAACCCAGGACACTGCCCTGATAAATCCCAAAACAGAAGATAGTGTTTCTTACCTTTCGAAAAGAGCACCAGACTGAGCAACACAGCAAGGACTACACAGCACCTCATTGCTGCTTCTGTTGCTGCTGCTACTTGCTGCTAAACACAAGAGAAAGTGCTTTTCTCTTCTGGCATCAGCTCATTTAAGGTCCCAGCAACAGGTAGAAGGTTCAGCCCCAAGCTGACGTCATGGTGGCAAGCAGCAAATGATAGATCCAAGCTGTGTTTTATTTCCTCTTCAGGCTGGGAGGAGATTTCTGGACCTGCAAGGCTTTTTCATCCTTTAGGCGATAAATGCTCGAGACCTGTTGACACAAGGATGTTACTGCTAAATAAGCTGACATGGGAACTGACAGCACACAAGCTGTGTTTGCCAGGTCTCCATACTGACACCCTCAGTGCAAATTAAATAGAGGGTGTTTTATAATCTGTTCTTCAAGTGGAAGAAGCTATCCCATCCCAAGGCATGCTAATTATGCAGTTGGAGCAGAGTACCTGGGACCAACATGCTCACTTCCCTTGTAATAAAATATCAGTTCAGACGAGCTCTATGCCTCAGACTCCAATTATTCCTTCCTTATAGGCAAAATTCTATTCCAAAGCACTTCTTGCTGCCCAGCAGAGTAAAAAGCAACAGACAACCCCTGCATTTTTGACATCAAAGAAACAGTATTGACCTTGGCCCTTCTAGAAGCGATTATGGATGTTTTGTTTGCTGCCGTCTTATGTGTATTATGAGCTCACTAAAGTGGTGTGGCAAGAGAAAGGGAAGTAGGCAGGAGAGACAGATGCTGTTTGACCTTATCTGGGTGGCAGTGCTTCTTTCTTAAAAGGAAGCTGGGGAGACGTTTGGAAGCAGGTATGGTCAGGCTGAAGCAGGGAGCCCACAGCAGATCTAGTAGTAAGAAGTAACCCAGAAGGCCATGAAGCTGGTAACACATCTGTGACACAGGCAAAACAGGTGGGAGACAGAGACTTGCTGATATTGCTTCCCAGGAAGCCTCTGAAAATTGTTAGCTAGAGACCAAAATGGGAAAAGTCTCTGCAGGCAGGATCTGGTTTTCCCAAAACACCTTATTTTTAGGTGTTTCACCTGCCCAAGTTCTCTAGCTGAACAGTGTGCTTGTTCTGCTCTGTGCTCCTGTAAAATGCGCTGCTTGAGGCCATTTGAAATTGGATGGCCCATGGTGATTTCCAGTTCCTCCTCTTCAGACAGAGGTGTTATTTCTCTTACTCTGAAGGCCTGGGTGAGCCTGGATCCTGCCACAACTGCCAGTAAAGTCTTTCTATGAAATAAACACAGCCTATCCTGCTGTTATCAGATATGGACAAGAAGGATAAGCAACCCACTGGTGTACCCCCCACAAAGCCACCTCTAATGGGTGTGCAGCTGGTCTCCTATGGCGAATTCCACTGCCAGCAGCACTGGCAGGTTATGAACATGTTTCTGAATGCAAAGTAACAGCTCTGTGTGTTAAATGCCTCATGTTCTTTTGTTTCACCTGCTGTTTTAAGAACAGCAGTCTTGCGTATTAATCTTGTGTATTCAGAGGGTGGCTCTCCTTGTATGGAGGGTGCGAACGACCAGAAGAATTGCTCAAATCATTCCTGAGCTGAGAGCTGTCTTAAACTTTTAACTTGTACTGAACCAGGAAACATCAGTGACTTACAGCAAAAATGAACGGATACATCTCTGACAGTATGCGGAATGAGTGGCCTCATCCCTCTGCACCCTGCCATGTGGTCCTGCTCAGGATGCTGAGGCCAAACCATGGGGTGTTTTATCGGCATCTTCCTTTGCCTCTCCAGCCTTGAAGCCTCTCCAGTGCAGCCTGCTGCCTGCATCTACCTCCAGTCCCCACAGTGACCCTTGGGCAGCATCTGCATTTCCCTTTGGCAGCCTGAGACTGGCCCACAGACCTGGAGGGAGCCCCATGACAGACACCCTTGTGGTCACCAGGGTAGTTATATGGGGCGGCAGAAATCCCAAGCTCTGAAGGGAAATGAGGTTGGCGTCTTAATTTGCCCTCCCTTTCCCACCCTGGGTGTTCAGTGCCAGGCCCAGGTCCAGTCATGGGGACTGTCCCTGGCCTTCCCCATGGCAGTGGGGGCCATGTGGGGGATCAGGCCAGGCTTAGGGGGTCCCTCAGGAGCTGGAGCTAGGGTGGGGAGAGCCTGGGCTTGAGGCAGCTCATGCTTACTGTCAGAGAGCTGTGTGGCTGAGGGTGGTGGGGGACCAGGAGCAGCCAGAGCCTGTCCCACTGCCCCTGCCAAGGGAGCAGGTTTGGCCTGCGGGGCTGACCAGGGTCAGAGCCAGCCCCAGTACTGCCTGGAGTGTGCTCAGGCCCTCCACAGACCCCTCTCACTCCAGCTGCCCCCTTGGCCACGCTGGACCCGGCTCCTGCCCCTGTGGTGGCTCACTCTTGTGCCAGTTGCCAATCCAACCCATTTGATTCCTCTGGACTCCTCCTTAAAACACTCCTTTGCCAAGGAGCTGGCAGAAAAAGGGAAGGAAATGCCTGTGGAGCGTTTGTCACCAGAACACTGTGCCGCCCTGCTTGGGCAGTGTCTGACCTCTGCCCCAGGCTGCCACCGCCCTCCCAGCTTCACCTCATGGAGAGCAGGGGGCACCCAAAAACTAAACCCAATGTCTGGTTAGAATAAAGCATTTCAGTCCTGAGCATACTGTGCTGTGAGACCCTAGCAAGACCCAACACCCCCAGATACCAGCCATATGGGGAGCCAAAGCATGTGCTTCAGCTGGAAATTGGGGTGCAGAGGGGAGGCTGTCAGGGTGTTTGGCAGAGCTGTGTGTCCTCTGGCAATATCCTCCCATATCCAGACTCTGCAATCCTGACAATATGCCCTGATTTTCCAATGCTGCCTCAAGGTGCAATCAGACTAACCCAGGTCTTAAAATCTTACTGTGCTGGCTATGAAGCAAGAGTATAGGACCAAGAGAACTTCCCAGATGACTACTGAAAATGAGGGTCAGGTCTTCAGCAGGTGTAAATGGTGTAGCTTTGCTGGCTACACTGGTATCTACTGGTTGGTGTGTAATCCCCACATTAAAGCTATTCTCTACTGTGAATGCACATCAGGAGCTGGTGTATTACCTGCATTTTTAGAGTTCACTTCCACTCTTATCTGGTTGTTCTTGTTTATCATGATCACAGTTTGGGAAGTGTGAATTATTTGCAATGCAAAAGTCAGCAGTTTCCCCAGGAAATAATGCACTGAACAGACATGCCCCTGCCCATATCAGATCTTTTCGTCTCTGCTTGCCCTTCCCTGTCTGTTTTGTGATGCACCAGTAGTCACAACAGGCTCTCCCAAGGAAGAAGAGGGGTGACAGGCTGTATGTTCCCCATTGCTTGACAGTTTGTAGGGGAATTAGTAATAGAGTATTGATGGTTAAGGAGAACAGACACAGAGAATTACCTAAACAGGAGAACTGATGTCAGTGAAACATCAGCAGCTCTAATGCAATTATTAATGGAATTATTAAGCACATACTTAAATGACAGTTGACTGTTAATCCAGACTCGCATAGCCACAGCAGTTGTGAAGTCCTGTACGGAATTACAGAGAAAACTTTCTTGCAGATTTAACTAAATAACTCTCCAGAAGCTATAAAACCAGAGCTGTGCATCAAGGCTCAGACATGGCAACCAAGAGCATAGACATGTGATTGTTATGGAATAAAGTATGCTGTACTTAGTAACAAACGCAGAATTTTTTCTCTTGATCTTTGTTGATGGCAGGAAAATTGAATACCAAAGGTAAAAGGCCTCATTTATCTATTAGGAGGTGCATAGTCCTGTGCAGCCTCATTATTCAACTGTAATTTGCATGTAATCAAAGGGCAATCATGCTGCCAGAAGACGTACATTCAAGTAAGAGTGAGTATCTTCTATATGCACATGCATCAGACGGATACTTTCTTCCTGTGTATTTTTTCAATCCTATGCCTTACTAAATTCCTATACATTTTACTACTACATATGTAATTTTGTTCATCCACTGCACATTACAGACACAAGTAGAAATGTATGTTGTAATTAGCTATGAGTTTCAAAAAAACCCTCCAGAAAGTCTAAGTGAAAGTGCTATACATGCAGATTCACCCGTGATCAGGGGAAACCGATACACCTTGACTTCGTTTCAAGTGATCCACAAGATGGTTGAGGGCACACACTACAGATGCATTTGACAGTCTCAGAGTCACTGGTATGGAAATCGGCAGAACTGTTAAATCATGTTCTTGTCTGTATTTGCGAGGATCTTTTCCCTAGTCTTATGGCAATGTTGTGACCAGTTCTTTTGCACTGCCAATTTGCTTAAAAGATACCAATAATGTCAGACATAAAACAGAACAACTTGCAATGGTATTGGTAACAAAACGGAGACACTGCTAGCAGTCCTTCTCTTGGAAATGAACAGAACATCAAGATTTAATCAGGTTACTCTCTATTATTTTCCCACTGGAGTCTTACAGGACAAGGAGCAGGCTTGTACACAATTCTGTACTATATCCAAGTAGAAAGTAGACTATAAGTTTCAGAATGTAGCAAGATTACCCGGACTTTTGCAAAGCATTTGACACTTTCCCACACAATATCCTTGTCTCTAAACTGTAGATACATGGACCACCTGGTAGATAAAGAATTGGCTGCATGGCCACACCTCAAAAAGTTGTGGTCAACAGTTCAATGTCCAAATGGAGACCAGTGACAAGTGGCATTCCTCAGGGGTTGGTATTGGGACTGGAGCTGTTTAACAACTTTGTCAGCCACATGGACAGTGGGATTGAGTGAACCCTCAGCAAGACTGCTGACAACACCAAGCTGTGCTCTTATAAGGACAAGCAGTGGCAGGACAAGGGGGAATGGATTTAAACTGAAAGAGGGTAGACTTTGATTTGATATTAGGAAGAAAATCTTCACTATGAGGAAGGTGGAACACGTTGCCAGAGATGCTATGGCTGCCCTATCCCTGGAAGTATTCAATGGCTGGTTGAATGGGGCTTTGTGCAACCTGGTCTAGTGGAAGGTGTCCCCACCCATGGCAGGGTGTTGGAACTAGATTATTTTTAAGGTGCCTTTCAACCAAAACCATTCTATGATTTTATTATTCTATGAAGATATTCTAGACTCACCATTTCTCTGCAAGTGGCATTTACTTCCTCTAGGACAGCTGTCTGGTGTAGGGTCTTGTGACTCTATTGTCAAGGGTGAAGGTTATCTTACCATGGGGGCAGCTACTCTCTGCAAATGTTTGTCTATTTTCATGGTTGCTAGAGGAGCCAAATGGTGGGTTCAAACAGCTTCAATCTGCCACCGCAGTTTTGATAGAGCAGATGAATCCCACCTTATTCCTGGATGAACATACCTGCCATTATTCCAGATGCTCTTCCACATCACACCTCTTCCCATCAGGTTGGGCTGGACATTGTGTTCGTTTGGATTCAGGGTATCCTCTTCTTTCTTCCTCTGAGAGGCACTCAGATGTATATTCTTAACAGTCCCCTGTGGAACTCACTGAGGCAGGACTGATCTCAATGTGGTCAGGTCCAGTCCCTTGCCCTTGCAAACAGCTATGCTGTACTGACCTTTCCTGAGGTTCTCCTCCTCTCCAACATGTACTCACACACAAAAAAACACAACCTCACCAATTCTCTTGCAATTCCAGTGGGATGAAAAATTAAATTGATGAAAAAAATAGATTGTTACTTAATGCTACTTAATTAGCTACTTAATGCTAAATGTATCAGAACATAACTTGTATTTCAGCTGAGTAGAAGTTCATTTAGCATGACTAACAGAACATACCCACTTCTTCTTTGCTTTTCATTTTAGGTATTCAATCACCAAGCACAACAAGAAGAACAAAAGAACTATAAAATTTCTTGTTTTCTAGATTATATTTTGAATTATAGTTGTGTATGTATCTCTTTACAGGGAAAGCTAAAGACAATGAAAAAGCTGAGACATAGTAATATTCATAGCTTTATTGTATCCTTTTGTAATACTGACTAGAACGCCAGATTTAATAATATTGGATGCAGGTATAAAAATAATCCAATCCTTAAAAATTATATTTTGCTACTACAGTACTGTATAATTAGTGGAGTCTGAAAATATGATAGAACTTTAAATAATACTGGTTTGGAAAATGTCCTCAGGACCCCAACGACTTGGAAGCAAACATTTAGAGATACAGAGAAAGTAACAGGGCAACAGCATGAACATAAAGCAGGTTTACACTCAGGTTGTTAAAAGAAGCACAAACAAATGCTGAAAATTTACCTTTTGAAATAGAGCTTACAAAAGGTGAGGTTTACTATTGCAATTTTGAAAGCTGTTCAAATAAACCATTATGATTTTACACACCAAGTTTTGACCTTCTGCTGGGAAAGCTCAAATAAACCATTATGATTTTACACACCAAGGCTGACCTTCTGGTAGGAGAAGGTCCTGTAGAATTTAACAGGGCTTAAAACAAATGACTGAGTTTAACAGAATTTCTTTTAAAAAAGGAAACTATTTATTCTGTTGGTTTTTGGTTTGTCTGTTTATTCTTTAAACTAAACAGATCCTGGCAGATTTTGAGATCTTTTATGTCAGGTGAATTCTATGGCACTGTTCAACAAAAGTGATCAGATTTTACTGTATTCCATGGGACTTTTCCATATAGGCCTGCAGATCTGGTAGCTGCCTGCTGCAGTCATTAACCCAAGCAAGACCCTCATCCCTCCTAGCATTTTACCAGAATAAAGACCAAGCGACTTAGCACTTACATATCACTTCTGGGGAACATCGGGCACCCTTTCTATGTTTTTCCTCAGCAAGGATATTATGCACATGCATGGCAAAGTAGACACAGAAGAGGTGTTATCCCACATATGGACCATACAGTACAGGAGCCACACCCGCTTTAGATGTTTACTTCTGCAAAACACATAAGCATATTCCTTGCTTTGCTTCTTTTCTTTTTCTTTGTTATTTCTTACCCCTTCATGGATTTCTGTCCTGATTTTAATTTCAGTAGTACAAGGGAATGAAGAATTAAATACACTTAAATATACATTGCAAAGTTCCTGAAATCTTAGAAGCACACAGTGCATGCTCCTTTTGAAACTGAGAGATCTTGCTTCATTTCTCAAGAGACAAGTAAGAGTGACCTGAATAGCTGTGTTTATCTCTGACTGAAGAGGAAGTACCTCTACATCCCTAGAAGATCTTACACAAAAGGCAACAGGTTGGCTGATCAGTAAAACAACTACACAAAATTCACATCCACTCTCTTCTCAGGAAGGTGTTTCAATCTGTTTTGGTCAATCTCACATAATAGAGGTCCTGCTACAGTAATAAGTATACTTTAAAAAACAAATAAAACATGGAAAGGCAGCAACAGTATCACAGAAACGGGCAGAACATGGAGCTAGGGGAAAGCATATATAACACACAAGTGAAATAATTTAGGCCTAAAAAAAATCCATTACAGTCCATGGGAGAGTTACCCCAGCCACTATAATGAATGCTGGATTAGGTCCTTTGTGTGTAAAGAGTTAAAAACATTAGTCAGCATAGGAAGAGCATATAAGTAAAATGCATCCATTCTTGTTAATTTAAAGAAGAAAACTAAAGATTAAACATTGCTATGAGGGAATGAGAAGTCCAGCTGGATTTGTAATGGATATGGCCATTGACCAGCGTTAAGAGACAAGTCCTAGGGAACTGCTTGGTGTGTCTGCAGAAATGTCCAAACCTGCTCTGCTGCTCACTCAGGTCCCAGCAAACACCCTTTGAAAGTATTGGCACAAACATTACACAATGACAAGCACCTCCCTCTAACTAAAATTTATTGCTATTTTTTAAAGCTTTTTACTACCATGTAGCGTGGACGCAAACAGCTTTTAGAAGGCTAATCACGAGGTGTGACTCAGTACATGACCGTGACAGTGAGACTTACAGGAAATGCCGCAATGAGATTCATTGCTGCTGTGTTACATAAATGCTGTAAATGTGGAAAGAAAAGGACGTCAAAATCCTTTACTCATATAGCCCAATTCAGTGCTGTGAGGTTTCAACAGTATGCAAAAGGCCCCTCATTTTTCCAGTGCATCTGGGAAGGCTGGCCAGAGAGAGCAGCAGTGCATGGCAGGACACAGGAAGGCTGCATGTACAAGCAATCCTTTTGAATGGTCCCTCGAATCTGCATTTTGCTTCTCTGTTCACTGGGACTAACTCTCCTAAGCTGGCTGCCGGGGCTATTTCTGTGGTGAAGGGCTTTTGTTACCACAACTGGCAGAGCACCATAGCAGCAAACACATGCCTTCCTCATCTTCTCCTGTCAAGCAACAAAATTAGCATTTTTTCCAAATTTAATCAAAAATACACCCACACAACTGCCTATGGGCCCTTGCTGACTTCTCCCCTGGCTTTCCACAGCTGCCAGGAGCAATAGAAAATTTCTACCCACTGTTGGTGTAGTTTTTCTTCCTTTCCTCACATCTGGCTGAACCACTTGCATCCTCCTTAGAAGAAACATGCCACTTCCATCTTGTCCTCTTGGATAGCAGATAAAAAAAATCCTCTTGGCAAAAACCTTCAGTGTGCTCAAAATCTGAAATCTGGGGTAGCTAAAAGTAGTCTTAATAGTCTAAGAAATAAGATGCATTTATCTAGATATCCTACGGGGATCAAGATACTGAACAGAGAGGCATCTGCACTTAGAAATAGTCTTGAGGGCACATGGAGACCCTTCTCACATCTGACAGGAGCCACAAGACCCACTCCACTGCCAGAAGGTGCTTAGTTTATGAGAGACAAAGAGGAAGCAGGCAAATCGGATCCTGGTGACAGCTTTAACAGAGGCAACCTGTACAGAAACAGGTCACATACCTGCTGTGGCTGGGTGAGCCTGTTGCTGCTGGAATGTGTTAGTAAACAACTGCAGTAAAATAATTACCATAAACTAGCAAAGCACACTGCAGTGTAACCCCCGCCCTTTCTTCCCAGAAACACTGCAGTGTGGGATGTGGCTGGGCTGGTAGAAACCCGGGGATCTGAACCACCTGGGGCTGCATCTGCTGGCTCCACAAGGATTTCCTGGTTCACAGGTGGGAAAGCACCTGCACTCACCCTGGTGCTGACTTTGGCCTAAATCCTTTCCTGCCCACTGAGCGGGGCCTCCTACAACACCCAGAAAAGGTGCTGCAGATCAGGAGAGACACTTTTCTTCCTCCTATGGACTATGCACTGGCTCTGTGACTCCTCTCTTCAACAGATATTGAAGCCTGCAATGGATAAATTATCATAAGAAATTGTCCAATGTTTACCTGCTTTGGCAGAGAGAAAATTTCAGTGCAGTAAAGGTCTCTGCTTTGGAAAAGGCCACTTTTTGCAGTCCTCAGTCAGAAAATCCTGCTGGATTTATTGAGACTCTTTCATTCCAGATATAGCATTAAGAAGACTTTGAAGATCATTGAGAAATTAAAAGTAATTGTTTACAAACTTTTGTGTGATCTCAATAAGGAACAGTCCTATCTCATTTCCACTCAAATCCCTTGAAATTTGCTGTGAGATACTGACCAGGAGTTTTGTTCATATAGTCCATGTTACTCTTTAAATGGAGGGATTGACCTGCAATTGTGAGTTGGTATTTCCTACTTTGTACTTGGCACACACAGGCATGTTCCCTAGTCTTCAAACTAACCAAGCAGTTAAACGTATTTGCCTATAAGCATGTGTCTAAATTCTTCAGCAGCTGACAAAATGCTGGCATGTGATTAAATCCTACCATCATTGCTGGGACACTCTTACTTTTGCTGAGATGCTTTAGTAAAGAGGGACAGAGCCCAGTGCTCACCTATATGCCTTGGATTTAGACTTAACATGAATCCCAGCATCCCCTTTGCTTCTGTAACACAGACAAAACCCTCCTCCATACCATGGGAAAGGCAGTCTTTTCTGTCCTGGTCACTCTCAAAATCAGGCAACTCACTGGCACAGAAAGACCCTGCCAATGTTCTCTCTGAAGGATCCTATAGCACAGCAGAGTCAAGCCCTGAATTCCCATCATACAATGGGTCCTGTGCAGATAAGATATCGGCTGCTAATGAAAGGAAGAACATCACTTATGGACTGGAAACACTGATCGGCATGGCAGGGAATAGCTAGTTCTTCTGCCTTACCTGTTGCACAATTTTGGCTACTTAACTGGAGTTTTCCTTAAATACAGCTCCTTAGGCAGCTGCAGTTCCCATGAGCATCCATTCATTTCTTCCCTAAAGCTGAGATGAACAGGTGTACTAACACCTGCAAGGCTGATTATGGATCAGACAAGCACGAAGCTGCATGTGTGGTCACCAAAAGATCATGTAAGTGCAAAGGATATTGCCCTAGGCATCCATGAAGAGTTTTTATTTTTTTTGCAAGCTCACACTACTGTTTCTACACAGTAGATAAGGGGTGAGGTATAAAAAGACACTGCTTGTATGCTATGGCTGGTGCACCAAACTGTGTCTTCAAAGCACATTTTTGGTGTCTCTCCTACCCTGCAGTTTTGAGAAAACAGAAACTTCTTGGCCTTCACAGCTAAAAGATGCCTGCTGCTAGCTCCCATTCAACTGGGTAGCTGTTGCTCGCTTTTGATAAAGAGCACAACAGTCTCCAAAGTACTGGGAAAGGATCTGAAAAATCACACTATCTCTATAACACAAGTACCTGCTCCCTGGCGGAGGGCTCCTAATCACCTCAGGTTTGCCTCTGGCAAGTGACCACACAACATATCTGAACTTGAGGTTAGGCACTTTGGGGGATGCGTCCCATGATCCTAAGTGCTTCAGTGAGTTGAACTACTTTATGAACTTACTTGTAGGCACTGTTTTTCAAGCATGGTAGGGAGAAGAGAATATCAGTGGGTATTTGCTCTTCAGTGAAACTAGCTTATGTACGCACTAGAGAGATGGTGGGTTAGTGGCTAAGGAATTGTGCTATTTGCTATCCTCATACAAGCATAGTCACATTAAAGGGAAAGATCTGCATCTGGATGGGGTTTGGATGTCAGGTTAACACTGCATTAAAGATAAGCAGTGCATATACTTCATTATACTTCCTTATACTTCCTGCAACCCCATGAACAAATACAGCCACAGCGGAGAATGAATTCAGGGAAGGACTTGGGGCTGTTGATCAACAAGAAGCTCAGTGTAACCCAGCAACTTGCACTTGCAGCCCAGAAAGCCAACCACAACCTGGGCTTCATCAAAAGAAGCATTACCAGCAAGTCAAGGGAGGTGATTCTCCCCCTCTGCTCTCATGAGACCCCACCTGCAGTACTGTATTCAGCTGTAGGGCTCTCTGGAGAAATGATCTTTAAGGTCCCTTCCAACCCAAATTATATGATTCTGTGATTAGTAAGATCTCTTTCAACACCTAGCTCAGAATATAGCCCATTATTGTTGAATTTTATCTTTGGTGAGAAATATAATAACTTACATTCTTTAGCTTTTGCCAAGATGATTAATATGAATTAACATGCCTAGGTGAGGAAATCTGCCTGGTATGAATCATTCAAAACTATGATGAGAGCAAGCAAAACACTTCAACATGAGTGATCTTTGTTGCACTAGGATTGAAAACATACTATTTTTCTCTCCCTTGAATACCACTGATTGCAGTGAGCCTTATTTTCCACAGTACTGAAAGCCTCCACCGCTCGCACAGAAGTCAAGATGGGCTGTGGAGGCTTGAAAACTATGTCCCACCTGCAGCGCCCAGAATTCAGGTTCCAGCGCTATAGCATTATAGGGGCTATAGCATTATTGCTCCTTCCCAGATTCCTTCTAAGGAGCACGCTGAATTCACAGCCCATCTTCTTCCCTGTGAGCAATTATTTAACATTATATTGCTGTTTCTAAATCCCTGCACAGAAACAGAGCCCCATAAGTTCCTATACAGAAGCACTATGATGATGTATAGTGGCATTACTTCTGAGCTATGTTGGTTGACAAAATAACAACATACTCGTACTCTTTCCTATGTATGGGAAGTTTTCAAAGCAGCGCATAGGATCAACTTTGTCTTTTTTCAGTTAAAATTGCAGTGGTATGACTAACTTTCCCATACTCCTTGGAATCAATCAGCTCATGAATTCAGTTTACATTGACAGGCACCAGGCTTCACCAAGGACCCAGCATTCTAAAGAATTTCTACCAGTAAGAAGGTTAGGGCCAGAGGACAAGCCAGCTTCCTTGTTGTGTATGAAGCAGAAAGTAATCCAGCAATGTAAAAGGGAGTGGACAAACTTGCCCTACCAAAAGCAGTTGCAGTTTGCAAAGTGAAACTTTGCCTAAAGGTTGGCTAAGAAGACAAGCACAGTCAGCAGAAAACAAGATCTGTAAACAAAACATTCCTTAGTGGTATTCAGTGAAGAGTGCTGGGCACAGTTCATCTGCCTATACTGATCCATGCTTGCCATGTAGTGTAAAGTGAATGAAGAAGCAGCACAAAACAAATCTGGAGTACATGTATCAACTTCCACCTGGGACTTTTGGTGATGTGCACCTTGAGCCATTCCCTCTTCCTCTTCCTCCTTCCTTCTGCTGCTTAGCGAGTGCAACCTTTCCTCAAGGCAGCAATGCTCGGCATGAAGGTCAAAGTCCCTCCTGTTAAATGGGAAGAGTAAGACTGATAGGGGCTGAACTGCCCAGGAGACAGATTGTACCTGGGGATCAAGGGCCACAGAACTGTGTCAGTCTTCCACTCCCTTTACAGTCCCTGCTAAAAATAGTCTCTTCTTCTGGTTTCATCACTAATGAAGGATGGATTGTATTGTCCGGGGTAGATGCATGAATGTCGAGATCCAGGCAAACCAGTGTAGGGAGGATAAAGTCCGTTTCTTTCCAGTTCAGGATTTCTCAGTCCAGTTGGCTGGATTAGCAAAAAAATGAAATAAGAAGGGTCTTATTTGCACACTCAAATCTCCTTCAGACACAGCCTTACCAAATTTCCCAGCAGTTATTTGAGTAGCTAGAAGGAACAACTTGATCACTAATGACCTCTATAACCTAGAATGATTTTTAATATGGGAGCTATGCATTGCCCGAAGGAGTTTTTCTGATGCAATCTAGATTCAACACCTTGCCAATTAGCAGATTTGAAGTTTACCTGGTTCCACCAAATGCAGTCAAAGTGCACAGTTAATTTTTAATCCAAGAGGATTGTGCTGATGAGATCAGGTATCGAAACAACTCACCAAAAGGATATTGTCCCAGAGCCATCCTTGAAGGAAACACTTCTGGAAAATCAGTTAGTCATCTGCTTTGAGTATTACTTGGGAGCACTTCTCTCCCCATTAACCATAGGTACCTACTCTCCCAACACAGGGGCTTGGATTATATACCAAATACAAACTGATCTGACTTTCCTTTCTCTTCCTTTCTCTTACTTAAGTAAATCTCCTGGGGACACTTGGTTGAGGAACTTTGATGTCTATGACCAAGACTGTACAATCCTTTCACCTAGTAAATAACATCAAACCACCTGCTTTGATCTGATACAGAGAAGATCCATGCAAAACCCTGATCACCTACCACTCTCTGAAAAGCTCCCCTTTCAAGTCTCCAGCAAAATAAAAGTCTTAAAAAATGTTTAAGAAATGCCATTTTCATTTCCAAATCTCCCATTCTTACTGGAAGCAAGAAGGAGAATTATTTCCCTTCATGCTGTGCAATCCAGTAAACTTGCTGACTGTAAAACTTAAAATACAAGCCAGAAAAAAGGTATTTCTTGCTGCTTTCTGCTCTGGAAAGCAGAAGTCCAGAATGTGTGACTTGGGTGAAATCCTGCAACCTTCACTAGGATGAATCCACACACACCTTAAGTACTTCCAGTATGTTGCTGTAGATCAGTGACAGATGATATACCAGCATCACAGCTCTGAATACAGATATTAGCAGATGCTACCAACTATGACAGCAGGTCTTGTGCTTGTGATTTTCTGTGCCCCACACAGCCTATTACTCCTCCACTACTTCTTTCCCGCCACTTCAGAGCTTGAAGGGATGCTCCTTAAACACCCTTTCTGCTGCAGGAAATTGTCTGCACCCTGGAGAAATGGGAAGTGGAAGAAAAGTGGGGTCCCTCAGTGACCAGCATCTTCCCATATTGGAATGAAGTCCCCCAAGGCAGAGGTCTCAACTTTTCAGCATCATCAGTGAGGGTGGATGTGAAAAAACTACCCACAAGGATACCTAGCAGTCTGCCCAAAACCTTTAACTGTCTTTCTCTACTCTAGGATTAGGCTTTTGGGGCATCTACCAAAATGCTCCTAGACATTTCCCTAGAACTCTTCCTAATGACATCTCCTCAGGAATTTGTCTTCGCTGTGTCAGGCCAAAGGGTTAATAGTTAAGCTATGGTTTGATACCGAATAATATACATCTGTCATCTGCAACAGGTTCTTGGTGCTCCCATTCTCCTGCATCTCGATGGTCTCTCTGCCCCACTCCTGTGCCCGGGGATTCTTCGGGTATTCAGCATACGGTGACATCTGGAAATCCCCACTCTTGAAAATGAGTTTACTTATGTCATTTTTATTCTTCCTGTTTATAAAAGAATGAAGGAAAATGAAAACATACAACTTATCCTGCTATCTTGCATGCTTTTCTGACATGATGTCAGAAGATTTACTTCCGAAATGAACCTTGACTGGGAACAAAGATCACTTCAGAAAGGCTGTGGTCCGATCTTCTGTTCTGAGGCAAAATTAGATATGAGGTCAGATAGACTGTGCTACTCAGGGCATTATCTGGTGGGATTTTAAATCTCCAAGGATGGAGACGGCATAACCTCTCTGAGCAAGCTGCTCCACTACTTCAGTGCCCTCTTGGTGAAAAAGTTTTTCCTACATTCAGTCTGAACCTCTCCTGCTCCCACTTATGCCTGTTGTCTACTATAAATGTGTGTGTTCACCTGAGTCAATGAAAAAGTAATGGAAATCTAGGAAGAAAGAAAAACATATGGAAGCCCCCATGGTGTTCAAGTCTTCAAGTGCTCAAGTGTAGCACTTCTCGGCACCATGTTACTATATCAATTTGTTAGAAGGAAAACCTAAATGGGGCTGGCCTGAATGACACCAAATGTCCCCTAACATGACTACCATGTATGAGTGGACTTTGGTGACACCTCCAGTTCAAATCAGAGTACTCTTCAGGAAGTCACATAACCTGCCGAAGGCCAGGACTCATGAGAAGATCAATCCATCCCTGCAGAGGTCTGGCCATCACACCCTCCTGGCTGAGGCTTGCTGGTCACCGTGGCTCAAAACATGAGGGAACAAGCACACACCACTGTGCCAACCAATTTACTGCCACATCGGTGTTACTGATAAACCCAGGTGATAACTTTAATCAGAGAGCTTTGAAATCCTAGATTTGGGGGCTGGAATGAGAGGGTGAGGGTGTTACTGTAAGGAAGCCCTTTTCATGATATATAAATCATGAAGCAGAGCTTCCTTGACAAGCTTCTAGTCCGAATCTTGCTTCTAGCTCGAATCTATCTCCTGGTATGGGAGCTACATGTGTACATGCATGTATGTGTTTGAGAGGGAGACACATGGAGTAAGAGCACATGCAGGACTTGTCCATAAAGGAAAATGAAAATAGCCTTAAACACATTCAAATACCACTTCAGCAATGGCCAGTAACCCCTTCTGCTGCCTAAACTTCTCTTTTCTACTTAGCTTGCATTTTTGGAGACTTATAGCTGCCTTACAGCTCTGAGTGGAAAGGACTCTTTTGACTCTCCATCCTTAGACAACGTGACTATCGGGCACATCCTTAAGAGACACCCAGTTCAATTTCTTTAGCCTGGTTGGTGGAAAACAGAAATATATCCCAAATGAAAGCACAGTGCAATACTTCAGTATCTGATTAATCCACTTGCTTAGCTATCCTATGTTTTGGTCCATCAGGGTTCATGTGTAGAGCATTAAGTGTGGTGTAACCCACTGAGAGGATGCCACGGATGAGCTGGGGCTTCTGGTGGTACCTACCGGCAGCAGGTGACGATCAGTGCTATGCCCATGATAAGCAGAAGTCCCCCTCCTGCAGCTGCAATCACGACGGTGATGAGCTGATATGCTATAGACAAGAAAGACAGAGACTCACTTAGAAACAGCAATGTAGCTGTAAATTCTAATGCAAGCATATATCCACAGCCCTCATGCAAAGGGACTGTTTATTTCCCATCTTCCCTTCCTCTGTAAGCAATACTGCCTTAAATTTCTGAGTGAAATGAATAGAGTTGGGATCTCCTGCTAAAGCGAAAACAAGGTCATGTTTCCCTAGAGGACAGCTTGCCTTTACTAATAGATCAGAATAATTCAAATTATATTTCATGGATTAACCTCTGAATACCTTGTTTCAACAGGGGGGTTGGACCAGATGTCCTTTGAAGGTCCCTTCCAACCCAAACTATTCTATGATTCTAAAAGTGCCCTCTATATACACTATCATGACAGCGTATCCAGAGAAAAGGAGATCTTCCCCTAGAAGATAACACTGACAACTTCGACGAAGAAGGTCAACAAAATAATTCTCAGCAGAAAATGAAGAAACAAAAACACCTGACAAGAGTAGCGTATACCTACTGCATTTTAGACACAGTCATCTGCAATTATGTGCTTCAAATCTCCCATTTCTGACACTGTAGAAATTAAAAGAAACAAAACTTGGTACTTACGGTTTCCACAGTTGAATCCACCTAAGCCAAATGGGCAGCTGGTAACAGAAAACAACATGGAGTTTCAGTGGCCTAATTGTGACAACAGGTCACCAAAGCAATATTCAAAAGGACATGGGCTAGGAGGAGAGAACAGTCACCATACCTCACACAGGTCTCATTTTCCAGCTTATATCCATCTTCACAGGCTGAAAACATAGAAGAGAGAAGGGTCATGAGCACCACGTAGTGGTGCAGGGAAGGCATTTCTCATCGCTGCTTCCCGCGGCAGCCTCACCCCAAAGAAACCTGGGGCTGCCATGCTGGTCTGCGGTGCTGGCACAGAAGGACGCCATGCACTCTGACGTGATGCAATCTTTGCTCTGGTTTAGGCAAAACACCGTGCACTTAAATTCACCTCCCGCTGGCTCTGACAGGACCGTTTCAGGACTTCCCGGCAGAGCCAGCCCAGAGTCTGGCTCAGGGTAGGCAGCCGGTAACATAATTCCCAGCAGAACCCCTTCTTGCCCAAATGGAAACCCATGCACACTTGTACAGTTTCCCACAAAAGAGCATTGTAAAATATCTGCAAGTTCCTCCACTTTTTGTTTTGAAACCTGATTTGAACAGTACTATTTTAACGCTGATGTGCGTTCTTAATTAAATTTAAATGTTAGTATTGCAACAAAACGTGATGCAAACACAGTTAGGGTAACCTGAAGTGATATGTTTTGCCTGATGCTACCCTTTTTCCCGTTGTTCAAATTTGCAGCTAAATCAAATTTTGAAATGTAGTATTTTACTGTAGAATGGACATTAAATGTACTAGGTCTAAATAAGCCAGAAAACTGCTATGTACAAAATGTTAGCAAAAAACTAAAACCATCATTTCAAAATAAAATCATTTCTGTGCTTACAGACAGCTATCTCATCACCTGAATTATGTGAGAAAATTATGCTACCCTTCTGATGAACACTAAACTTGATGATAACATTGGACATACAACTACAAGGGCTCCCGCAGATCTGCTGCCTTTCGCAGAGGCAGCGGTCACTCAAAGACCTGAGTAGGAATGACACAGAGTCACTTTGGGTAGAGGGACAAGCCAGGGCTAGCACACGCAGCAGCCCTTTGGGTCTGCAAGACATCACCCAAGCATCTGGGAAAGCCCTGCAGCACACTCCACAGGGAATAAAACCAGATTGTTAACTGAAAACAAAAATGCTCATGGACTTTTTTCCCCCCCTCAAACACTATAAGCTTAAAACTGGAGAGGCGGCAGCTCTCACACTACCTTCCCTCTGCCTTGCTCAGGGAAAACCCACAGCCAAAAGCTCAGGCACTCCCTAACCCCAGCAAGTGTGAGGAAATCTGCGGGGAGAAAAGGGGGCGTCCAGCAGGGGTCTCAACCAAGCCGCAGACAAAGCCCTTACTTCCTCCTCTGCTGCTCCCAAATACACACCAAATGCCTTTTCACCTCTGTCACAGCCAGCAACTGTATTTTCAGAAACACTTGGCACAGACAGGGAGTAAGGAAGAAAAGAAGGACAGATGGGCAACACTGTCCATTAGGATGGGTTGGCAATATCATAGTAAATCAAGAGAGAGCACTAGTATACTGGCTGGATTCAGAAGTTTATGGTTCTTTGAGCACCAATAAAAAGTGATATTGATGCCAGCAGGGAGCAATGTGACTGTGACCTCCCCTCATAATACAGGTCACAGAACTTCCCCAAATTTAATTCCAGTTTCAAATCAAATAGTTGAACTGGAGCTACATTTTAGAGAACCATCCGAGATTGATTCTAATATTTTCAGTGACAGACAATCAACCACAACCCTGGGTCAGATGCTCATAAAGTTAATTTCCCCAGTCATTAAAAACATTCACCTTCTTTCTGGTCTGAATTATACCAGTGTTAAATTCCAGCTTTTAGATGTTTACTTGCTAGATTGGAAAAGGTTACATGATCACATTTCTCCTCCTCACCATCAAATCACTCCTTTAATACAGCCAAGTACACTAAGATCTCTGACTCTCCCTAGTTATTGCAGCTTTTCTCTGAACACTCCCAGGTTTTCTTGGACCCTTTTGATTTCTGATTCCCAGAAATGTTGCAAGCCCGGGGATAGCAGAACTTCCCCTCTTCTGTCTGTCTGCTCCCCCTAAATGCACCCAGAGACAATATTAGCCTTACAAACCAGAACTGGGGAACTCTTCTTCACCCACCAGGCCTCCTTCACAGCTTTGCCCCAGTCTCTACTTTCTAGGAGCCACAACCCACAGTGTGCCTGGCACACTGCTCTTGGATGTCTTGCCTTGCTTGCAGTCATGCTGAAATACTGTTTGCCTATACACCACCTACTGAATCCTGTCACTCATGGTGTGTGGACTTAGATGAGTGATGAATTCTCATCAAGAATATTACTGCGCTAGCCCCAGACTTTGCATGGCAACTGGCACCAACAATGATGAGGGGCTGATGTCAATGGCAGCTGGTCTTTCACTCCTTTCTCTGCCCTATATATCCCCACTACTCCTCCACTACCTCTTTCACTCCATATATTCCTCCAGATCTGGGGATTGGGAGGGTAAGGCTCTTTATATAGCCCCCTGCTCCATCTCATCATGATACTTTTTGCACGGGATTTATTTTTCTCTCTTTAAGATAGTTTCTTTGAAGTCAAGGAGGAGTTAACAGCCTCAGCCAACAGACAACCAGGACAAAGGTAGTAAATCCCAAAGCATCTTTGCCTAGCTCATTCATAATATGGAGGCATTAGCAAAATGAGACTGGAAGTGTTGCTCCTTTCACTTGCTAACAAAAGCAGACCAAAACCCTTATGGATCAAATATTTTACCAAAGCAAGCCACAAGATCAGGCAATAATGAAATCTACAGTGAAGGGGAGGGAGGAATCACCTCAACAGCTCAGTGGAGTTGCCTTCTCCAATGAGCGCAGCAGCTGCATGTTCCCCAGCCCCAGCCTGTTGCTTGCACATTGGGAAAGCCTGGAGGAGCCTGCAGGTAGATGATAGAGCCCAACCTAATTTTTCCCACTCAGCCCTATCTCAGTAACATGTGTAGGACACATACAACTCAAGCGGCCTCAAAGCTGGAGTTGCGCCTTGGGCAAGCACAGCCCTGGGATCCCATGGGCACACAGCTCCAAGCCAGGAGGCTATAGGGGCAGTAAAGAGGAAAAGTAAGATCCTGAACATGCATATCTCTGTTTTACTTAAATGCTTACTGCTTATATCTCTTCCTTTCCTCAACCCTGCCTTTTCCTGACACTTTGCTTTCTCCTCTGGCATCTTTCCTGCTCCTTTGAACATACTCCTAGGAGAGCTCACACTGTCACACTCGCTCGGCAAGCTTTTAAACATGAGCAGGGAATGGAGGAAAGGTTTAAGTGTCAGGGGCCAAGCAAAGCTATTGAGTTGTGGGGTTTTTTCTGGATTCCTTTGCCTTTGCCCTCCCAAAAGAGACTCAGGGTCTGTTTGGAAACCTGCTCTGCTGCTTCTTGCTTCATTTCAGTAACACTCATGCTATTAAAAATAGCATGCTATTGAAAAGGTGGCACATTGGGTTTGTCGCTCTGTTTCTAAAACAGCCCTGAAGCTACCAGGAAGGCTGAAAATCATCAGTGACCCAGAGGCAAATGTACTGTACACCAAGAGATACCACGGCCAACATGTAGCTCAGAGACCCAACTTTTCCTTGGTCGGGGGGGTGGTTTTTCAAGCATGCCCCAGGGGACAGCCACTGCAAGGCAGAGCAGAACAATTCCCGAAGGTCAAGGAGGCTGATCCCCCATGTCCCAGCACCTCTCCCAGCCGCACTCACCTTCCCACGGGGGAGACCGGACAGGGCAGCACAATAGCCATTTCCCTCTTTGCAAATACTATAATTGGAGTTACCGTGCCACATTTTCATGACCCACAATGAGGGTCGGATGCTCAGGAGACCTCAGTTCCTGTTTAGTCACTAAGAGGGCAGAGATTTTCAAAGAGGCCTGCATATTGTATGCTGTGTTTATCAGAAAATAGACCTAAATACAAAATGAGTGCCATAGCTTGGCTTTTTAAAAAGCCTTTAAAAATCCCAAACCACCTGGTTTACCCAGATAGGAACAAAGTGATGCTGAAAATCTGGTTACTTGCCAGAGCATGGCATGATGCAGTCGGTGCTGCCCTCACACTGCTGCAGCTTAAATTCCGCATCAACCCTGTTCCTCAGACACTCTCAAGCTGGTCAGTAAGATGTTTCCTACTGACAGCACAGAGCTGAAGGTGGAATTGAGGCCTCGCTATGTGGAGGTAGAGATTTTTTTTTTTATTTTGCACAACAAAAAAACCCTGTAAGTAGGGAGTAACTGCATGTTATAAGATGTGAGATCTCTTACCCCTCTGCAACCATCTCATCTGAGTGCCTCACAGCCTTTCAGATATTTATCTTCACAACACTCCTTGACAAGAGACATGGACAAGAAAAATGGCGTAACTCACCCTTGGGTTCCCACTGTAAATGATGGAGCTAGAATTGGGCAAAGCCTCCCAGATTTCAGCTCAGCTCCCCACTCACTAAGTAAGCCCTTCTCTGCCTCTCAGGGATCAATGGAGATGGTCAGTATTTCCTAATAGAAATCCTTCTCCCAACATATAAAATGAAGGGAAGTAATTAAAACACAAAGGAAAAAGATTTTGGCTGGAGCCACAGGGCAAAGGAAGGTCACCATGACCTGGAACCCACCTCTGTGATGTCCATACCAGAGCCTGCAGCCCATGAGTTATTTCCAGGCACAATTTTCTCACTCTCTGATCAGATTTGGAACCAGTAAAGCATCTCCTTCTATTTCAACAGCAACCCAGCAGAAACTGCCAGAAGCAATATATAACCACTGCTGCAGTTCTTATTGATATGTCATCAGAAACCTGCGTTTCTTAAGACCTGTAATAACTGCTGGAACTAGGCATGGACACCCTGGTCCTATAGAAGTCATTTTGATCACCGGCACACAGACGAAGACCTTGTTTAAAATATAGCAAAACTAGATTTCATTATCTGAAGAGTAGCTAAAGAATAATATAGTCCTTAAGCTTAAAATTTCTATTAGGAACCCACATGAAAAATAATAATTTTCAGGTACTTATTTCAAAAATATTGATGATGTCTTAATATAGGCTTTTGAGTTTAAAGCAGTTCTACTAAGTTTGCTGAGAGTTCAGACGAAGTAAAAACAACCAGAAGCGCACGTCATCTCTGCTCTGTGCCACTGAACTGAAGCCCAAAGCAGTAAGGCCCTTTCTCCCTCTTCTCAATCACTGTGATTCACAGCATGCTCTAGAAAGAGATAATATTATTCCTAGAGAGAGGCTGTATCTTCAGTGTCTGCTGAAAAGTCCCCTAACTAAATAAAAGAAACTGGAGCTGCTAATATTTACTCATAATATTGAGCTTCTTGCCTGCACAGTGACACATACACAGAGAAACACACTCATTTCTACTGGAACAAAAAGTTTAAGCAAAAATCAGGCAAAACACACTACAGAAAGAGCCATACCTCTGCAGGAGTGGTCCATCTTGTTGTATTTGAAGTACCCACTTTTGCACTGGCAGAGCGCAACTCCATCAAAGTCAGTGCATTCAGAAGTTTCCTTGTCACATTCAGGGTCTTTCTGCTTGCACAAGCTGCCAACTGTCAGGAGGAGGCAGCCAGCATCAGTGCGGTTCTCTCTAAACCCATCATTACACACATGTGCTTTCCTGGCATCACATTCAGCTCACGTGCTGCTTTAATCTCCTTTCTTTTTTTTCTTTAAAATAGCACTTTTTACACTAGGAGACAGTCAACATGACTCTGTGCCACCTTTTCTTGCATATCTACTATCATTTGTATGGGCCAATAGAAGGAGAGACTAATAAATGTTTCAGCTTGGAGGCAGAAGGGGAAATGAAAAAGAAAAATTTGGTTTGGCTCAAGCTGAAACACATTCACCCCTGAGATAGTTCAACGAATCAATTTTTTAGCTTATATCAAGCAAAACACTTTGCTAAGCCCAAAGCAATCTTTTTTTCCCATTTCAATATTAAGCACTGGATTTTTTCATTTTTCAAACAAAGAATTTGTCCTTTCATTTACATTACTTCAAAGCAGTGCTATACTTTAGATAGTCAGATTTGTTACAAGAAAGCATTCAGCAAACCTGTGGGTAAATGATGGAAACTGTGTCACCGAATTTACATTTTTTACTGGGAGGTCAGACTAACTGGAATGAAGAAACAAAAAAATATTCGTGAGAAATAGGGTTTTATGGAATACACATCACTCATTTGGCACTCACCTTTTATAAACCTCTCTCTGCTAGATCCATCATATTTTTTTTATCTGATGTCTTTTCTTGTAAGCACTTACACAAGTAAATAATTTGTTCCTTATTCTGCTTATTTCAAGTTAAAAGTAGACTTTACCAGATGCATTGTAATCAGAGGTAATGGCTAGATACAGTCTGAGAGGATCTACCAAAAATAATTCAGGCAATTCAGTCCTTGATGGAGTGTGGCTTTAAAACACAGCATGTTAAAAGCACATGCTAAATTTCTCATCTTCATGTTTATTTTGCCAAAACAATCTGTGGGGTTTCCCACTACACCCGGGCTAAGTGGTTCTGCTCTTTATCCTCAAAGCCTCCAACCTTGAAGCCACAGAGCTCCATGAACAGAATTTTTGTTGCAGTAGCCTATCTTTCAAGGGTGCTCAGTCCCTGCATCCTGCTGGTACCTCTCACAGCTAGGTTTCCTCTATCGCTCCCTCAGAAAGTACAGACCAGGAGGCACAGAGCCAGCACCAGCAATGGGGTCCACCTAGAGAAGGTCCTGTACAACATTCACAAAATCACAGAATTAAATAGGTTGGAAAAGACCTTTAAGATCAAGTCCAACTGTTACCCTGGGACTGAGAAGTCCATCACTAAATCGTGTCACTGAGGGCCTCATCTACATGTTATTTGAACACTTCCAGGGATGCTGATTCCATTGCTTCCCTGGGCAGTCTGTTCCAATGCCTGACTACCCTTTCAGTAAAGAAATTTTTCCTAATATCCAATTTAAACCTCTCCTGAAGCAGCTTGAGGCCATTACCTCTTGTTACTTGGGAGAAGACCAGCAACCTCCTCTCTCCATCCTCCTTTCAGGTAGTTGTGGAGAGTGATAAGGTTCCCCCTGAGCCTTCTCTTCTCCAGTCTAAACAACATCAGTTCCCTCAGCCATTCCTCATAAGACTTGTGCTCCAGACACACCAGGTTTGTTTTCCTTCTCTGGAGCTGCTCCAGCAATTCAGTATCTCTCCTATAGCGTGGGCCCAGAACTGAACACATTATTCGAGGTGCAGCCTCACCAGTCCTGAGTACGGGGGGATTATGACTTCCCTAGTCCTCTTGGCCACACTGTTTCTGACAACACTGATGTGTTTCTCCAGTTCTCTGTGCTATACCCACATTCCTCTTTGGCAGGCAGAGGATTTGGTAACAGAAATCAAAAGCTCTTAATTGTGAGCCATCTTTGGACCAGCCATCACTGAAATTGGACAGGCAGGAGAGCAGAGCTCCCCACATAGCCTCCAGTGGTTCCAATCAACTTCACTGGGGGGGTTTGTCTCTTGGTTTTCACACTGTTTCCCTGGCTCCCAGCTGCATGGGTGGAATTAAGACTTATGGTATTTTGATATGGCTGGGCCCAGTATCACATCCCAGAGATGAAAGGCTGCCCTACAATGCCTTCTAATCCTGTGCTGCATGATGTTTTCACAGAGAAGCAGATTTCTCACACATGTGGCAAAGATAAGGCTCAATATCTGCATCCCTTTCATACCGAGAGGCTCTTAAGATGATTCCCATTTAAATAAGATAAAAAAGCTTCAGAAGGGTTTTTCCAAATGCCAAAATCTTTCTAGTCGTTATAGAAGAAGCCAAATAAAACACCCCTTTCCCCTCCTGCCACAGTCCTGCCAGATGCTATTTACCTCTGTGGAGCGGCTTCAGGCTGGAGATGAACTGGCAGGCTTCGGTAGGGGATTTGCAAGCTCGAATGTAGCTTTTCACGCTGCTAACAACGTCATAGAGAGTCACGTTGGATGCTAAAGAGAATGTGGATTGCACTGAAACATGCACAAAATTCGTCTCCCTAACAGAAAACAAAACAAAACAGCCCTGAGTACTACAGGTCAGTCTGATGTCATTGTTAGCACCTTATACGTAGGACTCTTATTAATGCATATTATACATAGGCATAAGCAAGTGATGCTTATCACAGACACAATACTGCATACACACTGGAACATTCATGCATTGTAACAGACCTTAGAAACAGGACAAACTTACAGAGAGGTTAATTTGGGGCAGGAAGGGGTACTGGTAGCTAATTTTGAAACCATCAATAAATCCCTCCTGGGCAGCTCACAGGCCCATCCCCAGGCCACTCAGTCCAGGAAGGGACACCAGGAGAGGCAGGCAAGGTGATCAAGCATTCCCCATGCCCTGACTACTATCAGGTCAGATTGCATCAAGCCCAACACCCACTCAGAATGGGGAATGTGGATCTCAGGTTGAACATCCTGAATGCTTAAGTTTCTCATTCTTCCTCCAGTAGCCTTAGCCTTACCTGGTTGCCTTCACTGTGGAGTGGTGGTACCCTGGTAAGCTGGACAGTGATGCATCAAGCTGCAAGGAAGGAAAGAGCAGCTGTTAGTGGCCATGGGGATGAGGAGGGATTCAGCCCAGTGGGACACAGCACAGGATAGTCCTTCTGGGTCACCAGTACCATCCCCTGCATTCACCAGAGCTGCCTGCTGAGGGCAAGGGCTCTCTGAGCATCCCAACACTTCATCTGCTCAATAAGAAAAATGCGCCATCCTGTTGGCAGCAAGGGATGGCTGAAGTCACCATTATGCAGTCTTGGACAGGAACAAAGGCTTGGGGATTTCAACAGGAGCATCTGCCTGGAGCCCCACTATGCAATGACCACAAAGTGGGGCTTCTGAGGATGAGCCAGAAGCTACTGGGAAGAGAGCCTTGTTTGAGGCCAAACTCCAAGTGGCGCCCTCAGGGACTGCACACCTTCCAAGGAGCTTCCTTCCCCCTGGATTCATGTGGCCATTTGTTTTCACTCCCCAACATAAGCCAGGCAGGCAGCATCAAGGCAACTCACCCCATCTCCCCCCTACTTTGGTGGGATCTCCAAATCACCTACTCCAAAAAAAGCTGGGATGAATTGCAGCTAACCCAGCAACTGCTAACAGGACAAATTCATGCATGCAATGATCTGGCTAAAAAATGCACAGAGATGTACCTATCCCCAGCCCAGGGTTCTTTTTTGGAGCAACTGATGGCACAGCATACGGGGAACTAACAGCTCACCCACCACTTGCTCTTAACTGACTGAAGGCCACATGGTTGCAGTAGCATGGCGTGGAACTCCACAAAGAGGAAGGTAAATTTGGGTGGGTGCGGCTGTTGAGCTTCATCCCTTGGGGTTTGGCTAAAAGCAAGGTGGCACCAGCCACCAGGTCCAACCTGCCCCAGTACCTGTAAGTTATACTGATGAACAATGAAGCCCAGAGTTACTGTTTAAATGTTTGACCTTAGAAGAGCACTAATGCCCTTTCAAGGTTTGGAGAAGGCAATGTAGCCAGCGGGCACTAGGAGAGAATGGCGGCTACAGAAGCATGAGCCCAGCCACACCACTTCACAAAAAGATATGTTGTCTTAAGCCCCATAGGAGCCAGATCTCTCTGCTGCTGTTTTGACAGCCAGGGCAGAGAAAGGGAGAGAAGCATGACGGGTTTAAAAGTATGCATCTTGCCAGTCCTACTAGCTCCAGACCAGGATGGTTCAATGATTAAAAAGGCTAAATACACACTACAGAGTCTCATGGCTACCCATGACAAATGTAAAAGGAGTGAAGGGGACCTGTCTCATCAGCATTGCCGAAGTCCTGACAATGACACTCACCATTGCCAGGATCTCACCCTCAACGTGGAGGAGATCTGCGTACTTCCCATGGGTAATATTAAGTTTCAGGGGGACCTGGCCAATAAATATTCTTACTAAAAAGGAGAATAAGACAAGTTAGTCAGAACACACATCTCCATACCATGTGTAACTGTGGTTCATCCACATCTCACATTTACATGACAGCCTGTCTGCATGGAAAACCCCTTCGCACAGCGGACAGAAAACTCACGGCTTATAGTCACTGCCCCAATAAAGCAAATTCAAAGCCTTGGGATTTTTCCCAAGGTTTACTGCAGTGTTCCCACATCCCGAGTCAAATACCAGAGCTCAGAGCTGTTCAGCCAGCATTTCATTGCAGCATTCCTACATTTCATATAGAAACATAGAACTAAATAAATTTAGCAACAAGACAGCTTCAGGTACCAAAGCCATTCATAATAATTTTGGGTAAACGTGTCAAATATCTTAGCCATCCCTCCAATGGAAAGAAAGCAAATCAGCAAGTCAAAATAAAGTAATGGAAAAAGGACATTTTCATTTTTCAAATTGTTGGACAGAATGAGCAATGACATTTGAAAAGAGGTCCAAAAGATGCATTTTTCCATTAATAGATTTATATTTGATTCATGGCAGCAGAATTCAATAATCTGAGTTGTCCAGACTTGGAGAGATAATGCCCCTAAATCTTATATGAAGCGTCATGAGATACTCAGTGGAAATGAGAACTCAGAGCTCAGGAAAACAGAATACGGTTGCAGATAACATTATAAAGCCTCCAATTCTCTCCCATTTTTTCCTATACACAGAGCCTGTCTTCAGCACAGATTTTATATCAGGCAGCTATAATGTAACAACTCTGGGTAAAAAAGAGATGAGAATCACTTTCACAGTGTTTACATAATCTACCCATATCCCAGTTCAAGGCATAATCAAAGCAACTCTCTAAATTAGAAGCTGACACATTCCAGCTCAAAGAAATGTTTCAAAACACCCTTAAGGGACACCTCACCCATGTTTGCTTAGCAAAATTTCCATTCCTCTAATCCTTGCTGATTAAGGGTCAGAAGAAACTCTAGCAAAACAAATTCCTCTTTACAATGGGACATTGTAAATCCTTGAGATTCAGAGTCCTCTAACAGAAAGGAGGGGGTCAGAACCTGAGTTCCAACTAATAACTGTGTCACATGAAAAATGCTAAAGGTACAAAATAAGACCTTGATCTTACAAAGACTTTTCACAGCTACTTAACTTTCTGCACATGGCTGATTCCACTGAAGCCAGGATACACAACAGCCCATCTCACTTCTCTCAAGCTAAGTGCCATTGCCACGGTTTGTAGGGCTGGGAGCTATGATAAGCTGCTGAACTATTTCTGGGGGTTGTAAAACACATGAGGGACAGAAGGGGCACATCTGTCCTTAGTAACAAGCCTGAGCCCACCACTCTGTTGCTGTTTTTAAGAAACACTCAGCCGCCACTGTGCCTGCTCCCCAACACAACAGCCATTAGACACTGCACTTGCATAAAAAGTATAAAGCTCTTGTTAAAACTGCTGGCTGGGAGCAACATTAAGCTCCTGAACTAGTATGAGCTTCAGTTAATTTATTTTAGAAGATTACAGACAATTATGTCCACCTTTTTCTTCACTGTTCTTTCACTTTTGTTTTCTTACCTAAATTGCACTTTCCTTTTTCCAGCTCATAGCCAAGAGGACACTGACAGACATAAGAGCCATGGGTGTTGTTGCAGGTGGCCAGCGCAGGACAAGGACTGGAAAGACATTTATCCACATCTACAAAAGCAGAAAAAAACCCCAGGTTATAGTTACAGAATCACAAAAATCAACTGCTGGGCTAAAAAAGATCAAGTTGGCTCGTCTTCTGTGACCCCCTGAGCATCACCAGATCTACACTGCATCATTTCCACCTACTAGTTATCCTGATGGAGCTTAATTATTCTGTTGGAGCTGAAAGAATAAACACAAATCACTTTCTCTTGAATATTCATTCAAAAGCCCTTGGGATCTAGTGTTGATCCATGTTAATATGAATACCCAGCTTGTCTACAGTGCTGCTCATCTGCAGATCTCAGGGTATTTTCTGAAGACAAACAATCTTACAGTTAAGGATGGAGAGACAGTCAGAGACAGACTTTGGACCATGAACTCCTTTACCAAAGTCCTGCCCTTTTCATCTAAGCCCTGTTTCCAAGATCCAAAGCTAGTGCTTGAACACTGATGCAGTCTGTAGGCTACCCAGTAATGGTGGAAGCAGCCCTAGCTGCTGTCACCATCTTTACCAGGGCTGCAGCTTCCTTCATGCCAGGCTGGGGTGGCCAGAGCAGTGATACATGCCTGTGCCATTACTTGTAATGCACTTCCTTCTGAGTGAGCAAGGACTTGGGGAGCAGACACCAACTGAGAAATATGGAGTATTGGGGGATTAATGAGTATAGTCTCAGATGCTTCATAGATGAACCAACTTAAACTGCAAATTGAAGAAGACAGCTAATATTTCCCTTTAAAAAAAAAACATGTCCTGGTCAAAAATGCTCCTCTTGCTGTGCCTGTGGCTCACACAAGCACAAACACGTCACACATGCATGCAAGGGCAGACCATAGGCAGGGCTGTGGACTTGTTGGCAACAAGGCAGCACAAGATGAGCAAGACAGCTTACACCCCACTTGTAACTATTTTGTGGTTGCTAATGAGCACTGCAGCAGAGGCAAGAAGGATAGGGTTTGCAGTTAAAGAACAAAGCATGAGAGCCAAACTCATGTGTGCATATCTGACAGCACTGTGATCCTCATGGCATCACACAGGCCCTGCAGACCAGAGTCCCGAGCCAGCCTGTGCGTCAGGACATGCCACTGGACGCAATTTACATGTCTCAACTAGCCTGGCATGGCTACTCCAGCATCAACAAGGAGGAGATTTGCTGCCTCTGATCTAAGCAGCCAGAAATGAGTGGACATATTTTAAAATACTGACTTTTCACTTTGCCATCCTTCACTTTCTGCTTTGTACCATGGGGACCAGTACAGCTTTTTCTCTCATGATGGTGAGTGCCCATGTACAAAGCACTATGTTCAAGGCAGCAGAAGACTCTTTTGCATTCTGGTAAGATTCTGGTAAGTGCAAACCTCAGTACTTAAAGAAAAGAGTAACTTGGCTAAAGTGTGAATCAGATGGTAAAAAGGATATGCTACCTTAATTTTTTCATAAAATAATCCATTCCTCTACAGTGATTTTTTTTTTTTCTTTTTGCACGGAGCTGTAGCTATAATTAAAACCAATTAGCCTGATAAGCAACCTTTAAATAGTTAATTATTGGATGGAATATATACCATTGCCAGTATTTCACAGAGATTAATGCAATTAGCACACATAATATCCTACAGTGGCATAAGGGCTAGGCTCCTGAATTTCAGACACACAGTTGATTTCCACTCATATAAACCTTTGGTCAATGTATTTACTGGAGAAGATAAGGAGCCTGACAGCAGTTATAAATGATTGTAACAATACACTCAGCAAGATGTATGACAAAGAGTAACAGGTTCAAACTTAAACAGGGGAATTTTAGATTGGATATAAGGAAGAAGTTCTTTACTGTAAGGGTGGTGAGGCACTGGAATGGGTTGCCCAGGGAAGTTGTGACGCTCTATCCCCGGTTGTGTTCAAGGCCTTGTTAGACAGAGCCTTGGGTGACCCGGTTTAGTGTGAGGTCTCCCTGCCCATGGCAGGAAGGTTGGAATTAGATGATCTTAAGGTTCTTTCCAACCCTAACTATTCTATGATTCTATGTAGCCTACCAGGAGAAGCAACAGGCCTTGAGTAGGAGATGATTTAGTGAGGTGGGAGAAAAACTACCATAGATTTTAGCAACAGAAGTTCCAACACGAATACCAGGTGCTGGTCAACTGCCTTTTCTCATAAATAAACTAAATATTGATTGATATCGAGCAACACTGCCAACTGATCAACAAATATAAAATGCATCCTACTCTCACCTAGAAGGCCAGTCAGCTTTATTTTCTTAAAATGTTCAAATTTCAGTTTACCATTTCTAACAGAAATGTTCACCAGAATGCTCACCCTCTTCCAGCAGTTCAGCTTGATTGCTAAACACTTAGCTTAAAAATACCAACATGGAGACTGAGTTCTTACCCTCAAACCCTGCTGACAACAGGTTTGTCATACATACATAACCCTTTGGAGATCCTTAAAGGGGGTCCCAGGTGTTCCTGGCATCCCCACCACTGATGTGCACCACTATGCACATTACCTGTTGCTGGAGATGACATCCTTGGCCTGGGCGCGCTACTTGATGGAGGAACAGTAGTTGGCTTGGTAGCAGCCAAAGTAGTTGCAAGGCTCACAGTGGTCTTGCTGGTTGGAGAGGCTTCAGAAGGACTCGTAACAAGGATGTTTTCCTCAGTGACTTTACCAGGCCTTGCAGTGGTGGGATCCACAGCTTCTGTGCTTTCACTAGTGGTATAGACATGCTCAGTGGCAGCAGGTGTTTGAGCTCTATGGTCTTTCGTAGTGCTGGGATCTCCTGGGGTTGGTGGGCGACTGGCCGGTGTTGTCAGCACAGGAGGTTTCACCGTGGTCAGTACAACCACAGGGATGATGATGCTGTGGTTTGTGGCACTCAGTGAGGGGGTATGAGGTGTCTCTGTTGGCCCAGGCTGTGGGGCATCACTGGCTGTGGTAAGCAGCGGCATCGCCTTCCCAAAGCTGCCCCCCTGGGCAGTGGTGACTCTGAGTGAGGTGGTCTCTGTTACTGTCATGGGAGCAGAAACAGACACTATGTGTCCACCAAGCTGCTCCATAGGTGCTGTAGGAAGAAGAGACCCAGTGGAGGTGAAGGTGGTGCTGCCTTGGGGCTGGTGCGTGACATTGTGCTTTTTGGTCTCTCTGTGTGAGCTCCCAGCCACGGCAGCTGTGGAGGGCACCCGCCTGACCACAGTCGTAGCTACAGAGGTGCTTGCTTGATCACTATCATTGGACTGTGAGACCGATGATGGTGACGAAAACAAAGGCAATAAAGATGCTAATGAATAAGATGGGGAAAGCAATGAGGAAGTGGGCAAGGAGGATGACAAAGCCTGCAGAGGGGGTGAAGATGCCATTACAGAGGACAAGAGTGGCTCAGATGACTCTGATGATGTAAACAGATAATTTGGTGCTGGTGTTGATGACAGTGAGTAACGCAGAGATGACAGTGAGGAAGAGGCTGGAAATGCTGATGAAGATATAGATGACCTGCCAGTGGTCAACAACCCAGAGTCAGTGTTGAAGAGAGTTGTATGTTGTACGCTGCCTGCAGAAGCAGAAGTCAACTGTTTCGAAGAGTGTAGCAGCAGCGGCTCTGTAGATGGTTCAACAAAACTGCCTTCGCTGGATACATTGCTCCTCCTGTCCTGTGCCACAGAAGATTTTGATGGATCAGAAGGGTTGGAAATTTCAGAAAAAAACGTGGAACTTTCTGAGGAGTCAGCAGAGGTGCTGCTATTCGAGATAGACAGAAGGGTCCTTTCTCCTCCTCTGGTATATGTGGTTGAAATGTATGTGCCATCCGTATGAGAAACCGAGGTCCTTTTCTCAGTATCAATGCTACTGACTGGCTGATGGCTACTTGAAAAGCCTGAAGTAAAAGAACAAAATATATTAGAAAGGTGGAGTAATATGAAAGTATTTTGATGTCATATTAAAATAATTTGCTGATTACGTAAAATGTTCTTGTCTGTGAACTGGCCCATGCTCTTAAAAAAATTTAGAGCGCCATCCAAACATAGGTATTGAATTACGAGTCTGCATTTCATTGATTCTAAAATGGTGAATTCAGACAGTCACAAGGCTCCTGCAAAATGCATAGGTTTCTGAAACACTGTCTTTCCAATATTGCTTTTCTAATGTGATTGAGCACTTATCAGTTTGTGATATTTTGTGGCAAGCTAAGCAGGAAAACCTATCTGTTCTCTTTATCACTTGTAATTTATGAAACTCATATCCTCTCCTTCTTATCCTCAATTCCCAACTAAAGAATATCTATCTTCTGCTGATTTGTTTTTAGATACAGTGATCTTCTTGCCTCTGCAGGATTAATTTATTACATTATGTTACTTTGCAGCTTATCATGAACTCACTGACTGAAAACTTTGCAGTCAGGAAATCCTAAATTATTACCACATCATCAACAAAAAGTTCAGATTATCTACTATAAAAGGTGCAGTCAATTTCAGGACATACAGCTAAGTTCAGCAATCTCTAGAAATAAAAGATAGGGTATTGAAAACTTGATTTAATTCCACAATTAATTTAGGTCATCATGAAACACTTGAAAGTATCACCCAAAAGAAACCAGTCAGGATGCAAAAAAATAATGAGGACATCAAAACAGGAGAGTTTCCCTGCTCAGGTTCATGGCTTCACTTCTGGAATGATTCCCAGGTAGAGGGGTCTGGTTTCGAGTCCTTTGATGAAAACTTTCTCCTGAGTGAACCCTCAGGTGGCATTGCATGTACTAATAAATGAGAATTTTGCACACAACATAGATAAATGCAGGGCAATATGAACGTCCCCCCACCTCAAATGTACACTGGGTGTACACTCACTAACTTACTTGTGAGATCGTTTTGGACAGAAGAGTAAGTGGATATCTTGGAAGAACGTGTGAAGAGTGTCTCTGTCACAAAGCCCCTGCTGGTGGTGGCATTGACTGTCCCACTCTGCTCCACTGACACGGTCTGAGCTGACGCTGGAGTGCTGTCAGTTTCGGCATAGGAAGCAGAGCTCTCTGTGCCACCAGCCAGCACACCATCCGTCACTGAGTGCAGTGTCCTCTCTCCACCCCCAGCAGACCTGGATGAACTGTACACAGGATCAGTGATGGGGCTGGGCACCCTTTCCTCGGCACTAGAGCTGCTTAGGGAGTGATGGGTGCTGGCCACAGCTGGAATAGGATCAGAAAGCAGGCATCTGATTTTTATCATCTCAGAGTAGATAGCACTTGTGAGTTCTACAATAATTCTGCTTGGAAATGCAGATTAATAAAATTGCACAGATAAAGATTAAATACAGATTAAGAAGATCTCACATATATATCACCTTAAATATGGATTTTATACAAAAAGCTTACTCTAAAGAAAGAGAGAGAGAGACAATCAGTACCATTAGAGTCATAATGGCATATAATTATCACCACAATCCCGGCAGGTAGTGGATGTGTCCTAGAGCAGGAAGTTACACATTTCATTCCTGAGATTTTTTTTGTTAAGCATCAACAGCTGCAGATATACAATACCAAGCAGCAGAATCACTGCTGCTTATAAATCCTCATCACAATGCCCACAAAACACTGACATGTTTGTGGTGGTATCAACCCCATGGAAGAGGGGATAGGGGAGGCATTACTGTGTTTTCTATTTCAAACTCCATCCCAGAGTTTGAAAAAACCCACCTGAGGGTACATGGGTAGCTGAGAAGTAGGTGGAGACCCTGGATGAAAGGGTGACCTTGGGCTCTGGATACCCTGCTTGGCTGAATGAGAAGTGTTCTGCTCCAGGCCATGCTGTGGAAGATGGGAGGAAGCTAGTACGGGGCTCCCTGGCCATGTCTGGGTGAGACATGGGGCTTTCTGCTGCTGTGCTCCACGTGCCACGGTTAGCTACAGCCTGAGATGTCCCCTCCTTGTGGCTGGAGAGTGTGGTTAAGACATATACGGTCTCAGTAGGAGCACCAGAAACTCTTCTCCCTCCCTCTGGAACTGCAAATCAGATATACACATAGATTTATATAAAAATATTTACTTTGCATATTAATAATACCTTTGAGGACTCTACAGGGACTAAAATCTGAATATGTCGATCCCCACAGTGCAGGTATTACTTGGTAATCAACATGACTTATCTGCTAAGTGGGGTTTTCCGGCAGTCTGTACTTTCCCCTTTACTTTTCTGGTATTTTTACACCAGAAAAATTAAACAGATTGGGGTACATGGTGTTTCTGGAGGAGAACGGTGGCAGGAATGTAGGAGCTAGTCTTGAAGGTCATGCAGAAAATTCTCTTGGGCAAATCAGTAGCTTTCAAACCTGCTCTGGTGGGACCCTGGTGGCAGAGCTGAGGCTGAAACACACAATAACTGGGATATGAGGAGTGGCAAAAGGTCCACCAGTTCCTTGCCACGTCTCATGCCAGGCTGCCCTGGTTTGAGTTCTTGAGGTCAAGGCTACGTGGCGGCTTTCAAATACAGCCCAGAAGAGTTACCTGGTTGTCTAGTTCCCAGCATAAGGAACACTGCCCCAAATGCCATGAGGCGAATAACTCAGCAGCTATGCAATGGTCAGATGCCATTCACTATAAACCAGACTTACTAAAAAGGCAAACCTAGTTTAATGCTAGACAACTTGGAAGCTCAGAAGGGTGGCAAGAGGCAGGGATGTCCTCAACAGCAAACCTGGAAATCACAAGACCCACCTGAAGCACTTGGTGGAGGCAATGGCACTGAAATGCTGGGAGAAAATGCAGGCAGTGGCTTTGTTGGAAGCTCAGCAAGTCCAGCACCACCCTGTGAAACACTGCCCTGCCTCCCAGGCTCTGTTGCTGATGAGGATGGTAGTACTGCATTGAAGGAGCTGGTGCGGGGTAGAGCCGAAGCAGAGCTCCCTGCCACACTGGATGCTGCATGGGTGTCTGACATAGGCACTGTGCTCCTGTCCCCACCATTGGTGGGTATCACTGAGCTGGGTGTACTGGTGAGAGGAGCATTGAGCAGGCGTCCTCCTGTTGCCAAGGTCCCTTCAGCTGAGGAAGAGCAAAACAAAATAGATTTATACACACTAAGCTATAAACAGGTGGGTGTGCTCTCTTCCACCACCACCCTTAGGCTGATGGAAGAGACATAACATGACAGAAGAACCAAACCTAGTGAAAACACTAACTGTGAAGACATAACCCTTTCCTGTGCAAGGAAGTGGTGCTCACAGGAGAACACCTTGAAAAAGGCACCAGGAACAAGCTGAGGGAGCTCTATTGGCTTTGCTTCCCTTCAGTGCTGCTCCAGCACTACAGTCCAGCCATGGAAACAGTACACCTGCAGTGCCGCTGAGGTGGGTGATGTGGGATTACAGCAGCACCAAACTCCCTAGTACTTGAAGCAAAGCATGGCAGGCTTGCATGGGATCAATAAATACTGCATTTGCATCCCAGGGCAGAAGTCTAAAATGACTAGTGTTATGTCCTGCTTGTATAAACACAGCCAACAGGGCAGTCTAGAAATTGTGCTGTTTCAGAAAGCACACCTAATCTCATGGCCAGACTGCTCTTGCAGCAAGGCTGGGTTTTTTTCTGGCGAGTAAATGTGAAAAACGGCCAATCTGTTTTTCTATGGAAGTTGAAATTTACTTCCATGATGACCAACACCATTGTCCAGCACTTTTTAGCATGCCCTCACTCCTCCATTCAGAGCAGTCATTAGAGGTCTATAGGAAGAAGCCCCATGGGCACAGTCAGAGCTCACCTGGGGAAATGCTTTCTGAAGCAGACGGTGAGCCTGTGAGAAACGGGTCTGTGGATGACACAGTGGCACTTCTGCCACCACCACCCTGAGCTCCCAAAGAGGGCTGAGTATGGTATGGAGAGCTGACTGTTCTGGTACCAGTGGTGGAAATCTCTGTCGTTCGGGCCAGTCTGGTGGTGGCTGGCAGAGACCTTAACGTTCTCCCTCCACCCTTGGCAGCTGTTGTGGAAACAGCAGTACTGGTGGTAGGGAAATTGGTTCTTCTGTGTGTTGGCGGGATGCTGAATGATACATGGCTGCTTCCAGTAGCTAAGAGGTGATAAAGAAATAATTTACATTTGTACACATATGAAACTGTAAATAAACAGATCAGCTTTCTTCCAGTAACACCCAGAGGCAGCAAGTACATACACAAGTCGTAAATATGAAATCCAGAGAATCACCCAAAGAAAACAGGAAATTTCCAAAGACATTAATCCTTCCTACAGAAATTTGTCTTCTAAAATCATGGTTTGATGCTGAGAAAACTGCTATTATATAAAAACTGTTGAACTGTTAACACTGTGCACTTACTTTCACCAGTATGTGCCTGAGTGCACTCCACTCTGGCAGAACAAGCAAATACGGTAACAAGACAGAAAAGCCTGGAAATCGGTTCAGACAAGGCAGTACACTGAGCAGTGTGAGGGTCTTCAAGGACTCTAAAGAAATGGGACTGGGGGGTCAAACCCCTTCAGCACCCCAGCAGCGTGTTGGACTGAACTGTGATGTGAAGGACCTCAGAGACTACATTCAAAGTCGCCTTAAATTTGTTGAGCTGGTGCAATTTCTGCCAAGCAACATGGTTCAAGGGGTAGGACAGAGGGCAGCACTGAGGTCTGTCCCTGGGACTGCAGGGATATGATCTAATCCTTGATCTAATCCTTAGTTGTCTTGCCTATTATATGGAGATAGCAACTGAAGATAGCAAAAAAAGAATCATGATTTGAAAGTTATTTTTCTTGGCGTAATGAAACTTTCCACATATGTGCCCTTTCTGTAAAAAACCCAAACTGCATTATTTGGTCAAGCAAGAGCTGAAAAGTTTCAGACACAAAATCACACTGTATCCTTCCAAACAACATATTCTGCACAGAGGAAAAGAGTCAGGCAAGTGTGAGATACAGTAACAGTCCTCCTTTTACTTACAAGTAAAATAGTATTTCACTTCTAAATTGAGCTCACCTAAGGAAGGACCTTCCGAAGGAGAGCCAGAGCGTGTTAGCAAAGAGTCTGCCACCCACTCGGTGAAATCCGTGATTTCTCTGGACCCATCAAATCCATAGGTCTCTTTCACAGAAGATGTGGACAGAGATCGGATCGTGCCCAGGGTCCTGTACATGCCACTAGTGGCCGTGGAGACTTCTGCTGTCCATCGGCTAGCGCCGGTCGCAGATCTTGGGGGCCTCCCACTGCTGCCTGTGGCCACAGCCGAAAAGAAAGTGCTGGTGGGAGAGGAAGCACGGGGGGTTTTGCTTGTCATTGAGCTGTCAACTGGTTGGTGGCTGCTTCTGAAACCTAAAATACAATAAAAGCGGTTTGATTTATGTATCTAGAACTAGACATCTGAAGGATTGTTTGTACAGCACACATTTCTATACTGTTCTTTGAGAAATTAAAATGACCAAGTTCTCAAGCTGGAAAAGGCACAGCTCTGGGAAGAGTTGAACCTTTTACATCCAAGCATATGTGACTTAAAAAAAAAAAAAGGCATGAAAATCTCAACTTGAAACCAGGTTTTTGAAGTGCAGCCTGTGCACAATACCCAGTTTATACACTTAAGCTGCCTTTGAGCCTGTTTAAAACTTCAAGCTAAATCTAAAGGATGAGCTAAAACAGTCCTGACTTAGGTTTTCTAGTGACAGTCCAGACAGCCAAGCTGCCATCTCAGTGGTGGGCTGACAGCTGTGGGTCTGAGTGCCCTGCAGCACTGAGAACGCAGGTCCGTGCAGGGCAGAACACAGCCTCACCCACAGGATACTCAAACAACCCCATGCCCCAGCCTTGTGTTCAATGCAGCCTGATTTACCCCATGTTTAGCAGGCATGCTGCCCAGGGCTTTCCCATACTGCAGCACTTGGGATGCCGGTATTTCACCAGCTCACCAGGAGCAGGAGCTGCACTACAACTTACAGTGATGGGTTGAATTATGAATTGATAGTGAATGGTGGGGCAGAGTTCATCTGGGACCACTCCGAGGGCATGGGGCAAGTCAGCACTGCTGTGGACATGGGGACTCTCGGAATGCTGCCCCTCTTACAGGTCGGCATGGCAGATGCAGTGCCAGACGATGGCTGCAAATCCCCAGCAAAAGTGTCTCTTGGCAGAAATATGTGCATGCACGTATTTCTGACCGATGACTGCTTTTCCCATCTCAGGAGTTGCATTAGCAATGAAGACATTGATGTTTTTCACTTTTTCACCCTAAAGCTGAGATGTACTCCCACCCTTCCCACCAGCCCCGCTGTCAGCCCACTGCAGCCAGTAATAAAAATATCCATGTATCCAATAACAACTGATGGACATATATAAGAGAAAACAACACAGGTATATGAAATCTTGTTGAGCCCCAAAGCAGCCACCTTTCAGACTAACAAATTTACCTCTGAAAGTACTTTCGGAGGCAGAGAAGGAGCTTGTGAGCAAAGGCTCCCTGGGAGGCGTTGAGAGATCAGAGGCTTCCTGTGAGCCACTAGGATGGTGTGTCCTGGCCCCTGAGGAGGAGAATGTCTCCCCTGAAGAGCTGGTGGGGTTGATGGTATTGGACGATCCCCCTGTCATGCCAGCTGTGTGGCCATTTGTGGGGTACCCCGGTGCCCCTGCTGCCATGCTGGGCATGTCAGCACCACGGGTGTCCAAGTGCAGCATCGCCTCTTCTGCATCTGGGATGCTCTTGGGTTCATAATTGTTGCTAAAGGCTAAAAAATAGGAGAAAAGAACTATAAAACTGCATGCACATAAATGAAAACAGCTGGGTAGGTTTCATCCTGCTACAATGTAGACAGTAGATGTACATAATGTATGTGTGAATATTCTATATGGAAATATTTCATGCTGGCAAATCATTAAGACAGGGAAAAAATTGTCTCTATATAGGAACTGCTGAAATGATTGCTTGCAAAATTCAACTGAAAGTTTTCAAGGAAAATCTATCCTTTTCTTCCAACAAGAATAATATTTATCCATACTTTCATTTCTGTGAAATGTTTTAAAAGGTACAGAATGTGCCAAATACAATATTATTACTCCTTTCTTTAAAACAAAAAGGATGTACTTTGTTTATAAAGGGTCTTTAAATAACGTTCTGAGTTATATGGCTAGCTATCAAAACTCACCTGGAGAAGTGCTTTCCAAAGCAGATGGTGAGCCCATGAGCGGCATCTCATGGTGCCACTCTGTGGCACCTCTGCCACCATCACCCTGGCCTCTCATAGACATCCCAGGGGACTGGCTCTGGGCTGAAGAGCTGGTGATTTCAGTACCAGAGGTGGAAATCTCTGCTGCATCAGCCAGCCTGGTGCTGGCTGGCAGAGACCTTAACATCCTCCCTCCACCCTTGGTGTCTGTTGTGGAAATGGAGGTGCTGGTGGTGAGGAAGTCTGAAATTCTCCTCTCCATGGCTGAGCTATTGGACGGCTGGTAGCTGCTTCCAATGGCTACAGTACAATAATAGAAAAAAGATTCATATCATACATATGAAATTATAAATAGATGGATGCATTATCTTCCCAGATGCATAGAGCGCATGTACAGATATTAAAACACAGGAAGTTTTCAATCTGGACAAAGTACTCTTGTGGAAAGGCAGGAATCCCCTCACTGCAGGAAGACCTTGCACAAAACCTGAGCCTCGCTGTCAGGACAGCACAGCTTCATGAGAGGTGGGGTAGCTCAGCAAGCGGGAAACCCCATGGGATAAAGACTGCAGGGACTTGCCTTTAAATCCCACCTGGTGGAAGTCAGTCCAGGATCTCTTACCATCTTTTTATAGCTTGAACACAGCATCAAACAGCAAACGGTGGAAACCTGAGCATGGTCACATTCCCGCGTGAGCCTGCAGCTCAATGAACATCCCAGGGCTTAACAGGACGCAGGGAAAAAAGTTTAAGGAAGCGCAAAATAAGGTAAAACAACAAACCATAGACTAACCAAGCTCACCCACAGCAGTGCTTTCCAAAGCCGTGCGAGAAGGGGCAAACCCATGCTCTGTGGAGGGCCCCGGGAAACGTTCCTGTGCCAGGGCCAGTGAAGAGGTCGCCGAGGCCAAGGGCTGAGCTGCTGAGCCAGGGGCTACCCTCTGGATACTGGACCTCAGGTTTTCTGCAGCCCTGATGCTGCTCCCAGCAGCTGTGACAGAGGGAGGAGACATGTCAGGGTGAGAACGCTGGAGATGTGTTTGCTCCTGGCAAGCACCAGACATAGAATGAGGAGTTGGCAACACTTGAGGTTTTCAATAAGTTCCTGTGGAGTGGGGTAAAGCCTCCAATTTTGAGAACTCCAGGAACTAGATGCTTGCAAAGCAAGTGAGGGCAAGCCATGAAGACCAGGGATCTCATGTTTGCTCTCCTGTATGGGTTGTTGAAACACAGGCATCTCATCCTGTCTAGCCGAGAGCAAACTCCCCTGGCATGGCTATGAGTATGGGTTACCAACTTCATGCAGCACTTAGGTGGAACACACAGCTCAGGTGGGGCTGGGACCTCGCTTTTGCTCTGCAGCTGGCACTGAACCAGCTGAGATATTTCACAGTTGCAGATGCCCACCATGCAGAAAACACAACAACAAGGTCCAAAGCCTTTTTTATGTTTAATGGAAGTGCTGGACCAAATGATGTTTTCTGTTGTTTTTTTCCTGCTTTCCGCAGGAAATTTCACCTAACCATACAAATAATAACAAACAGAATATATGCAAAACACAGCATCTTCTCTGTTTCAAGAAAGTAAAAGCTATATAAAGGCTTTTTAAAGGTACAAACCAAGTCTGTGGGCCAGCAAAGCTCACCTCTGAAAGTGCTGTCCATGGCAGGCAATGCTGTGCCTGAGGCGCTTGTGGAGCTGTCCACAACATTACTGGGGTATAGCATGACATTGTTTGCAACAGTCTGGCTACTGGAAGCTTGTGGGGAGGACTGGGGCTGTCCTGAAGAGCCAGAGAAGGGAGTGCTTGGGACAGGCTGCAGTGTCCCTCCACTGCTCCCCAGGGGGCTGGGTGAAGTGGCTGAAGTGCCTACAGGAGGGCTACCAGATGGCTCCTTGCCCACCCAGCTGCTCAGCAGTTGTGAGGGGCCACTGGTGCCTGCAAGACAATGAGGGAAAGCAGATGAGTGCATAGAGACAGGCTGAACTGCCCACCCAGCATCTTGCATTGCCATTGTCTGCCTAGCGCCCACAGTCAGGGGTCCCCTTGCCCATACTCTCCTACAGCAACTTTACGTTTGGGAGCTGCACCAAGTAATTCATAATTTTCAAGACTAAGAGAAGCCACACAGATCCTTCTCTCCACTCTCATGCATGAAGCAAGCCAGAAAACTGCTCTGAGCACATGGTGAGGATGGAGAGCCAGATACACTGCACAATGCTCTAGCAATGCAAGGGGAGCCAGGCTAAATTGATGCCCACTTTCTCCAGGGAAAAACATCCACCTTGTTCCCAGGCTGAACCGGGATGGCTCACCTGAGCGATGAGTCTCTGCAGATGAAGGCAGCATCGCTGTCATCGCGTTGCCAAACCTCACCACACGCCATGCCCCATGGCGCTCACCCATTATCCTTTCAGCCGAATCAGTGCTGCTGGCTGCCAAAACTGTACTCTCAGCAGCTGCTGGGGTGCTGGCAGAACCGAGAGCCCTCCTGTCTCTCTCCCGGCTGCCCACAGCATGATGATGGCTTCCAGCAGCTGGAAAGCAATGCAGAGACAGTCATGTTCTTCACTGTGAGGGTGGCAAGGCACTGGAAGAGGTTGCCCAGGGAAGCTGTGGCTGCCCCATCCCTGCAAGTGCTCAAGGTCAGGCTGGATGGAGCTTTGAGCAACCTGGTCTAGTGGAAATGGGGTTGGAACTGAATGAGCTTTAAGGTCCCTTCCAACCCAAACCATTCTATGATTTCTACTGGAAAAGTTAATTTATCTCTGCTGGAGTGGCAACAACATCACTCACAGCGGTGCCCACCCCTATCATGTGCAATAGATACAGTCACCCCTGCATCTCCTGTGTTTCCTCTGTCTAACACTGAGCACACTGCAATAGGGACTGCAAGGAACAGAGGGTTTCTGCCACCAAAAAAAAAAATCAATATTTCAAAATTTGTCTTCATTTTTGCATGGCAAAAGAAACCCAGATTCAAAACAAACAAACAAACAAACCAACCAGCCAACCAACCAACCAAACCACACCCAACCCAACCCAAACAAAGATACCCAAAACATTAAAAATGCAGAAGGCAGTAAGGAGTTTATGGCAGGACAGCCAGCAGCTGGCACCCTGGGCACCTCCACACTTTTGTCCCTAAGCAGGAAAAAAAAAGAGGAATTATGAAATTAAATAAAACCTCTGTGCTCGTATCTCAGCAAGACGCATTTCATCCAGGGATACTGAGAGAAAACATGAAGTGGGAACAGGGCAATTAGCACAGCCTTGTCATCCTGGTGTGGCTAAAAGGTTTTAATTTAGTGCATGCTTAAAAAAGTACATTGATTTATTCATGACCACAGTCCCACCAGTGTGGTGAAGATTATGAACAAGTCCAAAGGTAAGTGTTCACTTGCAGGATTCGCACATGAGGACCTCAACTGCAGCTGGTCAGATATTTTTAACCCAGGCACTTAGAAGCTAGGTTGGGCGCACGATGGGGTTCAGCTCCTCCTGGGAAGAGGCATGGAGATGCTGGGGGTCTCCACTCTGCGTGCAGCCTTTCTGCTCCATGGATGGGCAGGACTTCTGAGGGTGCTGCTAGGTGTTGAATAATGACAGCAGCATCTCCCAAAAATCACTTTCATCGTAACATTCAAAGAAATCAGTTTTTGGATTTCTTCCAGAAATCTGAATTCCTAGCAGTGGGGATGGGAATATTTCCTAACCCACTGGCTATGGTCGGACCATGGGCTGAGTATGGCAAACAGGGACTCTGGCATCATTAAAGCTTACCCAGATGATGCCTGTAGGCAGGCAGGTGGGTTGCTGTCCCAGCAGATGGGCTGTCTGGGGGTCCTGCTCCCAATGGGGTGATACCCCCCCTGCTGGGGTGGGGACCAATGTGCTCCATGACTCTATTCACTGCTGGCACCATACCGTGCCTGGCAGGCAGTGATGCATGCTCTCTGCTCCCAGCCAGCATCGTCATCAGCTCCACGTTGTCCATGAGGGCACCAGAAGTCCTTATCTCCGTGTATGAGCTTCTGCTTGCTTGATGGCTACTGTCAATGACTGAAAGGAAAAACAAGAAAAAAATTACAATCCCCTCACCAGTGCTGGATGTGCAGGCGCGGCTAGCTGCAGTAACACTGCGGCCAAGCCCTGATCTCATTTACACTAGAGCAAATTCTGCATAATCAAAACACAGCCATGAAATTTATTTTGGATTCACACCAGTGAAATTTGATTGGTCTCTGGGGGCAAATGCTGAAACCCACCTTTGTGCATAAGATTAATTCAATTCACATCCCCATGCCTTTTGTGTGTTAGGAGAAATAAATCTTTAAAGGAGCAAAAAGAAGGCCTTAAACAAATATTTTATGGAGATAGGTACACTGTAGAGTTGTCCGGGTTCCAGCTGGGACAGAGTTAATTTTCTTCCTAATAGCTGTGCAGTGCTGTGTTTCGGCTTTAGTCGGAGGACAAAGCTGATAACATACCAATGTTTTAGTTGTTGCTCAGTAGCATTTACTCTGGCCAAGGACTTTTCAGTCTTTCATGCTTTGCCAGTGAGGAGGGTCTCAAGAAGCTGGGAGGAAGCAGAGACAGGACACCTGACCCAAACCAGCCAAAGCGGTATTCCATACCGCAACACGTCATGCCCAGTATATAAACTGTTGAGAGTAACCCAGAAGCGGCTGATCAATGCTCAGATTGGGCTGGGTATTGGTCAATGGGTGATGAGCAATTTGTGCACCACTTGCTTTTTTATTTTTCTTAGGGTTTATTCCTCTCTCACACTAGCTCTTTTTCATTACTATTATTATTTATTGCTATTATGTTTTACTTTATTTCATATATATTAAACTGTTCTTCTCTCAGCCTATAGGCTTTAAGGTTTTTTTTCCAATTTTCCTCCTTATCCCACTTGGGGTGGACGGAGGGAGTGAGTGGCTGCATGGCACTTGGATGCCCAGCTGGGGTTAAACCATGACAGGAGTCGATGGGAGGAGTGTGTACATCTCCAAAGCTAATGGCTGACTGGAGCCTTGCACAGCTCATGTGCCCCATCTCAAGGGCATAATGGGAGTGGGGAGGGCCCCACAGCTCTTCCGCTCTCTCAGCTATTGCTTGCGGGATGCCTGACCTTAAATCCCATGACCACCAGAGAGGTAGCATGAAGCTGGCAAAAAACTGCAGGGCAAACAGGACTGTTGGCATAACCCATCCAGCCACCATCAGGCACCAGGACAGAAGGGATAAATGTATGATGTGGATTACACTGGCCATACATATGCTGAAATACCCCAACGTGATAGACATTTTGGCATATTTGACATTAAGATATTAAGAGAAGACATTTTAGAACATGAGAAACAAGACAGAAAGAATTTTGTGCATCTGCGTGTCCATTTTCTGTGAGCAAACATGGCCAGAGCCCCTGTTTCATCCTAAAAGTGTTTGGGTCTCCTCTGTTGCTCCTGCTACAAGGCTGCTCCAAGCTCCCACCTCTCCCATCATCCAGAATCATTTCCTCATTTCATTAGAAAATGAATAAACACACTTACGGAATAAATGTTGGTTGCCAAGCCAGCATTACCCTTTAGTTTAGCTATTCCCTTCCCTCTGCTTCATCCCCACCATGCCGATGACTAGCAACAGCAATCTCATCCCCTCTTTGCACAAGTTTCATCTGCATTTCTACCATCTGCCGTATCTCATGGACCCAAATATTACTTCTCCCAGGGATGTCAACAGGCATTACATTCGTTATGGGATCCCCAAAAGTCCACAGATGGCTGTGTGCATCTCTAGAATAGAAACATGTTCCCAAACAGAGCCCTAAGCAAGGACTGAAGACATTACTCAGTAGCCAGCTTCTTGGCTCGCTTATTAACACTGACCACTGGCAGCAGCAGTGGGACTCAGTGAGAGAGTTGTGGCTTTAGCCTTGGGCCTGCCTGGAGCAGAGCATCTAGTGACAGCTGCTCTGAGTGGTTCCAGTGAGATTTGATGGGGGAGCTGGGGTTTCCAGCCCACAGTACCAGACAGGGCTGCACAAGGATTTCCCTGCACATCAGTCATGAAAACAAGGAGCAACCATCCCTGCCCGACATTACAGCCCCGAGGCTTGGCTGGCACTGAAGCCTCAGATGCTCTTCAAAGCCCACAGCAAGTCAAAGCAAGTCCAAATCACAGTGGAATCATCTGAAACAGCAGAATTCCAGTTTCGCCCACCTTTCATATAACCAAAACACAATCTCCAGGCTGGAATAGCCCTATGCCCGCTCCACTTGTTGAGTAGGCAGAATGGAAGCCTGGCTAGGGAAACTGAAAAAGATCTGCAGCCTCTCAGGAAACTGAGAAAAGTCATGTATTTTGGGAGGGGAACTCGCCCCACTTTGCAACTCGGAGATCCACCAGGCTACATGGAGCCTGTCACACACATGGCAACTCTAAACAGGGCTGCAGATGATACACAAGCAGAAGCTAAAGGCACCACTCAGACTGACCAAAACTCCAATGTTGAAGGTTAAGCCTTGCATGCCTGTCTTTGGCCTCCACGCATTTTCTGTAAGCAAGCTGTGCCTCAGAGAAACACCCATGGGACACCTACTCCTCCTTGCCTTGCATGTCTCCTTTGGGGTTGCTGTACCTGCTATGCCAGAGGTGGCAGTTTCAGGCGTGGTCTCTATCCATATGAAATAGCTTCAGAGGGAACTCAGCAAGAAAAAAGATACATATAGGTAGAACAGACTGCACTTCGTCCGGGGACTCTGAGCACCAGGAGGCCCAAGGAGACAAGAGCTTCAGTGGAGCAGGGCCCCTTGGGTGCTTTTACTGACAGCCCCAGCCATGGCTGCGATGCCAATCTCGCCAAGCACACCAAGCAGCTGCCGCCGCCATCTGGAGCATGCTGTGAGCCACCTCCTGTTCCATCTAACAAGCTCATTTGGATGAGGGGATGTGAAGTTGCAGGGGATGCTTGCCACACTCATTTGCAAGCCAATAGCCTGCCTGTAATTGTAGCCCACAGGTCCATTTATAGCAGCCCCAAAAAATTTGGGTGTGCTGGAGGGTGGTGCATTGAATTTCTCTGCTTTTCTCTCTCGCTAAAAGCTTTCAGCTGTGCAACCCATGCTTACTGTGCCTCAGCAGCCAGAAGAAAGAAGGCAAAGCAGCGGGTGCTCGAAGAAATCCTTAGGGGATGAGTACAGACAGAGGGAAATTTGCTTTCTCGTGTTGCCAAGTCATTTGTTGACAAGGGCTCCAGCAAGGCACACTAAAATATATAGCACGGCACCACAGCAAGGCATTTAGTTGCCACTTCTTAAAAATAACCCTGTAAATGCCAGCAAGCAGTATCTTCAGCTACGAACCTTGACTGCACACAATCAGTTCACAAGCAAAATGCTGCTGGTTGCTTATCTGGTTGTTGCTCACCCTACAAATCCACCTCGAAGTTTTCTCTATCCTCTTTTGGCTCTGCAGAGCTGCTGGGAATAAACCAAAAGGAAAACCCTTCCCCTTATCATGGGCGCCAGCAAACCTGGCTTTAAGTGCAGCCAGAAAGTGGATGGGCTGAATAAGAAGGTATTATTTACACAGGCTTGTTAGAGTCGTCTGGCATTTTTAACTCTGCCATGCAAGGTATGTCAGGTCCTAGGGCAGGGAGGAAAACCTTGTGTTAGCACAGGCTCAAGTCCCCTTTTCGGGGGACACAGAGCAGGAGCTGTGCTCAACAATCAAACCCACAGCATGTAGTAAGGAAACCTGAAAACAATCTGGCTGTTCAGCAAAATAGACATGAAATCTCAGCTCATCACACCACCATCAAGCCTGCCAGAAGTGCAAGACAACTGCAATCTCCTCTGACTTGCCTACAGTAATAAGCCTTCAAAGAAAACCCTCTGTTGGAGTGGATGGACCAGATGCAAAGATCTTCCAAAAAAAATACATGTGGCACTATCTGGCCTTCCCTAATGCATTAAAGGTTTAAAGCAGAGTGGCCCTTCAGCTCAGGTACCAATTTGCCACTAACAGCTTTGTTGCATCCTAAGCTGGCAACTGCTTTCCACAGTTTAACTCCACGCAGCCGAAGCCATCGAGAAATATTTGACTTCCAGCACAAAACTCGCCTGCCACCCACTGAAATGGTGTTTTTCTCCCCAGTTAAAACTAGCAGTGATGCTCACCAGACAGGTCGAGGCTTGGAGTTACTTTTTCCTTCGCAAGCATAACAAGCTTGCGGCTTGCTGGGAGCTGAGTTATAATGCAGCCAGGACAAACAGATCAAGTTCCAGCTGATTTCTCGAGGCGTTGGGCTTGCTCCTGGCAGCCCAGTTGGATATCTACCTTGTGAGACTCCTGAAAAATCCCTTTTGGACCAGCCATTTTCTGTCTCCATCCCTTGGTGCAACACAGGCATTGCCTTGACCAGGAGGTGGCTGCTGCTGGGGCAATGTCATGGTGATGCTCAAGGCTCAACCATGGGACAGCACAACACCACAACACAATACTGCTTGTTTTCATCAGTAGCTGTGGTCACTCGTGGACATTTCAGGACAGGGAGTGAGGAGGAATGTACCCTGCTAGTGCCAGGGGAGCAGGATCCCTGCAGACAGCATTTGGCAGGACTATTGCAGCCAGCCAGGGCTCCCCATGAGCTATCCCAGCACCACTGCTTTCCTGCAGAAGGTATTTTTCTCCTCAAAGGGTAGAAAAATACTCTCCTGACTGGGGAATGCAAATTTAATCTGTGTTTGCACACCAGAAAAGCCAAGAGTGGTTGCTTGGCTGCCCAGAGCAGCCCTTCACCCCAGAGCAGTCTCTCCTGAGGAGGGTAGCCATTCCCTGGAGACCATTCCTTGTATGGCTGCCCATGCAGTGGCTGCTTTGCCAGGGCTACAGCCATCCTGGGAGCATCCCATGCTGAGCGGAGCACACGTGAAGTTAAAGCAGGCTCCTCCCGAGGACAGGCAGCTATAATTATAAAGCCCACATCTGTTAACGTTGCATAATCTTAACATCATCCAAGGCTCACGGAGGGAAAAATCTCATCTCAACTTCGAAAACTCCTTGCGGGCTGCAGGGAAGGGTTAGGAAGAAAGGCATGCTGTGAGGGAGAAGAAGCGGGAAGCAAAGCCAGGGCTGCCGGCCCCTCAGCGGGTGGCACAGGTGGCTGCCGATCCCCGCCAGGGCCGAGGCCAGGCTCTGCGCCGTGTTTTGAACGGCTGCTGCGGATGTCGGGATCATGGGTGGAGACCAGTTAGGAGCCAAGTGAGTTTGTGCGAACAAAAGCTACAGCCCTAAATCTGGACCGTCCAGGGCTCTCTGGGATTTTCAGTTTCCTTCCTTGTTCTTGCCCTGAAAGAAGCAGTTCGAGGAGGGAGGGGATGCGGGGGGGCTGAAATGGAGCCTGAAAAAGGTTTCATACTTGAGACAAGTCGGTTGAGCGTAAACACACTGATAATATTGCTTGGGGAAGGTCCCTCGTGCACTAAGCACGGGAAGAATGCAAGAGGTTTTTAACCACATGTGGTCAACTCTTTTCTGCTAATTCTTTTTATATTAATAAAAGGGATCATTCAGGCCGGACGAAGAAGGGGGACAAGAGAGGGTGGATGGGGAAGAGGTACAAGAGCCCTGCCGTTGCTTTCTGCCCTGCTGTGGGGCTCAGTTTGCATGGGGTACCCTACAGACACATTTCCCAGCAGTGCCTTGCTCTGATCCCCGTGCTCCTTGCCCTCTCCCCACTGAGTCCCACACAGAGCAAGACTTTAAATCATTTTAACCATAATACAAAGAGTTTATACAGCCACCAAAGGTGACTGGAGCTTTAAAATGCCAGCTCGAGAAGGATGATGAGGGCTTATGTCCAGCAGCAGACCCTGTAAGCTCTGAGTGCAAAGGTCCAGGTTAATGTCTACCTGGCCATTACGGATAATGGGTGCCCATGGCACTGAGGACATTACCATGTCCCCACACAGGGACATGCCTCAGCCCCACTTATGCCAGGCTGTAGCACTTCACTTGCACTGCTGCTTTAAGAGACAAAAAACACACTTCACTTCCGCACCACTTCGCCTCTGGGATCTGTAAAATCACGGATGATGTTAAAGGCCATTTTCGCTTCCTCCCCTTTTTTTCATGATCCCAGAGCCTGATGCTCAGAGATGCCATAAGAAAATAGAAAGGATCCAATTACTGTTCTTAAGAGCATTACCCTTAAGCAGAAAAACAAGTACTCCAAAACAGAGTACACAGAAACCTGTGGTTGTCTCCAAAAGCATGGGGTGCATGCATACAGCCCACCTGCAACTAGGGATAAAACCTGCACAGTGCAGGGACAGGATATTGTCCTACTTACCAGTGGTTTCCAGCCTCTTAATTTTGGTGTTGTAAACATTTCCCTGGAGAGATGCAGGCTTTCATATCAGCTGGTCAAGCCTATGAAACCTTTACTAATCTTTCTTGGATAGTTTGGGTTCAGTATAGAGATCCCTGGGACCTCATGGAGCCACGCTGCCTGAAAGCCACCAGCCCAGGGCTCAGAGCAGCACCTTAAACCTCTTCTTATGAGCTTCTGTTTTTAAGTAGTTTTTGGCAATTGAATTATTAAAAAAGCTCCTGTTGCATTGTCAAGTCTTTGGAAAACACATACAAATGTAGGTCCACTTCCAACAAGGATAAGCTGTCCCGTGACTACTGATACTCCTAAAAAACCTCATAACCAAGGCTTCACTAAAATTTCAATCCATCCATTTGTACAGCCAGTGCAGAGGGGCCCAAGCCTCTAGCCCCAGAGAGGCCCCACAGGGCCTTAGGATCAGTGTCCCTGTTGCCTTTCCTGAGCAGAAAGCCCAAATTAGCAGTATTTGCTTGCTTGCCAGCTCATTTATTTTCTACCTCAGAAGTGTCCCCTCCAGCATTGTCTCTCAGTGTTAATGTGGGAAAAGCCCCTACAGCCCCACGGGGTGTGAAGGCAGTCCTGCCCCAGCACCAGCTGTTGACCCTCGAGGCACTTACCAAAGGGACTTCTTTCTCACAGTTTCCAGTAAATATTAATAAAAATAAACCAAAAGAAATCTCCTGAATGGTACAGCAATCTGAGCACTCAGACCTCCTTTCCTTCCCTTCTCCTACCACCCTGCAACGCTGAAATGCCTCCAACTACCCTGACTGCACCACGGATTCCAAATGCTAAATCCCAGCACCAGGCTTTTCTGTAATGGCCTGCAAAAATGTTACAGAAAATATGACCACCATGCAGCACCTCTCCTTCCTTTGCCCAGGTTTTTGGTTCCTTGGAAGCTTTGCCTGGTGGGAAGCTAATGGTACCTTCGCTGGCACCCGCAAAGCCAGAGCAAAACCCACTCAGTGACCCAGCCCGGCGTCATTTTAACTTCTGCTCCCTTCCGAGGGCAGTGCCGCTGGAGACTGTCAGACGGCTCGGGGAGGAAGTCTCCTGGCAGGGCTCCACCAAAGTGGAGTTGCTAGGTCACTGGAACAATAAAAAGGCAAGAAAAAACATCCTGGCTGCAAAAAAGAAAGGGGAAAATAAAGGAAAAAAGCCATGGCAGTGTGTGCAGTGCTGGTTAAGTGGAAAGAAATGGGGCTGGAGAGAGCAGGACGATGCTGCTGCTGGCTTTTGTAAGCACAAATCAGACTTAATTTCTAACACGGACTTTTCTCCAGAGCTCTCACATAAATAATTCCAGAAACCTGGAATTTTTCTGCAAGGTTTGCAATTGGTAAAAATCACACATGGGACAATATTTCCAGGGAAGCTAGCTCGCTGCTGCTACAGAGAGATTAATCACCATTTACATGTTAACCAGGGCATTACAATCCATGGTACGACTTTCTCGTGCCATCACACGCCCCGAGCAGCTGCCCACGTTCATTTAAACTGATAATATCAGAAAACTGCCTCCAAGCAGGGCTGTATCTTGGTGATAAGGGGCTGAGCAGCCCCACGAGGTGCAGAGAACTGGGCAGCTCCTCTGTAACGAAAGGTGTCAGAAGCCTAGAAGCTGCAGGATAAAATTTTGCTTTCTGAAAAGTTTAATTTAAATTCCAGAAGGGACCGTTAGCTCATTTTGCCTGACCTCATGTATAACCAAAGTCATTCTGTGTAGCTTATTTACTACAGTATGAGCTCAGTGACTTGTATTTGACTTAAATGGATCTTGCAGATGAAAAAAAAAAAAAACAAAACAAAACACACCACCCAAAAAACTATTGTTATTTGTGGTTATTTGGGATTGTGATTAAACCGGCGAGAACTATGGGCTGAAATACAGATTCTTCTGCATAAAACCTCAATATGCGCCGAAAAGTGATGCTCTGCAGTGTGAAGCATATGTATGGCAGGAGCCATCCTCTTCAGAAGCTGAGGATTCTGGCCCTTTGGAAACCCAGAAGAAAACAAGGCTGTATTTTCATGTCAGACTCTGGAAACAAAACCACAGGTCCCTGCTTCAAAGTGGTCTGAGCCCAGGGCTGCTTCCCACAGCCAGGAGGGAATAATAAACACTGGAAAGATGGAGGAGAGAGTAGGAAAAGGGGTGCTGCCACACTGAAAGGCCACACCAGAAGCAGCCGGGGATTGCTATGGGTCCCTTGGGGCAGAGAGATGCTGCCCATCACCGCACAGTGGGATTTGGTCCAAGTATCTAGATCAGAGCTCCAGCAATGCTCTTAAGAAGAGCTCCCTGGGGAACAATTCTCTGTGCCTAACGCTAAACATGTGCCAAAGAGCTTTGCTGACCAGTGGCTGCACTAGAAATTACGACCAACCTGTGAACTGAGCAACTTCTCAAGAACACAATGGGGATTAGAGGGGTGAAGGGCCCTCTCAGATGTGGGAAGATCACAAGGCTGCCAATGGATGGATGCAGTTTGGTGACACACAGATACAAGGCTTGCTGGATTTTTCCTTCCTTGAAGACTAGCAAAATCCAAGCCCATCCCAGAGGAAAACTGACAGCAGCCCAGCTGAAGGTGAGATGCAGGGCATGATGTCATGGCAGTGTAAACTATGGATGTCCTTGTGGCTCCTACTCTTCCAGCAAGAGATGGTGAGACCTGGGAGGGGATGGAGTAAAAAACAAACTGGCAAAAAAAAAAATATAAAGCAGCTTAAAGAGAAATTAATCCCCAGAAAAGATAAGGGCCCCCACCTCCCTTCCCCCATCCGCTGCTAAAGGATGATGATCTAAATCACATTTCCTAGATGACACCACACCGATCTGCCGCCGGAAGTAGTGGTGGCAGCGCTCAGGATGGAGCTGGACCTCCTTCTTCCAGGGGATGAGCCAGGTCCTTCCCTGCTTGCACCCACCAGCTGGTCATCACTGTCACCAAGGAGCAGTGTGCCCTGGGGCAGCTGGAGCAGGCATCCCTCCCACTGCCCCATCTTGGCTCTCCCACTGTCTCTGCAGTCACATATTTCCTTTCTGAGAACCAGGGAGGAAGGGATTTACCATTTCTAGTGCCTTTCTGCATGTGTTTTAGGGAGGCTGAAAACAAGACACCTTCTTCCGGCTGCATGCAGGTCTCTGCTCTGCAGCAGGCATCCTGCACCCGAGCCCTGCAGCCAGCAGTGAAAATGGGTGACAGCGAAGGGCAGGATTGGGCTGTCACCCTCCAAGCTGTCACTGAGAACTCACAGGGAGCCAGGGTCAGGTCAACAGCCTACCTTGATGCATACAGGCACTGTGTGATAAGCAAGGCAGCGCATTAGATCAAGAGGACAGAAATCTCCACTCAAGCCCCATCTGCCCACACACTGACCCATATTACCCAGCACAGAGCCATCTCACACCAACTGTCTTGGCACGTTCTTGCCATCAAGTGACCATCAACTTCGGTCTTAACCTAGCATGTGATGTGGCTTACCCAGCACCATGCAATCTCCAGGCATACCAGCAATTTGCAGGACAGGATTATAAGGACCTCTGTCTGCACAGTACAGGCTGTTCTCAGAAGCCACAAAACTGCTGGTACTCTCATTCTCCAGGTCAAAAACCTCCTGATCATCATTTGGCTTTCCTCATGCTTCATATTTGCTCTATGTCCTTCAGAAAAGACCATCTTCATGATTATTCTGCACTCTCTGATCAAGTTTCCCTCCTAAGAAACATCCTTTGAAAGGGTTTTTATCTACAGGGTTGGCCACAAGTCTGATACTGCAGCCCCATTCTCTATTTGCTGAAAGAGCCGACAATGTCCTAAAAAGAATTAACATTTATATGTTCGTCCTGTAACTGAATCTGAATCAAACAATGATGACTGTTCAAATGCCTAAAGCTACTCAGGGGTATTTTCCTTTAAGCTCTTCCAAGCTTGTATCATGGGTAAGGAGCTTTCTAAAGATGCCTTTGTGAGCACCAGCACTGAAACCCTTCTCCTTGTCTCTCCAGACACAGATACAATTATACCCAGCTCCAGCACAAAGATAAAGGCTGAGTTACAAGGGCAGTATTATGCTCCACAATCAGGGTCCTTGATTCCAATTGACAAGGAAAGCAAATCATGCGCAGTTGGTTTGCTGATGTTTCCACTCCTGGAAATTCATTCCCATCACAGGGGTAGAAATTAGTTCAATACACAGCATTACCTTTTATGTTGCCTCTCCAGATTGCTAAATTTCCTTGCCAGTTTCTGAGATCTTGCAAGTTATGCAGGGTCGAACCTGGCCACCACTTTTATGGGATATCGTTCTTTGCAGAAGATTTAACTACCAGCTACTACAGTTTCCCAGATAAGAAGGTGTTTTCTTACCTATAATGGCATGGACCTAGCAAGTCAGCTATTCGGAGATGCTGTGAAACCCTTCTCTGGAGTAAATTTTTTAAATCATGTTAGATAAACATCTTCTAGGGTGATCCTGTAAGGGGAGACATCTTGAAATCCCTTGGGAGACATCTTGAGATCCCTTGGGAGACATCTTGAGATCCCTTCCTGACCTGCCTTTTGCTTTTATAGAGTGCTCAAAACCAAAGCCGAATGAAAAAGCTCCCAAATATCTAAACTTCAACCTCCACTTCCCCAACTTATGCATAATCCAAAAATGTGCTGCCCTCCCCCCAGAACAGATCCTGTCATACTGAGTGGGCAGAAGTACCATCCTGCTAGGCCATCACAGAAGGTATTCTTCTGATATACTGAAGCCAAATCTTCAACTTAGTGTGATTCATCCCGCTTTAGCAAAGTTCAGTAGAACGTGATGTTTCATGCCGGCCCTCAGGGCTTGAGAGATTTTCCACAAGAGGAAGGGTGTCAACGCCAGCATCCTAACAAGCAGTGACGTGGATGATTGTGCTCTATGGAACCAAATTCCTCTTGTCACTGCAGATGCAGAAGAGCCTTTCAGCATGCTCTTCAAGAAAAATAGAGCCCGCTTTTGGTCCCAGTAACCCAAAGGAGCTTGCCGTCAGCCCAAAACTCCTGTACAGGGTTTCTTCCATTGTCTGGAGATCCCTAAGGGAATCTGGGGGTGGTTCTGGTGGTGGAAATGACAATGATGTCTGCTTGGCTATAGAGGAAAGAGGTCAGACTGATTCCTGTAAAGCCCTTTAAAACCTCTGCCATCACAGCATGCTGAAAAACGCTGAGAAAAATGCCCTGAACGTATGTGTGCAATACGATGTCCTCTGGGAGATGCAGACCCTTAGGACAACAGCTAACCCTGCCCGGTTAACCATTCAGGCACACTTTGCACAACTTTCTACCAGACCACTTAAAAGTCCTCCTCACTCCTTTCCCAGCTGATTTAACCTCAGAGCTAACTTAGCCCAAGGTTAAAAAAGGGCATTTTTTTCCAAACTGCAGCTGCAAGATCCTTCTTGCCATCTACCCATTGTGCAAAAGGTCCCTCAGACATCTCTGGGCTTGCCTTGGTGAAAGGAACACAAAGGTCATGGCATTTCCAGAAGGCTTTTTGCAAGGACTGACTTGGGAGCGCAAGACAGGTTACACAAGCAGACTGGCAAAGGGAAGCACCTCCAGCATTTGGTCACATTGACAGTGACAGGATCACCCTCAAACAGCTTAAACTGGCCAGACCACAGTCAAGACACTGCAAAAGCAGTTTTAAAAGCCCTTGTAGCTTCACATCCTTACAAAGAATGAAAAGGCAGATGGAGCTTGCTTCTCCCAGCGGAGAGTCAATCTGCTAAGGTCAAGGCGCTTGCGCGAGGTATTCAGACAGCTGGACACAAAACAGTTGGATTTGTACCCAATTCCCCTGCTGCATTACCCTGCATTTCTTTGCACACCCTCTTTTTTCCTAGCAAAACAAGGTGGTTAAGATGATTGCACTTCTCCTGCAGGCACACAGGCAGAGCCCTGCCAAGCAGGACTGTGTGAAACAGCCTCTCTGCCTGGACGCAAAAGCCTCTGGATCAGCTTTGAACTAGTAGCATTGTTAAATACAGCCAACCTGGACTTCTTGAGTGTCTCCTGGACTTGCAGCTCATGTTTTCAAGGGGTTTTTATCTACCACCTCAGTAGCCAGCTGCTCTTTTTCTCACCCTCTAAGCGATTCTCCTGTAATGACGACTCAAGGAGTTGGGGTTTTAAGGAAAGACAGACAAATCTTAGGAGGCTCTCAACACAGATCCTGACTTTTGGCAGCAGCACTCCCTCGCCGACAGCTGAGATGCTGACTGCAGCTCAGGATATGCTTAAGTAACCAACTGCAAAACTATTTATTAAATTGCTCCAAGTCAAGGGCACAGAGGATGCAGAAACAGATAAAACCCTCCTCAACAGCCCTGCCTGCGCAGAGAACAGGCAACGGGAAATACCTTCATCCAAAGCCATGCAAGGGACTGCAGGCAGCAGCAAGAGAGCAGAGACAGCTTGTAGGATATTTCCTACATAGGAAATAGGCTGGGGGTTGCATTTCAGGAACTTTATAAATTATAATATTGTATCTTTTGCATTTTATACTGGTTTCTGAAGAGGTAAAGCTTCTGAAACAGCTTAATCTCTCCTCCTATATTGAAACAATTTAGCCTGGAAGGCAGAGAGCTCCAAGACAGCAGGTTCCTACAGGTTTTATGAAGACCAGAACTTAAGGCCGTAGTGGGTGTCTGACTTGGGAGCTGCTGCACCCAAACCAATAAGGGTCCCTGTGGTTCAGTCCATGACCTGGCCATGGGACCTGTACTCACTCAGCACTCATGGAACCTAAAATAAACCATGGCACACTCTAATGCCACCTGCCATGGTGAGCAGAAGACAGCAAACCAAAGATACTGCTCACAGAGTAACTTCACCATGCATCCCTCCCTTGCATGGGTTTGCCCAAACACTGGCAACTCTAAAAATGTGCCTCTTTATCCCCTGCTTTTACACAGCCAGACTTGACCCCAGCATCACAGTGAGTGAAAACCTCACATCATTATACCTTCCTCCAGTTGACCCCTCTGCTCACCCTGGCTCTGCCTACGCCTTCTCCAAGCTCTTCAGGACCAAGGGTGACCATCTGAGCACCCAGCTGAGATAAAAATCAAATTAATAGCAAAGAAATGATGTGACCCAGGATCCTAAAGTCTGTATAACATAAACCTCACAGCATTCAGATCCTACTGCAGGTCTTCATTTCAGGTAGGAACTGGTTCTCAATCCCTTTTTCCCCTGTTCTTTTCTGAGCACTTCAGTACACTGGGTCTGACAGCAGCATTACTATAACACAGGCAACAGCTATGCTAACAGCTTGGAGGAGCTGAAGTTTACAGAGCTTCCTTTACTCCAGGGAATTGCATTTTTCTAAGATTATATTATTACTTGGGCTGGTTGCTCAGCAATGCAACATCATTTCCCTTTTGGGTGGGAAAGTTCTCTCCTTGTCCTCGGACACGAATGATTTCAGCCTGAAAGGATGAATGCAAACTCTGCATAATCAAAGAGCCATAAAATAACCATGCCCCTTGCTGAAGCAGCAGGATGTTACGGTATAGCACCTGAGCATTAAAAATATATGGTGATGGGTGTACATGCATCAACTGTGTATACAGAATCATAGAATCAACTAGATTGGAAAAGACCTGTAAGATCATCAAGTGCAACCATTATCCAAGGACTGCAGAGACCACCACTAAACCATATCACTGAGGGCAAGCTGATACCCCCTCATGGTTGCCCCTCATGATTTCTAGTCATAGCCACCCCTCATCTGCCCCTTCATAGTGGCCTACACTACATAGCTGCTGCCCCTACCCCTCATGGCCACCCCTCACAGTCTATGGCCACTCCTCATGGCCCATGGCTGCCCCTGCTCTCGCCTCACAATCTCCCCTTGCCCCTCATGGCCACTCCTCCTGTCCCCTCATGATCTCCCCTCACAATTGTTCCACCACTGCCCCCATGATCTTCCCTCATGGCCACCCCTGCTCTCCCCTCATGATCTCCCCTCAGTCATCATAGCTGCCCCTCCTGTCCCCTCATGACCACCCTACCACTCCCCTCATGATCTTCCCTCATGGCCGCCCCTGCAGAAAAGGGTGATAGGGAAGGGTGGCCACATACGACAAAACCATTTTCTCTGGATAGGCACTCATAGACTACATTCTTTCACAAAGCCTGTGCTTGTGGCCTTCTTGCATCTGCTCTGGATGAATATCCCAGCAAATGAACCCCTAATGTTTATGGGAACACCAGGTTACAATGCAAATGTTGCAAAACTGCTCAGAGAAATAAAAATTTGAATTTGCAATCGGTTCTACTGCCACCGAAAACTGGATGCTGCCCTTTACACTCAGCTGATCAGGAAAGAGAAAAAACATATTGTATGACCTACATCTTCAATTGAATGTAAATAACAGGGCCTGTGGTCGGGGTATTAAAGCCTCGTGAGGAGCTTGCTCACAAGCTACAGACTATGGATCTTGTTGCAGACATTACCAGGGAAATATTACAACCAACCAACCTTTAATTCTCTTGGAGCACCTTCTGACCCTCTGGCTGGTCAAACTGCCCTGAAAGCTTCTTTGCACCATTGCAACAGCAGGAAGACGTCCCAGCAGGTGCCAGGACCTGGCCATGCCTCTTTCCAGGGGAGCTCCATGCTTGTCCGAGTGGATCAGCCCAAGCGTGAGCAGCGCTGCTCATCTGCGCAGAGACCCTGACCCACCCCCAACCCTCCTCACTCCCGAGCCTCAGAAACTCTCCTGAAACTGATTCTCACTGAAAGCAAAGGCAGAATCCAGACAGTTTACATTGGCTGTCTATGATCCATCCAGCTCCAGATCACCCCCCCAGGGTACTGAGGGGGTTGCAGTCCTGCCCTGAGCACCCCATGGCAGGGGCAGTTGGACTGGGCACAGCATGCTGTGCCTTGTGCTGCCAAATGGCGGCAGGCTTAGCCATAGCTGAGCCCTACCACTCTGTACCTATCCATATTTTGGAAATGGCATGTAGCTACCACTGATGGGGAGCCCACAGTGCCGCCCAATTGGTCCAAAGAGCTTGGAAGCTCAACCACAGAGGGCTTCTGACTGCCAGCCCCAAAACTGGGATCTGTAGGAGCAGGTGAAGGAAGCAAGTTGTCCCAGAAAACCCACGTTCCTCTAAACTCTCAGTATCTTCAACTTTCAATACTGAAAACAACATTCCCTAAGGAAGGCACCCCTGCACCAGCAAAGGCTGGTACTGGCTCCCGCAGTCACAGCAGTAACCGCCCTTTTCTCCCTTCTCCTCCCAGCCACAAGAGAAAACTAAAGCAAATTAAATTATCCCTCTGAAGTGGTGACGGCAGCCACAGCAGAGTGCTCTGTGAATGCCTGTGGAGTGGACACGGGCTGGCTCTCATGGTTTGCTACTGGGAAATTACATTTTGCAGAGAGACTGATAACAGGCTTTAGCTACAGCAGCTATCCCCTTACCCGCTGCGCCCCGGTCACAGCTTTGAGCTCACGTTCACTGCGTATGGAGGTGTAAATCAATACACATCACTATGTGCTCCTTGCCAGTCAGGTTACACAATTACCTCTCAGACCATATTCATTTACCGCCTAAATATCACACAGAGTGCTTTTACAGACTGATGCAAATCCAGCTGGCCAGTGCAAGACCCTTGCTGCCTTCAGGGGCTTGGGATGGGGAACAGGCAGGGAATCTGATCTCTTATCTCCCTCCTTTTCTGAAAGGCTTTTTTCCCCCCATTTTATTTTTTTCCTTTTAATGACATATCCCAAAGGAGCAGAGCTGAATCTATACAACTCCAGGGACTTCATATTCACAAGCACACCAACCAAATCCACTTATAGCTCACAGAGAGGAGCAACGAAGATGCCCAAGACAGGAAAGCCCTGCAGCCTATCAGTCTTTTTATAGCAATGTGGAGGCACCGGAGGTGATCTTCCTTGTCCCTGTGCTGCAGGGGGTGGAAGCATCCTTCCTGCACCACCCACAGCCACCTGTAATCTTATCAAAGCTAAACAGCAGCATCTTATACCTCTCTGCATCAGCGTGACTGCACAGAGGGCTGGGCTTCTGCCCCCCAGGAGCCACAAATACATACTGTGAAATTTGAGGAAGGTTTGTAAGTAACACCACACTTTAGTGCAGAAAACCATCCTCAGCATCTTCTTCCCTCGCTCCTAAATTTGCTTCTTTCTCATATAGAAAGTTTCAAAAATAGAAAGTTATAAAAATACATAAATAAATGCAGATGATTCTGGCCCTCCATGACGGCTGGAAAGTTCCTTCTAGCAGCCAGCCTAAATCCCTGTCGCAAGCTAAGCTGACTCCTTCTCAGGTGATTTCACACCTTGTTCCCAGGGCTCCCACCAGGGAAGCTGAAAAGAAATGCAGCAGCTAGCACTGGAGAGAGGGAGAAAGGACAGAAGGACAGACACAGATGGCAGAAAAGCAGATCAACTTCTCAGGGCAGGACCATTGCCGGTGGCCCCATGCTGTGCTGGGCAGCATGGCAGGGCACCAGTGCTGGTCATAAGAGAAAAAAGACACTTCAGGAACAGGGGGAGAACCCAGCCCAAGTGACTCTGCCAGGGGTTTGTGCCACTTCTATATCACCATGGAGTCACTGGAATTACTCCCATGTTACAGATGGGAAATCTGAAGTAAGGAGACCTGCAGGAGGACAAAGCTGGTAACCGAACCCCCACCCTACCCAGGCTGGCAGCAGATGGTACCCCTCGGCTCCCCCAGTGCCCATGTAAAATAGCTGCCAGGAGGAATTTCATGGAGGGGTTTGATGATGCCATAACTTTACTGTCACCATTCTTGCTTTCTACTTCACCTTTTTCTTTTTTTTTTTTTTTGTCTATTCCTCTCCCCGGGTTCAACCTGTACTTTAAGGAACATGGGAGAGCCATCTGTCCTCCTTTCTTCACCAGACAAGCCCACAGTGGCTTTGGCAGGGAGGGGCAGCAGATGCGGTCTGAGGAGCAGGCAGGCTGGGAAGGCAGCGAGGCTCCTCAGGGCAGCCCGCCTTCCGTCCCGCTCCCTCACCCTATGCTTTGTGAGAGACTCAAAAGTCCCATTTCTACACCCCCTGCCTCACCATCTGCTCGCTAAGCCTGCCTGAGAAAGGGCTTTTGTCGCCTAACCTCAGACTCATTTCAAATAGAGGTGTAATCTTCATCTCCACGTAGTGCTGGGGCAATGGGTTCACAAGAAATGCTTCCTCCCCCCACCCCTTCCCACCCTGCTTCAAGTAAGTGCTTTCAAAGGTGAAAAGCATCTCAGGGGGCAGGAGCAGTGGTGAGACAAATGGATTTCTCGAGCGTCTGCAGCTCAACCTGAGACGGATTCAGGAGATCCCATCAGCCCGCTCCCCTAACACTAAACAATTCCCTTGACTGACAAGCATAGAGCTGTAGCTAACAGCCAGTGAATTGTGGCTGTCAGGACCCAGTGTAATTCATGATGCTGTTTGCTAGGGAGCAAGCTACTGCTGGGCTATTTATCACTCCTTCATGATGCATCCCCCATTCCTTCTGGATAGGGTTGACATAATTCATGAGCACCTGTAGCTGCTGAGCACAGGCTGCATGGAGCAAAGCCTCCTCCGCTGAGCTGGTCGTCCAGGCACTGGTAGCTAGACAAATGGCTTTTCCAGCATGTGGACAGATAGTTCTAGCTTTTCAGACGCTTAACAAAGGAAATGCATTCCTCTGCTGACTCTCAGGAGTCATCAAGGTCACAGGAAAAGATGCCAGATCGAAAGCTGAGATGAAATTAAATAGTTTTTTCTGCCCACTGAGGAATTTGCACAGCACTCATCAAGTAATAGGCGAGCACTTGGCTGGCAAGTCGCAGATTTTATCTTCACAAGGTTGATAGCAGGTAAAACAGCATTATTCTCTCCCAGTTTGGAGGGCAAACTGACACTTGGAGTGGCACAATGAAGTGTCTGAGCTAGGAACAGACCCAATGCTCCTTCATTTTGGTGCAGTATTCTAGTCACCAGGTTGCTCTCACACAAACACTGTTCCTTAGGAGCTTTCTAGTCCACTGGAGGATGCATTCCAGTTGACATTCTCAACTATGCTTTTGGTCCAGTGTGGATACATCTTACAAAGGCACATCCTGGGTTTCTGAAGTAAACTAAAATGTTACAAATGTAGTTTTGTCAGATTTCCTGAAAGTATACAGCGCCATGAAAGTAAACTTAACCCAGAGTACCAAAGCATGATATTCTTTTCACACCAGAAATTAAAAGAAAAAATTTGACAGTCAAGCCCAGGGAGACAAACAAATCCTAAAGCTTATTTAAAACCTACACAGGACTAATTTGACGTATTGGATTTCCTTATACCACCTGCAGACACCCAGTGCTTTCCAAACTCGTTAAGAATTCATCATCCTTAGAGCTATGTGTCTTCTTTGCCGAGCAAGTGAACCAGTTTACTGGGTGACACTTCAAATGAACCCTGCTTATTCTGGGAAAAAGTATGGTTTATCCTGCACTTGAAACCAAATTCACCATCATTCATAAAGCACCAAACTACTCACAGCTCCTGATAACGACACTGTAGATGTGGCATGCAAGGAAAAATGTTACTTCACACATGACTAATCTGACAATCTGTAGGCGATGCACAGAGAAAGGGTATTCATAGAGAGATGATGGTATCTGTCCTCACACCTGCATGTGGGACAGAACCTAAGGTGAGATGAGCGCATGTCGGTAGATGAGCAGTAGACAACTCAGGAAGACCACCAACAGAAAGCACCAGTTTCCCACCTGGAAAGCATTTTGGTGGGTGACCACATGTTGGCTGTGCCCTGGTACCCACCAGCACCTCCCTCACGCTCCTCTATGAAGTTTCCACTGCTCACCTTCGAGTCAGTTTCTCACCCACGATTACCATTTCAAACCTTCACCCAGCAAAGTGTCTGCCTGTACCACGATGGGCTGGGCAAGGTTAAAAATGGAGAGGGATGCTCAGCAACCCTCGGTCGTGAGGCGGTGGAGAGTGAGTGGGATCCTGCGCACCCTCCACCGCCGGGACCAAATCCTATCCCATCCCCATCCCTGTGAGCCACTCACCCGGGCTGCCGTCGTGTTCCGCGGCGGGAGGCGAGCAAGGGCGGCCGAGGCGGCTTCGGGACGGAGGAGGAGGAGGTGGAAGACGCCGTGGGGAAGCGAGGGGCAGCGACCCGGTCGGCAGGACCGGCCCCAGCCCCAGCAGCAGCAGCAGGGTGCAGGCTGCCGGCATGGCGCTGGGGGTGGATAGAGGGGAAAGGGGGGTGGTTGTTCACATGCCCGGAGCGGGGCAATGAATAACCACGTAAATAGGGATTCTTAACTAACTCACCGCGCCCCCCCCCCCCGGGGCGGCGCAGAGGGCAGCCGCCCCGGCCTTAAAAGTGTGGGGTGCCCATAGCGGAGGGGGCAAGGGGGGGCCCCGGCCAGCAGCAGCGGCAGCCTGCGGCCAAGTGCCGGCGCCCGAAAGTAAAAGGGCAGGCGGCGGAGGCTCCTCCTCGAGCCTGACATCACCCAGCCACGGCTCGGCTCGGAACGGCACGGCACGGCCCGGCTCCGTACACCCCCCCCTTCCAGCCCTGCGCTGCCGTTGGGCCGCCCGCTCCCTCACCCGGCTGCGAGCAGCAGCAGCATCGTTACCATTAGTTAGATTATTTTTACTTTTACTTCATTTTTCCTGGTCCTCTCCAGCCACCCCCAGCCGCAAACCGCCGAGGAGCTGCCCCAGCGCACAGCGTTATCGCTACCGCGTTTAAGTGCCGACAGCGCGGAAATCCCGCGCCCCGCGCAGCGGCCCCGGCCGGACTGCGGCCCCCCGCTCCCGCACGGCCGCTCCCCGCGCATCGCCTCGCTGCAGCAGCTGCCGCACGAAGGCGTTTCGCTGGCCAGGGCAGCGCTGCCCTGTTCTTTTTCCAGGCCCCAGGCGCGGTGGATGTCAGGGGGTGCCGATGGAAACAGCCCAACCCGGCTGGAAGAAGGGCGTCCCGCACACTGGCTGGCCGGATCCCGCACAGGGCTGCGGGGAAATGGGCTCCGTTACGCTCCCTCAATCATGGTTGAGCCATGGGGGAACGAAGCCAGCGATCGATTGATTGGGTCCTGTGTCACGCCTCTGTCTGCGACCAATACAGTTTCTAAAGCAGATGAAAACCTGACTGGGTATGCAGTGCTCCGCACGACTGAGAAGTTTCTTTCCAGATGAGTGTGGTGAGCATTAGATAGCCCCAAACTGAATTCCCATCGATACCAACTCCTTGCCAAGTTACTTAAAATCTTTCATTGGTTACAAAGCTAATCTGCTCTCTTTTAAAAGCCAGCAGCCACGTTTGAGGCTGCAGCTTCTTGCCGTGGTGAATTTCCCAGGCTGGGCTGTACGGGAGGCAAAGGATTTCCCTTCATTGTTCTGAAATTCCCTCTCATAATTTCATGCTCCTGATTCTGCAAGAGACCACACCATGGAGCAGCAGGTCGGTCCTCACTGAAGCTGCTGGCACCACAATATGCCAGGTTTAGGGTCCCGGCTGAGCTCTCACTCCCCAGGGATCATAAACCCATCCTCTCCTGAGGCCCTCCTGGGCCCTTTGCTTTTCCCTTGAGCTGTTTCAGAGTCAGGCTTCACTTCCACAAGCAAAGAAGAATCTGACCTTTCAGAGGGGTGTGACAAGTGATGCTACACTACATCCAGATAGCTGCAGCCAAGGACAAAAGCCAATCTGCAGACCCACTCCTCGTTTGTCCTTTCACCAAACACAGTGTTCACGGCCGATAAACACAGACTCTCCTGAAAGCCTCTTTCCACCCAAAAGGTGGCACTGATGAGCCCACACCAGCATATTAATGACCTCGGCTTTACCCAAACACAAGACCTGGTATCCCCTGGACCTCTGCTTTTCTCACAGAGTGCAGGTGCTCTCTGCACCCTCCTGCACAGCTTTGCCATGAAGCACACTTGGAAAGCTTCACTCTGATGCTTCCATAAACATAGATGAAAGCCCTGGAAAAGGGCTTTCCTCCCTTCAAGGCATTCCTCTATCAACCCATTCTCTGTTCTACTCCTGTAACTTTTTGGCATCTTCTTGCTTCAGATTTGCTTAAACTCAAGGAACGAGTCAACCTAGTGTCAGTTCATGAACACAGACATGAAGCACCAAGAGAGCCCAATGACACTTTAGTTATACAAGTAAGCATCCCAGTCCTGACAAATGGCGTGACACAAGTGGCCCAGAAGGCACAAGCAGTTACCACTGAGATGCATGATCCATGCAGGACATCTTTAGGCTCCTTCAGCCTGTGTGAATGTACTTATCCATTCTGTATGGAATAGGTTGTGCAGAAAAAAAAGCTTCATCATTGATAAAGCGGTGAGACCAATACACAACCAAGTAACATGCCACGGCACTGAGTTGAAGCTCAGCTGAAGAGCTGTGAAGGATTTTGATACTTTAGGAGATGGCACAGGATGTGTACAGCAGCAGCTCAAATTCTTGGGGATGTCATTATATGTGCAATGCAGGACTCCATGTTACTGATTCCTAAGATAATAAGTTTTGCCAGTAATAACTGTGATTCTTCAGAAAGTTTTGTTAGTCCTTAGAACAGAAGTCTTGCCAGCAAGCAAACCCAGCTCTTTCCTACACCCTTTACCTGTGTAAGACACGTGAGGCAGCAGGGGTAGAGAAACCCCAGCGGGGCTACATGGGGCAAATCAAAACCAAACCCAGGCCTGACATGAAATGCATGCTCTCATGTCCACTCACTCCCAAGCTTGAGGGTCTAACACCAAGCCTAGAGGTCTCATCCCTCTCTGTTCCCCTTTCCCAAGAGATTCCCCCAACACCTAGGCCACATAGCAGCTCCCCACTCTTACTGCATCCTCCCAAGCTGTAAATCCAACCAGAAAGCAGCATAGTATTGAATGCTTTTCAAAAAAAAGTGTTAACAATTTATTTCTACTGTTTTACTCAACAGGTGCATCGAGAGCAACAACAGAAGCAGGCAGGTACAAAACAAACATTGCTTAAAGAACAATCAGTGCCCATATTAAATGGCTCCATCTTTCCGTGCCCCTATGGTGCATCTGTTGCATGACCCACCATACCATGCCGCTGGCTATAAAAGCAGTGAAGATTCAGATTAACCCCCTCAGGGGGAAGAGGAACTAACACTCTCTCCCAGATTGCCATTAAACCTGCCAGAGCAGCCATAACACTGCATTTCTGAATCAAACAAGGCATTTGTAACCACAGCGGGGGTGACCACGAGGGCCATACGCCCATACACACAGCCAGCACTGGGAAATACTGATCAAAGGGCCCTGTGCTGCCCGTGAACAAGGTGCATCCCACCATAATACAGGTGGGAAGACACACCACCGGGCTGGCTGGTGGGGCTGGGGATTGCTTATTGCAGCCTCTGATGCACAAGCCTTCATCAGCCCCAGCAAAAGCCCCACAGTGTGAACCCATGCACTTAGACCAGTATTTACCATCAGAAAAAAGTATCTCACCTCTCCATCATGATTCTGTTGATGAGTAACACATTATTCACAAGCACCTTGAAAGGAAACACCAACAATCAGCCAGTTTTGGACTTCCCAAATGCAATCCCTTCCCCACCAAGGTGCCTAATTTGCCAGGGTTTAGTGCCTGTAAATGTAAAGGTACTGTGGATTTTTTTCTGCCATGTTATTTTATTCCTACCTTCACTGCTTCATAAGGAATATCCCTGCACTGAATAAGTCAATTTACAACAGGTACATTTGAGCTCCAGCTCCAACAGCCGCATGAAAATGTGGGGAAAAACATCACAGGATGAAGGTGGCTGTGTGGAGCACAAGTGCTCAGCAAAGGCCACCAGCACTTGGCTTTTCCCCATGTGGTGCTGGAGTTGTTTATCCCCGTGGCATGACTGCACGCTTCACTGCCACATCCTGCTAATACTGGTTACAGGGCAGCTGTGGGCCGAGGGCTGCTCCCTCCCTTTCTGAGAGCACAAAACTAATGGGAGATTTAAATGCATGAAATCGTGCCTGAGGAGTCAGATGGGCCACACAAAGCCTGATGTAAAATAATGCCACAGCATCCTCCTGATAGAGGCTGTGACCTCAAATGTCTCCCTGAATTATGTACAAAATGCATTTAACTCTTCCACCTGAAAGTAACCAGCATATTCAACACACAAAGGAGTTTAAAGCAAGCGAACAAACAAAACTCTCATCAGCATAGGAAGCCTCTAACATAACTATATAAAACAAGATTGATATTGCACACTGATTAATTGAATCCCAACCTTGTTTTGGGGGAGGAAAAACCGTGGGTTTTTTGTTTACCCTGATTTCCATTTTCCACATTGAGGGGCTAGAAACGTGACTAAATTTGCCCAGCTCTGCATTGTTTTGGGCTGAAATCACCAAACCCACAGGAGTTTGTACAGAAGAGGCATCTCTGTAGCACTTTGTCAGGATTACATTGACCGGTCCCTTCCCTCCAGTTCTATAGGAGCCTTTCACTGCCCTGGCCAATGTCGCTAAACTCCTGCAGCTCCCTTGAAACTCAGCCCAGATCTGTCCAAAACTTGGATCAGGCTCATAAACCTCAGACAAGTTTTAAGCTGCTGATGAATTAAGGTACAAAGTGAATGTTTTCTATGTTTTCTACTCCTGGAACTTGCTATTAAAAGCCCAGAGTTTCTGAAGTTGACAGATAGTTCCCAAGTAATTAATTACCTTCCCCATCTCCTCTCAAAGCTGTAAGCCATCCACTAATGGATCCAAATCACCCAAAAGACACCTCATACCTGACCATTTTTCTTGAAATTTATTTTTTTTGTGGGGGAGGGGGGTTTATTGATTCATTTTTACAAGAACTGCTTGCCTTGTTGGAAGCAGCTTGTTCCAGGTACTTGGCATTTGGAGATCAGGATGGATATAGGTCTTGTGGGCTCTTATCATCACTCATAGCAAAATGCACAACAAATTAAAATTATGTTGTGTTTTGAGTCCTGTCACTGGAAATAAATCCTGTATTTTCTGGGGGGAAAAAAAGTCAGCCATCTAAATCTAGCTGGGAAAAAGCAATTCTAAATTTGTGATTTATTTATTTTAGGACTCTTTTCAGCCAGTTCTGGTTTGGAGCAAATCAAGAAAAACACGGCCATTTTAGAGCTAAGCAAAATACTGCACAGCAGCACCCTTAAAATCCAGAAAGAAGCCCCTGCCAAAGTTTACAAGCAACACTTGGATCAGATAAAGTTACAGGTTCACTCCTTGACCGCTGTTTCTGTGAGTGCACCCATGCTTCCATTCATTCTCGCATGAGGGGGGCAAATCCCAGGCGTTGGGGGGTTTGCACTTGAAAGTTACATGAAAAAAGCCATGAGGAGAAGGCGGCAGAAAGGGCAAGAGCCCCTCTTGTGCCATATGGGTTTTAAAGCTATTTATCTCTAGCCTGCAGTTTGCTTCTACTGCCTCTCATCCAGACCTTTTAGGGCTGTTAGTGCTGAGGTTTCACCTCAGCTGAGGTTTAAACGATGATACAGCAAATCTAGGTCTCAGCAACCCGCTACTGCAGAATGTAAGCAAGTCCATTTTATACCACTTTTGTATGAACTTACCAAATTCATAGGTTGTCTACAAAATTTTCTCTCTTTTATCCCAGTAATTGCTTTTTCTAAAGTTCACCATGCAATGGCAATAATTCAAACAACCTCAGTTTCCCACTAACCTAAAGGGCAATCCTAGGCTGGCTCCTGTGATTCAGCAAATCTCTTCTAGCCTTGCAGGTGTAAGTATGATGCTGTTTAAGAAACTCTGCTTGTCTGAACCAGAGGTGCATGGGTGAGAGCATACCAGCTCATGTGGCACAGAGAGCCCTGCATCTGAATTCAGCCATGAACAGAAGCATAATTTCATATTTGGTCAGCACGCTTTGCCACTTCAGCACTGTGGTCATGACCATCTGCTGTGAATAAATGATCATGGCAGGTGTGTGATTTTTTTGGCCAGTGTACAAACAAAGACCATCCAAGGAAACTCAAAGATTAAGAAAAAGCCAAGAGGGAAGAAAAAAAAGATGGGTTTGAGCTAGGTTATGGAGCTTGGCTCTCCCATGTAGAGTCCTAATGGGACACACAGGCAGACCTAGGGGAATGATGACAACTTAAATCAACTGAGGAGCGGTCTCACAGCCAATATCACAATAAAACTTCACCTTCCTCCTGCTCATTCTTAGTTTTGACTATTGTCCTGGGCTTAAACCACAACAACTATTTGTGCTGCAAGTTTCTGAGGCAGAAGATTCTGATTTCTGGACCTGTTTGTGCTGTGGGATCACAAACACAGCATGAGCTTTCAGGCAATACTGCAAGGCATATAATAAAATATTAATCCTTCCCTGCCTTCTGTGCTTGTGTGCTCTGCAAAGGAAGCCATCGAAAATAGAGCTACTGATCTACAGTGTTGTTAACTCAGAAAAGGAACAAAACTGAGGTGTTACATCCACATCTCTCTCAAAAACGAATGTTTTCACACCCTGAACCATTGCAAAACATTTTCATTTCTCACATAATGACAAAAAAAAAATCAACTTTTCAACTGAAAGGAAAATAATTATAGATAATAACAAAACTTACGTGGCTTAGGAGATAAGAGAGCCTTTTCATAATGACATTAACCAAACTGCAATCTATACTTAACATATAATGCTCAAAGCTAGGTCCCAAACACACCTTCAGGGAACCTGAAGCTTCACAAAAGCCTCAGCATCTGCAGTCACAGCCTGGCTCACAGAGGGGTGAAAGCAGCACGTTCCCACTCACGGGAGCAATCCCCACCTATATTTCTTCCCTTCAATCGCTAAGTGTGAAGCTGATAGATTACTACCCCTAATTTCATAGAATCATAGAATCACAGACTAGTTAGGGTTGGAAAGGACCTCAAGATCATCGAGTTCCAACCCCCCTGCCATGGGCAGGGACACCTCCCACTAAACCATGCCATCCAAGGCTATGTCCAACCCCACCTTGAACGCCGCCAGGGATGAAGCATCCACAACCTCCCTGGGCAACCCATTCCAGGGCCTCACCACACTCACAGTAAAGAATTTCTTCCTCATATCCAATCTAAACTTCCCCTGTTTAAGTTTAAACCCATTACCCCTTGTCCTCTCACCACAGTCCCTAATGAAGAGTGTCTCCCCAGCATCCTTATAGGCCCCTTTCAGGTATTGGAAGGCTGCTATGAGGTCTCCATGCAGCCTTCTCTTCTCCAGGCTGAACAGTCCCAATTTTCTCAGCCTATCTTCATACCCATTTATTTAGAGCGCTAAAGAAAGAACAGACTTTTTTGACATGATACCCCAATCTTTGGCAACACAACTGCTCTTTCTTGCTGGAAAGGCTTGATGTACAAAGCCATGTACACCCATATTGGCTTTAACTCATCAAGTCTCCAGTGGTACCCAGACTGTGCAGGTGCTGGTGCTAAAACAAGGTTTCCCTCCCCTCTTACCATTAACTACACCAGAGTTAATGCTTCAGGAAAGATCAGCATGTCCCTTTCCAAGCATTAAACAGGAAAGCTGCTCTACTCATAACCTATAACAGCAGAACATAGCAGCCTTATGCAATGCATTCCTCCCTTGCAGATAGAAGGGGAGGAAAGGGCCAGGCGCCCATACTTACCAGGTGGTAAAGGGAGCTGGTTCCTGCTGTGTTGGTGATGCCAGTAGAGGACGTGGCAGAGTTTCTCCAGCAGCAGCACATGAAGCCCAAAGATCAGAACCCCCGAGAACTATGATGTCTGCAGAGCATCTCCTCCACTGCCAGGTCCCAATAGCAGCTATTGCCATCTCACACTGCCAGCCCTGTGACCGCCTTTTTCCAGAAATATGGAGGCATGGACCATCCTGCACCCCAGAACCCTCTGGACAGCCTCTCACTGGGCCCCTGCACAGCATGGTGCCTTCCTCCAGCAACCAGCAGAGGTTTCACCAGTGAACGATCACAACCAAAATTGTTCCAGAGGATGTTCAGATGCAGGATGTTCAGGGCTGCTGGAGCTAAGGGGGCAGGACAGTGGTGGCAGGAGAAGGGAACACAGCTGCTGCAGACTTAGTTGATGGAAAGCAAAGCTGTGGGGCACCTTCCCAGTACTTCTAGACCGGGAGAGAAGCTGCTTGTATTTCTGGCCCATCACATCCCAGTTTTGGGAATGATCAGGGACCATGACATTGGAGAGACAAACACTCCTACACTCCCCACCACCAAGTCATCTGGCTTCAACCAGCACAGCTCCCCGTTGGCTACACAGCCAAGGGAATCTTCTCCGTCCTCCTTCTCTACATCTCGTTTGCTGCCTTACTTTAAGAAGGGAACTAAATTATTTAGGAGCTAACAAAGAAGTTAACCCAGGAATTTCTGCACATTAATCACTCCATGCCATGCCCCGGGGTTTTCTTTTGTCCAAGCTATACAGAAATGTGGGGCTGGGCAATCCCAGCCTTAGGAGGGAAGGCACCCCACAATATTTTGATGTGACAGGACTTTATGAAATACAAGATTTTACAGTAATGGCATTACGGTTGTGTATCACACTGTAACAAGGGATAACACAGCACCACAAAGCTTGCCAGCAGTGGATCAGCACCAAGGAATGTTAGAAGTTTGCACGACAGCAGTAGCTGCCAAGGTTGAGGATGCTACAAGTACAGGGAGGACGATGGAGTCACTGGTCCCAGGGAATCCAGGTGAAGCTTTAGCATAAAGCCACATCCCCACAACAGATCCAGATTCTTTGGAAGCCAAAGGCAAAAGGCAATGGAAAGAAAGAAGCCTGGAAGAAGTGTTTCCAACACAGAATGACTGACTTGAAATGGCTCAGCTGGCCACACAGCATAGCTTCCCTCTTGCCTCTACCGAGATAATTAAGGTTAAAAACACTTAGTAAAAGACCTGCAACCTTAAAAAAATGAGACCACTTTCTGCAATGCACCAGGATTGCTCTCTTCTTCACCTCAGCAGAAAGTCTCCTTTGCCTCCCTCTGTAAGAACACTGGAAGAGCCAAAGCTGCAACTGGCCAGACCACAAGATGAGAAGGAGAGGATCCCCCATGGCTGGTAACACCAGGGCACTGAGTGCTGACAAGTGGAACGGTACCCAAAGGCATTGAGTGCAGCCACAGCAAGCACAGACAGAAGTTCCTCGTGTCTCAAGCTTTTATTGCACAGAAGGAGAAATAAATACTATAATAATCTAAATAATCTAAAGGCTGAAACAATTAGAGATTAAACAAAGGGAAAGGCAGTGATTTCCTCCTCCTGGTAGCATCAGAACTGGTTTGTGGTGCTGTGGCTTGCCTCAACCCAGACTCCTCTCTCGCACCTCTGTAAGCCTCTGCCAAGACTGCTGCCTGCAGGCAGGACAGCTCTCAACAGAGGGGTTTTTCCCTGGGAAGCAGAAGCGACTGTGGTGGGAGTGTCCATATTAGACCTTGCCCCACAGCCACTGCTTAACAACTCTACGGTCTGCACAGGAAATCCTGCAGCATCCCCATATGAATCTCTGCAAATCCCAAATCATGTCAGCGGGAGGAATGGCTCCTTGTAGGAGCTTATTATGGGACAGAATTTAAGCAAAGATGAGGCTAAACATATTATGCTAAAGCACTTCTGAACCATCTGTTTCTTCAGCCAGGAGATACTCTATTTGGACCCAGCTATGTTGTCAGGTCCCAGGTATCACATCAGAAAGAATGTGGGAAATCACTATGAACAGCTGCTAAGACATCATTTCACAGTTTTACAGTAGAGGTCATTATACTGCATTACTGCACTTAAATGTGCAATTCCAGTTATGAATGTATTTCATAATCACTTGCCACTGATTCTGGCCTATTGTCTAATGCCTTAAAGTACTTTCTAAGACCTTGGTTATCGAAATGCTGAGGTAGAAAATTACTACTTTAGAAGCAGGCAAATTCATGTCCAGAGAAGTGAATTGATCTGGAAGGTTGCATCCATCCGTAGCACACAGCTGGGTATAGGTCACTGGCTCCTGCTGGTGAGGTCACCACTCTCAGGCACAAAGCATCCCTGGTCACCCAGAGGACATCTGAAATGGGGTGCTGCATGCTTTTATAGCAGCAATGGTCTTTAGAGCTCAATAGTGCTTATAATTGAATTTTTTAAAAGGATTATATTGTCCTCAGTAACTCATCACTTCCCTGAACTGGCCCTTTCATTTGCATTTTTTCCCCCAATTTAACTAAGATTTGAAACCCAGCAAGGTTGTAGTTTGCATAAACAAACAAGCCTTGAATATATAAACAACTGTTCACATCCTTTTCATAGATATTCAAGTATTTCACATGGCAGTGTGGCAGCCATTAGCATTTCTAAATGCTTTTTGAAGTGACAGCTTGATTTCTTTTCTGTGTTCTTTAATGGAAACGATGCCCAAACTCCTCTCTGCTGATAAGTGAGGACTGGTGATAGCGGTCCCGTGAGGCGAAGTCTGCATTCTCCTCGGTGAGCTGTGTGGTCTCCATGCCAACTGTTGCAAAGGATGGTGTCACCACGATCTGCTCCTTGGGAGATGGCCTTCTTCTGCAAACAGAGAAGCAGAAGCATCGACATCACCCCTTGTTTGACATCCATCAGCGGTCGTGCTCTCCACTGTGCGAACAAGGCAGGGCACTTCGAGAAGAGGCTAAGTCCTTCCCAATGCCCTTGGGAGGCATAGAGCTACTCTGAAAACATTTTTCTTTGAAGGCACACAAAAAATATACTCCCTTCCCCCAGCAAACACTGGAAAACATTTATTTTTCTTAACAAGTAAGTTGCCTCTTTGGGTGCTGGCTAAGGCAAACACTTGCCACACTGTGCAGAAGAAGGAACTTGAAATATTTCTAATCATAGAATCAATCAAAGAAAAAGACCCTTCTTAGAGTTTCCTAAGCTTTAATGTACAATTATTTTTGTAACTCTTTTAAATTAAAGAAGAGATCTTCCTGCAATTTCTTAGTCCCAGAGGCTGATTTTAAGAAAACCTTATTCCACATCTGTAAGAGCTGATAGCACCAATTCAGACCTCACTGAGCACCTAAGAGCCTTAGAGGTGTCAAGGATCCTTGGTTGACTCCAACTCTCTTGCAATCTAATGGGATTTCTTTACCTCCATTAAAATACTTTGCCTGGATTTCAAGAAAAAAGATTAGAAGAAAAACCTGTAAATTACTTCTATGCACTTTCTTGCAGTGTAGCAAAGGTGGACTTCAAAATGACCCACCTGACCGCCAAGCGGAGCAAAAATTGTCTTCGTACCAGCATGAGCAGGAGCATTAAGATAAGGCAAACAAGCTGGCTGGATGACCCAGAGATTGCACTTGAGGAGAGACAAATAGGGTCTGTTTCTGCCTTAGAGACTCACCAGCTCCCCACTCAGCCCCCTGCCAGGATTGTTCCTCATCAATTGCACTGAGCGAAGCTCTGAGGACTGTCAGTCTGGTAACCCGTAACATAAATCCCCCTGTGACAACAGCACCTGTACCCACAGGAAGCAGGGCTGCCTCTCCAAAAGGAATAGTTTGTCTTTTCCATACACAGTAATTGTCCATGAAGCCTCACATCTCAACCAGCCTTCCATGGGGAATCTCTGACAATGGGCAGGAGACAGGGCTGAGGCATACCAACAGACAACCAGGAGCAGCACCAAACTAAAACAACCTGCCACAGAGACCTAAGAGAGGCCCCACCAGCCCCAGCTTCTCTCCCAAACCACCTCTGCTTCCAAAGGCATGCGGCTATGTTACAGGGACTGTGGGCGGATGCAGAAACTGGCAAGACTGGCATGTGCCAACGTGCGTATGCCAATGCACTTAAGTGCCTGGACTTTCATTTATTTTAAAGGAGCCATCAAATTTGCATATATAATGACTGGCAGCTCATCTTGTACAGTCCTTACTACAGTGATCACACACTGCAACAAAAAAACCCAACCCAGTACTTTGAGAGCCTCAAACCCCATTGCACTGCAGAGGCAGAGACGGTCATGCCCTGCTATGGGAAACACAAGCATAATGGAATTAATAATTAATAGCATCAAAACAGATTAACAAATCTAGTTAATATCCAACCAACCAAAACTCTTACGGTTCTGGGAAGTAAAACCCCAAGACAATGCTACTGCAGTCCCATGCGAACTCAATACTGAATGGTTCCTTCACTGAAGACTTTGTTTACTGTTTTTGCCCTGTAGCTATTGCAGCTTCCTCCCAAATTTCCTCTGAAACTTGAGCACAGCTCCCATGCGTACATGTTTCACCACTACCACAGTAATTTACTTTCAATAAGTGGTGGTGGAAGAGATGGAATCTCCCATTTCTCATTTCGTACCAGATTTTCCAGTTCAATCTGAGCCACAGAGGTTGAGCACACACCTTCTGGGGTAAGATAAAGCTTCAGGGACCAAGATATCTGACATTAGCTGACATGTCCACACACAAGACAGAGGAGACTCTTTCTCGCCCACTTAAGTGGCCAGCTACATGCAAGGCTAATGGAAGCAAAGAGTAATTTTTACCATTAAGTGAGAATAACTTTGAGTATGCAGGAAGGGCCAGACACACTGGTTAAGGTAACAGGCAAGTCAATTCTTCTACCCCTCTCTGTGCACATTAGTGGGCCACAGGAACAACAATCACCACCTTTCTCACTGCCAACTGACTGGTACCAACCTGCACAAAGTGATCAAAACCGACTTAATCCAGCCAAAGAAGCTGAAATTCGCTGCTGCTCCTACAGAGAAAAGGCACAAGAAGTCAGCACACTCATAATTGCCTCGTAATAGCATTACACCACTGATTTTTTTGCATAAAATCTCAAACCAGCACGCTTATTATAAGCCTTCAGTACCCAAAGACTTCACGAACGTGAGAATACTCTTGCAGTCTTCCCACACACTGTGGCTTTTAAGCCATTGTCAAGAAGTGGACTCGAATTCCCCATAGAGGACAGCTATCCCTTCCCAGACCAATGGCTTGTTAAACTCTCATAAAGCCATGAGCAGAGCATAGCATAGACACCCACTGCAGTACCTTTTCCTCCTCAGACTGCAAATATCATTCACACTGCAGGGATAGGCAGAAGAGAGAAGCCATTCAGATGATCTCGGCCAGGGTGGCTGTGGCCTCACCATGCATTCCTTCTTGTCTGATCCCATGGAGAGCTGTCTTAGCTTATTATACCAACACTGATTTCCGCTGATCTCACTGTAGCTAGTTTCCTGCACTGGCTCACTGCAGGGGCAGGGAAGCGCCAGAACAGGCAGCAAAGGCAGCAGAAGTTTGTGCTGAGGGGCAGGGAGGAGACTAGAGACCCAGCAGCTCCTGCTGGCTTAGACTGTTGAGAGGAAAGAGAGAGGAGAAAAAGTATTTCTGCTCCAGAGGTCTTCATCTAGTCCTTAATCCAAAGCATCTCTCAAGCTAGTGTCTCTCACCCTTTATAGACAGAAGGGTCATTTAGTCCTTTGGAGAACATGCTCACAGACCGTTGGATGCCACATGACCACAAAACAACGTTCACTCACAGCCAAATAAAAATCAGGATGAACTTTGAGGGTTCATTCCTACTTTTTCTTTGCTGTGCATTGTTTTACTGTATGCACGCGAATGCATGTACAAAAGAAACCAAGAAAAAATATCTAATCATGTTGCTATTTCTCAGATCACCTTCCAAAATCCTCTACATACTGACTGAGAAATTCCTTTTAAAGTCATTTTTGGTACATGTTTCAAAAGCAGATAACAGAGATATAATGCTATGAATACACAAAGTCCAAAGTCTGAAAACATTATTTGTGCTTGCTCAATATGTGCGCCTGTAAAAAACTTTGTTAAAACTTAGATATATCTCAAAAGATTCAAATTAACAAGTACTATCTACAATCTCAGCTCTTTTCCACTATTCTATACAAATACATAGAAAAGAAGTCACATAAGAGGAGAAGGAGAAGAATGGTTGAGCAGTGTTTTGATGGTTACTGAGTGACAACTAGTTTTTTGTTTCTCATCATGTGGGTTTCTGAAATCCAGTACCTAGTTACCTGGTGCCTAATAATCCTTCATCTAAATAAACCTGGGCAGCTATTTCTGCGTTGCCTAAAAGGCACATGAACTCAGGCTCTTTTGACTTACCTTGGACAAAAAATTGCACATCCACACGTGCAGGTACTTACAGATGCATGCACCTACACATGTATGTGTGCACCTACATATATGTATGCATGCATTAGTACATGAGTACATGCACACTGTGTGCATATCACCCTGTCCCTTGAGAGACACAGATCAACACAAACCCCATCCCATGGCTGTGCTAAGGAGCTATAGTCTCTTATGAGCTCCTTTCTGAATGTGCTTCACTGTTTAATTTTGAACTTGTTTAAGCTGATCACATGAGCAGACCTTTTTAATACCCTCTGCCTTAAAGTATTTTCTCAGATTACATTCCCAACATAGTCAACCTGTTCAGTTCTGGAATCAAAAGGCTCTCTTGTTCTGCAGTTAGGAATGCTGAGTTTTAATGAGATACTTGTCATAATTCCCATTTTTTCTCAGGTGGGTTTAGATTAAGTTTATTAAAATGTATTTACAGCAGATTTTTCTCAGTGCCGTGACACATTTCCAATCTACCACCCCTGTTAAGTCTTAGTATTAGTATCTGGGTTTGTCTTTTCAAGTACATTATAATGAAGCAATAAGCACAATGTTCAAACTATCAAACCAATGTCAGTTACAGTTAGAATCCAATATAAAAATAGAGAAAAAATTTATTAAAACTAGCAACGAAACAAAACTTCATCGTTCACTGTGTCACCTGCATATTAAACACCAGAGTCTCAATCCCTCATTAAGTTAAATTAAAGCTTAATGGATTTTTAAGCAGATTTAATAACACAGGAAAAAAAAAAAATACTCACCAAGGGGGAGTCCTGGGCTCACTTGGCCAATGTAGAAATACACAATAACTGCCGCACCCAGGCTGACAAGGGTATAGATCCACTGAATCACAAACATTATGATGAGGGACACAATCACCTATTGGGAAGACATGCTTTGGGGTTACCCCAGAGTCTGGAAGTTCACATGGTGATGACAGCCTGACAGTTCTTTTCCTGCACAGCCCAGCGGCTCCGCTGACCTCCAGCTCTGGCCCTGCAGGAGAGCTGGCAGCGCAGTGCCTGGGGATGACTGTGCACCTTCAGTCACAGCCTGACACTGGGTCAGCAATTTCATTGAATTACAGAATAGTTAGGGTTGGAGAGGACCTTAAGATCATCTAGTTCCAAACCCCCTGCCATGAGGGCGTTTTGTCCCTCAACCTGGCAAGAGGAGCTTGCATTGCTACTCTAGCAGAAATTCTTTAAGAACTGAGGCAGTGCTGGATCTTTCAAGTTCTTACAAGAGCATCAATAAATGCTGGGTTTGTTGTGGTTTGGTTTGGTTTGGTTTTCCAGAAATGCTGAATCTTGGTTTTAAATGCATACACAACCAGGGCTTCAATGGCATCTCTGCATCTCCATCTTTTTCAGGGTCTTCTTGGCAGTGTTGTGTAAGAGACATACACAGTCAGGACCTAGGAGGCTGCCACTTGGAATTATCCTTATGAGTGCTTCCTTTTAGGCATCTCCCTCGTAATGTCCCAGGATGGAACACAACAGAGACTCTCCTTGCACAATGCCAGCTGCAACTATGTAGGTACTTGGATGCTCTTCGGTATTGCTGGTGATGCAGCAGGACCCCTGGGGAACCATGTCATCTCCTGCCTGCAAAACACTCCACAGTGTTGTGGCTTTTGTCCACACGCAGAGCATTTCTATCCAGTGTTATCTGAAAAGATTTAGTATGGCATGGCTGGGGGCTCTTGGAAATGAGATTGTTGTGTGAAAAGAAGCCTCATTTGGGCTCACTGTTAAAAGGAGAGACAGCACAGGTTTACAGTGTCATCTTCAGCAGCATGGAGGTAGCTTTCACTGAGCTACCCTGAGTCCTAGAAGCAGCATGAGTCTCTGCTTGGACTACTCTAAGAGGAGTATCCAGAGACTTACCAACTCAGGTGGTAGGTTTGGCTGAAGGGGCATAATAACAGGCAGGGGTAACATCTTCATTGGCAAGCTTAGGAAGAGGAAGGGGCCGCATGCAAAGAAAGAGCTAAAAAAGCTCTAAGCCCTGCAGAGAAGGACTTGGGAGTGCTGGTCTGTGAGAAACTAAACATGAACCAGCAGTGTGTGCAGGTTAGATATATGAAAGAAGTTCTTTACTGGGAGGGTGGGGTAAGGCACTGGAACAGGTTGCCCAAAGAAGGGGTAAACGCTCCATTCCTGGCAATGTTCAAGGTCAGGTTGGACAGAGCCTTGCGTGACATGGTCCAGGGTGAGGTGCCCCTGCCCATGGCAGGGGGTTGGAACTAAATGATCTTAAGGTCCTTTTCAACCTTAACTATTCTATGATTCTGTGATTGTAAATATGCCCAGACTGATACAACTGGTGAAACTTCAAGAGAGAGCCAAGAGAAAAGGAACCAGGATGAATAAATGCATCTGATTTTTGCTTCTTTGATTTCATTTTGCACCTTTGATCCTTCCTCAGCTCTGCTGCAACCTCCTCCCAGTTGAAAGGAAATCAAATCTGCTTTAATTAACATGTCAGTCATCTCAATAAGCAAGCTCCCCTGCGAAGGCAGAGAGCTGACCGCTCCTCCATGACATGTGCCTGGGAGCCCCCTTAGTTACCAAGCCCAGAGACAACATCCATGCGCAGCCTCCTAAAGATGTCGTTGCTAGAGAGAAGCCTCCCCATTCATCCCACCCCAGTGCTAGAGTCCAGTGGGACCCCTCACCAGGAGCTGGCCGCTGGCAGCAGCAGCAAATTCAAACAGCAGGTGTCAAACTCCATCTGAGGATTAAACTTTAAGGGTTCAGTGTGTCGTTTGAGTGGGTTTGTTATATTTTACATACTGCCATGAAATCCCCATTCATGCAGAAAGGCCATATGGTTCATTCATTATGCATATCTGACCCTTTTCCTCTCATCTGCCCAATAATCCATCTTTCCAAGATAAATTTATATGTCTTAAACTCCACATCAGCTTGAGACAGAAGTTATTTAGAAGTTATTTATTCTTTAAAGTAACAGGTTGGCAGAATGCTACACTTTCCTCCCTCAAAAGATGGAATTTCACAGCTGGGATGCTGGTATCAGGGGGTAAGCACTAATGAAACCCCACCCTGAGCCTGCAGAAACTGGCTCATAAATGAAAGCAACACAGCATTGAAGCTGATGTCTCACTTCATCCCACAGCAACAAAAACCAGGCTGGCACACAGTGAAAAAAGGGACACTGTTTTTTTTTCCCAGCCAGCCATGCATCTTTAAAGTCCTAAGATGCCAGTCTTGGAATGTGGATCTTTTTGGGTTGGATGGGTTGGTTTTTTTACTGTTGCTGCGGTGGTTTTAATTAACACACCATCTCTTTCTCTGAATTTGAACTGCTAGATGCATGCTACTTTGAGTACTTAATTGAAGTGACCTGGGATATTAGAATGAAAAGCCATTTTAAAGTGCCAGAGTGTATTACACTGCAGTAAGTGATGAATTTCCTTCTGTCTTCTACAATCACAAATCAGTGCTCAAAATAAAAGACAACTACTTACACCAGCAAAGGAAACCCAGTGATTGCAGAATTTGGAGTACAAGGATTCTGGTATCTGCTGAGTTCCCAGCTCTGAATTTTGTTGTTTGATAGGTGATTCTACAGAAAACAAACAAACAAACAAACAAAACAAAACCAACCAAAACCCAAACATTAGAATGGAGCTATAATGTGTTTTTTTCCTCTGGCTTTCATTACCAGATTCCGGAAAAACAGAGGACACCTGGATATGGCAGAGTTAAACTGAAACCTCTAAAAGGAAATAAGAAACGCTAGAAAATAAAAACCACAAACCAGGAAAGAAAACTTGCCAGCTCTGGTATTGAGTCCATTTGAAGGCCAAACCTTCCTCTCTCTGCCTCGGTTTCCCTATTTGCATGGGGATTTAAAAAAAAAAGAAACAATACTTTTCTCCTCAGGGGTGTTTATGAAGCTTAACTGACTAATGCTGATAAACCTCTACAGCGCTGAGATGACAAACTCCAAGCAAATGCACAGTTATCACATGCTCACATCACCAACAAAACAAGTTCAGACTCTTAGCTGTAGATATTGAATTAGAGACTCCTCCTGTGGACTGGAGTCCACCGCACTTTGATAGCCTCAATTTTAGACTCACACAGCTCCCTCCTACCCCCCACAAGGACGAAGTAAATCCTAAGATACACTCAAAACCTTTTAATGTGCAGTATTAAGCATGCATGTGTATAATAATGAGCACAGAGTAAACAACCCTACACTAAATATAGTCCTGCCTGCTTTCCTGTGATTAATCTTCCATAGGAAATTGCATTGGAACTTCTCCTGTGATGCACTGTGACGAACTCTATCCTCACCTGGAACAAATGATATTACTACTTTGAATCACTGAATGACAGCCCTGTATAAAGCTAGTTTTACAACCTGCCTTCAGGAAAGCATCAGGAGGACTAAGGTTATAAACCATTCCCCTGTGAACACAGAGATGTCTATCTCCTACAGCCCTTACCTGCTCCTCTCTGACTGGAGAGCACTGGCACTTCACTGCAGAGCTGCTTTCCCTTCTCCAGCAGCCTGGGTGTCCGCTGGGCATCCACAGGAAGTGATGAGCATGGACCTACATCACACCGACAGTCCTGCTTAGCCAGGTCCTCACAGGTGTCATTGTGGGGCTCTGTGGTCTCATCCCAGCCATACTGAGCTAAGGGAGTATCGTGATGGAGCTCCAGCAGAAAGCTGTCTTGTAATGTCTGCTTGGCTGGCTTCTTTGCCTTCTTTTGTTTGACCTTTTGGGTTAAATTCTTGGCTTCTTCATTTTTGCAAGCACCTGGCTCACTACGAAATGGTTTAAAAAGCTGGTCCATGTCTTTTGAAAATTCCAGCAACGTGCCATTTGATCTGCTTTGAATTATTCCACCTGCTGCATGGCTGGAGGGCTTGTTGAAAATTAAAGGCTGGGAAGAGTGAGCAGGTCTAGCATTTTCCATTTGAGTCTTGTCAGGTTTCTGCTGACTGTTGTAGCTCAAGGATACTGAGAAATAGGAATAGTCTACAGCAATATATGTCAACATGAAGTTGATGGTGACTATGGGAGCAAGAACGTTCACTTGCCCAATGAAGACAAAAGCCATGGTGATGAGACTCGTCAAGCAAATTGCAGCCACTGGAGTCTTGTTGGGTCCTTTCTAGTTCATAAAGAAAACAAACTTACATTTAAAACTAATAACCATAAGCCTCTCTTTGAGGATTCCCCACTTGCTTAGCTGCCATGGGTGGTTACCTGGATGGTCTGCAGCACTCCCTTAGTCATGAAATTCATGCACGCATGTGCCAGCTCACCAGCTTAATAAACTAAAGAACAGAGTGGAAGCCAAAAGCTGCTGAGCTGCTACGTCACCTCTGAGCCTTAGTCAAGCTTTGTCTTTGGAAAATTCATCCACTCTCACTCCGTATCTCCATGGTAAAACAATGTCATTAAAGCAGCAATTAAACCTTCAGAAAGATTTGTGAGACTTATGGGAAATCTGGTGATAAAACGCATTAATGACAGTTAACTGCTTGTCTCTAATTTCTCTTCAGGACCCTGTATCATTGCCTACCCACAAGGCTCCCGCACGCTGCCTTTGGAAACGCTTTGACTGCCAGACACAGTCAAAGAAGCTCTGCCTCCATGGAGCAGTGCCACCTTCACATCAGCAGTTTCTGGCCCTGCCATGACATGACGCTGAGCTAAATCCACGGTCTACTGAGCCTCTGCACTTGGGGTTTCCCTCTTTTCATCCACCCGAGCTGCATTCAGCCCAGTGGCAGGAGGAAAGCAGCAGAGAGGTTAGGCAGCTGAGGATGCGGGAAGGCAGGAGCCAGCCCCCAGTGATGCTGGGAATGCATCAGGAAGGCAGGCAGCCAGGAGAAACACTGCCTACTCTTCTCCTTGGGGTGGGGTGAAAGCTGGGAAAGCAGGAGAAAAAGAGAGACAAAGAAAAGGGCATCAGGGATGAAAAGACTTGATCCTTCAGCTCATGAACTTTAATCCCTAGTCTAACATGCCCTATCTTGGGCCAAGCACTCTCTTGACATTTCAGTACCCAAGAAGCTTGTGCATAAAGACCTCGCTGAAAACATCTTACAAGGGACCTTACAAAACATCTTAGGTTTTTTCTTACTTCATGCGCTTCTTTAATAAACACAAAGCTCAAATGGAAATTTCCTCTTTTTCTTCTGCTCTAAGTTAAGCTTAGGTTTAACTGCACAGAAAACACTCCTGTCCTTCCCATCAGCTGGTGTTATGGTGATTACAATGCTTTCTTGAACCACAGAAAAGAAGAACTGATGTGGAACAGATAGGTAAAGGCAAACTAAACTTGTTAACTATCCATAAGCCAATCTAGCCAACCTTCAAGGCGGCAGAGAGAAGAAAGGAGCAAGAGTGATCTGCCTTCGATTTCTCACCTCTTTTTGAGCCCTGCCCATCGTGGCCTTCTGCCTGTACAAAGTTCAGAGCAGACACTTTGACATAAAGACAGAAAGAGAGAGAATCAACTTTGCAGACAGCTGTGCTAAATCCCTGAGAATTTCACGAGGGCTGCCAAGTGGAGAACAGCCTGTTCTGGGGTCACCTGACAACTGCCTTCAGGAGCTGGAAGTTTTTGCTGTCGTTACTGCTTCTCCTACATTTTTACTATTTATTATTATTACTGCTACTATTATGACTTCAATTTTAGAAAATTACTTTGAGGAACATTAAAAAAAGGAAAGAAAATTATTACAAAACATTTAACTATTTTAAAACATTCATAAATACCAATATAGTAAAATATTTTTTTCTGGTTTGCAAGCTGCTCTGAAGGAGTAAAACATTGTAAGGTTTCCAGCCACTGACAGACAGCAGCGAGGTACTGCAGGTAATCAAGAGTGATGGAATTACTTTCTGTTTAGAAGAAGGGAAAACCATAAAAAGTAGCTTGTGCTGAATGTATAGCCCAAGACCACAGAGTCCTGAGTGACTGGTACTTTGATTGATCCCAGTGGAACAGCTCATGTGAACAAGGATTATTCGTGAGGACAAGGAAAGCCTCTTGTCATATTCAAAACAAGATTTTGTCCCAAATCATATCTCGAGCTTAGCAGCCCCCTAACTTAACTTTTCAGATCTATTGTTTGGTTTTATTTTGTAGCGTTCAAAAGGCACCTTATCTTACAAAGAACTGGCCTCTTCTCCACTGCACACAGGCTGAATCCACACCACCACAACCAGTCACATACTCAGCTATGAGCTTACCAAAGAGGGTAAGAACAGCTCAAGGAAAATGTGCATGGAAGAGGAAAAAGAAAGAAAAAAAAGATGAGGTAGTTACCATCCATTTCATTACATGCTTGGACAAAATCTTCAGGCTTCTGCTCTGGACAGGAGGGCAGAGAAGAGCTAGGAACCTCCCTCAGTCATGGTTAGGGGCAGCAGCAGCATAAATAATGCATTGGCAAAAATCCCCGTGGGCAAAGCTGTATCATAAGTAGTTGTTTTACTGGGGACATCTTGAAGAAGTGGGTCTGAGGGAGGGAGGGGACTGATGGCAACCTAGGAAGGGCTGTTCATGCACAGAGGTAGGACAGACAGCCCTGGGCTGGAGCACAGAGGTGGGTGAATGAGATGATGAAAGTGAAGCACGGCTGTTCCTGCATGGGAGCCCTATGGGAGACCTTGGGACAGAGGCAGTGCAGCACAGGTGACAGGCAGGGAAAGGACTGCAGGCAGCTGGCCTCTTGGTTTTATAATAAAGCCATCCATTTCCTGGCTTTTCTGCATATGCGTAAGGTACCAGGACCTAGCGTTCCCCTCCTTGCACTTCATACATCCTGCATCTCACTCTAAAAACATATAGCCATCCTGGCTTCTCAAATCACCAGTTTTCCTTCAGGTGAAGGTTTGAGAGCAATCTCAGAGAAAGGATGACTAACCCCATGTCCAAGGAAAGCAAGCCTGGGGATCACATTCTCCTGGGCAATGCACTGCAGGATCCTGGGTGCTCCATACAGACCTCCCATGCAGGAGGCCAGGGACGAGATGTACAGCCCCAGCAGGAACAGGAAACCCACCAAGGATACCTAGAGGGAGCAGAGAGAATGAGAAGTTGCTTATATTGTTCTTTAAAGACCCCCAAGCAGTCTTAAATGCATGTATTTTAAGAGATCACAGGTATTTCATAACATTGCTAAATGAACAGAGGGGGCCTTGGGAAAGCAGCAATTTATCTGGTCCATGGTATAAAGTGCAAGCAATTAATACAGGAAAATTATCCCATAAAAGTAATTTAATACTGAACATCCTGTACTGACAGAGCCATTTGACAAGCTCATATCCAAGACATTCTTTGCCACTTGAAGCAATTGCATCAAAGCAGCAGCTATTAGATTCCCCTTAAGTAACTGGAAGTGAGTTTATTTCAGGAGAGGTCACATATATACAGAGCTCATCATACAGGAAAAGCTGCCCAGGCTTCCAACCATCCAAAACAGGAAGACAAACCCCAGGGTCCCAGAGGGGAAAACCAATCCTGAAAGAAGCCCACAGTAAAACCAAATCAAAATTGCCACTTAAACAAATGACATCTTAAAAAATATGCTCCGAAGGATATAATACAATGACCTTATTTTCCTGTCTTCAATGAGAAAATAATTTCCTTTGGCCAACACAAAACTTCAATCTTTAAAGCCACAGTGCTAATAAGGCTCATTTTATTACTGGTTTCTATTAAGCACCCTTTCAAGTGGGGAGCATCTCCCACAGGCATGGAGGGAAAGTAGGGTAGCTCATGGACTATCACACAGAATGAGGACTGGGGTTCCTCTGCACAGGTCCCCAGTGCTGCAAACAGAGGCAGCATACCTACACAAAACCTCACAATATGAACACTGTGCAAGAAAGCCTTGAAATGGAAGTGCTCCTGGTGCCACGGTGTAAGGACGTGAGCAGATACAGCCAAACAGACTAAGGTCTGGGGTCACCTGAGCCATCCCCAAGTCCTGCAACACCACACATGTCCGACAACCAGCAGCTAGCCACAGAGAAAGGCAAGGCTGGGGGGAGTAACACCAACAGAAGTGCCAGGCAGGGAGAATGCCCCCAAATTTCAGTCCAGATCCATCCTGCCCATACTCCACTGCAGCAAGCTGCTGGACATCCAGACAGACATCTGTGGCACAGCATGTCTCTGAATGCAGGTCCTCTGCATCACACACGTCCTTTGCTCCCAGCCCTCTTCTCATGGAAAATGAGGTCTTAACAAACATGGCCTCTCCCAGCTTCTGCCCCTGTTGACACCAGCACATGCTTTATTAGAAAGAATTACAAAAATGTACATGGCTAAAGATGATTCAAGCTATATTTGCCTTTTCCTTATGTATAAAATCTGCACACAGCAAAGAGGAGATTGGATAAAAAGCCATAAAATGCTTGTTCTTTGGTAAAGGCACGTAAAATTAATGTTGTGGTCCAGAATTGCACAAACTTCCTACCACAACATTTATTTTCCCCATTAAGTCCACTTGGCCTTGTGAATTTTATCTTGAGGGACAGAAGAAACTTGAGGCAAAGATAAGCAATTATCAGTTTTCACTAGACCAACGGACAGAGACTCGATGGGGAACCCTTCCCTCTCCTCTAATCATGCCCTGCCTTGAGAAATACTTGGAAGACACAAACAGTTGTGCTAGATACCACATATTATTTTAGCTGCCAAAAATGCTTGCATTTAAATGTACTACTTGGCATTCAAATCAGGGGAAGAGAGGAAGAGTCCTTTTCACCAAGGCTGATGAAAGGATTTGCTGGGGGGTTTGAGCATGGAGAGTGTGAATACTTTGTAAGAAATTGGCACTTGGAGCTCATTAGAAGTGAAATTACTGAATCTCATTTTTATGTTTCAAAAGCCAAACAAGTATTGCAAGGGAGAAAAGCAGCCAAGCACTCGCTCACCTGTGAGTGACAGAAAGGGAGCATTTGGATGTGTAATAATCTCTCCCCACCTCTCTCTCTTCAAACAAAGTCATTAAAATTTAAAGCAGCTTTGAATAACTCAAAGAAGAAACATAAATATTGGGATTGCACCACTGGTTTGTTCCATTCTAGGGAAAAGGAAACTGAATTTGCTCTTTGGGGGCTTGGGTTGGTTGGTTTTTATATTTAATACTATTTAATAGCTTCACATTCTTTAATGTAAGATTTTTCATCTATTCCACAACCCCATGGGTTTTGAAGTTAAACCACAGCTTTAACAATCTCTTCAGCGGATTCATTTAAAGCTGATTCATTTAGTTACTGTACTTTTCACCTACTAGGTCATTAACATACAAAGACATTGCCTTAAAGAAGGTAGGCTCATTCTTTTTTCTCCCTGAAACAGAGATGAGTTTTGACTTTAGCAGCAGCCCCACCAATAAAATGGAGCTTATTTGGAGGCCTGGAGGAATCCTAGAGCTACAATTACTTAGAAAGAAACAAAGCCAAATTTTCAAATTTACATTTTAGATTAAAACCATGCTACAAATTAAATAAATGGCAAACATCTCCATTTTAAATTAATCACAAGATATAGTGTGAAACCCAGGATTCCGGATAACGCTGAGTAACAGAAACTTAGCCCTTCTGTATCCCATCTAAAGTAAGACAACAGCACACAGCAAAATCTTTTGCTCTCTTTTTCAAGGCCTGAAATGATAAGGTTCATTGCCTGTAACATTGCAAACCTCCCTCATGCATATACACCCATGCAGAATGTCTCGAGTTTCATAATCCTATTGCTGGCCCTGCAATTATAGCCCACTAGATACAGAAATGCAAGTTTTGCTTGACTTAGTAAAGATAAGCAGCGGGGTTCTTTAGAGATTTCAATTTGGTCTAAGCTTTCACCAAAAAGAAAGGAAACACTGAATAAAATACAGCATTTATCATTAGACCATATTAGCATATTTTAGCTCTTAAAACTATTGCTGGGTGATTATGCCAAGATTCAGCACTACTGGACATGCTGATGTATGCAAAATTATACAAATAATGGTACACTGAGATTTGCAATGGGAAAATCCCCCTGAATTTCTATGAGGGATGCGTACCCAAATTCCTCAGCCTTTGGAAAGTTCAATCATTCAGTGAGGCAGAAGGCCACTTGAAAGCACCATTAGATAAAACTACACTGGGTTATTTGAACAAGTTACCTTCTCTGCTATCATGAAGTCATAGCGGAGCGACTGACGGGTACAAATGGCTCCCAGCAAAAAAACAAAGACCATGTACAGAAACCACCTGCAAACAATAAAAAATACAGTCTTTTTTTTCCAGCAAGACAAGACCATTGGCATTTCTACTCATCAGCAGAGACAGGAGACAGTCAAATAGCAGCAGGTTGTGTCTTCAATCACTCTGTGTGGGCTGCTCCCGCACTATTTAGCCTCAGGGATTAATTTACCACCAGTCCATGTTTCTTACCCACTACAACGTACCAGGAACAGTTGCAGCATAACCTTACAGTACCCGTGAGGGGAAGCTACCTGCACTATTGATGTGTGTAGGGGAGAATAACCCAGTCCTGGGGACAGACTTTTTGATAGGGCCTGTAGGGGTAATGTTTTTCAACTGTAAGAGGGTAGATTCAGACTAGACGTAAGAAAGAAATTTTTTATGATGGGGGTGGTGAAACACTGGAAAAGGTTGCCCAGAGAGGCAGTAGATGTCCCATCCCTGGAGACATTCAAGGTCAGGCTGGATAAGGCTCCGAGCAACCTAATCTCATTGAAGATGTCTCTGCTCACTGCAGCACGGCTGGACAAGATGAGCTTGAAAGCTCCTTTCCAATTCAAACCATTCTATGACTGTGCAGGTACAGAGATCCCCTCATTTGGCAGTAACATTAAACACCGCAGCGAGACTGCTCTATAACCCGAGTCATGATCCTCTTCTAGTGTCCCTGGCCTTTCCAGTACTCAGGTGAAGGGATAATCCAGTCTGTCTGCAAAGCCCAGACAGCAGGGATGTAAATGGCCACAGCCCATCCATCTGTGATACTTCGGTGTCCTACGGAATCTCCTCACTCCAAACAAGCGCCAATTTTGTTAGGAATCCCTCTAAATTGTGAAGATCCTTTCTGTCTGAACCTTGGTACACAATTTAAAGTAATAATTTCAAAAGCAATTTAGGTGGCAATGAAAACAGTCAGGAAAACCTACTGAGATTTGTGGGGCTTTTTAATATGTAATAGTATTTTACTCCTGGAAAGCAGAATTTCCTGGGGAGGGCACTGCTCGGGGGTGAAGGACTCCTGCACTCCTCTGGCCTTGTAGGGTCATCTCACCTGTCTTGGCACCATTTTCCTATAAAAATCGTATTTTTAATTTTTTAAATATTTTCTATTTATACAGAAATATAAAGCACTTCAAAATCAACAGTAGTAAGTGACAAAATCACACACCCCAGGCCTTTGAGAACTTTGATCCCATTCTGGGACAGCCAGGCTGCAGCAGCAAAACTGCTCTGGCACTAACACAGATCTCATCCAGCAAGGGAAAAACTGATTACATCTGCAATAACAAACCTCCTCTCTAACCCACCCAGAGTAGGTGGTTGTAACGGATAATAGTTTGAATGACAGCCAGCCTTTAATTTTCCAGATGGCTTAGTAATAAAAGGCTGATGGGAATATGAAATAGATTGGTCACATCCAGGGCAGTCTCCAAAGAGTAAATTTTTCCCAATTAACGACTTACGAGGTGCCAATAGCAGCCAGAGACCCCAGCGGGATGTTGGTAGCAGGCTTCTGGAGATCTCCGCTCATATTGAACCCAGCCATCACACCTGTATAGATGCAATTTAATCTAAGTTATAGCATATATAATAGGTATTACAATATGTAATATAATGTAATCAATCAGTTAACTGATTAACCAGTAACAATATCACTTAATTCCACTGCAATACACACAAATATTGGTTTCCATTGATGCTCTGTAAGAAACTGTTCATGTCTTTGCAGCAAGCCACCAATATCACATCTACAAAGAATCCTTTGTCCAGTTTGAACAATGCTGGGGGGGAAGCAGAACAAAACCCATTTTATCTTAGTGCAAACCTCACAGAAGACAGTGCTGCCCAATTGTTGAAAAGATAAACACTACCGTTCATCACAGCAGTGCATTCAGCAGGTGGTACCACCCCCCCAGACCAGATCCATTACAGTTCCCTGCATTCATGGGGGACAACCACCATTACAAAATGGCCTGTCCTGTCTGTGCTTAATGACAATCACATGCGCATTTAGCAGAGGGAATAACAGTGCTCAGCACGTAGCTGGCACCTTCCAGCCAAGGGATCTGCTTTGCAAGTAGGCATTATCTCTACTTTGCAGTTAGGAAAAAGAAGCGCTGAGAGGGCAAGTGATTGTCCCAGCAGCATGTAGAAAACATGTGGTAGGAGTAAGAATAAAGTACTGAACTGTTATTTTAGGCCAGAGTACAGGGTATTGTACAATCAGGAACGGTCCTTAGCCTAAAAGATTGCCATCTAAGACGCAAGAAAGGGAAACAGGATGAAGCAATGGATTACAGACTCCATGTTGAGGCCAGGACCCCAAGGTACAAACTGGTTGTGAGGCTTTGCCCATACTTAAAGGAGGAGTCATACCAGACTTGGCAAGAAAACACAACTTTTCTTGTCACATTATCCGAAAACTTTTCCTAGAAGACTTCAGGTATCTGCTATAAATAAACAAAAAAATAAAATAAAATAAAAATCTGTGATTTGGAATCCTGATGAGAATTCAGACAATTTGAAGTCTGGACAGAAGAGTCTTTTTAAGACATTAACTTCTACCCATTGCTATCCCATCCCTCAGATGTCAGACTAACGTCTTCATAAAGGCATATGGGCCAGGTGCCAGCCAGCAGTACTCATGGGATGGTCCCTGGGAGCTGGGGTGAGATCACCACAGAACAACAATGAGAAGAAGGATGCCAGCACCATGGCACTCGCAGCATCTTCCAGTCCTGGCCGCAGGGAACCAACTGCACATTGTTCTGCCACTCAGCTGCCAAGTCCAGCAGTCATCCCTCATTTTCAGAGGGCACAAGACTGATGAAGGCTCCCAGGCTGCACATCTGAGTGACAACACCTCTAAAGCAGCAACACCCCATTGCATTTTAAAGCTCATTGATTGCTGCTTGGAAGAGTTTTCTCCCTTGACAAAGGGTAGAAAGGAGCCACGGGATAAATCTGAGAATAAAGTGGGCAAACCCAGCCCAGCCAGATGGATCCTTCCCTACAGACCATGGCTACTGATAGACTGACAATAGGGAGCAACAGCTGGGTTGCTAATCGAGGAACAGGGGCTCATCTCCCTGCTCTGTCCCAGGTGTTGCTGTGCATCTTTACAGCTCCATTTCCCTGTCTACTTGATGGGAATTTTAACACTTCCTCTCCTCACTGTGCTGCCATAAGAAGAGCAAGTTAATGAGCACAAGGCATTCACATGCTGCCAAACACATTGGCTAAGCATCCAGGTCTTTATTTATTCATTATTAATATTTTTTCCTTGATCTTCTTTCCTTCCCCCCCTTGATCATTCCATTCAGCAGGCATCTTTTTCTGTCCTCCTCTCCACCACAGAGCCAGAGCCACAACAGCTACTCCCTGGTCCCCATGGGCCCCTGGCTTTCCTCAGCTCCTGGAAGAGCTGTCCTCCAGATTCAGAGCAGATTTAAATCCTTGACACCATACTGAAAACATTACAAATCAAAATGAGTCCTTAATTTTCTCCTGGAAGACTACTCTATGGATGTACTTCTGAACAACCCCGCTAAAAGCCTGTCAATTGGTGTGCTTTTCCCCAGATAAAGCCTCCAAGCACTGCTTCTTTTAAACAGCTACACAACAGGCTTAGCTGGAGGTGAGAAAAGTCAGGAAGGCAGAAGTTGGCGGAAATGGTCACAAACATCATGCTACATGAAGTCTCTGAGAAGCACTCTTGGCACGCTACTTTGCAATTCAGGGGCAAAGCAGAAAGCTAAGAATACTCAGAATTTTTCTTCCAAAGGGTGCAAACTATTGTCAGGACAGCTATTAATCTCACGTGCCTCTTGGCCAAGTTTCCCAAACATCTAGCACCACCTCTAGATCTGCTAGCTTGAGCTTGACTCACCTCTTCCTCATCCAAACTCCTGCCTCAGCAAAGCACTGGGGAAACACCAAAATGGGGTTTGCTGAACTGGGTATCAAAAAAGCCAAAGACATGTGAGTCATCAGCGCAGTGATGACTCCACAGCCCAGGCCGCCTCACTGCCTCCCTTCACAGACCCACATGTATTCAGGAGCAGCCAGGAGATGACCTGCCAGAGCCCACACAAGCAGGATCTTGACACCAGTGCCTGATCTCCTGTCTGGCAGCAGCTAGGGGTCAGACCCAGGCCAGTGCACACCATTAGCTTCTGTCAGCATCTCCAGGAGATCACCAGAGTCTCATGGCTTCCACTGCCAAAGGCCAAGGCCACCACAGATTTCTCAGCCACTCAGGCCAAAGCCATCTTCTCTGTGTTGGAAGTTCATCTCTAACCTGACCAGTGCAAAAGTATGCACAATCTCATAGCACAGATGCATGGACAATACCAAAGCCATCTGTCCACCACCTCACAAAAAGTAATTCTCAAGACAAGACGACAGCTGCCAAAGAGCAGTACTGACAAGGTCTTTAGTGAGCAGCACACTGTTCACCCCACTTTTCAATGAAAGGACAACCTGGTTAGTCTTCAAACAAAACAAAGCAATCTTTACCATCCACAGCCTCTGCCACCGACTACCAAAGAACTGATCTGACTTGTGAGTAGCCACAAACAGCCTTTCCAGAGACTCTAGCTACTCAACAGAAGAAAAACCCTACAGTTGCATATAAAATTCAATGACACAGAGAAGTTGGGATGTTCCTTCCTCTAGACACAGACCTGTCCCTAGGGAAATGGCCAATCTATTCTGAACTCAAGCAGTCATATTTGCAGGCTGTCCACAGAGAAAATTATCCACCTCTCTGTTTCAATGAGATAGCAGGCTGGATTTTCCACACTATTATCTCGGACAGCAGCAGATAATGACAAAGCTTCTGGACAAGGAAGCATGAAAAAATGGTCAACTCAGCCAGGAAATTATAGCTGAGACAGCCTCTACATTGCTGCTATTCCCAGCATAATCCAGTCCTGGGCATCACCCAGGGGCTAGCTACATGCACAGTGGGACCATCTACACTGTACATTAGGTGCAACCATCACCACCAGCTCTGGCTTCTAATTCCACCAGCCATGGCTTATAACTATAGATATGACTACCTACAAACACCCAATGAATTTTCCAGTGAATTTGCTATAAAATGTAAAAGTTTTGGGTTTGTTTTGTTGTTGTTGTTGTTGCTTTTGTTTTTTTTTTTTTTAATTCACCCAAGACATGAAGAATGGAAAATCTTAGATAAGAATTGTAGCTAATTTTTTTAAAGGGCCACATTCTCCACTGACGTAAACTGGCAGCTTTCCATTGACTTCAATGGAGCTGTGCCAGTTTACATCATCTAATAGCTTAGCCCCAAATGTCTAAATCCATTTGCTGCCATTTTGCAAATGCCAAATATGGTTTATTTCAGAACTGGTTTCAGTACACTGGTATTTTCCACTAACACCACTTCAAACATCATTTTACTTTCTTGTATCACACGACAACACACTCCTTTCATCAGACAGGAAACCTCAGGGATTTAGTACAAAAACATCCTCTGCACAGCAGAAACAACATGCAACTTCATTTTAAAAGCGCATTGACAGTTGCATGGCTGCTGCTAGGAGGCAAACATGGGCAGGCAGCTCCCAAGACTCCTTCCCCATGCAAAGCCCTGGTTAGATGGGCAGCTGCGTGTTTGCATATCACAGCGCAGCAGCAAAGCATGTGCCTCAAGAAGGTGTTTACAAACACAAAGGAAAACATCTGGTTAATGCACGGAATCTCTATAGGGGTTATGTTCACATCAAAAAGTTAGTCTTTTTGATTGAAGACAGCAAATACAAGTCTTCCATGCCCATTCAATCCCATTTAAACCAGCTCCAGAGGTATGTTTTGGAATGCTCAGCTACTTCTTGATTATTAAATTACAAACTTGAGGGAATAAAGCCAGCTACACTGCATATCCAGCTGAAATGGCTAAACAGCTATTACCCAGGAAGCAAACAGACCAGGCTCTGCTTACTACTGCTCAACCATAAAACTGGGATAACTTCACTTTTGTTGCTGGAGTTGTAGCAATAAAATACAGAGAAACAGAGAAAACAACCCGACCTGGAGCAAAACAATCCAAGGAGGATGCTCATAAGAGGCAGCATGTTGCTACTGGTCTTTGAAAGGCTGGCACGACCATCTCATCCCCTGCAGCTGAAGCACACTCAGCTGCTCCTCCTGCCCATTCAGTCTGTCAAGGGTCTCCCCTCAGGTCCTGCTCCCTTTTCCTGAAGTGGCTGCTCCTCTTTGCTTCTACAGATACTAGCCAGTATTTCTGTAGTTTCCCTTTCACTGCTATTTCTGGTGGAAAAGGGCAACTTAAACCCACTTTTCAGTACATCCCAGAGACCAAACTTAAATCAACTGGATTCAGATAACCATTTCAGAGGGAAAGGAAAGAGCTTATCCCAAAGAGATCAAAACAGTTTCACTTCAAAGAGGAACGTTTCATACTGAAAAGGCCCAAACATCTTGTTTCACTATTTCCTAAACATTTTTGAAAAAAACTTTGTTATCAAAACAGCATCTTAGATTGGAAACCAGCATGTGCTAAAAATTAAGAAGAGTAAACAGAACATTTATTTATTTAAGATAAACAGAATGTTTTTTGGGGTCAAAGAAATGTTTCAAACTGGCTCAAAGTAACCCCTCAAAACTAAACAACATTGTTTTGCTGAAACTCTCCCCAGATTTCTGTTAACACAAAGGATTTCACTTCCAGTGCTCCAGCTGGGTCACTGCAGGGTTCCAGCAGAGACAGGTGCCACTTGGGGATGGCGCTGGGGAAGGAGCAGGAGCACAGGCTGGAGGTGATAACCTGGGAGTGATGTTCACATGTCTGCGCCACTCCCTGTCATGTGGAGTTGCTGGAGTCTGACACAGGCAGTTGCTCACAGTTTGCATCACGCTGCCTGCCCTGCACCAGAGGCACAGGCAATCCTACCATATCTCTCCAGCCTGCTATTAATTCCGCTGCCAAACCCATCCCTGAAGTGTCATCTTCAATCTCATGGATCGCCTGTCCTGCTGGCGGGCTCAGGCTGCATCCAGGCAGCACCTGCAATGCAGCAGGAAGCAGCTCTGCTCCAGCATGTGGGACATTGAGAAACCCAGGGTCCCATCTTCAGCCCTAGCATCACGTCCCCGTCATGGAGAAGAAGACAAGCTAAGCCACCATGGGTCAGGTGAGACATGGGGGAACCAGCTCTCACCCATTGCCCCAGCCCTGGGAGTTGTGAGCTTTATTCCCAGAGCTGCTGAAATTGCACTGGGCTCCCCCGTTGTGATGTGCAGCACAGAAGTCTTGATGCCCACTGTAAATATTTCTTAAGCCCATCACAAGTTCTTCCAGATAGAGCACTGAACACAACCCTGTGTTTTATGAGGCTCCTGAACTCCACAGTGCTACAGACAGCAATAACGAGAGCAGTATCAATGTTATACAGTACCACTGGCACTGCTATTCCAAAGGAATAACTTAAATCCTGTAAATAACCAAGCAATTAAAAAGAACACATGAGAAAGCTGTGTAGCAACCAAAGTAATTATACATCAGCCCAAACTTTATTTTCAGAGAATGTTTAACATTACTACTGGTATTACTACTGCTAACTAACAAAGCAACAGGCTGCCAGGGCTTTAAATAAATTATATCTATTAGCTTTGGCATTCTTCCTAGCAGCCAAGCATTAGCAGTGATGAAGAACCATTTAACATGGCTAATCATTGCAATTTTCTGCACAGCTCTGTCATAACTATTCCTCTTCTATAACCAGGGAGCTGGAAAAAACTGCTTTCCTGCATCACAGGCAGGGCTCATGAGAAAGGCTTTTTTCTTTGGCTGCGGGAGTCGCTTGGGCCAGGTAGAAAGAACAAAGCAACTTCTCTATTGTGCCAACAGTTCAAGCAGGTGAGTTTTCCAGGAGGATGTCTACAGTGAGGCAATAGCAAGCCTCATAATCTGGAAAAGAGGATTTCAAAGGAAAATTTGAAGTCCTGCACTGGATGCACCTGACGACGACTTCTGCCACCAGCCCATTCCTCCAGTCCCATCTGTTTCACAAAACCCTTTATTTTGTCTCTCAGTACCACAATTCTAAGAACAACTTCCAAGTGAGTTGCTTAGAGCTAATCCTCTGAAAATTCATTTTGTAATCCAAGGATTCGTTGCTATGGAAACTGCTTATAATCAGTACTTTTTATAGCTTAAAAACCCCAGCATCAACAAAAGGTATTGTAACTTCAGTTAATAGTTATTTTATTCCCACTGGAGATTGCCAGCTTTGGAAAATGGACATGGATCTTCCCAGTAATTTAAGGGAATGAATAATATGAAAGTATCCAATTAAGATGATAAATGTGATCTCTGCTACCATGCAAAGTTGCATCTGTGACACCGTGCAGAGTGGTGGGTCAGCACCATGAGCAATGGCATCAGCCCAGCCTGGCCATCTGCCTGTGGTAAGGAAAGCCCTCCTGTGCTCTTCCTATCCTCCCAGTTCAATCAAGTCATAAGGCTTATCTAATAAGATAAATCAGCCTTTTTACAAAGGCTTGATACCTTGTGCTCTGATAGCATTGGCTCAGACCAGTGCCTGAGCCTTTTCCTTGGCAGGGAAGGATTTATACCACTCCACCTACCCATAGTGTTGTCCAGTAGTTTCTGACCACAGAGAGACAGAAGAGCACATTCAAGTGAACAGAATAAGACCAGATAAAATTTGAGGTGCTAGAGGAAAGCTTGAGCATTTTTTACCAACCACATGAGTCTGCTATGGCCAAGTACCGTCCCACTCACCCTGCCTTTGCTTCTGCTCATCTCCAAGGTGTGACTGTGGAGGAAAAGAGGGTGAGGACAAAACTCATCTGTACCTGTGGCAGCTGGGAAAAACACTCCAAAAACAGTGAAGAAGGACTCCCCCTGGCTGTAGTCTGGCAGGGTGTTGTTGAACATAAGCTCTTCAGAGTAACCAACGAAGCCATGTTCTGCAAAGACACACAGGGTGAGAGGAGAAACCACAGGGAGTGCAGGAGATCCTCCAGCCTGCTCTTGGCAACCACCCACCCTCTACACATATGCAACATCAGTGACGGTTTCTGGGACAGATTGAGAGGATGAATGTCAACTTATTTGGTGGAGGGAGAAGGCAGACAAGAGGTCAGTGCGGTTACAAGGGCGCAAATACCATGGAAAGGTGCAGCAGTGCAGGCAGCACTTCAAGAGGCACCGCCAGGCTGGGCAGCTCTCACCAAGCCGGAATACGGATCACACCAAGTCCTGGCTGCAAGCAAGCAGGATAGCTGCTTGTTAAACCTGTCCACTGCGGTGATCAGCTAGTATTTATACTCATTTATCCATGCCACTTTAATCCTCTTTCCAAATAGAGCAAAATTATGCAGCCATAAGACAACTGCATCCCCGGACAAACCCTCACACCATATCCCAATCCTGTGTTTCTGCCAGTCAAGCTCCTGTACAGACAAGACCTGAGATGGGCCCATGCTGTGAAGCTGCTACCAACCCACCCAGCTTATACACTGGTTGTCAATGAGGCCAGAGCCAGTAAAGCCAGTTTGTTGCAGGGCAGGCTTTCCCCAACAAGATGGGTTTCCCGATGCAGAAGGAAAAAGGTGCTCTAAAACTTCCCACTGCCACGTTGTGCACTTACTCTCCCAATATTGCTCTCTTGTTGCTGCATTATTATCCCCAAACGAGGACTCGACTCAACATGGGGCTGTGCATCACGACCAGCTGCCCCCCTCCCACATCTTTGACAAGGAGTAAATGCCAAGACCTTGGACCAACTTCTGCCAGGTCTTTCTAAGGTCACACACACACAAGCTTTACTTTCCAAACAAAAAGTTTTACAGAAGACGGGGAAAGCAATGCGTAGGCTATCAACATCATGAAACTGGTCTACTGGGTATGTAATGGAGGATCCTGATCCCTCACTTTACACTAGAAAGACAAGCCAAATTCTCCCACAAACCTTGATTTGTTAGGAGCAGTTGAGTCCAACACCTGACATTCTAACTGGGCATTAATCAGGAAAGGGTATTGATGCTTATAGGCAGAAAAAGGTAACTCATAAAAGCAGGAATTAAGAAATTCATGATACATCTATGAAAATAATTATTTCATTCTCAACAGGTGACCCTGCTTTTTAATGGTGTATCTCAGTCTGTTGAAACATCTCCTGCCTGTCAGTAATCCAAATGCTTGTGCCAGCTGGGGGTGGAAGGTGAGCAAAGGCAGTTGATTTTTCTCTCCTGCCACTCCAGTCTATTTCCACAAGACATGCGACTGCAATAACTTGAATTTTCTCATCAGCAGGCAGGATGTTGTTTACGGCTGCACAGGGTAATGGCCAGAAATTAAAAAAAGACTCCATCAAAGCTGTCCCATGCCTCAAAGACAACATTAATGATGTTTGGACAATAGATTAAACCAGAAAACTAAATCAGAGCTCTGAACGCAAGACATATCCATTTAAAGTCTCAGAATATAACTAACCACAGAGCTTTGAAGTTGCCACAGAAAAAAACCCTACAGATAATCAAAAGTTTCCTACTACATCTGCATTCATTGTGTTGCCCAAACATGGATGGAAACACATTGATAGAAGAGGTCTCCTGCTGCTAGGCTTTTTGAAAGCACCAGCTATCTTCATTAGGAACAAATCCCACACGAGATTTAAAGGGAATAAGCTTAGCACAACACACTGATCTCTGGTCCTCACAGATGTCCACAGAAAGCACAGCTTCTAGAGAACTAAAGTGGAGATTCGTGTAGGCTGTATGCTCCTGTTAGCCCAGACCTGAGCTCCTTCGACTGGACTTCATGCACACAATGGCACGGCACATGGGCTGGCTGCAAAGCTCCCACAAGCTGCTTGAGGAGAAGCTTGGTCCCTGGCCAAGAGTTTTTTCAGAAAGTATGTGCTCCTCATAGAAATGTCAATGTTTCATTGATGAAACAAAAGGAGTGGGCAAAATACTCATCTCACCCCAGGGAGATCTGTGGACCTTCTCCAACCTGTGCTCTGTAGCAGCCGAAACAAATGAATCTATGTCACCCTTGACGAATGTTTGCTCCACCAATTCTTAAGTCTCCTGTGAAGAGGACTCTAACCTCTCTTGATGGTTTACTCTCATATTTTCCCCATCTCTGTAATTTCAGTTTCCCCTACTGTCTAACCCAAATCACCCTGTGTGAAGCTCATGATGCTATTTCTTGCCTGATCCATAAGCTACTTGCACTTTTTGACACCATCTTTTCACCTACTGGAAACAGTCCCATCCTGCACTGGCACAGTTGGTGGTTTCTGCCAGGCTGCAGGACTTTGTCTTCATCAAACTACAAATCACCCCTTTCACACCACCTCCCCCAGCTTGTGTGATGTCATCTGGAAGTCTGACCCCCTCAGTGAGGCTGCTTCGAGGCCTTCCCAGCTGGGTGTCACCTGCAAACTGAATCTGCATATTCTCTTTTCCATCACCCCAGCAGTTAAAGGAAGTACCAAATAACCAAACCAGACCCTTGCAGAACCTCATCAGACACATGACTTGCTTCATGAGTGAACCATCTCCAACTCTGGTCTTCCAACTGGCCTTTGGGACTATATAAATTCAACAATGGGCTGACCTAGGCACTTTGGGTGCCTCAAGTCTCCTTTCTTATACAAAAGGCCAAGTATACATCCAGACCACATTTTCTGTGATATCATTTTGGCCATACCATGGCCAAAGAGAGACCGTGAGACCCAAGAGTCCAACATCTAACCTGCATCTCCATGCATCTATCCCCTATTAATCTCAAGAAGCCAAATGATCCCTTGTCCTCCATCCATTTGCTTGCTGTTGCCTTTCCCACTTTAGTCCCCCAAATGTAAATTGTGGGTGGAAGAAACAAAGTCCGAAACCATGGCAGATATCACAGGAACCGCAGAAAACAACAGTGTGGATTTGTTTAAAGAGCCACAGGATGTACCTACAACTCTATCCCACTTCTGCTTCCTTTCCTCGCTGCTCTGGTGTGTGAGAGGAAGCCCAGCCACCCCACATTTCCCTTTATATAGAACCAGGAGCTTTCTTGTCTCATTAAAGAAAAATTCATCCAAAAGTTACTTGCAACCATGCAAAAGCTGTTGCAACCTTATTCCTCAGTCAGTCACCCTACCTGTGTGAGAAGCAAATCTCACATCCCTTTTGATCCGTTTTACACAAGGATTTGCAACTGCCATTGATTTAAGCAAGCTATCAGCATACGACCATGGAGCTGAGAACACCATGCTGTATCTCCTGGCTGCCCCCACGGCTGCGACCAGAGCGACTCATCTGTGACCTTCCAGCTGTCATATTAGTGGGACTAATTGTAGCTGATGGGGCAATTGAGCTGAAAATCATCCAAAACAAAACAGGAATCAGCAACTGAGACCAATCAGTTAAACCAACAGAGCAGTCGGCCAGTTGTTCAGAGAGTCAATTATCCACATCCCATTGAAAGTGCACTTCAAAAGGACGAGCTTCGGAAGGAGGAGGGAAGGAAATGTGATAGGGTCTATACTTGGCACTCTGATCTCCAAACAAGGCAAGACCATTTTATTGATTTTTTTAATTCTTATTTTCTGTAAGAGGATCTTTTCCTCCAGCTTACTGCTGGGTACCTGAGATCCAGGCCAGATGCCTTCCTCCTCACTCATTACAAAGTGTTAGTTCGACAAATTTTGCTCCCAATTAATACGTATGCAAGCCCACAGCCTCTAAATCCTGCCTTGAATGATCCTGCTCTCGGCTGGCTTGCAGAGGGCTGGAGCTGAAGGGCTATAAAACAGTCTTCCCGGGTTCATGCTAGAAGGAAAATAGACCAGTGCCTTCTCTGTGCCATACCAACCTTATGGAAAATGCGTAGGAAAGATGGTATCAATTTATTTTCATCATTGGATACTCAATAAAAAGCAGGCAAATAATGGCTTTCTCAAGTGGTGGAGCTGAAGTAAATAAACAAGAGGGGAAAAAATTTACTTTGAGCAACATCTGAATTATTCCTGTGATTTCTGACAAAATAAGTCCTTCCAGTTGCCCTTATTAAAATGATGAAATTAACAATAAAAAACACCTAGCAAGTTTCAAATGGAAGAACTTCCAGTATGAGCATCCTCCATTCACAAGCACAGGGGTCACCAATGGGCTGCAGATCAGCCTGATGCAGGTGGAGGGGGAGGAGAAGAAGGAAGGTGGGTGGCCAGGATTCTCACATTCCCCAGCCATCACAGGTGCTTGGGAGGAGGTAGTGGCCTTCACCTGGTTGCCACCACTGCATCCCCCATTCACCCCAGCTGGTTTCCATCTTTGAGGTTTATCTGCACTTTTGGCCACCTCTCACCCCATGGAAGAGGATGAAAGCAGCTGAGGAGGTTTTCGACACTCAGGACACCCCTTAGCAGGGTGGCCCCTCCATGGAGCCCAGGGTTTCAGAACAGGCTCAAGGAGGTTGAAGAAGGGGCATGAGGCGAAGCCGTGGTTATGCGGGGACAGACCATTATGCAACGGCACAGAGGATGATGGTGCTGCCAAGTTCCAGGCAACCTGGAGCTCATTACAGATTAGTCAAGTCTTGGCCAAATTCAATAAGCCTGTTCACAAGCTTAAGGTTAAGTAAACCCTGGCACCGAGGCAGGGGCTAAATAATGCAAAAATGGAAAACCACCTTAAGAAACAGCTCCCTGAAGACGGTCACGTATTGCACTCTGCTTGTGATTAGAGATTTTAATTATGAAGGTGAATGCTGAAGGCTTAAAATGGTGAGATTTTTTTCTTTTCCTAAATAAGTAAGGCCACACATTCCTGCCTAGAAGGTACTTGCTGAGACTTGCTTTCAGAGGAACAGCTGGAAGTGTTTGTCTTGCAGCACATTTCCCAGGTCTGACCCCAGCATTTTCAGGGTCCTGTGTGATGTAAGACATGGGGAGCCAAAGAGCAATTATATATTGCTGGGATAGTTATCTCTCTCTTTACCATTTCTTCTTCCACCTCTAAACCCCCCTGGCATAAGCTCCAAAATTCAGTCACCCCATTTGGACACCAGCCCAAGAGCATATTTAGAGCAGGGTCCTGGCACAGGTGCTAGAGATAACTGGACACGCCAGTGTAGAGGAAACTGGAATGGCCCTCACAGCCTGGTCCCACAGCTGCTACCTCACCTGAACACACACCTCTACAGTAAGATAAAGTTTCACTTCCTCCTATGAAGATCTGGAAGCAAAGCCATGAATGTTGTACAAACCCCACGATCTTTTTGTGTTCCCCACACACTATGCAAATGCCGAAATCTAATTTGAGGTAACAAGCAGCACAGGGTCCTCTAACATAACAGCTCTGAATGCTGCTCTGCACTGACATAGCTACGCTCCAGATGCCTCTGCAAGAAGGGGGTACTCACACATGCCAGAGAATGATGTGGGTCCAGCTGACCACAACCACAGCCCAGCAATACCATGCAACACAGCCAAAACCAGTGCACCTCTCCAGCAAATTGGCACCATCAAAAAAGCGTGAAAAGGGCACCAGCATCATGAATAACCCCTGAATCACCTTTCCCAATAGAATAAAAAAATCAATCAAAGCAGTGCAGTCACAAGCCCCGTGCCTCTGCATCCCTCCATGCACACACTTGGCTTCCTGTGCTGGGCTTGTTTAACACTGACATTAACAATCACATTTCCAATGCACTTCCAAGGCCGGGCCACTTCTGCAGCCAGGCCTTTACACCCTCCTAGATCCAGCTCCTGAGGTCCTACCCGCATTTTTTCCCAGGCAAGTCCAACACTACCACTGCTACTCCCAGGTGCTGCCCCATTGCTGCCAGCCTGGTACAGGGCAAGTGGAGGCAGAGATCTGTGAGAAAAACATGGAAAGGTTGGGAAGGAAAAGAGTGAAGAGAAGCAGGGCTGGAGGTGGACAGAAGACAGTATGGTGGGTTTTCTGTGCTACCAGTCCACTGCTCAACTTGCTGTGAGATGAATGAACAGGCTTTCACCAGAAAGTCCCACTCTTCTAGGAGACAGGGAACTGGTGAATCATGAAAACTAAGCGTGTTAAGAGGCAGAGCTGCACTGGCAGGCACAGAGAACAAACATGACCTTTGCCAAACCTGCATGGAGATACAAAAATGCTTTAACTTTTTCCAGAACATCTCCTGTTTCACCTTTGGATATACAAGTTTTAGCTGGAAGACTGGGAAGAAACAGAAGGAAAAGAGAAGAGCTGCAGGGGAGCAGGGGAGGAGAGATGGAGGAGAATGGAGGAGACTGGAGAGATCAATGTCTGTTTCATGACACCACTGGACTCATCTACCAAGGGGACCACATTCACCAAACCCGGTTGTCCTTTTCTGCAGCCCCCATGCAACACGTGTGCCATGTGAGTCAGCGCGGATCAGCAGACATTTCCTATGAGCCAGGAGTCCATCTGCTCCATGCTGGACTTGTGGGCAGCAGCACAACTTCATAGCTGGAGGTGGGGCATGTGTAGCTCAGCCCAGGCAGAGAAGAGCAAACACAAGACTTCTGATACCTGACCTCACAGATTCACCCTCTGTATGTCACAAATGACATTATTCCTTGGGTTTGCCTCAGTCCTCCAGGCCACATCCTACCTACTGACAGCTCCCACAGCTTCAGTATTTCTGCTCAGGGAGTCTTAAACTAGGCAACGGAAAACTCAGAGAGGAACGTCTGTGTTAAATGCATGAAGATCAATGATTATGCAGTGACAAAAAGGCAATTACAGTGATAGAACACGGCCACACTGATGGATCAATGCAGAAAGATGGCAGAGCATCTGCTGAAGCTGCCAGGGCACTGAGAGATGGGTAATGTAGGAGCTCCCCACCTCCTGCTCCATCCCAACCCAACCCATGCCACTGCAGGCAGCCCTAAACACAAAGTACTGGGAAGAAGAGGAGGTAAGAAAATGAAGGGACTAAATTCCCCCTGTAATTTCATCCCTAAATCCCAGTTAAACACATTTACAATCAAAACAGCTCAGAGCAACCACAGACCCTAACCCACAGGCAGCAGGAGTGAAAGCAGTAGCTTGGTTACTGCTGTTTCCCCATATGGCAGGATGGTGCCAGCTGAACATTAAGTGCTGGGCGCCTTGGCCAGCACCTCACCATGCCTTGCTGGCCACAGCAAGTGGTATCCTCGAAAATGCCAAAGCAAAGCTGAGCAGCTACAGGCAGCCTGGGGCAGGGAGAGGAGACCATTGCTGTTTTTCCACTTATGGCAAACAAATAAGCTCCTATTGTATCACTAGCCCTAGTGAGATGGCTTCATAAATTAGGACAAACAGCACACATTTCAAATTCATCAGAGCTGCAAGTAGCAAAAACCAGACAGGTTTCAGTGGGGAAAAAAAATGGTAAGGGGGTAGGGAGAAAGGGATCAGAGCAATTTTAAAGAAAGAAGGAAAGAAGTTCCCTTGCCCAAGACATTCTCTGCACCCATAATAAGCCTGGCAAACCCAAAATGAGAGATTATGTAAAGTCTGTAATTGAAGGAGTGAAAGCCACAGTTAAAACAATCTAAAAAGGCCAAGCCCTGTGAAAGGCAACTCGAATCCCTTATCTTTTGATGGAAAAGAATGTGCTCCCTGAGATTAATGACGTGTTTACCCAAAAGGAAATCGCCGCCCTTCTGAAGCAGCGAGTGTTTGTTCCTCCCAAGTCCCTGTTTTCTGCTCCAGAGCTGATCTCCCAAAGCTCCTGTTTAAAGTCAACACACAATACGGCTTCCTGCTGCCATGGGCTCTGAGGATCCCACCATTAACCCTCTCCCAAAAATCCACCCTCCACCGCACCTGCCCATCCCAGCCACCAGCAGTGAGGAAGAGAACAGGGTATTTAGATCACGCTTAGAGCACTGGCATGGAGACAGGCATTGCACCAGTGGCTGCCAGCAACCTTGCTGTAGGGCAGGGAATCACCCCGTGCATAAATATTTCTCAGCTGAGCTGACACATTATCAAGCATGTCACACTGACAGCGCTGTGAGGGAAAGGACTCACTGCTTTCCTGTCTTGCTCTTCTCCAAAGTCTCTGAAGGCAGCTGGCAACCTCTTCTCCAGTTGCTCACGGTTTTGGCAGTGCACCCTGCAGACTGACTTGGGAAGAGGTTTAACACCAGCCAGTGCAATGGTCTGCCATGCTTCAGAGGGCATGGAGGAGCATGGGATTTGTGCACTGAAAACCCCAAGTGAGCAGGAAAGCCTAGAGCAGAAGCACCGGAGGGTGATCTGTTTGAAGAAACCTGCAAAAACCCCACTCAGAGGCCATCAGTCCTTTGCATATGTGACAAACCCAAGTACTCGCATCCTCCCCCTCTGGTAAATGCACCCTCAGTAAATGCACTCACAGTCAATCCCTGATTTTCCTCATGAAGCCCTTCAGCCATGAGAGCCATAAGGTCACAAACATCTTCCTCTTCCTAAAGCCAATGGATCTGCAATAAAGGATGCTGGCCAATAGCTAAAAATAGCACAAAAGGCAGAATAAACAAAGGGAGCTGCTGATATGAACATCTCTGACATTCATATTGAGCTAAAGAGGAAATTTTCACTTGCAGGATACCACCACCTTTCTCAGATCATGAAGCAGCCTATGCTCACCCTGAGCTCTCCCTAGCCACATCACATCTTCTGTGGGACCAGACTTGCTGGGAGGAAACACTAATTTCTGCCCATCTCCCCATGTGCCTGTGTTATCTCTACCTCAGCTTCTCAGCAGGACAGAGAAGTGGAAAACCAATGGGTGTACACAGAGGCCAAAAGTGCCACAGGCAGCTCCTCATCATGGAAGCCCAGTGCCTCAGCACTGCTTAAGTAAAGGAAAACTTAGGAATGCGCCTGTGGAATTAGCTCATGGAGCTGTTTGGCACTTATTCTGTGTCTACAGGTTGGTGGGGTTTAATTAGTTTTGGGAAAAAAAAAAAAAAAGGTCAAAAACCTGATGTTTTCTGCAGGTGGAAAATCTGAAATTTTGGTTAGGAGAGAAAAAGGAAGAGATTTTAACATGGGTATTTCAACTTTACAAAGTCTGCTTATGTTGTATATTATCTAAGCACCAGGCTTGCCATAATATATAAAATCCTTCCACTACTCTTTCATCTTTTGGTGTCGTATGCACTACCTGGTTTGTTCAGCAGTATTCAAACCAGCCAGCAGAAATGGCTTATTCATTACAAAGAGGAGGAGAAGTAAAATGTCCCTTGCTTCATCCTTTTCTAGGAATACCGTTTGCACCAATGGGATATTATTATTAATAACAGAGTTGTATTTCTTAGAAGTCATGCCCAGAGTCCCTGGTTGAGGGAGGCTCTGCAGAACTTCTCTGATGAAAACCCCAGCCCTGATTAACCAGAATTTAGGCTGAGTCAAGTCACAACAATTGGAGGAAAATGAATGGCAGTGAAATGGCAGCAGCAATGACACACATCCTTTGGACACGTTGGGGTGACCTCCTTTCTAACTCAGGCTACTCCGCGTACTGCTTGGGACAAAGTCCAGTCCATGTCAAGCAAATCCCATCTTTCAAAAGAAATCAGTTAACCAAAATGTAGCATGATGCATCAGACCCTGCCATGTTCTACAGAGTCTTCTGCCATATGTGACTAGAGCATCCCGTACTTCTGAGTTATGGATATATTATCCAGATGACAATGGTATTTCCAAAGAAAACTATTACATGTGTTAATCTTTTGATTCTGTGTCCAAAGCAATAGTTTGATTTTACTTCTGGGAGGTTTCCATTATCCTCCATATAACACACAAAGCTACAACTTTAAGTCTAGTCTCAGACTGCAAATCAAACTGAAAATCAGTATTTGATTTTGGAAAGGTTGAGCAAAATGTTGTGACTTGAAAGGATTCCTTTGTTGTTGTTGTTTGAAACTATTACTTGAATTCAGCTGAAATCAGAGAACACATTTTCCCTACCAAAATCACATTTCCCTTGGAGTAGAAAAGAAAACCAGCAAGAACTACTGGGCCATCATTCAGGCCAATGAAGGTTCGATGAGGCTAAAAATCTCTTACCCACAGCCAAAAAAAGCCAAAAATTGTTAACACAAGTCAGCAGAGAAGAGGATGAGCAGTAGGTAAGGACCCATGTCCCACACAAAGTTTTTAGCCTAGGAGAGGAATGCAAACTAGAAGCGAAGTGGCTGGAGAAAGAATGTAGTATCTAGAAATTATCTTCATAAACTAAATCCCTAAATAAGGAAAGATGATTCAGGGCACAGCTGAACTGTCACTGGAATTAAACACTGGTGGAATGAATAAAAGAGGAGGTAAAATATCACCATCATTTGAAAAGACTTATGTAGTGGCACCAAAAAAAGAGACAGAAAAAAAAAATCAATGCAATTAAATAAAGCTATCCCATTTAAACACAACAACGGGAGAGATGGAGAGATTATGGGATTATATATATCTTCTTTAAGCCAGTCGTTTTTATTAGGTCTCTAGCATTAAACAAGTTGCTGCTGAACAAAGGGCCTTCATGGGAGGTTTTACGGGTGGAGCAGGTGGTGAAAGCCCATGTGAAGGCAGCATCTAGCAGGGGACGAAGCGAGAGAGGAATCTCAGGATTTATGTACAAGCTCTAGGAAGAGGAGTTTAGCATTGCCTCGCAGTGAAACAGCAAAGAAATTAAAGGTACAAAATCTTCTGTGTAAATGAGGAGCAGTGTTACCTACTGAGCAAGTTTAAACCTGTGACAACCTCAGCAAACCCTCTCTTGCTCCCCGGATGGACCCAGCCCAGCCTAGCTCTGACAGCACTGTGGCATGCTTTAGGGTGTCACATGAGGCCAGGACCCTCCTTATCCTCAGCAGCACATGGCCGAGGGCAGCTTGCTCCTGTGCCCTATGTGGCCGGTGAGACAGCACAGCCTGGAGAAGACTGAGGAGGAGCACCAGGTCTTCCAAGCAAGGTGGCTTAATGCAGAAAGGAAAGATATCAGCTGGTCCCCAAGTGCTCAAGAGTCTCAAAGGCTTTGGCTGCAGGAAGGAGGGGTTAGACTGAGATAGAGCAACTAGAGCAGAATCCCCAAGGACATAGTGGAGAATCCACCACCGCATGTTTTTAAGAGCAGGTTAAATGCAAATGGCATCCTCAGCACAGCCCAGGAGCTGCAAGAGGGCAGGAACCTGCAGGCCCTGAGCTGTCCTCCCCTCCTCCTTACTCACCTCCTGGGAGATGCTTCAGGGCAGTGGGCTCAGACATCCTTCCTGGCCTCAGTGGAGCTGGGCACAGGGATGCCAGCCCCAGCCCCTGGTAAGCAGCTGCTGTACTGACACCCTGAGCATCTGCCAACAGGCAAGACCACTGCTCCTCAAAGAAGTCCTACTGCCAGCTGTCCTCCGGAGAGGAAATACCATGAAAACCTACCCATAAACAGGGAGGCAGAGTGGAACCACACAGGAAAGTTATAGCTCAACCTAATTACTTTTTATTTTTTAATAAACCACTTTAAATGCCTACTTCAGAGCGCCTGGGCAGAGTGGTGCAGCTTTCCTCTCGCTATCTAAATAAGGCCCCTAACAATGTTATCACTTTTCAAAACACATCTGTCCCGCAGCTCCTAGCCCAGACAATTGGCAGGTAACCAGTTAATAAATGTCTTCGCCAGACTGTTGAATAGGCTGGCCCTGGCTCAAGAGTGATGTCAGGGCCATTCAATGCACTATAATTGGAAAAACTTGGGGAAAGCAATCCTGTGTTTTTTAATAAATAAAGACCGTATTAGCAGCCCTCTGCTTTTATTCACCACGGTGTCTATCTTGTTCGGTAGCAAAGTGGGATTTTTTTCTACTGCCGCTCATTCAGTGATTTCTACTTGGAATTTAATGCCAGTTTCCAGATGTCTCTTAGGCCAGGAAGCCAGCAATCAGCCTGGATAAAGCCTCTGGGATTAGCTACAGATCATCTTCTGACACACACATCCTTCCTGCACCCTCTCCTACGAAACTGGGGCACACCCCTTGTGCCCAAAAATAAAATAAAACAACCCAGAGCCAAGCAAAAGCCCCTGATTAGGATGCTTTGATCAGTTTCATGTTAAATGTGTGGGAATATATTTAATTAATCCAAACCATCAAAGCCCAAAGGTACTGTTGGAGGGATCTTTACACCACCAGTGTTTATATACATATATCACTTTATCGGCTGCAGGTTCCCTGTCTGTAGGAGCAGCCCCAGGTGAAGCTCATCTCCCACAGCTCCTCACCAGGGGTACCTACAGGACAGCATCAGCTCCCCTGGCTTGCCAAGGAGGGTGAATCCTCCCAAGGACTCACCCTCGGAGGAAGAAGCGAGGATGATAAATTGATAAATGAGTTTTCCGGGCTCTGTGTGAGCATCCTTGGGAAGCTAAACCCTAAGCTGGTGACATGAAGGATGTGGTTTGCATGGAAAATAATCCCAAGCAGAAGCATCCTGACAGCAATGTGCCTTTCAAACCTCCCTGCATCCCTGAGAAACAAATTACCCAGTTTTCCCAGCCTGGAGGGAAGAAGCTCAGTCACATGCAGCCAGGCTCCATGCTTGCCCCAGCCACACGGTATGTGCTGCAGGACAAGGGGGGTCCCAGCCCAAGGGGACCCAATTATTGAATTCCCAACAAAATAATTTATTTCTTTTTCCCACCAGGCATTTAAGAGGCTGCTGATGGGCCCCTTCTGCTCATGTTGCGATTCCTTTCATCTCTCCAACAAAGCACCACCAAATTAACATCAGCCGTCCTCCCAGCATTCACCCCCCTCCATGCGCTCCCCGCAGCCGCTCTGCTCTAACAGGGCACCTGAGAGCCACTGCCAAACAGGAAAGCAGGCGCCTAATTGAAAGGGAGTATTTGGGAGTCACCCTACACAAAAATTAGCAGAGATATGCTAGGAAAATAAAAGAGTGGGCATTAACAGTGGGCTTATCTTCTTTTTCCGTGACTAATGTTGGGGATGTGAAGAGGCCAAAAAGTTTCACATATGGCTCCGAGGAGCTAGTCACAGAGAGGAGCATCCTCTCCTTTATGTTCACTGCTCCCACCAAAATAACTCAAGCTGATTTTTCAGTACAGACATCCAGAATTAAAACGCAAATGCATGCAAGCCAAGAAAACCCTGCATTGCTACTGTGTAATTTTAGAGCAAGTGCTGGGTCTTGGTCATGGGTGAGGAAGTCAAATGATGCCTGATTTCAAGTCACCTGTGTTAGATTTGGTAAAATCAGGAAGCTGTGCCTAGGGAGAAAGAGAATACAGATGTTTTCTGGCCATGGAAGGAGCACGGAGGTCTCAGTTTCTGGAGGTGAGACTGAATTTTAAGGTGAGTAGCCAAAGACGGCTCAAGGAGGCTGGTTTCCAGACAGCACAGGGAGCTCCTCTCCCTGCTGCCCACCCGTAGCCAAGATCCCAGCCTGGGACCGTGACTTGTCCTGAGGGAAAGCGCTGGCTGGAGCCAAGAGGAGGGTTTAGGACTGACTCCATAAAATCGGCCAGTCCCACCCCACCCTGCAGGCTGCCGGCAGAAAGAAGCAAAAGCCCTCGGAGCCAGGCAGAGGGACTCTACAGCCTGGCAGGGAGCAGGCAGGTCTGCCTGCTGTCTCACTGGGGCCGACAGTGCCAGAGCACTCCTGGAGCTCCGGTGTAGCTGGAGCCGTTCGGCTCCTCCAGGCCCAGCTCTGGGCTCCAGAAGCCTTGCCGGTTCTCAAAGCAGGAGTAAGCCACAGCAATAGAGAGAAAATTAAAACAAGGAGAGAAAGCAGCGGGAAGCCCTGCTGAGAAGCCCCCTTTTGTGTAAACATGCTCTGTCCTCAGACTAAAAATAAAGGCAAACCACAGGAAGGGAGTGAGTGCTTGGACAATATCCGATTTGATGTGTGCCTGGGTGTGAGCTGAGGGAATGGGGAGAAGAGCAGGGAACTCCACCCAGTGCAACCACACAAAGGCAGCCGTTTAAGACCTTCAAGATGGACAGGCATTCCTAGAGATTACTTAAATCCAAATAACTGCTGCTTGGCAGATGTTCAGTCCTTTGGTATGTGCACAGCACTCAGAAATGTAAGTGATGGAAAAGGCTGCCATGGCAGGAGAAGGAAAGGCAGGATGATGGCACAAGGCCCAGTTTACAGGTTCAGAGACCAAGACCTGAGGCTGTGAACTGAAATCCCATGAACCTGTCATAAAACAAGGAGGCAACCCAGATAAGATGTCAGCTGAAATCTTTCCAGCTCACAGGTCTGTCCTCAAAACTGACCTCTTCCTGCACACTGCCCTTCACATCTCAGTCACTGCTGCAGCTGAAGAATCAAACCCAAAACAACTGCACACATTTAAGGGCTGCAGAGAGCTGATCAGTCAGTTGCTCACCCCACAGGAGTCTCAAATGCTTCCCCAGGAGCTGGGCTCAGATGCAGTGCACCCCAACGTTACCATCAGCCAACTCTTGAGGGTGGAGCTTCACCGACACCTACCGCAGGCTCCTTGCAGGAGGGATGCTTTGCTGAGGAGCACAATCACACCCAAGAGACAAGCATCCATCTATGCCCTACAGAAAGCATGCAAAGCAGAGCAAGGAAGCTTCCGGGAGCCCAGGGCTCACCGTTGATGCTGACACACCACTCAGAGGCCTTCTGGGGAAATGCAGGACTTGGGAGTAACCAACCCGGAACAGTTCTCTCACACAGAAGCGGTTTGTAGAAACAGAAACCCACAACTCTACCCAACCAGCCTTATGGCTGCAGGTCCCACCACACGGGTCGGGCTGCTCTGGGGTTCTGCTGTTTGGGGCTACGATCTGGCCACCATCAGCCCCATGTTCTTCCATGAACTGGAAACCCTCCTCTCTTTAAGCAGCCACGGCTAAGCTGCAGCATCTGCAATGCTCATCCGCCTTGTTTCCTGTCTTTTCTCTATTTTCTCTCAGAAGAAAATGGCATGGTGCTCAGTAGTGGAGGAAATCAAAGATGACTACATCGACCTCAACTTGGGCATGTTTCCGGATGACATCTGTACTCTAATTCTCTCCTCCTGATCTCATATTCATCCTCCTACCATCAAGTCTCACGCCGAGTATTCATTTTCTCTCTACTAATAGAAAGGTCTCTAGGTCCACATTAAAGGCCTCCTCTGAGCACAACTGAAATGCAAACTCCCCTATTTCCTTTAGAAAGCAACTTCCTATGAAACACAGCTGTTTGGAGCAGATCAGTGGCTTTCTCTGCAAAACACACCACACTGAGCTTAACTGTCCCTCTCCTTAGCAAGTGTCTGCTGAGACTTTCACCAGCTTCCATTTCTCACATGCTAAATGTAAAATGCAAACACCTTTCCACGAGGCTCTCTCCAAGAGGGGCGCAGCAGCTTCTGTCCTGACCCCACCAGCCTCGCACCCTGGACCGGCAGCACAGAGTAACACAGGAACATAAGACAGCCGAGCCACTGCTGCTCTGAGCACCTACATGGCCCCCCTGTTGCCACCGGCTCGGCAGCTGTATCCCAACTGTAATTCCTAACTGAAGATCTTTCCTTTAGAACAGTCGTTCGCAACCCCCTAAGGTGCTGATGGACACAGAGGAAGCCAAGAAAAAGGTGATACCTTCTGTTTACTCAGCTAATTGCACATCGTTGTTGCTGGAGTGGCCACTGTGGGAACTCACGGGGCCCTTCTACTGCAACCCACCGCGCCTGGAGATGTGTTTTGCAGGAAACAGCTCTTGGAGATGAGGATGGAGGGAGGGGAAGGGGGATTGGAGTGCAAGGAGGGCTGCAAGTGGGAGCCCTGAATCTCCACCTTGCCCAAGCTGAAGCTGCACTGCAGGCTGAAGTCGGGCTGGGGAAGGTTAAAGCAGGGAGACCTGCACCCACAGCTCCTTGAAATCCCAGGAGTCACCTGGCCAGCCCACCAAGCTCCCTCCTCTGCTCCCTACATGGTCCTGGGCAGTGAATGCAGTGGTGTGCAGCCCAGCAGTCTAAGTGACCTCAGGGATCTCTGGAGAGATCTCCTTAACGCAAAGTCAAAATCCTGTTTTCATGAGCACTATGCTAAACGCAGAGTTAGCAGAAGGCTACAAAGGGTGACTGCAAACACATTCAGTCTCTGTTGTTAGCAAACCCCTGAGTGCAATACAAGTGTAACAACAGCACACATTGAGAGTTCAATTCTTGAGGTTAAACACCCAAATTAATAAAGCATCTTCAGTCATGCCCTGGAAATATTTACTCCTTGCAAAATTACAAGTTGCCTCTAAAAGTTCAGTACCAAAGGACAGGGGGCACATCTGGAATCAGTGCCCAGATATGTAATTTCACAAAGACACCAAAGGAGAAAACCCTGGGGGACTAACACCCCTTGATCCCAATGTGATGAACCCCCCATTTTACCTGGATCAAGGTGAGTAAAAGACCCGATGACAAAGTCCAGTGTTGAGACAGCCAGTAGGAAGAGCAGCAGGAGCTGGAGCCTGATGATCCACTTCACCCCCGCCAGGTTGATGCCCAGCAGGCCCAGTAGGACAGCCAGGGAGATCCCGCGCACTGCCCAGATGTTGCTGAGGCTCAGGACATCTGCAATGGACTCTGCAAAGCCAGTGATGTACATGGCACCTGCAACGCACTGAAGAACAGAGTTCTGTGAGTGTGCCATGGCAGAACAAGGGATCCCTGTCCACAGCTCCCATGCTGGGCTGAGGGGTCTCTGTTCAGACAGATAGACATGTGCTGTCACAATACAATCTTCAATGTTACTTGGTCTACAGGGACTGAACCTTACTGCAGTAAGACAGCACAGTGCCAGAGCAGCATACCTACTGCTTGGGTAAACAGAAAAGGCTGCATGCTGGGGCCAGCAGCCCCTCAACTTCCCACTGGCTTTAAAATTTACCCCCATTAAGGAGAAAACACACTGGATTCTTCAAGGCAGAAAAGGATGAGTCAAACTCTAAGTCTCTTCCCTTCTTCTGCTTCTCTAAAGGAAAGGGTCCCAGTCCAATACCCGCCTGAAGAATAGCAGTTTGCTTCCCCCTTCATCGCCTCCCAGGGTTATTTTTAACTTGGTGTTTAGCTTGGATGTAAAGTCTGATGTTTCACCGGCTCCCCATCTCGCTGCTGGAATGGAGCCTGCACTTTTGAAGATGGTGCATTATGCAAGCCGTGCCCCCTGAGCTCCAGGGAAAGCTGCTTGTTTGTCTTGCTGCAGGACATGTGGTCTGCCCAGGAGTCTGCAGGATGGGACATGTGCAGCTCAGAGTCAGGCCTCAAACCCCACTGCAGGGCAGCAATCCTAAACACTAGGACATTTCCCTCCAGAGGTTCCCACTAGTTGACATCTCAGCAACAACCCTTTCCAGTTCATGGCATTCCTGGCAAACCAGGCTGGGGCGCACAGCCGCACGCTGGCATGGATGGTATAACCTTGGGTCCGGCAACCCCACTATCCGTGTCCACAGATGAGGGATATGCAGCCCAGCTCCACATCCCAGGAGGACAGCAAAACCCAGCCACGTCTCAGCTCACCTTGGCTGATGCAGCAGGAGCTCATCTCTGCAGCAGCCCCAGGGCATGGAGCCACCTCTCACCTCCCAAGAAATGTGGCCAGTCATTCCCCACTTGCCCCAGTCAGACCAGGGAATGGGGAATATCCCCATTTCTGCCTGGACTCGCCTTGTGTCTGAGGTTACAGCGTGCCATGAGCATCCTGTAGTGGGGAAGCAGCCTGCAGTTGGTGCAAAGCACTTTGGACAGAAAGCAAGGCCAAAGAGAAGGGAAAGGCATCAGCTTTCAGGAGCAGGCAAAGTGTTCCAAGCAAGCTGCCAGCTCCCACCCCGCAGCCCCCATCCGCATGGGATGCCTAGGCAGGGGCCGGGACTGCCGCAGCACAGCTTTCACAACCCTCAGGACAGGCTGCAACCTGATTGCTTTCCCAGACAGGGTCCACTCAGAGAGCAAGAGTGGAAAATATGACAGGAAGGATTCTCATGTGTGGCCCATTTCCATATCTTGGCTTGTAACTATGTTCAGTTTGTGCTTTATGGACACTTGCTTTTAACATGGAAAGGAAGGAGAAGAGGGGATTGGTTTTGGCTTGGGGGCTGTTACGGGTTTTTGGAGATTGTAGTAAGTCAGTCAGTTAAAAACAAACCTCAATAAAAATGCTTCTCTGCTCACCACATTTTATACTGTTCATAACATCTTTATGGGGGAGGGGGTTAAGTTACTGCAGGTTTAAGAGATTACTTTCCATTCTTTATGTTTCGTACTTGTGTATTTCAGTGCTTCACCACCACGACAGCTCCTTGGGGCCTTTCAGAAAAGCCAGAACTGTGACTTTTGGATCTAAGAAGTCAATTAGCTGTGGCCATTACCACTGCCCTTACCTCCTCCCATACCAGCTCCACTGCTCCCAACTCCCGCAGAGAAGCAGCCAGGGTGTACTGGTCCTTAAGGGTCTGGGGAGCATGCCAAGGCCAACCTGCTAGCCCGCAGCTGCTCACTGTGCTCAAGGTGGCCACCCTGGCCTCTCCCACCTCGGCTTAATTTCAGTCTCCCACCAGCAAGGGCGTGTCCTGGCAATACGGATAATTTGGGATGGGAGGGCATGTTCCACAGTTTGCTTGCTCAGACAGCCAGTTCCTCCACTGCTGTGATCCATGCTAGGCAGCGTATTGCCATGTGCAGGCTTGCTCTTGGGGAGCACAGTGGGGCTGGATGCACCCCGAGGCGCTCTCACATGCTGTCCAGCATGGTGGAGCATTACTCAGATTTTACTTGGAGCATCACCTCCTGCAGCAGGAGAGCACAAGATCAATATCTGCATTGCAAAGTTTCCAAATCTTCTTTAAATAATTTATTCTAATTACCTGTCCAAAAATATAAAGGAGGCCAATGGTGCCCCCTACTTGACCTCCAAGGACAGTAGAAATCATGGAGTAGACCCCTCCACTTCCAACGCTGCACTTCTCACACACCCCAATTCCAGATAAGACCGTCACCAGGGCAACCAGGATGACAAAGGACACCAGAAACATTCCCATTACAATGCCAGTGTTTCCCTGGAATGGGGGGGGGGAGGAAAAAAAATCAAATTAAGATCAACTTACACCAACTCTGTTGGGACAGAAAAAGGACCTGCCTGTTTCTAGCCACCAGTTATCTTTGACTCTGGAGCCATTACAGATTAAAAGAAAAACACACACACACTCCCACTTATCTAAAGAATGTAACTGATTGCCAAATTCACAGTTCCTATTGGCTCTCTTTTGAAGAAGACCTGTCTTGTCCTGGGGCTGCCTGACCTTTGCATAAGCAGGTTCTGCTTTGTGACCAGGCTCCTGCATGAGTCACTGGTTTTGTGCTCTGGTCTAAAAAGAGCAGGTCAAACAATTCAGCCACCATGGGCAGGGGATCACCACCTATTTTCATGCTTTAGAATGACATGCTTGAAAAAATCAGAACACTTTCATGACAAAAAGCAGTTTCAAAATTGAACCCCTGTGGTTTGTGAAGCTGATTTATTAACAGCACCAAGCTCGTATTTTAATTTTTCAGAACACTTACCTCCAAATGCTCTGATCCTCCCAAACAATGAGATACCAAAGAACAAAACCCCAGAGGCAATACAGCGTGGAAGATATATAACCCCCCCGCAAACCAGCACACGCTGGCCCTTATCTACAGGACATGCACCAAGTGGCAGGTGGCTCTTCCTCACCCTGTATTCGGGGCAGTTTCCTGCAGAGGATCCAGCCCCACTGAATAAAACCCCAATGCTTCCTGCTTGGGTAAAGGGAGGGCCCCGCGAGGAGCTGCTGCACCAGCCATGGGCTCACCATGGGTGAACAACAAAAGCCTCTGAACAAACCCAGCCACAAGTCCTTGTTGGCAGCTTTAAGCACCAGCATAGCCCTTATTTTGGGGGTTCAGTTTGCCATTTAGGTCAGATTTTCAGGAAGAGAAGGCATTCAGTGCCTCCGAAAGCACTTAAGTGCCTCTTTGGAGGTTGGGACCTTCCAACCCTCTTGCACAGGGCTGTAATTTATTTTCCAGAGTCAGATGTTTTCCGTCCCTTGCGCTGCAGCCCACCTTCCCCTGCTGACAAACCCGCTCAGCCCAGCACACAGTGATTCCAACTGTACGATCAGAAATCTTCTCCGGTGCCCAGTGCTTCATTAATGCCTGGCCCCCTCCCCTGCCTTTACTCATATTACAGGCCATGTCCTCATCCTCCTCTCCAACCTTGCTCCAGCAGTGCTAGTTTCTGAGGTCATGCTAGCCTTGACAGGGTTTGTTTATCACCAGCACTAAAAGGCTGCTTCCCAGCTTTGGGAAGGGTTGAAACCCCAGCGTTTTTTCTCTTTTCTCTTTTTTGTGAAACAATAGAAAACACATCCAGGATGTTGCTATCATCAGAAGATCCTATTTTGGTTCAGCATCCCGCTGCCTTTTACAGGGGTGTTATCTGGTCAGTAGGGAACAGAGCCAAGGTTTGTTATAAACGCAGCTGCTGGCTGGGTCAGCACCACAGCCTGCTACAACCCAATACTACCCTTTAAAAGAACAATTGTTCTTTTTCTTCAACAGCTTATCCTCGGGTTAAAAGGGTTAATAAATCTGGCATGTGTCAGAAAAGGAAATGAAAAAGCAAAGCACACATACACAAACACACACATACCTTTGGGCTCTTCCCAAATCTGCTGGTGGCACCAGGCTACAGCAGCAGCCAGGTAATGGGCAATTTCTTGGTTTCCACAGAAGAAAGGGTTAACACAAAGACCAGGGAGGAAAGCTGGACTCACAGCAACAATAGCAAACAGAAAGTGGGAAGAAAGAGCCCCCATTAAACACTGATGCTTATTTATGCATGTGTGCTGGAAAGGGGTTAGTGCAGAGTCACAATAGTTGTTGAACATTTCGGCCAGATTAGGGTGCTGTGGAATTGCAAAGCTTCACCAGCCGTAGTCTGGAAATTTATAGCAAAAGCCTGACTCTGCGAATGGCTTCACTTACATCTGTCCTCTGCCAGGGGAGCCCTCTGCCAACCTCAATTTCTCCTCCCTTTTATGCTGTCATGCAGCTGTTCCAGTTTTTATTTACTGGCTTTATTCGTATTTGTGTTTGCTCCAGCAGTAACTTACTTTCAAAGGAGACATGGAGGAAGTAAGATCAGGAGAAAAAGGGAGCTAGGAAAATCACCCCAACTTCACCACCACCATGACTGCAGCTCCCCTCAAAGCCTCCAGCAAAGCTATTTTCAATACAGAGTGCAAGTGTCTTCCTGCTCCTTTTGGAAGATGTCCACCATGTCTGTGACACTAACTCGTGCTTGTGACATTAACTCTGCCTGGATCTCAAATCCCGCATGTCCCTAGGGAGCTTTCAACATTTTGCATCAGGAATTGGAGCAGAGACGCTCTTCCAGGCTCTGACCCTCAGTGAGATGATATTCTGGATGCATAAATGGAAATCGCTTCGATGGGGACGTCAGTTTTACCCGACTGAGGAGTCTCCACTCAAGACATCAGGGATTCCAACACTGACAGGTTTGGAAGAGACTTGCTTCAGAGGTGCTGGGAAGAGACTGAGCAGCTGTAACTACAGCAGTATACTTCACCTGAAAAGCGCTTATTTTGTCTCAGCAATACAACATAAGGACGTCCCTGTTCATTGTCAAGGTTGGTAGTTGTGTTTTTCTTCTTTCCTAAAGCTAAAATAGGAAACCACTTACAAAGACCACTTCAGCTTTACATTTTAGTGGAACTTTCTCAAACACTACAAAACACCAGAGGATGTAAGCAATGCCTACAGTGAACAGCACAGAATCCAAAACACTTGGGTGGTGATGGAGATACAAGGTTAGGAGCTGGGGAGGAAAATACTTGTTCACACATTCAGCCAAGAAAGCACTCACCACAAGCCATCCTGTCCTCAGGAAAAGAACCACCCCAAAAATGTTGATCATGCATGAGGTGAAGACTCCATCCCATGTTCCAAAAAGCACTGGCTCCCACATAAACAGCTGTATCTTCCACCAGGGCTTGGTCTGTGTTTCAGATACCTAGAGAAAAGCAAAGCCTTTGTTTTTACCTCTCGTGTTCTATAGGCAGGCTGCAGAAGAGGTGCGACAGCTGGACACCAGCAGTGGGATGGCCACCAACAGCTGCTAAGGCACTACTTTGCTGCAAGCTGTCTCTAAGATGAAGGGGCAGCAGAGCTGCTAGGGAACCTGGAAGAGAGGGTTCCCTGTAATACCCTATTTATACTCTTGTAGGATAAGCAGCAACAGAATCATAGAATCATAGAATAGTAAGGGTTGGAAAGGACCTCAAGATCATCGAGTTCCAACCCCCCTGCCATGGGCAGGGACACCTCCCACTAAACCATGCCATCCAAGGCTATGTCCAACCCCGCCTTGAACGCCGCCAGGGATGAAGCATTCACAACCTCCCTGGGCAACCCATTCCAGGGCCCCACCACCCTCACAGTAAAGAATTTCTTCCTCAGATCCAATCTAAACCTCCCCTGTTTAAGTTTAAACCCATTACCCCTTGTCCTCTCACCACAGTCCCTAATGAAGAGTCCCTCCCCAGCATCCCTATAGGCCCCCTTCAGGTATTGGAAGGCTGCTATGAGGTCTCCATGCAGCCTTCTCTTCTCCAGGCTGAACAGCCCCAATTTTCTCAGCCTATCTTCATACGAGAGGTGCTCCAGTCCCCTGATCATCCTCGTGGCCCTCCTCTGCACTTGTTCTAACAGTTCCATGTCCTTTTTATGCTGAGGACACCAGAACTGCACACAATACTCCAAGTGAGGTCTCACGAGAGCAGAGTAAAGGGGCAGGAGCACCTCCCTCGACCTGCTGGTCACACTCCTTTTGATGCAGCCCAGGATACGGTTGGCTTTCTGGGCTGCAAGCGCACACTGAAGCCGGCTCATGTTCATTTTTTCATCAACCCACACCCCCAAGTCCTTCTCTGTAGGGCTGCTCTCAATCTCTCCCCACCCAATCTGTAGCTGTGCCTGGCATTGCTCCGACCCAGGTGGAGGACTTTGCACTTAGCATGGTTAAACTTCATCAGGTTGGCATCAGCCCACCTCACAAGCGTGTCAAGGTCCCTCTGGATGGCATTCCTTCCCTCCAATGTATCAACCGAACCACACAGCTTGGTGTCATCGGCAAACTTGCTGAGGGCGCACTCAATCCCACTGTCCATGTCACCCACAAAGATGTTGAACAAGACCGGTCCCAACACGGATCCCTGGGGGACACCACTCGTTACTGGTCTCCAGCTGGACACTGAGCCACTGAGCACTACTCTTTGCGTGCGGCCATCCAGCCAGTTCTTTATCCACCGAGTGGTCCACCTATCAAATTGATGTCTCTCCAACTTAGAGGCAAGGATGTCATGGGAGACAGTGTCAAAGGCTTTACACAAGTCCAGGTAGATGACATCAACCGCTCTGCCCCTGTCCATCAGTTCCGTAGCCCCTTCATAGAAGGTCACCAGATTGGTCAGGCAGGATTTCCCCTTAGTGAAGCCATGCTGGGTGTCACCAAGCACCTTGTTGGTTTTCCTACTCAGCCTCTGCAAATTTAACCCCATTAATGATATTATATGAACCAAAAAGACTATTCAAGAGGTCCCTTACAGAGCCTACAGCTATACATGGTGCTTCTCCTGCCAAGCTTCTCCTGTCCCTGCCAAGCATCCCACCAAGACAAATGGGGTCCTCAATTCACTGGAGAAGTCTCTTAGATGAGATGACAAATGAGGCTGAACCAACTGGGACTGACAGAGTAGGTTAAGGTGGTCTTCCCATCACATGGAGTCATCTCTGATCAGGACACAACATTTCTGGAGGAGACATGGTACACTAGGGGCACACAGTGAATTTCAGAGCTGCTGGAACCAAGACCTCAAACTCCAGCGAAACTACAATTCTCCTATTGGCAGCCGCTACCTCCTGCCTTCTGGAAACCAAGTCTCCTCTTTCCCTTTCTAAATAATGTACCTCTGGTTTACGCAGTAAACAGAAGGGCAGTTTTCTTACTTTTGGTAAACACCAGCCGCAGAGGTGACCAAGAGGTGCAGAGACCATGGAGATGGAAACATGGGCTGTGAAAGGAAATGGCTCTCTGACATACCTGCTGTGCTTCCTCATGGAACAACTCTTGGACATATCCCTCACTTCTGGCATCATTCTGGCTGAACATCATATCCTTTGCTTTGCCTCTGCCTGCCCAACTCACAGCTCTGAGACTAGGAGAAGCTGGTCCAAGAAGAAGGTCAGCTATTCTCAGGCAAATTCCTGTGGTGCTGGATCCTCCACTGTAGAAGATTCATGGTTTTATTGCACTTTACTGTGAAAGCAGGAAAGACAGAAAACACGACTGTTGCTTTCTTAGTCTGCAGAAGCACAAGGCAATTACCCAGACAGAGCCAAGAGCAGCTAGTAGCAAATGCTGAACTGCAGAGTGACACCCTAGCAAGCAGAAAGCAATAGTCCCCCAGCACCCTTCCAAAGACTGCCTGCAGTACAGGCTCCATCATCAGCTCTACATTTAACAGCCCTTGATGGCCTCTCCTGAATCCATCCACACCCCTGGTGTCCCCAGCATCCTGCAGCACCAGCTCCACAGCTCCATGGTGTGCCATCTGGGAAATGCATTTCCTTTTCACTGGTTTTAAATCTGGTGCCTGGTAATTTCACTGCATGCCCCTGAGCTCTGGTGACACAGGGCACATGGACTATTTACTTCCCAGCACAAATAATCACTCTGCAGCCTTGATCACATCCCCTTCAGCTGTACCTTTACAGGCTAAAGTCCTGCCAATGTAACCTCTCCCAACGAGCAATTTACTTACCCCACTCTGCCCCACTCAGCATGATGCAGAAATGGAACTGGAGCAGCTGAAGACATCCATGACCACAGACCCACACTCTGCATTCCTGATGCTCTCAGCTACATCCCCTGCACCAGTGTACAGGAGGAGCCTTTCCTCACAGTCATACCCACCCTTGGAGGTACAGTTCTCCTGTCTGCAGTGGCCAGACTTCAGATTTGTACCTGCCAAAGGCAGACTCCAGCAACTGGTCAGGCTTAATTCAACACCATGTAAGCACTGAGAAACCAGCATTAGGCTAGATTTCAAAGATAAATCAGCACACAGAAAGGGAAAGCTTGTACAACCATTTATTTGCCCAAAACTGATGTTTTCTCTCCCTATTGGGGTGGGTTTTATATGAAGCTCTCCCACTAATTGTAGAGAACTGCTTTTATACACCCCCTCCAGCCAGCTGCAAGTCTTAACTTCCCCCAGATGGTCTTGTGATGGCCACCAACCAGTTACCCACACTCTCTCACACTAATTGCCAACAGATCCTTTCTGGCCATTCCTGGGCTACACCACGGCTAGGTAAGACAAAGATGCTGCAGCCAGCTGGGAACAAGACGCAGTCCATGGATGTGGCAAGGGCAGACTGTCTGAATCATTGGCTCTCCTGGGGCCGGTAGTTTCCTGGCAGGGGAGCCCACATGCTTACCAGAACCAACCATGCTCACACAAGGTTTGTACCAATGGCTGGACACCTTATCTGAGACCAGACATCCAATTTACCATGGGCACAATGTAGGAGTCTCTGATTCCTCAAGCCTGCAAGTTGTGGAGACAAGATGACCAACAGAAATGTGCTTTTTCTACTGCTCAGTGACAGAGACATACAGAAACCACTTTGGGTCCTGAGGACTTCTGCATCAGGGTCTGAATCGCAGCTCCCAGATCAGCACCTTCATCATCCCACTTCTATAAATCTACTTTGAAACACTCAATAATAAACAACCAGTGCTGCCACTGTGGTGTTTCAGCTACAGAAGGTCTCCTGCAGCTGGGGTACAACGGACAGCACAGGAAGTTTTTCTTCACGCTGTCCACATGGCTGGGTAGGTAGCACCAAAGACCTTAGAGTTCATTGATTCCCCACTGCTCCCTCCCCCTTCTCTGAAGCGTATAACCCTTCACAATATCACAAATGGCTGCTGTTACAGTGACACTGCGGCTTCAAGCAGGGCAGAAGCAGCAGGAGTGGATAAACTCTAAAGAAACGAAGCTCATGTTTTTATGCAAATAGCCATAGTAATAAAACAAGGGAGAAAATTCACATGAAGCAAGATTATAGCTGAACAGCTATATTTTCCTACTACTTCCTAACGCAGCCCTTCTTTGCAAGAGATGCCACTCAGTAAAGGATCCACTGCAACCATCCAAACTCTTCTCATGCACACCAGTTCCATCTGGATGTAGAAAGCACACGGAGGCTGGAGCCCTTGTGGCCCTGGCTCTACTAAACCACACCACCACGTAAGCCCAGGAGATGGCCTCGACCCTTTGCAGCAGCTGAAGCCGCTCATTCAATGTGTCTGGTGTGCAACCACAGGTAGGTTGAAACTTGCAAGACACAGAAAGAAGGGCTCCAAGCACGGATTTCAGACCTGGCACTCCTCTTGCAGGAAACGTCACCCTCCTACACATTTAAACCCCCTCATCTCAAAACTTCCTTCCTTTTTCTCAGGGTTAAACCCTTTCTCTTGCCCTTTTCACTCAGCCCTGCTCCCGCTCACCTTGGTGTAAGAGCTTTCCCCTCCACAAATGCAGGAAATTGCCTCTCTGCTATTGCTCCTCTGTGGTGTTTCCAACCAACTAAAATCTTACTACCCAGTTCTGCCACTGTTTACATCCTTCCTCTATGTATAGATCCATTCAGCCCTACAAGGCAACCGCAGCAAACACAGGAGAGGGTATGAAGCACAGAAGATGGAGCTGAGCAAACATGATAGGACAGCTGCTGTCCACACAGCCACATCCCGATCCATGCGACATGTGCGGATTTTTCCTATTTCAGGTCTGAAAGTAGCAAGTCCTTGGGGCAGGAGCCTTCCTCTTGTCCCATGCCACATGCTACCAGCACAGTGTGGTTTCAAAGCTGCTGCACAGCACAGAGATGCTTTCAGGCAGTATTACCTATCCAGGTTACCAACCCAGCGGAAGGTTTTTCTGCTCTACACACTGTTCTGCCAAGGAAAACCAAACAGGCACAATTTTCCTCTAATATAAGTGAGCCTCTAACTCGGAAGTTAATTGACATCACTTTTCCTAAAGTTCCTGCCAAAGACACTAAGCAGTCTATAAATTAAAGAATGGCTGTTTTAATCTTTCTAGACCATTTAGCGCTCGAGGGAGCAGAAGAGCATTAGCAAACCTCCTCACAGAAACATTACAAAGGCTCACCTCCTTTTCCTGCAACACTTCTACATTTAATTACAAAACCAGATTCCTATGGATGAAATATCTGTGCCCTCCGCATCCTTCCAAAGCAGTAACATTCTATTAATTGTCACGTTAAAGCAATTCCAGAGCTAAGTGTCACTGCTCTGAGCTGCTCACCGCCTGCCTGTTTTTAAAGGGGAAAGGTTAATGCCTTCCCGAGCACAACTGTGCGTGGTCCCACGACCTCTGAAGCTTCCATCCCTGCAAGAGGAGGTAAATCCAAGCCTCCCTCCCTCAGGGGACACAGCAGCCAACAGCACTTTAGTTCTAATAAATCCCCTCAACTCCTCTCCAGGTCAAGTTCTTAAAAACACCTAATTTAGGGGACTCTGAGGAAGGCAGGAATTAAAGGGGAACAAGGCAGTCGTCAGCGCAGCAAAGGTAACGCCACGCATAGGAGTACTTGGTTACCCCCAGCTATTCCCGGTTACTCATTTACTGCAACAGCCAGGACAATTACCTAACTCTTCTGGGTTTTACGTACCCCTGCGGCGTAACTAACGCTGTAGAACACGAGAGGTGGGAAACACGCCCGGGCTCACCCCGGCAGCTTTAATTTCCCGGTGCGCCTGGAGAGCTTCAATTTTGCAGATACGGCAGGGCCAGCACCGCTCCCCAGCACAGCTCAGCCCATCGCCGCACGGGGGCTGTGGCCACCCCTGCCAGGGAAGTGCCGCCAGCACCTGCTTGTGCCTGCTTCCTTCCCTTGCTGCTGCTTCCTTATCTTTTGGACTCCCCCATCCCCCTTTCCTTTTTACCTTTTGGGGCTTTTTGCACGTTTTGCCTTTTTTAATTGACTTTTAATTTTGCCATTTTTTTTTCCGTTTCTTCCTTTTTCTCTCTGCCTTTTTTTTTTTAACTTTTTTTGCCCCCCCCCCCCTTTTTTTTTCCTTTTCTCCCTGTGGTTGTTTCCTCCTTTTTCTGGTTTTTTACTTTCTTTTTCTTTTTGTGCCTTTTTTCTTGCCCTTTTTATTTGCCTTCTTTTTGTCTTTCTTGGGGTTTCCCTTTTCTTCGCCTTTTTTTCTCCTTTTTTTTTCTCTCGTTATTTTTTGCCCTTTTTTCCCTTTTTATATCCCTTTCTTTCTTCTTTTGCCTCCCCCTTCCACCCCTCCTCCCCGTTTTTATCGTTTAGCTCGTCCTTTCCCCCGTTTCGCCCCCCCCCCCCCCCCCGCCGCCGATCGAGCTACTTCAACGCCGCAGCGGCAGTAGCCGTGGGCACAGCCACGCAGAGCCGCGCCGAGACGCGCGAGGTGCCACCTCCACCTGAGCTGCTCCCGCCGCTGCTGCCCGCCCCACCGCCCCGGCTCGGCTCGGCTCAGCCCCGCGGTGGGGTCGCGGGTGCCGCCGCCCGTGCCCCACTCACCTGGCGGCGCCCGGGCCCTCCCCCTCCGCCACCGCCTCCGCCCGCTGCCACGTTTGCTTGGGCAGCGCTGCCCCGCCGCGCTCCGCCCCGGGGAGCCGCTGCTCCACCCGCTCGGGTCCGGCGGACACGCGGGTGCCAAAGCGAGCGGTGCTGCATGTGGGAAACCGAACCGTGCCGGGTTAGGAGCGGGCTGCGTCCGCCACATCAACCCTCCGAGAGCAGGGCTACACACACACATACATAACTTGTGCAAGTCGCGGCTGCCGGGTTTCAGCGGCAGGCAGGCTGCCAATCACGGCGAAAAGGCTCTCCGGTTCCGCACAGGAGCGGCTGCAACCTGATTTCAATACGAACTCAGTTCAGCGTAACTTCCCTGTTCAGGGCTGCCAAGAAATCCCGTGAGCAGGTGTAGGCAAAGCTCCAACTGAGCTGAAGGCACGAATCTTGGATACCCTCAGTGTGAACAGGATCAAATCTAAAGCTAGACAACCATCCTTAGGGCTGAATAGCATTCACTGACTTCATGTATTTCCAAAATGAAGTGAGCCAAAATGCTTTTGGGCTGTTTTAATTCCCAATAAAGTACCAGTACAAGACATCCATGTAACATAGTGAACCTGCTTTCCAGTGTCCTGCCAAGTGTAAACAAGCCTTTACTCATGGACATAAACAATGAGGATGAGTGAGAGGCCAAAAAGAAAAGAGTTCAGAGAGGCCAGGGGGCCAGAAAAAAGCAAGGGTTCAGCGAAGACAGACAACTACTCAAAGGGGATGATGTCTGAGGAAATCAGCAGATACCTCCCCACAAGATATCCCATTCCTGTAATATTTCAGAAGTTCTCCTCAGCTCCCTTCTCTTTACGCACTTTACAGCTACCAGGGAGCAGGTCTAACCAGATTCCCTCATCTTGAGGGCATGTGTAAAATCTGTAAGTATTGATGTAACCATGTTCGATTTGCTGCAGAACTGGTGAAGAGTCACTAATTCTTGAAAGACAGAGTCCTGCAGGCACCTCTGCCCCCACAGACACATCTAAGCAAGAGCAGTTTCCTGGGGCAGTTGTCACAGCCCCCCCAAATGTTGCTGAATGAGACCCTGCCTCCCGACAGGAAAGAAGAACAGTGGAAACCCTGCAACAGGTGTTTCCACAGGAACCACACTGACACATTAAGACCACTGAGCACTGCTGTTGAAAAAGCACTTTGAGGAGTCCTCAGCGTAGGTCCCTATCTGCTCTAAGTCATGGCAATTTTCAACGTCTTCCTTCTTGGCCATAGAATCCAGTCAGCAGCATCTCTCCAGTGGGGCTGCATGCATTTCTGAGGAGCACACTGCTTTTCCATACTCTGCACACGAGCAAAACCATAGACTAACATACACCATCACATCTCCAAGAGCAATCAAGCAGCAAAGTGATTTGCTTGCTTTAAAGCACAGGCTTTGAAAATGAAGAGGTAATCCAAATGCAAGAGAAGCAGCTCTCACGTAACAAATCTGGGATGATGTGGAATGTTGTATGTTCCCTCAGCACACGCTGGCTGTGTGACTCACAGCATGTCTTCACGCAAGCCTTCCTCTGCACCACTTGGAGGTCTGCATCACCTTCCAGGAAAACCACTGCAAACCATTTGAGTCCTAATTAAAAACACTCTCCTCATGCTGGGCACCTTAGCTCTACTCGGGAAAAAAGCAGGGGGAGGACACAACTGGAAACTAAAATTGTTTTACCAAAGTCCAGTCCATTGGTGGTTTCAGGGCTAGCAATGAACACTGTAAGTTCCATCGACCAGCAGGAATCCTTTCCCTCTGGTTATATAGGTCCTGGAACTAATAGATGGAGCATCCAAAACCTGGCATCAGACATCCTGGACTGTGATTTGAGAAGATATTTGATAGTCTATGGCATTCAGTGGAAACTGCTCCAGGGGGCAGAGTTAAGAGAGTGAAGGAGGTGAAAAAAATGTTACAACGGATAAAACAAGTAAGGGACAAATACAGAGGTGTCAAATATACAAATGCGGAGCCCAGAAACAGAAAATATCAGCTCAGAGGTCAGTCAGCAAGAGAAGTGAATCTGAAACATCCACAGGTCTGAACCATCCCATGAAATGTGGAGAGGATTGATTCTTAGGAGAATGGATGTTAATTATCACATCCCTCATCACGATTGTCTTCAGTTCCTAGAGATAGAATCATAGAATGGTTTGGATGGGAAGGGACTTTAAAGATCATCTAGTTCCAATCCCCTGCCATAGGCAGGGACGCTTTCCACTAGACCAAGTTGCTCAAAGCCCCATCCACTTCCAGGAATGGGGCATCCAAAACTTCCCTGGGCAACCTGTGACTGTCTCACCAAATTTGTAAAATGTCCCTTCCAGGTTTCTTGTCTCTAAGGTCTCCTCAGAGCTTTCTGTTCTCCAGGCAGAACGAGCCAAACTCCCTCAGCCTGTCTCCATAGGAGAGGTGCTCCAGACCTCTGAGCATCTTTGTGGCCCTCCTCTGGACTCACTCTGGTGTTGGGTGCCCTAGAGCTGAACACAGCACTCCAGGTGCGCTCTCACAGACACAGCAATGTGCAAACTGATTTCCATGTCCACAGAGCACGAACTGTGAACAAACTATACCATTTAGCTAATCACATCACTTAATGATCAACAGATGAACCCCAGATCAACAGTAAAATAGGCATAAGGAGTATATTCCTAGACTAAATGAAAAGCCAGCCTTTTTCTATTCAAGTTTGCTCATAGTTGTAAACTGTAAAATGCTTTGCTTTTAAAATGCATTTTTACCCAATTTTGTTCAGTGCATGGGAACACTAGTTACTGATACAGTACCTGAGCATCACCACAAACAAGAGTCTTGCTTCAATGCCTTAAAATGAACTTACAGGCAACAAGAAAGCCCTGTGGGAGCCACTGCTGCCAAAGCACATTCCTATACCTGATGTGGGTAAACCTTATACTGTAAGGTCTGACATGGCACCTTATACTATACTGTGGTGCATTTCCAAGTAGGTGCAACACCCACCACTCTAGCTACACGTTCAACTAGGGACCGGTCTTCCCATTCACTTGGATTTAGTGCTTTTCTTTAAGCTAACAAATGCTCTCTTAAAGAAAATCCTCCTTTCTGCTTTCCATTTTGGAGGAAAAGATGGCTGTGGCACACTGGTATCCTTGCACTTGCCTATCAGTCCTTCCAAGCTGCAACTTTCTTCAGCTGTTCAGAGCTGTCTGTAATTAGCTTTATAACAAAGATGATTTCAGGAACTGGCAAGACAAACTGAAGTAAACACAGAGAGAAAATAAACAAGACATCTTTTTAGCTTCTGATTACACCCTCTGCTTTGTTCTTACATATCACTGCATGGTCAAGATTACCTTGCAACTACCCTGTATGTACTCCCAACTACTCGTACTCATTGCTTTATCGTCTCTTGTGACTCGGTTTATCTTGTGACAAGACAGGCTGATTAAGGAAGGGCTGCTCCTCAAGAGCGTTCAGAGTATAAAAATTATACATTCTGAACAGGCATTATTCATATTAAAACACAGATATTTTTTTTTTCATACATTACACTGATAAAATAATGGTATCCCCTTGGTTTTACTTAGGCCAGGCTAGTGCTTTTGATTTAACAGAGTTATATGAGCTCTGCTACTTCTGCCTCTCTGAAATGGCAGTAATGATCACATCTGACCATGAGACTATTGTATGCAAATGAAAGTGAAAACTAACACCTTCAGTGACAAAGCTTACATTTCCATAGCTAAACCAGCTTACCTCTCTCAGGCTGCATTACCCCTCTAAATTAAGGCAGCTATGTACAAGCTACTGCCAATGCACTGACCTACATCAGCATAAAGTTTGTTTTGGGACTAGGCCCCCACATTCCTAGCTGAGAGGCTTGATAGGTGTAGCCACTGGCCAAACAAAAGCCAAGCCACTTGGCCACCAGCAGGCAGCAGCATACAGTGATCACCCAGTAGCATGGTTCTCCTGTGTAAGACAGGTAGAGCTGCCCAGGGAGATGGACTCCAAGTTGAAAAACCACGAGTTACTTGTACACCCAGCAAACGTCCAGAAGCAAGTGCAAATAAGGAGGAACTGGATCCCATGCTTCTTGCATGATGTGCACAGCTGCTGACTCTGCAAAAAGTGATACAGTTGACTGTACTGCAGGATACGCACACACATACACATGCTTGACCGTGGAACCTCACCAAATCCAGTGACTTGTACGTACATGCTTTCGACTTCCTCTGAAATTCAAAAGCTAGAGCAGATGCTGGAGCAGCAGTGTTACAAACCTGGAGACCAGCCCTGACGTGAAAGAGGAAGAATGCTGCAGTGGAGAAAACTTACGTGAATGACCAGGGCAGGGCTGCTGGCTTCTGACAGGACACGTGGACTCCATTTTAACCCCCTGTTTCATTGGTAAGGCTCTCGTCTTTAAACTCCGTATCTTGAAAACTAAAGCAGACAAAAAAGCAAACAATATTCAATAGGAAACTCTCTTCCATTGATTTGGCAAGTACTATGCAGAAGATACACAACAAATTGGACACTCTTCCAGACTACCTCCCTAAATCAACCCACCTCCAAATCTCTCTCTACTTCCATTCACCGCTGCCTGTCCTGGAACTACAAAAGAGTTTCTCCTGTGCAGTGTAAGAAAAATACTAATTTCAGAGAGAAAGAGAGAGAAAGAGAAAGATTTTTCGGCCCTCTAAATAATGAGTCATTTTTACAGAAACTGTTTCCTTCTCCTAGCACAGGAATAGAGCTAAGCTCATGGACTGTTTTTCTCACTCCACACAAAATGTAGGTTCTGACTATCCTTTTTAACACCAAAATATTGAATTATTTTCAGTATCACTTTACTATTTGACAATCTTAATCATGAAAGTCAATAAGCAGAAACTGTCGGATTTGATTTCCTATTTCTACTGCATAATTAAAACAAATAAAAATCAGTATAACTAACATAAATGGATGTAACAAAGGTAAAGACGGGCAGCGTGGCCAAGTACACAGACATGACTTACTTAGGCATATTGCAAAATGCCCCCACAATTTAAAACTATTAAACATGAAACCATTAAAAGTAGTTACCAGCTGCATGTTAACATACCATCCCATATTCCTGCCACTCAATATTAAAAAACAATCCCAAAACATGCACACTGGAGTAATAGTGAAACAAAGTCATACCAAGTCATGTTACTGTGTTCACACTTCAGAAGTATGTGAAAGCTTTATGAAACAGCAACACCTGCGGCCTCACACAGCTGAGAGGGACTGGGTAAAGACAGCATTCCTAAGGCAAATTTTGGACCATCTATGCTGATTTAATCAGTTGTGGCCACCCCAGCTCGTGCTGCTGCCCCTAGGCAAGGCACTAGAGCAAATCCCTTGAATGCCCTTTCTCTGCTACCATGCAACTCCAATCAACTGGGTTAAACAGCCTCAGGAGGGGTTAGGCTTAGGCCAGATGTAAAGGTCCTCTCATATAGCCACCAAAAACCTCCTCTCATGCATCCACTGCTGCCCAGAGGACAAGCTGGCAAAGAATGCATAGGTAGTGACTCTGTGGGCTCCAGGATTGAGGCTGTACCCACCAGAGGGGCAGCCACTGACATCTAGACCCACACCACACTTTCTACAGTGTTCATGTAATCATGGCTCAAGTCTTAACACAGACATCACTAGATTTTTTTCTCTTTATAAGCTATTGTGCAACTTTCAACATTTTCATAGAATCACAGAATGGTTTGGGTTGGAAGGGACCTTAAAGCTCATCCAGCTCCAATCCCCCTGCAATGAGCAGGGACACCTTCCTCTAGACCAGGTTGCTCAAAGCCCCATCCAACCTGGCCTTGAACACTGCCAGGGATGCGGCAGCCACAGCTTCTCTGGGCAACCTTTTCCAGTGTCTCACCACCCTCACAGTGAACAATTCCTTCCTTATATCTAATCTAAATCTACCCTATCTCAGTTTAAAGCCATTGTTCTTACACAAAGTAAAATCAACAGAGCCATGCATTTCCCAAAAGTCAGGTCTTTCTCAGTAGCGACACTACCCAAAGATTCAGGGAAATAAATGCCTTTAACACATGAATGAAGATGAGAAAACTAAATTATCAGTAATTAATGCACATTTCTGGTTTTGTAAGTGCATACATGCTGTGATCTTCATTATCTTTTAAATATTTGCTGCAATGATAGAAAAATCTAAGTAACAAATACTCTGTATACAACACACTACAAAATGATGTAGTACACACATGGCATATTGCTACTCAATAGTCTTGAAAGCTTGAATAATCAAATTCACCTTTCTCACAACTGAGATTAAAACAAAGTCCTGATTCTCATTTACATGAAGAATTGCTGCACAATAAATTCTCTCTAGTGCAAACAAGAATCACAAGAAGAAAGCTGGTCTAATACTAGGTTTTTCTATCAAAGTGATTCCAGCGCAATCTTCTAAAATGACCCAGATTAAAGTCTTTCATTAGGAAAGGAGGCCAGGAGATCCAAAAGGGCAAGAAAATCCAGTAAGTTTCGTATGTCTCAAATCAAGTATTTAAATATTTCATTTAATCAGTTCCTGCACAATGATATGTATCTTTACATGCCTTCATCTTTCTCATTGAGAAAGCAGATTTGAAATGATCTAACATGAAAAATACTGCTAAGTCTATTCATAAAACAGTATTCTATATTTTTATTTTTCAAACAGCACGTGACCACATTTAAAATGCATCATTTGCAAATATAAATTATCAAACTATTAGTTTAATTAAAAATAAAGCAAAAACATAACTTCCCTTAGTATCACGATACAGAGAAAGGTATTATAAACTCAAAAAAAACCAAGTTAACCATAAGAAAACAATGTCAAAAGTGATGAAACTCATTAAGACACTTAATGAATAAATCAATCCTAAGAATACAATACCATTCACCATGATTATGTTAAAAAAAAAAAAAGAAGAAAGCAATCTTTCATTGCATTATACAGATAAAACAATCCAATCCTTCATGCCACATTTTGTAAACCATGATATAAATACACTCACAGTCAAATGAACAGGAAGAGTAACTCCCAAAATATTTTAAGTTGCTTTTAGGGCAGAAATAAAGGCAGAAATAGAATCATTTAAAATATATCAACTTTAACCAAAATTCATTTGGTCAAGCCTGCTATCCAAATAGTTTTGTTTCCTGCAAAACTATTTTTGTCTTTTTGAATTATGAAATTTAAATGTCTCTTTTACATATTAAATGCAAGTCACGTTGAGCTACATTAAATCCTTTTATACTTGGATCATTTTTGCCTTGAGACCCAAACATCTTTCATGTATCTACACACACACACACACACACACACACACTCTCTCTCTTGATATCAGGAAATTCCTCATTTCACAGGAATAAAGAAACACTCACATACTGATTTCTGTCAGGAACGTAAGAAATATATAAATTCATACTTTTCAGGTTCCTACAAAACCATCTCTCACCTATATACAAACTTTCACTGATGGAACTGAGGTTACGGTCTTTTGTCTGATAATAAAGGGATGGAAAATATGTAGGATAAAGAAATACTGTATAATCATTGAAATAAACCTATTATCCTAATTTTATCTATATGCAATTTTTTTTTATTAATTGAAATACAAAGAAGGCATATAGACTTCTGGAAAATAACACTATATAGGAAATGCACTGTAATAGTGTTTCACTATATATATCATGTTTTCATAATACAATTTCTTCTGTACACTAGATTTTGTATTAATTTCTCTGTCTTCAAAGTCATTAATTTCCAGATCCAATTCAGCACTACATAGTATGCCTTCAAAATAAAACGAGGTCACTTCCTTTACTGAATACCAAGTCCCTTGCCAGACAGCATTAAAAAAAAGACAAGACTACACAGACAAAGTCCAGTATAATTCATTTCTGACAATGAAAATTTCAACCCCTCATACTGTTGCAAAATTCCTCCTACTGAAATGCTTTACTACAATAATAATAATAAAAAGCATACATTACATATAAAAGATACCAGTGTACTAAAAGTGACAGAAGTGGACTAGCAAATCCTTCAAAGCACATATTATATAAATGACTAGCATTTAAAAACATTTTTTTTTCTATAAAATGTGGGTTATATACATTTATAAATTGGGGGTAGGGAGTTCCAAAGCAGTGATGACTGTTCAGATAGTTATGCTGCTCTGTACATTCTGTTATCTATTCAATTCAAACTATAAGTTTGACATATAGATTATTTATTGGAATATACCCATCTCACAGCTCGCAATTTGAAAAATACGCAACTCAAATGAAGAGGTGACTTGTAAGTTGACTGTTTATCTGCATATCAAATAAGAAGAGAACTACTCCTTTATACTGGAGGCCAAAGTCTCATCAGTTCAGTATCGGGACTTAAAAGACTCCAGATTTAAGCGGAGGAATTGTCAGGAATCGGCACAGAAGCAGAATAGTATCTCTTATCCTTTAGAGACACAGCTATTCAACTTTTGCAGTCTTCCTCAACGTGCAGAAGTGCAGCCAAGCCATTCATTTCTTACTCAAAGTGTGTACGGATGAAGCCACAGATCTAAAGACTGTCCCCTATGTGACTGAAATTGTGCTGTGTAAACAATGTTACATACTCCAGCAGGAGGACATTTGAATTTATTTATAAAAAAATGATTAAGAATATTCATTAATTCAAACAAGGCTATTAACTCCCAAAGGTATTTTTGGAACTTATCCTTATGCTACTTGTAAAGTTAGCACTGTTGTGTATTATTGCTTACAACCAGTACATCATCATACGCGTTCTAACAGAGCGGTACTGTGATGGTTCGTACGTATTTACAGGCTTTTTTGTTTTGTTTTTAAACAAGCTATAAAAACATTACATACTTTACAGACAATACAAATACTCAAGTCAAACAAATGGAATGCATAACAATAAAACGTCAAAAAGGAAGACTGACATAAGTCCTTGATTGTCAAGACACATTTATATTTATATATAAACTCTAGCTGTGCAGAATCAAAGATTCAATCATAGGTACATCCTTATTTGATAAATCATATTTACAGCATGATATTGCATAAAAAAATAAAATAATGTTGTTTACATAATATTACCTTTCCATCCATTGGATTAAGGAAAGCAAGAAACAACTCTTAGAAATGTTTTCTTGCCTCAGTTTGTTTCCTACCAGAAGATATAATTTTAAAAAGGAAACAAGGTTTTATACGCCAAGTAGAGCAAAAGCGGCTATAAATTTATTTCCCTGACACAAAGCAAATTAAAACTGGACAAAAATTTAAATTTTAACTTAAAGACATCTTTCCATTAGTAGTAATACTTTCTTAGTACTTGTCCTTTGCAAAGTGAGTTTTAGCTAAATGCACTACATGCCTAACATAAACATGCATTACTGTAAGTCAAATGAACTTTCAAAGTTACAAGGCTTCATTTTAGTAAAAAAGTTAACACTAGGAAACTGCAACGTTATTCTTTTGCTTCAGTACCGACCGTGTAATTTGAAAGTTCACATGTGGACTGGTACCGACTTGCATGAACATATTTCTGCCCGTTAAAATTTTCAAATGGATTCCCAGGAGTAATAGATTTTTCCCTCTGAGTTGTAATGGTATTAAAACAAGCAAACAGAGAATAAAAAAACCAAAGCTCTCAAAGCCAAGAAAATTTAGTTAGCAAATACACATACATAAAGTAGTCCAATGCTGCAAAATTCAGAGTGAATTCATCCAAATATTCTGGTTCATTTCAAATAGTTACTACATATGATACAAATACTATAAAAACATTCTGAACAAGCATGGTATATAATGTATCTGTCCAGGTGGAAATTTTTCATAGAACATGTATACTTTAGAGTAAACTCCAAAAGTTACAGTAGAACCCCAATAATTTGCAGCAATGGCTTAGAAACCCTTTACAAATGATAATTCTGAAAATAGTGAAGAAGCAGGCAATGAAAGCAAGGATGTCACATCATAAAATGTACTTTGTTCATTTATTTTGACAACTGTAATTTAGTTTTCAATACTTCTACCTCCCAGTATACTTGTATAAATTCTGTAGTATACTTGGGCGAAGTCATACAGTATTTCTAATATCAGACCTCACTACAGTACTTTTTAGACTATTGCAGAGAGGTGGGGAAGAGACCATTGGGGATGTATAAACCTACTGGATGCTCTGATTAGCGGTCAGTGAATTAGCAAGATTTTACTGTACTTCTCAATTAACAATAAAAAGCTCCCGTCATCCAAAAAATTGACAAGTATAATCTAAAAATAATACAAGTGTCATTTCACATGAATACTTTCTTGTCCTATTTTCTTCTTGAAACATCATTTTCCTAAAGACAACACTAGGAGACACAAGATCATAAACATAGTTCTTTTATCATCCAATTTAAATTGTTTAGGTTGATATTCGTAAACCAACATACAGTAACACACATGGTTAATCCTTCTCCCCAAACCTTGTAATTTATGATTAATTCATTCTCAAATCAAATGAAGAAAATGTAAATGCCTATTAGTATACCATTACGATTCCTTCATTGTCTGTTATATTAATGGTAAAACATATCAAAGGGTTCATGCTAAAAGGGACACTGTCAAGTAATTTAGGACCAAAATATGGTCTATTAATATGTGCGTGTATATATATATGTACTGCACATATAGCTTGGTAATAAATGTAATCAATTTCCTCCTTTTTAAAATCATCATTGCTCTATCACTAGGAGATATCCTCAAAACATTCCACCTTACACACACACAAACACACACACTCTCAGTGCTTGCATGACTTTCAAGAGCGTCTGTTGTTAGATCTGTGGAATATAAATGCTCACCTCAGCTTTATGTGGTCTGACTGAACAGTATCAGTCTATGAAAAGAACAGAAAAACAAAGTTGGCTTTTTCCCAGATACACATGGAAAACTAACAAAAATGAGCACAGACCAGATCAAAATGAAGAGTGTGACTCTAGCAGATTAAAAGCAGCAAAACATCAGCAGTGGAAAATGTTACTAAATAATGTAATTATTAACAAGCAAAAACTTCCTACATAGTTAAACCTCCCAGAACTACTTACACACTTATTTCATAATAAGAGGGCATATGCTCAGGAAATCATCGCTGTACAGTTGGTTATCTCCTGCAGTACAGAAAGCTTCAAGTATCAGCGGACGAACTACTCGCCCCACCGCTTTAATTGTACATGTGGAAGTATCCTATAAGACAGTCCCTGTGGGGTAGACAGGGACTTCAACACCTATCCTAAGGCACGGAGTAGAGCTGTAATGGCTCAGCAGCAGGCTAGAGAATAAGCTGCGACATAAGGAATAAGAGTTCCCCAGGAGAGTGCCACTTTGTTCTGAGCAAGAACAAGTTCCTTCACTATTGGGAGCCAAAAGCGCTTGTACCCTCATACACCCCAGAAGTAATTCCTAAGTGTGAAGATGGCATGGAGTGAGAACTACTCCTTCCTACTCCTCTGTCACTTTCTCACAGCATACTATCAATGTAGTAACTTTTGAAAATAAAGCTGAGTCAATCTCCTCAGGGAGAAGGAGGTTTTATTCCTCTGACCTTCCTACAGGGCCAGAAAAGTGCAGTAATCATCTAGCTGTTTTTATTTCTTTTTTTTTTTAGCTTTTGCTGCTTGCTGTATTTAACAAATACAACTATTAATGGCCATCTACTTGCAACAACAGGTCATTAGAACAATGATTCTAACACAGTATTATTCAGGCAGCACAAGCTAGGATGAACACTGAAAACAAAATATGCATTACAAGAGGTGGTTTCCAGGGATACTGGGGCCAGATGTATTGTGTCTGTGCAACACAGAATGGAAAGTCAAAAAAACAAAACTGACCATAAAGGAAGAAAAACAGAGAGACATGAACCAGCTTTAAAATATCCTTTAAAGAAATTTCTTCACACATATCATTAATAATCCACAAGAAATTTACTTTCCTCCCATGATGCTCATTCTTCATAACTCAGGGCCAAATACTCAGACAAAATTACTGGCAAGTCATAGCATGCTGAAACACCTTCCTATATTATATACAGGATCAATGAATCAAAACAGAACCTGTTTTGTTATACAAAAAGTATTAAGAAGTTTATATAAATTGTATTTCTTGTCAGTATAAGAAGCAAGCTATGGATAATAAACATACTTTCTCCCTCAACTGTACCAGGTGAAGGAAGCACTGAAATAGTGCTACCATTAGGGAAAAGAGACAGATGAGTCTCCTAGTAATGAAAACTAAGAAAAATACTGCTACTGCTTTGGGAAGAGGTGGGAACTGTTGTATGATCTTCTAAAATCTTTTCTTAAAAGAAGGATGGATTTTAGCCGCTTGAGATGCAGTCTTTTCTCCTAGCTGATGGTTTCATCTAAGAGACACCACCTAGCAATAGTGCTATAAAAGGACGTATGCAATCCTATTTAAAAAAGAAACACAACCACCATATACATACATACCTATATATATGTATACATGTGTGTGTGTTTTTCCCTGGTTAATCAGCCTAAATTAGGCTTAAACTGCCTTAAACTACCAGACAGTGTCCCTTTAGGGAAGGTGCAAAAAAATGAACATACAGTTCAAAATCTGTAACTTGTTAACTTAAACTATACAATAGTTATGCTACTCAAATATTACCACCTTAAAAATGCACACATAACTACTTATTGTACCATACTGTATACTTCAAGACAAAGTACTATTCAGAAAAACATATTCATGGTACAGGGATAAACTTCGTAGTTTATTTATACGGTGAAATGCAATGAAAACTTCCGATTGCTTGTCTATGCTGGAAAAAGAAATCCTGTTCACTAGCATTATTCAGCGGTTCTGGTTGGTAAAATTGTAATGACTTTCACCAAGCAAACACTAAAAAGGCTGGGAATTTGAATGCCCACTTCTTCAGCTTTCAGGGGTACTTCAATAAATTTAATTAACTGAATTGTCAAAATTCTAGAAAGAGAATTAAAATGTTTTTTACGGAAGCTAAGAGTACCCAATCTCAGGTATACTGAAAAGAATTACTGTATGAGATGAAAATGATGCAACCATATCAAACCTAAAAATAGTTTTATTTTTTGAGAAATCAAAACTATGAAGTTGACTAAGTGCTCTATGTTAATCATTATGAGTATGTAGGGTAAGGTACAATTAAGCTTTTAAATCCTGGAATACACAATTTGTGTGCGCACTATGCAATTGGGAATGTCAGCTACAGAGTATTTTAACTAAAACTTCAGAATCTTGATATCTGCGTATGAAAAAGTCATTAAAAAGTTACATCTAGATTCAGCTGTACAAAGAAATACACATTACTTCAGGAATGAAGTAAAGGCTTTAGCAGTTAGGCATTTTGCTTTAAAAAAAGTGTTTAAAATATTTTAAATTAATCAGACCTTTAAACAGTAGTCTACCAGAGATCAATTTTTCCTCCAAACGCAACTCAAGGTAATGCAAAGCATAAATAAAAGGGCACATGGTCTACAATTATTTTTGAGAGAGATGGGCAAAGGATTCTTTCTTTAGAAAACGCCATCTTTTAAAGCTGTATTTGCCTGACTTTGAACCTTATTGTTTATTCTGTGTGTTCAGTACATGTTGATTCCCTGCTGAAGAGCAATGACTATGCTGACAAGCTTAGAAATGACAATATGAATAGTGTCAGACAATAAACTGTCCTCCCAAAGCATTGAATGAAACCAGTAAGGAAACAATCATGGGGGAATGTCTTACCTGGGGATTTTGTTTATTTAAAATTTCATAGAAGGTAAAATATGTTCTGGATTCAAACAAGTGAATAATAAACTGCTTTTGATAAGGGCACCAACATCAGGCAGTTCAACAACTGCTGACTAACAAAAACAAAAGAAAAAAAAAAGAAGCAGTTACTGGTCTTGCTAATATCAGCTTAGTTTTGTTTTAACATAGCGCTCTTAAAAGCTGTACAGAACTCCATCTTACACAGAGCAACCCCCTTTTGACAAATGTGTTCTAAAGTGCCAGTATTATTTACAAAGGTTTCTCAGCCAAAAGTCTGGCCTGTTGTGGCATCAGGTGAAGAAGTCATCCCAGCTCTGCTATCGTTTACATTCACCAAGGGAAATTCTGGGAAATCAGCACTTGTCCCTGGTCCCCGAAGGTTCACCTGTCCATTGGCAGTGCTAAACTGAGATGATATTCCAGCTCTTGCCCCATGGTACTGAGCTCTAAAGGGCTGCTCAAAGGAGCTAATTTGATATGCTTGATGAACAGGCTGTGCCTCTGCTTTCTTCTGAGAAGTTACTTGATCCAAGAAGTCCTGTGTGGAGGAGGAAGAAGAATGATTTGCCTCATCACCTGAAAAGGGAAAAGGGTGCTGCGAATCACCAACAATTAGTCCAAAATGAGACTTGTCTGGAGTTGTTCTTAATGGAGAGTTCATTCCCGATCGAAAGCTATTGACAGGTATAGATGTGTAGACCTTCTCCATGGAAGGAAATGCTGGCTGGGTTGCAAGAGTCTGGTTATCAGTCACAAAATTAAGGCTCGGGTTGTTCAAATAGGCATCATTTTGGCTAGTTCTGTCCAAAGCTTGTTGTAAAAACTTTGAATATTCTTGTAACATACTAGCTTTATCTGATGAGGAAGCTTGAGAGCTTGTTCCAACAGTCTCAGATTGGGTGACCTCAGATACTTCAGAAGAATTGATTGATATACTGGAAGTCACCTCAGTGTCAGCCACACTGAAAGATATCTCATGTTGTCCATTAGCCTTGTGTGAATAATGATCTAGCAGAGTCTGCAGTACCTCATCTGGAATGACATTTTTGTCATGGTTGCCTTTAATTTCAACATTCAGTGCCTGTGTGTCTAATATTGAGGCTGTAGCAGTTTCATCAATGACGCTGGCCACAGCTGCCTGTGTTACTGAAGGCTGAGATGCTATGGTACTTACATTCAAGGCATATTCTCTACTGTTATTACTAGCTGCTTGTAGATATCTCTTTTTCTTTAAAAACTGCATTGCATCATCATAATTAGTGCTGCTGTGTACAGGCTTACTGGGTCCTTCCTGTAATGTGTCAACTTGATCAATGTCAGCATTACCTTCAGAGTCCAGTAAACTTTGCTTATCCACAAGATCAAAGGCATACTTTGAAACCTTGTTGTCTTCATATGTAGATAAGGGTGAAATGGTTTGACTTTGCTCAAGTGGCTGTTTCAGACTCCTCTTGCTGTTAACCTTTTTGAGAACAAGTTTAGGTGGGTGTATTTCTCCAGAGTTTGCTTCTTCTAAGTGCGTTCCACTGACCGAAGAATGTGGCATCTCAACAGCATATTCCGCCACCATATATTCATCTTTTACTTTAGTACTAGAAGAGTACAACGGCAAATAGTCATTTTTGTCCTTCTTCTGTTCCAATTTATCTGCACTTTCCTTATCCCCAGATTTTGTTTTCTCTGTTTTCTGCCTTTTCTTCTTTGGCAAGGAGCTGTCTTTCATAGGCATAGAGAAACCAGAATCTTCCTCTGATGGCAAGAAGCCAACTTTGGTGGCACTTCTGTTCGGTTTCTTGTCGCGGTTTTCATGGCACATACGTTTATGTTTCAGCACACGATCAGTCCTGGAGAAATACTGCAAAAGATTATTTTATTATTAACAATTATTATCATTTTGGGAAAATATATTGGTGAAAAGAAACCTTTCATTCTAACTAATTTACTTGACAATTCATCCACTTTCCTGATTTCTAATAAAGTATCAAAAAATGGTATGCAATCAATAAAATTAAGCAGACAGTTGTGACTTTGCTCCACCTGTGCATCAAGACCACATACCTCAACAAAAAACACATTCGTTATATGTTTATTTGCATGCACATGACTACAAGACCTGGTGAAAATCCTATCTGTACTGCTTGGGAATTGGCTGGTGTTTTGTTTTGCAATTGTGAAAGATTTCGCTAAATCATCTTACCTGCAAACAGTATTCACACTGGTAAGGCTTCTCTCCACTGTGCGTTCTTTTGTGCCTTTCCATGTGATACTTTTGAATAAACCTCATACCACATTCATCACAACGAAATGGCTTTTCACCTGATAAAAAATACATAGCAATGTTAATCTAAAAAAAAATAAACCTATCTTCTTCCATACAATTACCAGTTCAAATATTGCATTCTCTATTAGAAATAACAAAGAGGACTTAGCCTGTTGCTATGAAAAACAACATAAGGCTTGCTCACATCACTATTATCCCATCACTCTGTAGCCAATGCCTCTTCCTTTCAGCTTTTACACTGAAAAAAAAACACCCCAAGCCAGCCACCACCTTCAAATCTAAATTCTTGCACCCTCTTTCTAACATAGGTGCAGATATTTGTCTTAAACCTAACGAATGAAGAACTGCAAGGACAGCTTTCCTGAACTGCTGCTGCACAGTATTTTTTTTTAGGGCAGCTGATTGTATAAAAATACCTCAATTCTCTCACCAGCTCATTAACTCAAACCCACCCCTTCTAGAAGAGAATTATGCATTTACAAGCTTTTAATTTAACATTTCTGTATGGTGCTCTGTACTTCCCGTATTTTTCCTTTCCCTGTATGTAGCATTGAAAAAACTGCTCCAATAATATCTGTTTTGGTTGGAAACCAAATTTATTTATTTATTATGAATTAAAATACTTTTAAAATTAAGCTGAAAACAAGACGCCTCTGTAGCTGAGCAGGCATTTGCATACTTACAGGTTTTTCTGTTCGGTTGGGTTGTTTTGCTTTTTTTATTCCTATGAAATATATGTTCAGACAATATTCATTGCCCTGAATTCATCTTCAGTTTCCCCCTTATTTTTCCTCTCAAAGAAGCTCTGCAGTGAACCTTAATGACCCTTTCAGAACCTGGAGTAATTCTTCTTTTTTAAAAAACAACCTTCTGTGTTACATCTTCCCTCCAGTATTTTTATTTTCTAGGTTTCTCTAACAAAAAGGACCAAGTGCATTGAAAAGCTAGGTTTGCTTTTACAAAAGTTCACTACTCTTTAATAGAGCTCATCATCATCCTGAACAACATTAATATTTACTATGAAACAGTTTTGAACTGGATTGTCTTGGCAGCATCTATCAACACCCCCTTTGTTCTGATACTGTACTGCACTTGGTTTGGGGATAGAAATAATCTATCTTTTGTCTCCAGAAATATGTTATTTCTATTTTTCCGAGGTAGTTTTATTATTAAAAATATTTTATGAGATGATTACATTTTTAATAATAAATACAAAATGTCAATGAATTTTATTATTTACAGTGTTATAAGCATACATATTTTCCATTTAGAATACAGATATTTAGCCATCCTTCTACAAAAGGAAATATGGTACCTTAACATAAGATATGGGTATTTATAGAAACTAGAACGGAAAATATCCGTATCACTCACACATTTGCTTCTAGTCAGATCACTAATGCCCAGAGTTTCAACCTTCTTAATTCCAAACTATTTCTATATCTCTGCCTTTCAAGCCTATGCCCTATTTCCAATTATTAATTTTTAACTCTCCATGTGGCTTCTCAGCAAATCCCTTTCTTGGATTAAATTATTCCAATTTATTCTCTCCTAAATCAAATTATCTCCTAAGATCTCTCAGCTTCTATCAGGTTTTTCTATAGGCCCACAACCTCAGCATCCTAAGTCTTCTTTCACATTTAGTCAGAGACTTAATTTTTACCATTTCTTGTTTATTAATAATTACTGCAAAATTCTGGAGGTTTTTCAGCACCCTTCGTAAACTATAGGGCCTACCATATAATCCTCTCATGTACTGTCTATAAACTCATCTTCCTCTCTGGCCTATTTCTTAACTTTCAAACTCCAGTTTCATTCTTCATGTTCTCTTTATTTGCTATGCACCTTTACTATTTCAGTGCTTTACTTCCACCAGCCCTGTTGAGACTTTCCCAGTTTTTTCAAAGTCCAGTCCTTGTCTTCATTTTTAAAGATGAACCAAGATGTTTAGTTCTTATTGTTCTTGTTTAATACACAGGAACTCTTCCATTCTCAAAGATGACTACTTAATCCTTGTTACTTACTCTTTTCTTTTCCTTTGCCCCACTATTCTACTTTGTGTTTCTTTTAAATTGCCCCTGCAAGCCCCTACAAACAACCCTCCTTACATTGCCTGGAAGTTTGCTTTCATGCTGAAATCTTCAATTTTAGGTTGGGGATTTTTTTTTTTTTTTTTTTTTTTCTTTTTTTAGAGAAAGGGTCAGTTGTTTGGGATGAAAACTCTCCTGAGCCTTAGGGAAGCCAAACCACGACAGAGAAACAAGACAGCTCAGCTTTGTTCTAGCTTTGAACTGCCCCCTAAGGAGTTATCCTGTTATCCAAGAAAATGCAGAGCACTTCATTAATGCACTTACCTTTAGCCTTATACCCATTTCTGCAAATGAATGGTCACAGAGTTCCTTAACATTTGTCTGCTCAAGCTGGCTATTTGCTGGCAGAAGACTCTCCCAGCTACCTATTCCCATTTCAAGGCTTAAATAGGGCAATACAGGGGTTCTGAGTTTTTCCATTGTAGTATATTATCACGAACAACTATTTTGGAGTCTTTGAGAGTACATGGTGGTACCACTGCTGGCCATGCCTTAACAGGAAGAAAAGTCTGGGGACACTGTCCTTGAATTTCAACACAACACACAAAATAGTATTTTTCAGTAGAATTCCAGAACACTCTGGAAGTAAGATTAAGAACACTTTGTGAAACTGATACCATACTTAATTTTTGCTTTAATCTTCACAAGGAAGAAAATGTTAGGAAAAGATTAAAAATTAATATGCAATATGCTTCCTATAATAATTTCTCTCTAGCAGAAGCCTGAAGCTTCAGATGCCTTCTGCAACTTTGCTGTACTTTTCAAAGTGGATCTACTGCAAATGGAGAAGATCATTATAACAACGTTTTTCTAATGTGAGGAGAACCTAGGAGATATTTTTCTGAAACATGTTGGTGAGTGGGAAAGAATCAGGTGTAGAAAAAAGGTCAAAATTTAAAAATACAAAACTAGAATTATATGGATTATTCTCAAAACCAGCCCATGTTTTGTACCTTCATTGGAAATCTATTAAAAGCGAGCAATAGAACTATTTATAAAGTTTAGTACAAATACTGTATGTATGAAGGCTATAACAATTATAAACCCCCAGGCATTTTAAGAATCTAAACAGAGAAAATACAAATTATAAAATACCAAAGAAGGCAGTGAAGAAGCAGCATGACTGAATAATAAGGCACTTGAATTGTTAACCCCAATGTTGCTTTATTCTTTTTTGAATGTAATCTCATTTTTTGTGTTTAAAATGGGAAGTAGGGTGGGTTACAGAATTAGGACACATGAATGCATGAGTGGGTAAGGTGTATGTATAGATACAACCCTAAGCAAAAAAGAAAGCAGACATCTTTGAAGAAAAAAAAACAAACCCAAAAAACATTCAGCATCTGTGAGCCTAATAAACTCAAAATATGAAAATATTTGCGTACCAGCAACTCTCCCCTCTCTTACAACTGACATGGCAATTTTCTGTATCATTAGTGACAAGTTTAGCAGCAGGGTTCTAGCATTGCTGCCCTCCTCCACATACGATTATTTCTACTAAGTGAATTTTGTCTTAATGCAATGTCTACTTTTAGATGCAACTATTTAATTATTTACACAAATAAGGCTGTTCACTGATTGCTTCCTAACTCCCTCATAACATTTCCTTTGAAGGAGTAGTTCAGAGAACCGAATTCAAATCATGCTGGAACTAGCTGGAGCACCTATAAATTCAGGGCTTGTAACAGGCATAAAATGGGGCTTCTAAGTGTTACCACTGTCTTCAGTGGGGTTAAAACAAATTGGAAAACTTGATAAACATCTTTAAAAGAGTAAGAATCATCCTGCTCTTTATCAGGGTTTTGAAGACTCTGCAAAAGTTGGTATTAAAAGTGATCACACAGAGAGACAAAAATGCTAAATAAAAAGAAAAACAGTATTGAATTTATAAGGAATATTTCTTAAAAAGTATGAATAATACAAAGAGAGCTTCATTTTATTTCCATCAAAGTGAAACACAGACCCACTGCTCACCCTCTGGTGAGAGAACCAAGCTGAAAATTCAGCTGTTCTGGATGGGTTAAATTATGCAGTCCTAAACAACAGAGTAATGCTACAGAAAAAACTAAGGCCCAATAGTGAATATTGTCACATAGAAATGAAAGCACAGACAGGTATGTAGAATGCCAATTAGCTACACTGTAACTAGGCAAAGCCAAAAATTAAGCAGTAGTCAAATACTTGCTAGCCAAATGGACTTCAAAAACATTTTATCCACTCGTGGAAGCTGGGTCTTACATTTTCTCCTAACCACCTACTAGTGGTTACCTTACTACTAAGAAAACACCTGTAATTCAATAATTTAAAACACAAGCACAATCTTCAATTTTCTGAGAAACAACCAAATATATCTCAGGATGCTGAGGAAAGGAGGAAAACATAGTTATCTAAAAAAGTCAGATAACAACATAGTTAATTTGTTAAATGGCACCCTTTTGCCTGCTAAACAAAGACTAGTATATGTAAGAGCTGGGAAAAAAACCTGCAATCCCACCACCCCCTCCCTCCAAATCTTACAATCAACACAAAATTCTCATTAGAGCTAGAAGTTGAATTAAAAACTGTAATTAAGTCTGTTTATAAAATATTTGCAGTCAAGCGTTAATTAACTGAATCACCCAGACTCTCATTTTCAAAGCCTCGTACAGGGAATAATCCTCATTAAAAAAAAAAAAAAGTCTGAAAAACATGGAGACTGCACTTAAATTTTTGCCTTTTTTTGGAGGGCAAAGGGGAGAGGGTTGGCCAGATAGATGGAAGAGACTGAATGAGCATTCTTTTCAAGAATAGTGTCTACACAAAGTGGAGGCAGCATGGTTCACCAATTCAGAGCCAGAGGAAAGACTAGGAGCAGAACAAAGACACTGGACAGAAGAATGGAGGACTCTTCTGTGGCTGACTGGCTGAAGGAAACCTACTTAGTCTGGACTCATGGCAACCTAGGATACAAAAATCCCATAAACAACAGGGCATTTGTGCATGTAACTCCCTGTACACTGCTCTGAAAATTCATCTCGCAGAGTTTTTTCTCCCTCTCAACTCTTACACATGCACACACTGCACTGCGTGTTAGTAGCTTTCATACCATTTAAATAAATGCTACAGCCAAGAAACACTGTGCACATTCACCAGCTCTGCTTTTCTGAAAAAGAGGCTGAGAAACTGGCATCTAGTCCAAAGGGACCATATTACAAAATATTTAAAGAGGGATTGAAAGGCCATGCACCAAAATGCCAAAAACCCAATGAAGACAAACCTGTTAAAGAATGTGGTTTTGTGCAGTGCAAGAAGATAAAAAAATAAGCATGTATAAACTAAACTCTTTTTGGCTTAAAACTTTGGGCCTTATTTGACCTATACTGCCTATTTTTAAACTAAGGCTCTTATTTTTAGAACAGTTCTGAATTTAACCTTTCAAAAAAAAAAGAAGGCAAGAAGTGAATCTGATACTAACACCTCTGGGGTTAGGCATTTTGGCCATTTTAGTCCTGGCACTTTTCCATCAAATTCCAAAATAAAGAAATAAATTTACTGAAATGTAATTTGGAAGTCCCCATTATCTGAATTAACTTGATACAACAAAGACAGACCTGCTTAACAAACTTTGACTTCTGTGAACATACAAACTTCATGGTTTGTTACTCCTTGATTCTTTATAGAATACTACTTTCAGATTTGCTTATTGGAGTTTTACAGCCAAAGAAAAGTGGAGCAAGTTGAAAGCACAACACTGATTTATTTTTTAAAGTTTTATAACATCTGTTAAGTTAAAACAAACTACAACAGGGTTTTAGGCTGCATACTTATTACCAGAAACCTTGCCTGAGTGGGGAAACAGTTTTTAAGCACGCCAGTAAAGATACTCAAGGCACTATACTCACCAGTATGAATCTTCTCATGCCTCTGTAGCAGGTACTTCTGTATGAAACGCATGTCGCACTGACTGCACTGAAATGGTTTTTCACCTTGAACAATATAATGCCACATCCATAAGTTAATAACTACACACTGTTGTTTCTGATAACTACTTTTGAGGAATATTAAAAAGTCTGTTAAAAAAAAGCATCTGAGCAAATTCCAAAAATACTCTAGTACCAAAAAACATTAGTCTTACTAAGTATATGAACTGCAGAATTCCTTCCATGATCCTAAGAGTCACATTAAGACTAGCACGGAAGTGTGATCTGAAATGGCTGTAATTTCCTTATGAACAAGATCAATTAGGATGCTGGCATAAGACTGTATTCAGGATACTGGCAAGCTGTTATAATGGTAAGTACCTTTTTCAGTTCTCCAAACCAGAGAGATACCTCATCAGGCAAATAAGCAGCCGGAACACATTTTACAAAGGGGTCAATTTTGGCACTTAGGCTACAAGTCAACCCTTTACTTTCTGATAAAGAAAGAAAAGAAACCTTGTAAACAGTTAGGTCTTCAGTTTATTAAACATATGTTGATTTTTTGTTTCTGGTATTCTTTTGACACTTTGGTGCATGGAATCTCTAAGCTTAGATGCCAAGTTAGCTACACTCTTAAACCTGAAAATCGCATGGAGCTGAAAACATTGTTAACATAAGTAAACAACTCTTTATATAGTAGAAAAGACAAATTTGAAGTCAAGCAGTACCTGTATGAATGAAGACATGTCTCTGTAAATGGTAGTTGGTTCTAAAGGCAGCATTGCAATGCTCACAAACATGAGATTTGTGGGTTTTCAGACCAAGTGATCCATCCTCATTTATTGTAAGGATCTATTTTAAAAAGAGTAAAATTTGTTCTCACACTACCCTCTAAAGATGTCTTATTAACTACAAAAAAAAAAAAAAACCATTAATTTTTTTCGATGCAAAAACTTGAAGTATTTCAGGTAAAACAATTCTAATTTCTACAAAGCTATCTGTTAGGATTTTAGTATACGTTTCCAATTGCAGTCCAATCCAACTTGTACCTCATTTTGTATTAAAGAGATATTTCAACAGGACGGAGACAAAAGCAGCTCATGGGAAATCAGCTTAGAGCTCCCCTATTCACAGCTGGGTTACTTTATATGCTACTGTTTACTTTGTCCGTCTGTTGGAAAGGACATAAAGTAACCAAACCACCTCTGGGCGCTGAATCACGGATGGTCATATTTGAAAGGAAAAGTAAAACATTATATTCTTTTTTTCAAATTACAACTGCAAATATTTGCTATAAGGCATTAAAACTTATCCAGGAGAGTCACACAAATTATCTATATCTACATAATACCAGCAGTCCCAGAGGCAAAATTGTATTTTAAAAAGCAAAACCCCAAAGCCAAACAACCAAGACATTATTCTTTTCCCCTTTCAGATTTTTCACTCAATAAAGTATTGCTCACTCAATATACATATTGAAGCATCTCCTTGATGAATTCAACTTGCCACCCCCCACTGCTCTGCTGTCAAAGCCTCTATTTTCATATATAATTAAAAACTTGAATGAAAAATTTACACCATATCTACCTTATTCAATAAAGCTCATCACAAAATTTCTCTAATTTGTCAAAAAATCCAAACCCCAAACTCTCTATTAACTCTGGCAAGAGAATAAGAAAACCAGCAAACAAAGTACAGTTCCAAAAGTCTTACTTAAGCGGAAACAAAACTATAAAGAGCTTAAGTAACCTTAAATAAAAGTTTAGTCCCTTGTTATTAACAAAAAAAAATAAAAGTCTGCAGGGGAAACACATCTTCAATTTGATTAGCTATGATGGTTTAGGTTTTATGATAATGACAGATGAGAAGGAGAGTCAATAACTGAAACAGTATTTCTGCAATAGTAGCAAATACTATAGGATCTACTTAAAATTTTAATTCTACTGCATCAAAACTGAGCAAGAGCAAAAGTCTCAAGCTAACAAATTCTTGTGCATTCACTCTGAAGGACAAGCACATTCATACGTTTGTAAGATTGGTATGTCACAGCTCCAGTAAGTCACAGATACAGGCAATTACAAAAACTCTGTTCTGTAACAATGTACAGCTTATGAAACACTGACTGGTTATGTAAACTCAATTTACATGCATGTTATGAAATGCTTCCTGTATACTGAAATTTTTAAATAATTGTGCAGAAAATACACTTAATTTCACAGTTTTCCTAACCCTGCGCTCTTCTACTGCATCCATTCATTGTATCACCTCTTAAACGAAGGAAGATAACTTTGTCAGTGCAGTTTTCCTAGTAAAAGCAACAAAAAAGCTTTTATATATGTATGCGCTGTGTGTGTGTGTGCGCGCATGCATGTGTGTGTGTGAGCATGTATTTGGGTGCACAGAAAAGTACATAGGATAAAAGCTGATGAGTTTTTACTGATATGATGACTACATTAATATAAAATTTAAGATGTTTCAGTATGTTAATTGACTTCCATTTGTAAAAGTCCCAGCTGCTCTTTGGATGGAAAATCAACCCCATTACTCTGGGAATGCTAGCTTAAACTGCAGTAGGGTCTCACCTATGTCAGCTCTTCAGCTTCCTTCTGCCTTTTTACTCCACTAATTTTGAAAAAAGAGGAAGAGAGCCTGAAAAAGAACCTGTTTAATGATTCTCCTCATTATTTTTCAATCTTTTGTCATCTCAAAAGACTAACACTGACAGATTGGGAGGTAAAAAGGAAGCATGCAAGTACGCGTCTGTAGAAAGAGAGACACATGCCTCTCCTACCTTGCCATGTTTCTATGGAAGTGATCTGTGGAGGTACTCAACCTAGCTCTCCTTCTTGTACCAAAGCCACGCACAGGATTTGGAACTCGCTTCCACACCCAATCTGAAACAATGTCTCAACTTCCCAAGAATACTAACAGATGCAACCTCATTTGACAATGCTTTGAGGAGGACTGAGGGGTCCCACTCCTATGCCAACACAAAGGAGGCTGGGGTGTTTTTCTTGGTGTTCAGGTGAGTTTGTCTTCAATGTATACACAGTCTGGATTGATTTCAGAGAAAGTTTCTTCTAATGCTGCTGCATGATAATATATAACTGATTTTTGCCTAACAGAGCAGCCTGTATATGCTCTATTTTAAGCCTGAAGATTAATACTGATTTGGGGAATTACTAGAAGATATAACACTGCTACCTCATGAGGTGAAAATATTCTGGGTTTATCTGAAGTGCATCTCAATAGAAGAAAATTGTTTTCAGACATACAGGGATACATACTCTTCATGAATGGATCTACAAAAGAAATTTTGAAGTAACAAACCAGCAGCTATGGTAAGAATCTTTTGATATAAAGAAATACATATATGAAGATGATTATGACCACAGGAATAATCCCTACTGGAAAATTATTGTTTATATATTAGTAAACTTTTTAGAATTTTCAAAACTACCATTTTAGATTTCTTTTTAAAATCTTTTCACTACTATGCATGAAGCATATAAAATTATCAGGCTCACAGAAAAGCACAACTATTATTAGATAGATACAGAGTAATGATTTATAAACTGTGTACAAAGCTACTCGTAATTTAAAAAAAAAAAATTATTTGGAGAGAGAACTGCCTGGAGAGACAGATGTTAAAATATGTCAAGGGTTCACGTTGCTAAAAAGAGTTCAAAGAAAACCACTGTTATATTAGGTTTTGTTTTGGGTCTCTGGTGAACTTCAGAGCTGCATCTTTACTGAGCAAACAAACAATTTCCAGCCTAACTACTTCAGTAATGAAATTAGTCATAGTCAACCAAATCTTCAGGTTCTTTTAATCTTGGTTTTGCCAAATCAATGTCTTACTTTTGCTGGTGAACGCTGTTTTCTTTTCTTCTTTTTCTGCAAATCTACTGGCTCTCGTATTTGTTTTTTGTCTCGTTTCTGTTGTTCAGATGCATCAGTAAAGGTAATTTCTTGCTTTACACTGATCTGTTAAGATACCAAGTGCCAGTTTCAGGTAAGGTTCTCACTACAGAAAAGCAACTTTTCAATTTTAGAAGATGACAAACTGCTGAAACAGAAAACCTTTTTCTAAGGGAATTAATCCCGTGGCTTCATTCTTTCAGAAATTTAAGCGAAAGGAGTAAGAAGTGCCTTAAATTAAAAAAGGGCATAGTTAATTTCTACAGTGACATTTTGATGTATCCCTTCATTCATCTCCCAAGGTCTTTTTTCCTCCTGACCTGTAGTGATTTTGAGATCAGTTCTCATATTAAAATCACTTCCATCTGTAAAACCATCCAGGTTTTCATACCTATTTTACTTTAGTCCGTGGTGTTGTCAGTGAAAGATTTAAAGGAATAGTTTATTATATATTTAAGACAGAAGTTGGGTTTTTTTAAGGAGAAAAAAAAAAAAAAAAAAAAAAAAAACCAAAAACAAAACAAACCCACAACCAAACAGTACTAATGAAGTTTTGGGGAAACAAAAAAATCTTGACCTAATGTAAACTTTAATAAAGAGCATGATACTCTTATGTTTTTTTTTTTCTAACGCCTCAACCACCTGATCTAAGAGAGAAGTGTTTTAACAATGCTACCTTTCTGCAGATTATTCTTCGTGTATACGGCTATCTAATTTTAAAGTCCTGGTAACTCTCCTTTATGTTTGAAGGGTAACAGTGATGATGTGCTGCATTACATCAGATGCTGTTTTCAGAAGGAAGTCATCTACATTCTCTCTGGGAAAGCTGAGGTACACCTTCTATCAGGTATCGAGGAAGGGCATATTTATGGTCATGTATGAAGTGTCACAGTCCAACCTGCAGTGTGAATGCAATTGCTAAGCGTCCACATACTTTGAAAACATGCAAGATGCTTCCTATAGCAAAAGAAACTAAATAGTACTATGAACAGCATAAACAGTATGCACCTTTTAAAAATGCTATTTATTCTGGTTTGTAGTTACCCTTGAACATTAAATAGATTTAAAAGAGCACATTTTAATGTATTAATTCTATGGTTAACAGCCTGCTCATAAAATATTTATAAAACAGATACTGAAAGATTATGCTTAATTGGCAAATTTATCCAAGGCCAGAAGCAAATGACATTTTCATAAATAGCATTCATTCATAAATATTTTGATAATCAAAATCCAAACAAGCAATTAATAGATTCTTGCCAGAGTAGGATTAGACTACCAGATCAAGCTTCCTAGTAATTTCTCCAATATTTCACAAAGAAATTGCTTACAGGGACATTAACAGCATACTGCAGCCCTTGAGGAAGTCTATCTTGTGCATCGATGTCATCATCATTTTTTACCGTCTCCTCATGGACCATGAGTTCATCATGTGAAATCATCTCTTGCTGTCGAAGTTCACTCTCCTGTAACACTTCATCTGCTGCAAGAATTTCTTGGTGCGCCATAGTCCGATCTTGAAGCACTGCCTCTTGCCGTTCTCCCGACACTCCAGACTGGTCAGATACTGCACCCATCCCTACCATAGCCCTGGATGACTGCATTTGGTCTATGCCACCACATTTAAGAAATAATCCTCCCAGCTTGTCTTCAATGTTCATTCTTAAGTGCAATAACCTACAAAGAAAGTTTTAATAGTAAACATCTACAATTGGTGCTCTTGCTTAAAATTTTGTACTTAAAAACATTTCATAAGAACTCAGTCAGCATTCAACATACACACATGCACTCCTAAAACTGACAGCTGAATAAAAGCAAAAAGTTGGACATCTTGGTTCAACATGAAAAGATTCTCCCTTCACACACATGCATGTGTACACAATTGAACACTTTCAAATAAGAAGTTTAAAATCAAAGTCCCTTTTGATTACTGGCAAAAATTCTGGTAATTAAGCAATAGATAATTCTTCCTTCTCATTCCTCAGAAATCTGTTGGGATTTTTTTCCTGTGTGCCCTTTTTACTCTGCTCCCTTTTTCCATTTTGACTGCCTTTTACAAATGCTTCTTTCATATTGGTCGTGTTCTTCCTACTTCCTTGTCCTTTAAGTGCCCTTTCACTGCTGCTACCCCAGGGCATACTGTAGCTGCTGGAACATCTTTATATCCACAACAAGTGAGGGAAAATTGGGCTGCATCAAAAGAAGCGTGGCCAGCAGGACAAGGGAGAGCACTCTCCCCCTCTACTCCATTCTGCTGAGAGCCCACCTGCAGTACTGCATTCAGTCCCCAGCATAGGAAAGACATGGACCTGTTGGAACATGTGCAGAGGATGGCCATTAAAATGATCAGAGAGTTGAAGCACCTCTTCAACCAATGACAGGCTGAGAGGGTTGGGGTTGTTCAGCCTGAAGAAGAGAAAGCTCTGGGGAGATCTTACAGCAGCCTTTCAGTACCTGAAGGGGGCTTACAGGAAAGATGGGGACAAACTTTTTAGTACAGTGACAGGACAAGGGGTAATGGTTTTAGACTAAAGGAGCTACAGTAGATTCAGACTAGAGATAAGAAAGAAATTCTCTATTGTGAGGGTGGTAAGGTACTGGTACAGGTTGCCCAGAGAGGTGGTGGATGCGCCATCCACAGAAACATCCAAGGTCAGGCTGGACAGGGCTCTGAGCCACCTGATCCAGTTGAAGAGATCCCTGCTTTTTTTTTTTGGGGGGGGGGGGGAAGGGGGGGGGGTGGAAAATAACACAACACTAGATGACCTTGAAAGGTCCCTTCCAACCCCCATTCTATGATTCCATGAAAACACAGCTTTCTGGCTTTATGTATATGTCAAATAAAGATTATAGAGAGGTCAAGTGTGTTAAGTGTGTTTATAAAAAAGGCATTCACTTTCACACCCACTAAGCAGGAGCATTAGTCAGGAAATACGAATTACAGTCATGAATAGCAATACCATTGCATTGACTTCTGGCACACAGATATAAGATCATGATATTCCAACAAATGTCATTACATTAATGGTTTTTTAACACAGGGTGGCAGGTTTTAGTGAAGCTGGAATAGGCAGCATCTTCTTATTCTACTTATATATGCGAGACAGTCTTAAGGCTCTCCTCCTTGGCAGGAAGCTGTCCTACTTGCTCCGACTGGCTGCCCAGTCACAGCAGTCAGCCTTGTTCACCCTATTCCCCAGGCCCGTAACTCCTACCCATTCCACAGTGCTCTGGTCTACTCCTGACAGACTGACAGACATCCTCCCTCCATCCCTCTATCTTCCCACAGCTGGAGAGCAAAAACTACACAAAGGCTACAGCAGACAGGGATGAGAACAGAGGCACAGTGGAGTCAGACAACATACAGTGGGGCTAGCCAAAGCATTAGATGCTTTGGGTCTCTTTGGGAGTGTTACGATTTTGATGCATTCAGAATTATGATAGTGATGTTGGTATGCTGTTATTCACCAGCTTCAAATTCTGTTCCCCTCAGAGTGCAGTGCAGTGAAAGACTCCGACCATTCAAGGTTTAAGCCACAGGCTATGCTGCTTTTCCTGCTGCTCTCGATGACGACTCATAACCAAAGAAATCAAGCCTCTCTGCCTAGAACTGGCAGGGCCATGAGCATGCAGGCCACAGCCTGCCAACATGCAAAAAGACTGGATCAAACAAATGGGTAAATTTCAATTTTCAGTTTAATCCATTTCATCACTTTCCAAGAAATATTCTTCGCCAGGAAAATCTTTTGAAAATTCTCAATGATCTTGAACATCTGTGTAGTTTTTATATATATATATATATATATATATATATATATATACACACAAAACTACACTAAGTTTAGAAAATAAACAGGACTCTTTTGTCAGGTGAGATCCTAGAGTACTTGGTAGGAACGCAAGCCACCAGAAGAAACAGCTGAAAGATCTTGAAGTTCTCCTTAATTATACTTTTGTTTCAAATACTAGTAGTTCTTAATCTTCTGAAAGTAAAATTCACTCAATTTCTTAAAAACAACAACGAAAGGAACAAACCAACCCACCACACACCCCAACAAATAATCAAAAAACCCAAAAAAACCCACCATTAACACCTTCTGCTAGCAACTCCTGTCGTACAACTTGAAAGTGAGAAAACATTTGTCCCTGTTCTCTATTGTGACTGGTTCTAAATTTTTGAATATATCATAGAAAGGCTGACAGGATGTTCTGACTTCTCAGAGTTTCAAATACTTATGAGGCACGCTGAAGAAAGAAGCTTTTCAGACAATTTGGTATCTCTTTTTTTAAGTAAGCCTTCCCCAGCTGGAAGTTAGGAGGTCAGAGTCACCAGGCTAAATCTCTTTATATATGACATTGTCATAGAAAACTTTAATATTCTTCCTTACTATGTAAAAAGCACATTCTAGGGACCAAAAATGCCTGTGGCATGAGGACAACATTGGGAAAATTCCTGTTCAGAGCATTTATGCTTGCAATTTGTCCTTTTTTGTTCTTCCACAGTTCTAATGTAAAGAAGTTTGAAATTTTACTCTTGCTTTTCATATTGTCTGACTTCAAATAGAGACAACAATTCCTTAATGCCTTGAATGAACTCAGGTAGTGCTAGGTAACAAGTTTACTCCCAAGTCAATCCACTTCATAGTAAGAGAACAAGACTTCACATGCCTTCAGGGGAAAATGCATGCCCAGTATGCCACAAAGCCACATGCAGACATTATATAATCCATGAAGTATTTTTTGGAGGTAACTGGGAAACCATACTGATAGTTTCTTCAGCAATATCACAAACAAACAAACAAAAGAAAAACCCTGGCACAGCGCTAAGGCTGTATTTTTTCCATCAGTGCAGATCTCCCAGAGAGACCTTGCAACAACATCCTAAAAGAAGAAAATGAGGATGAATTTATCATCTTATCAGTGTGGAATATTCTGTGCCAAGTAAGAAATGTGAGAAGAAACTGAAGTTCTTAATCTGTCTCCCATGGAGCCATTATCTGATGAGAGATGGTGCAAAATATCTAAGGTTGAGGCTGGTTTCTTAGGTAGGGAATTTTAAGTATGTAGCTTGAAAGATAAGACTCCAAGGGAAACATGCAGATCCATTTACTTATTTCAGCTTTTATCCCAAATTAATCCACACTCAGGATACATCTCAGATTGTCATCACTATGCTTTTGTTCTACACTACAGAAATATGACAGCATACGCTCGTTGCAGGTTCTTTAGAGGAATGACATAGGCAAGTACTAGAACTCAAGATGTTGAAACACACTAAAGGGAGAACAAACAGTATCAAGTGTGAGCACATGGTGGCCCTAATCTGTCTGCTCAAGCCACAGCACAGAAGGTGGTTCCACACGGAGGATACCAACATATCACTCTGAAATTAGGTATGGATTGTGGGAATCCTGGACTTAAAGCTATTTCCTGGCAGGAAGGTAGGCAGGCAAAAGCAGATAGAGAAACCGAGTGTTCAACAGTGTTACTTTCACCAACACAGGCAGGAAGACTTGCAACACGCAGAATCTTAGGGCAGCTGGCAAGATACAGGAGCTGCCCAGAAGACAGGCTAGCAACATACTCACTCAACCTAGTTTTCCCAGTTGCAAGGGATATGGAAACTTTTTTGTACTCATTCTGACTAGTTAGCTTAGCAAACTGAAAGCATTCAAGTTGTTTTCCAGTTACGATCTTGAGTCATATCAGAAGCTGGTACAGTAAGTGTACTGCTTATTAAATCAGGCTTTTTGTAGAAAAATAATAAAAACTCACAGCATTAGGCTGCATATTCTAAGTGATGAAACATAATGTAAGCTATGTGACATGCAGGTACTGTTTTAAAATGAAAAACCACCAACAAAAATAAGCTATTAATTCAACGAGAAGCATCCCAATTTCAATCAATTCACTAAAACACATGTAATTTGTCAAGTGACACCTTCTGGCTCACATAAAAGGATTGTTATCATTTAAATTGAATATGAGGAGAAGTGTTCTTGGAAGAATGACAGTGTGATAAAGAAAATGTAAGTTAAAAGCATTCAAACAAACTCACTTTACCAAGCCTGCAAAGATTAGACAAATACTTTAAGTGCAAGATGAATCTGTGAAATAAAGATCAACTTATTTTGATATTATCTTGAAGGAAGCTACAATAATGCAAACCATGCACACACAAGCATATCTCTTGGCATAAGACATTGCAATCCTTATTGCAGAGATGTTTTCCATGGAATTTCAGAACTTCTATTAAGCTTCACAAAATAATCATATTATTTTTCTTTGAATTTCTAGTTCCTCTATACACTGACAGAAAAAGAGCAGTCAACAAAACCTTTAAAGTATCCTTTCATCTGGCAGAGTTTCTTCGAGTCTTTACTTCGACATAAAACATTTCACACGAGACATCTACAGGCACAGCCTCCTGGGCAGGCAATAGTTTGGGGGACAAAAGGGGAAACTGGAGACGCTGCATAGAAAAGGTCCCCTGTCATTACCCCAGCACCTTGTTTCTTCACGCAGTGCTCCGCAGCTGCTCACAGAACATCCACAACCAGTGAACCATGCTGCTTCATTTCAAAAACTGCTGCTAAGCCAAACCCTATGGCAGTACTTCAGAACTATTCATTTCAGTAACCCTGACATCAGTTTTTCCAAAGATTTCTGGTGCAGTAAGTTGAGTGCTAAAGACAATATTCCTAATTAAAGAAACAGCCATTTAAACGAGAACATATTAAATGAAAAGTGTGATGTCCTTCCCAAGTCAGAATTAAAAATTAAAATACAATCAAAAGAAGACATTAATGGATTTTAAAACATCTGCTGGGATGGTGGATACAATGAAGTAAAGCTGAACATAAACCCTGAGGGAGGTGGCAAAACTTGTTAGCCACTGAAGTACAACATACGGTCTATCTCTTTTCCTTCACTTCAACTGATAGTAGGTAACAGTTTCATGTCTTCTCCTTTCTTTTCTTGAGCAAATAGTAAAGGCTTATTTAATTTAATGAGCAAGTACCCAGAGATATTAACTGGGTTCACTTTAAAAATAAAATTCACACGTACAGCACAAAGTTTCTGTAGTTTGGATTTAAAAGATCATTTCTGGAGAATTGAAAAAAGAAAATATGCTTAAGGATTAATAACAAAGAAACAAAATATGAAAATTATCTGCATTTTAATATGCATTTGTAGAACAGAATTCATTTAATGCTTTTTCTTGGTTTGGGTTTAGATTTTGTTGTTTTTTGTTTGTTTTTTTTTTTTTTTTTTTTTTGTTTGTTTGTTTGTTTTGTTTTGTTTTTTTTCAGATGGGCTTTTTCTACTTGTAAACAATTTCCTGCAAGTGTTTGTTAGTTCAAGACTTCAACTTTTAAGTGTTAAAAAGCAGGATTTGCTACTTTCTGTGTCCGTATCCCACTCCTCTTCTTTCCTGCATTAGCTTCTCACTGTTTTTCCAAAGCAAAGCAGAATAAAGGAAGGTTGAAGGAAATAAGAAATGAAAGTTTGTTAAAATTTGATTCTTTTCCTGGCTTAAATCTTAGCTGCTTCTGAAGGATACTAACACAGACTTGAGATAGAAACATTGCTTCCATATATAACCATAACTCCCTTTGACCGTATTTTCTAAGATTTAACAACCGAAACACGAGAGCCAGGATGCACAACAGGAATTCTAACATGCATTTAGCAACTCGACACTGTCCTGACGAAAACATCTACCTCCAAGATTCTCATCACGAAAGCCAACACAGAGCTCAACTGAAGCTGTTAAATGGTTTCAGGGTAACCTCACACTGGAAGTAGCCCAATCACATTATTTTAGCTCCACATTTTGGGAAGTGTGTTTTCGTTTAAGGTAAGACAAGACAAATCTCCTCATGAACAAATACCTGAAGCTACAGAATATGTACCTAAGCACATTCCTACCACATCCTTGCTTCCACAACAGGCTTTGAAAGAATGAGTGCATGCAGAGCCTAAACAACAAACTGTACAAAGGCTACTAGCGCAAAACCAATATACAATAAATTTTTAAAGAGGCAATCTATGGAAACCTCTAGGCATATTTTGCTTCTTAAGGCTCATCTCTATGGCCATACTACAACAATTTGTGCTCAACTGTAAAATGCATATAGCATATATAAATCTACAAGACCTGCCATGCGAGCATTCTTACTCTAGTGCAGAATAGATTCTTTCTCCCCTCCTTCCTTCCCCCCCATTTAGTGTAATGCACTGTTGAAAGGTTTATTCAAAATTTTGAAAAGCCAATCACTACACAATCAGAGCAGTTTTATAGGCATGACTACTAAAACCTTTCTAAGTAGACAAACTTCTATAATATCAACTACGAATAATAGCTACCATGCCAAGAGAGGTCCACATTCTTCTATCAGAAAGTGAAGATTCAAATAAACAAACAGCCAAAAGGCCGTTGCATTGGGACATTTATTGTGCTTTCTTATTTAGAAAGAGGCAGCCGAACTCGCTACAGTACAGCTGCAAGAAACAATCTGACACATGGTCTACCTGCTCAAAGGTGTAATACCCTGCACCTCTCCCCCGGTTAAACCTTCCTGTTGCCTTCACTGGGTTGAGCAGAGAGCATTGTGCAACTAAGGGAGTGGGACAAAAATGTACCCACCAGAAAAAACATTAGTTTTCCTCTGGATGAGTGGGTCTGTGCAAGCAGGGTCTACAGCACATGGACAAGTGAAGAAGCAGGAAGGAGGGAAAAGGACCACTTGCTTTCAGAAGCGGTCAGCTGTTATATTAGGTTAAAGCAGATCGGGAAACCGCTCCACAAATACAGCGTACACACACAAATAAACAAGCTACAGCTGTCACGCAGACACACCTAACAGCTATGCCAAATTTAGACCAGGGAAAAAACGTGTATCTAAATTCTCAAATGCTTTTTTCCTAAAACAGAGTATAAAAGCCACAAATAATTCTGCAATTCCTAGTGCTAATGAAGAAAGAGGTGGCAACATGGCTTAATAGCATCTTTAAAACTACTTATGTTTCATCATTACCATGAATAAAACTGCCATCAACACAATCCTCTCCAGAAGAAACACTAACATCCACTTAAAAACCCTATCAGACCATGAAACATATTGAGTATTTTCACATCAGAAAACATATTTATTTGCACTATTAAAATATGGATACAGTCCAGTATAAAAGGAGACACAACTAGCTTTCACAATGTCAAAGGTTCAATTTTTAACATACTGTAAAAGCCTGGGAAGTAAAAAAATAACACCCTACTAATGGTTCTAAATAAAGAACATTAAATAACATTACCTATTCTCCCTACTCAGAAAAATAATACACAGCTAAAAGAAAGATTTTGAAATTAACCCACAAGTAATTGTAAGAATGATTTAAAATGTGTTGACTTGCAAAAAGAAAGCAATCAAACAGAAATCACTGTGAAAAGGTTCACAGATCATAAAATTAACACATTCTAAAATGTAACATATGATACAAACACTCTTAAGACTTGTTGCAGTTATTTCTATATGCTCCATGTTGCTGAAAGCATGCCAGTACAGGACCTGATCCCACAAAGATTTACACTCATACTGCACTGTGAATAGTCCTATTACAATCAATAGGATTATTCACAGAAAATCTACTTATCTTGCATAAAATTATCCATGAGTGAAAAACTCGCTACCTTGCTCATTCTAAAATCAGTCTTCCTAAAGGAAAGTATAAAAGTCACAAATTAGTCTGCAATTCCTCATGCTAATGAAGAAAGAGATAACAAGGCTTAAATATGCTATGCAGTAAAATCAGTCCTAGACCACCATCAGCATAACCATAATTTAATACCAAACATGGGTATCGGAAAGCTTTCAATAACAAAACCATAGTTACATGTCAAACTCCACAGGGGTGTCACCAGTGTAGCGAACACACTTTAATATTCTAAAAATCATAGACAATTTTACTTACACAACACTGATTTTGTGGCATTAAATTATGAACTACTAGGTAATAGCTGAGAATTTATATGGGAATATCTACCACTGTACAGTCAACCTCAGAAGAACAATGTAGAATTTCCGCCCCTACACTATGGAATTCAGGCACTTGGAAGCGCTAACTCCAGAGCACATCATAAGCACCGTATGTTTACGATGAAATTTATATGCAGGAAAGCAAGCACTGTACATAACTAAGGCTACCCAGGATCTGAATCTTTATGAAAATATTTCAGATAATACATCAAATGTTTTTTTAATTCATTTTCAGTAACAATGCAGTTATATGACAAAACTGAGCCAATCTAACAGCTATCTGTCATTGAAAGGGGCAATCCTGCTCCCTCCTCCTAACTGTGAGAGTCCACCCTACATTTTGTGCCTCCTCTGATGCTTATATAAAGACATACTGGTTTATACGCTTCACCAGCCTGGCAATTCCCCCTCACCCACCAGTAATTAATGTTCTGCCATGTTAACTCACTGACTGGATTTACCATAAAGACAGTGTGTATAAAGCAGCTCAAAACAGGGTGCATGGGTGGGCCCTTTGCTGTTCAGCACTCACAACTCATCTCATATAATTACCCCCTGAAAATAAATGGAAAAGAAAAATACGCTGCTCTTTATGAACTGTGATTTTTATTTATTTTTTTTTTAAACAAGCCCTTCAGTTCCTTGGGTCTCAGTACTCCTCTGCCATCTGCAAATATCTATGAAGCATCTCCTCATCACTAACACTACACTAGTGTTATTCCACAGATGATGTCGACCTGCTGCTCCTATCAGTTACTCTACTGTCCCAAATGGCAAACGTCTGTATATATGCATATATATAACACAATTTCTGGTGTTCCTTTCCAGACTGCTTTAAAAAAAAAATCCCTAATATAATATACACTAAAACCCCTGGGAGAATACAAGATGTTGCTTGCAAACATACTGAAGTTTGCAAGCATACTGAAGGGACTACCATAACTAAGGCACTTTGGTTCATCATAATTCACCTCTCCAGCTTGCTGACACTGATTTTATTTTTATAAAAGGATCATAGGTATACATGATCACAGATATATATGAGGTCTAGATGTATATCTTTTTCTACAAAGTGTCTTCTTCTCCAGCACACTCGATGGAATGCTTCACAGAAATAGATGAAACTAGTAAGACACTTTATGATATTCATGCTCCATTTACTGCACAGGCTAAAATGTGTGTAAATGGGATACAAGGAGCAGGAAACGGAAGTCAAGACCATTTAAGCAGCTGAATGCTATCTTGCGAAACAGGATCCTACCCTTGGTCCTGCCAGAGATCCTATGCAAGTGTACACAAGCCATTTCTACCAACCTTTTTTTTTTTTTTTAATTTAGAAATATGTGATCAATAATTATACTTAACTAATTTCCTGAGTGCTTACCCTGACACATTTGGGCCTGATTTACCATAAATGCTGAGTACTCAAGGCTGCAATTAAATCAATGACAGCAATACCCCAAAAATACAAAGATAAATGCAATGCTGTATGTTTGGTTAGTTTGTTGTTTTGTGTTTTTTTTTTTTTTTTAATAAAGACCTCAGTGGACATCCACACCAAACACAAACTTTCACCTTACTCCCAGGCATCAATTCTCCAGTCACAAAATAAGAAATATCCATCTCTTTTCCCTGAGGCATAGTGAAATACTCGTAACGACCAAGCAACAGTCAATATAGGTCACAAGGGTGAACTAATCTGTTAACAGTACTCTTGTTCCTGCAGCCAGCACAGCTCCTGAGAGGAGAAGGCAGCACACCTAAGATGGAAAGGAAAGCCCAAATTAGCTACTTAGGTAACTTCTGTGAGAAGGTGGACAAGAGGGGTCCGGCCTCTCCTGGGACCTAACCACTGATCAGAAAGTGTAATCAACTAGTAGGTTTCCTGCTAACACAGAGTAGCCACTTCAGCAGAGAATGACTAGAGGAATGAGGGCACACATGCAGGACTGTCATCAAGAAAAGGTAAGCAAGACAATGAGACTGAAGAGACACACCGGTTACCACCAAGATTTTTTAACAGAACTGTAAGAGATTTGGCTGGTTTCTCAGTTCAGCTACTGCTGTTGGGCAAATCTGCTATCTTGGCAAGTCATTCCCCACCCTGTATTTCCACTTCCTTGTCTCGAAAACAGGGGCAATGACCCACCCAGGATTTAGGTGCAAAGAGAGCAGTAGGAACTATCTATGAGGGCCTCACAAGCCTACTCATTACTGTTACAGAATTTCACAAAGAAATACATTAATTCTGCCTTTAGAGGAGGATTAAGCAGAGCACAGGAAGAGAACACGTTATGCAATGAGAAGAAGCAAATTACAGAGCAGCTGCTTATTCAACGAGCAGCATGTATCCTGCACATTCATGGTAGGGGCTTCCGGGGATGGGGGGAGGGGGAATACTGTGTTCATGTATCACAAAAGACTACATTGTAATATTAAGGTGCAATATCTCAGTAATATTGTGAGGATGGTAAAATTAAAGTGGCATAGGTAAAGCTCAATGCTGAAATTTTCATGTTTGCGTGCTTGACTTACACCTAAAGCTGCTCTTTTAAGAACATTCTCTTCTTGCCTGCAATATCTTTATTTCAGCTTTATTGTTTTCTAAAAGGCCATCTACACTCATTAACGAAAAATAGCAATTACTGAAAAATTCAAGCCAACACTTAATACAACTATGTAGGCTAAGTAACATTGGATAATAAGTTAACGAAGTGTAATCAAGAAGGCTTTGACCAAAAAACCTTGAAGTGAGCATCGAAAGCAGTCACAGATTCTGGAAGGCATCCCTCATTTACATACATGACAGCATAAAGAAAACTTTCAGGAAAATACCAACACTAATTTAAACCATAAGTGAGGAGCACATGAATCACAGTACAAAACAGATCTTACAAGGCACAGGCAATATTTCTTACTTCAGTATTTGAAAGCATTATTTCAACACAGGCCCTTGGGTTGCAAGAGCAATGCAAGTTGTTTAGAAGACACAAACCATTCTCCTAAATTGCAATTCTGATTGTAGGACACCACTATGCGCTAGGTACAGACTTCTTCCCCTAACTTCATTACAACAAACTTATTCAGGGTAAGATTCCATTCTGTGCAACATCTAGAAAAAAATTCCCCAAAATATTGTTAGCTCTCTGTAGATTAACTTTTCACATGGTGATACTGGCAAGGAACATTTTCTCATTTAAATCTGCTGAGGAAACAGTGTCATACCCCAGCGTAACTTCATTTTTTTGGATATTTATTTCATTTCACCTGTGTTTCAAACATATCCTTCATCTACACATGGAACAATAACCTCAAAAAATCCAAACAGTCTGAAACACGATTGAATGAATACCCCTTTAGTAAAAGATGCACTGCAGACACACCAAGGAAATTCTACGCTTTCTATACTGTTTTTGAAACACCAGTGTTACCTACAGTGGCCAGCTTTCAGAGCTACCAGTGGTCTGGGCGAGAAGGTCTGCAAGACCCCTTCCTAAAACTTAAAGACATAGATCTCTGTTGATGGCTCCACTCCTCAAATGCCATAGGTCTACCTTACCCACAAAAAAAAATAAACTATCTGAAAGACTAACACACCTAGAAACTAAAAATTACAAAACTAAACATGGAACGGAAAATAAACTACTTCACATAAATATCTACTTCACTTTCATGAACATAAACACAAGGCAACACACACATACCCATCAATGGAAAAAATAAACCCATATAATAATCCCCTGAGGCAAGAAAAAGAATTACAGGTGACAGTTATTAATCATAATGCACAGGACATTTCCATAAAGTGTTTGGACCATTCAGAGATGACAGCTGCATAAGAATATATAAAAATAAGTGAAGTGACAATGATGTGGGTACCATTAGAAGCAGCATCTCGGGCAGTATATTCTGGGGCTGGCCCTTTCAAGGAGCAGAGGATCTTGTGATTCTCTATCAGGGAGACTGCTGACCAGCAATTAAAAAAAAAAAAAAAAACAAAAAAAAAAAAAAAACAAAAAAAAAAACAAAAAAAAAAAACAAAAAAACAAAAAAAAAAACAAAAAAAAAAAAAAAACAAAAAAAAAAAAAAAAACAAACAAACAAAAAAAAAAACCACCAAACCAAACCAAAACAAGAAAAAAAGCCAGTGTAAAAAAATCTACCTCTGCTCTTCAAAGTATTCAAGCAGTTATGAACTGGGCACCAAAGAGCAATTTTAATGAGCAGGATCAGGGACTGTTGTGGCCTAAACAGCACTCTGTTACAACAGAAACATTCATGTTGTCAGCTGATACCCCTTTCCATACCAGTGCTGAGTTCTGTGAGCTGCACATGGGGACAGAAAGATTATGATGATCTCCATCCTCTGCTGTAATACTAGAATCACACTAGAAAGGAGAGGGCAAATGCAGGCTTTCTCTAGAACATGCCAGGGATGTCTCCAAATAATTTTTCATTTTTCTTTAATAAGCTATGGAGTTTTAACACCATATACCAACAGAGCTATAGGAGAGATATGTTTGAGGATGTTGGTCCATGGCAAACAATAATGTGGCTTCTTTCTAATCATCCCTGGAGGTATTCAAAAGATATGTAGACGTGGCACTTAGAGACATGGTTTAGTGGTGGAATTGGCAATGTTATGTTTACAGTTGGACTCAATCATCTTAAAGGTCTTTTCAATGGTTCTATAGTATTAAACATCTTCATCAAGAATAAGCACAAGAACCAGCACGTAAAGAGATACATGTTAGTATTTAAAGACAGTACGAAATCAGCCAAAGGGGAAGGGGTAGAAATAAACTCTAAATTCATGGAAGTGAGCAACTAGGTCACTTTCTCAAAACCTGCTCTTGGAACACAAACATGCTACAGGCCACAAAAATTTGCCAAGACAACAAAGAAGATTTTTAAGAGAACTCTTCTGTACAGTTAGGATATTTTTCCCCATGTTGTTGCAACAAATATTCAGCACCTCTCTACTGATAACCAACATCTGTGGTCAGATTAAAACAACAAGAACTACTCCTATCCTGCTTACATAAAATTCCAGAATTGTAAGTCAGCCTCTTTTACTCTAGCTAATCCTCACTCCAAAGGAAAAAAAGGCAAATCAAGTAACTACTAAATCCAGTGTGATTCTGCAGTGTATCATCTTCAAAAGACTATCTACAACCCAAGCAAGAACTTCCAGGTAACTCTTCACCTTGACACCCTGAGAACCATATAAACAAGGAATCCTGGCGACTTCTATTACATACCCCAAGGTGACTACTCCTCATTAAAGTTTTACATTTCTCAAACAATTTTAAGCTATTTAAGTCCATTTTCAGATCAAGGCAAGCCAACACATGAGATGTCTAGAAACCATTTTATAAGAGCAATAATAACGCAGATATCCTGGTCCATGAACATGGAAAATAATCAAAAAAAAGAAAGCACAAAAAACCTCAGACTTCTCAGGATCATATCCTTTTGAATAAAACAGCCATGGCAATTGGATTCTACTTCAATGACTTCTGTATCCAGCAGCTAATCCTCACTAATTAACTGCTAGAATACACTAAAACAGAAATTTGGATCAGAAGATATTATTCATGTTTATAATAACTCCTATAACCATTAGGAACAAAAATCTTTAAGGTTTTTGATGCCATTAACTCATAGGCCAACAATTAAGAGCTACCATCCCAAACAGATCTGAAATTCCTGAGAACCTACAGTGAAATATCTTTATGACAAAGCTTAGCCTTAGTGAAATACATTTAATACAACCTTTACTAGTAAGCAAGCAGGAAACCAATCTGGTAAGAAAATCTTCTTACTTTAGAATTCTGGGAGAAGAAAATCCCAGAATGTCTGTGCTTATGGACTGCTTTCCAGATACTATTTCCTCATCCAACTGTGTTCAGAGCCTCAAGTCCTCAAGCCCTCAACCTGCTGATGCAGCTGAATCCACCCAGGCTCCCCCAATGTACAGATACATCCCGCAGGTAACAGGGCAACTTCTTCAGGCGCTCAGGATACAAGCACTAGAGCTGAGACCACTTTGCTGAACTTGTATCTAACCAAAGATGGAAAAAAAGAGTTGCCCAACGTTCCAGCAAAATTTTAGGTCTGTAACACATAACTACAACAGATCCCATGCTTTCTGGGTAGGCAGCCATACTATCATCACCACCACAACTGTGGAAAGCCTCACACCTCTCCTGTGACCTGTACAGAATGTAAACTAGGAACAACGCAAAGACTCACTAGACAGGGTACTGCAAGGCCATGCAAAGAACTGAGAGACAAGGACTTCTGTCAATTTGTCAATTCACCTTGCTGTTCCCTGGAAAGTGACAGTAAACTCACACTTAAAGGTGCCTTGTATATTGTGCATATAATGCTGAATACAGGTTCCCAATAGGGACCAGAAAAGCCTGAGCATGCCTGGTTTGCATGATCTACTTTTAACAGCAACAAGCCCATTGGTGTTGTCTACAGATTGCCACCTATTCTGCATGTTCAAGCAATTTACTCCAACGACTGGAAGATCATCCTTTGTATACTCCCTTTCTGTAAATTCTATTTTATTATCTCCCTTCCCAATCTCTGAATTTCATGTCAGATATAAGTATTTGGTGACCATAAAAAATACATTTTAAATACACAAAAATTCTTTTTTATGAGTCACTTAAAAAGAAAACGCCATAATTTCTACCAGGAAAAAGCAACATTAAAGCCAAGTAGCCTTCCCTTACTTCCTTACACCCCTTAACAATGCAAGCTTTTCTTATCCCCAGAAGACAATCACTTAACTTTCAAATCTCTTCACTGACTCAGATGAAAATTCATCACAGAGCATAACTGTCAGGTTCACTAGTGACAGAGGAAGCTCCTGAGAACAGCAGCCTAATAAAGCTTTCCTCCTTGAGGCATGACGGCAGTCTTTTTCACGTATGAAATTATTTATTTTTGTTTGATATGTTAAAGCAATATTCATGCAGGGCATCTTCACACTAGATTTTATCCCCAAAACTAGTTATAAGGTCAGAACTAAGTCGAAAGCCAATATTCCATGGACACGCTTAGAAAATCTGCAAGCATTTGACACTGTCCCATGTGACATCCTTGCCTCTAAGTTGGAGAGACATCAATTTGATAGGTGGACCACTCAGTGGATAAAGAACTGGATGGATGGCTGCATGCAAAGAGTTGTGGTCAATGGCTCAATGTCCAGCTGAAGACCAGTAATGAGTGGTGTTCCTCAGGGATTGGTGTTGGGACCGGTCTTGTTCAACATCTTTGCTGGTAACATGGACAGTGGGATTGAGTGCACCCTCAGCAAGCTTGCCAATGACACCAAGCTGTGTGCTTCAGTTGATACGCTGGAGGGAAGGAATGCCATCCAGAGGGACCCTGACACGCTTGTGAGGTGGGCTGATGCCAACCTGATGAAGTTTAACCATGCCAAGTGCAAGGTCCTACACCTGGATCAGAGCAATCCCAGGCACAGCTACAGGTTGGGCAGAGACGAGATTCAGAGCAGCCCTGTGGAGAAGGACTTGGGGGTGCTGGTCAATGAGAAACTGAACATCAGCTGGCTTCAGTGTGTGCTCGCAGCCCAGAAAGCCAACCATAGCCTGGGCTGCATCAAAAGGAGTGTGACCAGCAGGTCAAGGGAGGTGATCCTGCCCCTCTACTCTGCTCTTATGAGACCTCACTTGGAGTATTGTGTGCAGTTCTGGTGTCCTCAACATAAAAAGGACATGGAAGCGTTGGAACAAGTCCAAAGGAGGGCCATGAGGATGATCAGGGGACTGGAGCACCTCCCGTATGAAGATAGGCTGAGAAAGCTGGAGCTGTTCAGCCTGGAGAAGAGAAGGCTACGTGGAGACCTCATAGCAGCCCTCCAGCATCTGAAGGGGGCCTTATAAGGATGCTGCGGAGGGACTACTCATTAGGGACTGTAGTGACAGGACATGGGGTAACGGGTTCAAACTTAAACAGGGGAAGTTTAGATTGGATATAAGAAAGAAGTTCTTTACTGTAAGGGTGGTGAGGCACTGGAATGGGTTGCCCAAGGAAGTTGTGAATGCTCCATCCCTGGCGGTGTTCAAGGCCAGGTTGGACACAGCCTTTAGTGTGAGGTGTCCCTACCCATGGCAGGGGGGTTGGAACTTAAGGTCCTTTCCAAACCTAACTATTCTATGATTCTGTGATTAGCGACTGCGGTCTAAAATAACTGTATCACATCTTGGTAGGTACCCCAAGGACTGACTGCCTCCCTCTGCAGCTGATCTACCGTGGTCATTACAAAAATTTCCTTCAATGTAAGGTGTGTATAATTACTCTAGCAAAAAGGGACTTGGCAGTTCATGAATCTTTTATCAAGAACTAATTTGTTTAAAGAAACTTTAAGGCCACAAAATGAGAAGAATTCTTACATTTACTTATATAGTCACTGTTCTATCTAGAAATGCTTAGTGCTATAAATGACCCAACTTAAAAGCCTGACAATTTTCATCCATCTCACATGCGAGTCTCTGTCAGACTAAATATATGTAACAGTGACCTATGTTAGGAACCACGGTTTCTGTGGTCAGTAACGCAGGAGAATCATACTTCAGGAGGTCAGCAATAGAGATGATAATTCGCTTCAGAGTACTTCTATCTAAGAAACTGAAATCATCTACTGCATCTGGAAATACTGTTACAATGTGCACAGACTTAAAAATCATCTGTAGATCCTGTGAAATGTACTAATTTCTTGGCTTTAATACTCATTTTGCTCCCTCTCACCTCCCTTTACAAAACTGAAGAATGTCTGCAATGCAATAGTAGATTTACTTGTTGAAAGCAAGACTAAATGGTTTTCACTACCAAAGGAAGCCTGCAGAAAGCCAGTGAATTTTGAAGTTGCTTACTTGCTTTGCCCCTCCCCAGTAAACTACAGATCCCAGCTACATCCCAGGCAGCTAACCCACATAATATGGTGTTTATCGTTTGGCAAAATAAACCTTGCTTTACATTGAACATTTCTAATACTCAGTGACTAGAGCTTTAGGCCAGACATCACCATGAATACATGCTACAAGTGGTTTTCTTATATATATAGATGCATACCCACACATTTTTGGAGCATATCACCATTTTCTTATTTCAAATCTAACCCCAACAACAGAAAAGAAATCTGGCAAATTTTCAGGGCAACCACATAGCAGTTAAAATTCAGAGTGTAAAAAGACATTTGCTTCTCCTTTCTAAAGCACTGCTCGTGAACACGTGACTACATTAAATTTGCCCAGCATCAATATTTCTCACTTCAACTGTTGCACTAAGTTAACATGACCTGGTCATGATATTACTGGCATTGTAAACATTTCTAACGATGTCTTTTATATCCGTGTTGGGGTACATAAGTAGCAAAATTTAACTTTATGGGAAATTATTACAAAGACATTAAGATACATCTTTTTACCTTATAGATGTAGCTGGAATTTGAAACAATTTTAGAGAGGGCAGCTCATCAGCATCCCATCCAAGCTCACTTACACACCTATTCCAGCAGCCTTATGCATTAGTAATATCAGGTGTTATATCAAGAAATTATCCTGGTTTACAGACATTTTATAGGCACCTTGATTTTTGGTTTGCTTTTTTTGGTGGTGGCTTTTTTTTTTTCCAGTGCAAGAAATCTCAACAGTTCATACTTGATAGGCTGTTCATAAATTATACCCTACTGCTGTTTGCAGGTTGGAACTTCTTCCCACACAAATTTCATTTTATCATCAGACTGTTTAATTCTGCACTTATAAAAATGTCATCCTAGTCATAAGTGAAGAATTAGACAGTATTGTCTTAAGGCTTTCTGCACAAACTGTGACAAGATGTAAATACTGTGATACTAATATGCCAGTAGAGTACATGAATTGAAGGATCAGGCCAACACATATACGCTATTAAAGAGCTATGTCTTGCTGTTTTCCAAATGCAATAAAATCATGAAGTGACATAAATTAATAATACATTAACTATATTACAGTATTCACACTGTTACCTCTTGATATCATAGCCTTGAATATATTAACATATTGATAATATGAGTACACTAAAAATTACTTCTGAGCAAAAGCAGTATCAGCCTCTATATCATCTCCCAAAATAAAATTCTGACAGTATGGAAGAAGTTATCAGGAGATTCTAATCCCTCTGCATATTGTGCTTTCCACAGTCTTTCTAAAAGACACTGAATTTCCCCCCTAGGACACACTTACTATAATCAAGTTCTGTGAGAAGCTATTACAGAAATTCCCAGATATTTTATCCCACATGTTGAATGATACATGGAAAAATATCTCTATATGGAATCACAGGAAGACAATTTAATCACAAACAACACTGGAATACTCATACTAGTTATTGTAGCTTAATTTGTACAATAATTTGTAAGTTAAATATGTTAAGCCTATGTCACTTGTATAGTTCAAGGCATTACTGCTGATGTATAAAATATTCTGTGCTATGTAGATGATAAAAAAATGCATATTTAAAATGTGTATAGAGTACTAACGAACTAAACAGATGGAGTTGTGTTTTTAACTTCACTGGAAAGTGCAGAAATACAGTAACAGCATTTGTGTAAATGAAAATAAATCTCATGAAAATCTGAATGGATTTTCTTTTGTTAGACAGAAGTTTTTGCTTGGTATATAGCCATATATTATAGCCAATGGCTGTGTTTTGCTGACATAGCCTGCCAATAGCTATGTCTCAGCTGTTAAAAAACAGTAAGTCAAACGTATAAACTCAATACTAGTTCAAGGGTTTCTGCATAGATTCCAATAAACAGGAGTGACAAAAAGAAAAGAAACTGATGAATATCAGTACTCCAAGAAATACTATTTCCCCAGAAGTGTTTCTGTCAAAAAACAAACAAATTAAAGTGCAAGTCAGTTGTAGCACTAATCCTTCACATAAGGCTGCAACTTGATAGAAGCAGACACCCATGGCTGCTTACGTCCACAGAGACTCTGTGGGACTTCATTTGTCTTTAAACACTCAGCTGTGTAGATTAGACTGCAAACTGGAGGACTGAATCTGTTTCACCATAAATGATGCTGGTCTGAAAGGCACCTCTCATTAAAATGCCAGGCAAAGGCAAAAAAAAGTACTTGTTTTAAATAAAACACATTTATTTCTGATAGATCCACTTAAGAGTCTTCAAAATAAAAAATATTTCCAATAGCATTTACTTTTCATTCCTTGTCCCATTCATTTAATATACAAGACATTATTAAGCTTGGACAAGAAAGTTGGACACTTTGGTTTCATGTTTAGGGTAACAGCAGTATGTTTATTAAAGACATTACACTAACATCACTGTTTCTTATTTAACTTTTGTTACTTCATAAAGAAAAATGTACCTTAGATTAGAGCCAAAACTAAATCAAACTTAATCCTAAATTACGCTAAACCCTTAAAGAGGTTTTGATAGATTAAGGCCCACTCTATCAAGCTGCTCCATACAGACAGGTCTCCATTCGCAGTATTTACAACAGAACACATAGCGGTCCTCTCAAGAGAATGACTCTACAAAGATCCTAGTCACAAAAGCATCACAGATCTCTAGCAGCAGATACAGAAGACAATCCCACTCTGCTTTTCCCCTAAATACTAGAATACAACAAACCCTTCCTCCCCATGAGTAGATTTGAAAATATTTTACCTGAATCCATACACTAACAACCCATAACCTAAAAGTCTCTATTTGCAAATTTACATTATCAAGCCTGTGGTGCAAAGAACACATCTAGAAGTGAGCTATACCCTTTCAGATGTACCGTCACCATTATTTCACTGCAGTAATACATTCTTAGTATTCTCATAGTTCAACTCTAGCATTACTTCCAACCTCAGTGGTTTTACAATGCCAAATGTCTCCAGGACATGCTCCACAGAGCTTTAAATCCTCATACAAATAAACTTGTATAAACTGAACTGAGATAGAAAATAATCTTTTGAGAATCTACATAATATTACAGAAGTATGTGCTCCTTCAGATGAACAAATTAGCCTGCAATATAACTTTTTGAATTTTGAGTAATTTTTCTTCCATTTTTTTAACCATTGTGGCTCTTCAAGTAGCTACTTAACTACTTATAATTTGAATTCTTAATCTATTTCATTAGGGATTCTCCATAAATAGAGAATGTTTGCAATACAGTAGAAATTAAACATGTTTGAACAAGAAGGACAGTAACAGAAACATAGATTATATATATATATCTGTTCTCTCAGGCCTTACCCTGGGTGTAAAGACAGGAAAAAGTACATGTGCACATGACAGCCTAAATGCAAGAGGTCAGCCTCATCTTTTTTAGCTTTATTTGTTACATGAGCCCACTAACTACATATTTGGGGAAGACGGATACGCAGATATCCAGAAACAACTACAAATACTTTTGGAAACTGAATAAACACGGACGTTCAGCTGAGTATTCATCAAGAAAGGCCACGACAACAGTTTTCAGGAAACTATGCAACTGAAAAATTAATTTTATGGAGTCTTCCTTAATTACTGCAACAAAAGCAGGATTTGATTGCCCCTCCTATGAATCTGTCTGTCCCCTGTGTCAGGAGCTGCAGATCCCATGAGATTCACAGGAAAGCAGGCCTCGTGAGCTCTAGAGTTCCCAGCACCAAAGCTTCTACAGATGACAGCTGTCACTGGACACATACACAAATCCCAAACACAGCAAGTGGAACACTGAAAAACTGCCTGAAGGTATGCAAACTTTTTACATCCCAGAAGGCATTTTAAGTCCTGATCAGACTACTGGTTTATCTAGTCCAATGCTTACAGTGTAAGAACACCAAAAATTGATTAACACTCTTTTTCCACCTCTTTCCTTTAGAAGGCATGTTTCATCAAACTCAAGGGGAATGACTGCAGTTGTACCACTTACAAGGATGAAATCTGATATGGACCCTCCAAAGCGTTTCAGTGTGACAGGCCCAAGTACATATTTTTAGCAAGCTCATAAAGCATTACTGATAATCTGTAAATAAGTACAGCCAATAAACAAAGCAACTGAGATCCTATCAAAAGAAAAACGTAGCCCTCATAGTCATTTGTCGTGTACCAATGGCAAAGATGCTGCTCATCAGGAATAAGACATCTCTCTCATCTGAAACTTCTTGGACCAGAATGCCACATGGATGCAAACAGAGAGATAGGTCATACTCCAAACAGACTTTCAAAGCAAGACTAAAGCATGACTACTGGATTCCATATATTTACTTCTTTTATGATTGTGCAGAAGCCCTCACAGCTGTTCTGTACAGTTTATGAAAACAAAGTAATCAGAGATATTATTTACATTTGTAACATAAGTGTCTTCCTTTTTTATAAGCCAGCTTAATACAGACATCGCTACACTCATCCCAACAGAGGCTTGGCAGGAGTTATGAGAGAAAAGATGATGAAGAGTGAAAGTGTTTAAAGCCCAGCTAATTTCCCCTCAACTCCTACTGGTTCCCCTGCCCTCCCAGTCACTTCCAGCCCGGCACTTGTTCGCATCTCCCGACACTACAGAGAGCTCCCTTGCAAAAGCTTCCTCAGAATAACTGAGAGGAGGTTCGGAAAAGGTTATTCAAAAAACCAAAAATTAAGCTAAATGAACGTTCACAAGTCCGCACACTTCACCTAGCTTACACCAGGAACAATGGAGACGCGGGTAGCGGGAGGATACGGCCGCCCGGGAAGACGGGGGCCGACGGGACACGGTGCCAGCCCGTCTGTCCGTCAGTCTGCAGCTCTCCGGTTCTTTGTCTGTCTGTCAGACGGCCCCGCTTGGCAGCGCCGGCCTCATACCGACCTCCCCTGCGAGGCCTGCTTGGCCCCGCTGCGGCTCCGCAGCTCCAGGCCCGCCGCGCTGGGGGCCGGCTCTACCGGGGAAGCCCCGCCACCGGCCGGGGGGAGCGGAAGGGAGCTCTCGGCACCCACCCCGCTGCGAGGAGCGAGGCGGGAGGGTGCCCGCCGCCTCTCTCTTCATCCCCCACTCCCCGGCCTCCCCGCCAGCGGGGCCAAGCGCGGCCCATGCGGACGGGCCGCGCCGGGCCGCTCCGAGCAGAGCCGTGGCTCCCCCTTCTCTTCCTCTCCTCTTCTCTCCTCCTCCCTCCCTCTCTCTCTCCGTGCACCTCCCGCTGCCGCGGCGAGCAAGCAGGCGGGCCCAGCCGAACCCGGCCAGCTCCCGCTCCCGCCCGCCGGCACTTACCGGCCGCACAGCTGCGAAGAGAAGGCGGGCCGGGCCGGGGCGCGGCGGCGGCGGCTCAGAGTGCCCGTGCCGCGGCCCCGGGCATGGCGGGGCGGCGGCGGGGCGCGGGGGGGAGGAAGCGGCGGCAGGGGGGGAGGGGAGGCCGAGGGGAAGCTGGCGACGGTGGCTCCTTCCTGCTCCGGCGGGGCGAGCGGCGCCTTCCCTCAGCCTCCTCCTGGCGGTGACAGCGACAGCCTGGCCAGAGCGCCGCCGCGCCGCGGTGCACCATGGGAAACACGCCCGGAGGACCGGCGGGTGTTCGGGCGCGGCGGGCTGGCGGCGCGGCGAGGAGGAGAGGGGAGGGAAGACGAGAGAAGGGGAGCCGGGCAGCGCCGCACCGGGCCGGGCCTCCCGCAGGGCCGACACCGAGGCGGGCGGGGCCTGCGGCTCTGTTTATGCGTGGGTCAGGAGACTGGCGAGACCGTGGGGAGCCCCGCCGGCAGGGCCGGGGCGACTGCTGCCCCATGCGCGCCCTGAAGGGAGGTGGGGTGGGAAAGGCCCGAGAGCCGCGCGGGGTAGGTGGGCAGGCCTCGGGGAGGGGATGGAGGTGCCGGAGAGGCTGGAGGTGCCCCCCACAACTCCCGGTATCGTTCCATCGGCTTCATTTCTGGGAGGAGAGGGAGAAAGAACGGTCCGGTGTTGCCAGGGAGGAGGCTGAAGTAACCCCTGTCCCCTCGCACACCGCTGCTTTCGGGTGAGGCCGGGGCATTCTGAGGCAGAGAGGCGTGGACCTGATGGGGGAGGCACTGGGCCACGGCTGTCCTTATGGGGGGGTGGCTGTGGAACTCCTGGGGCTTCCAGATCCATCGGGAAGTCCTGAGATGAGTTTTCTGCGCTGTAATCTCCATAATCGTGATGTTCTCCATGACCCCACACAGTAAACTGTGTAGAGAATTGCCAGAGGCCGATCTTGAAGCCCGTGCATTCCGTGGAGTAGCTGTCCACCTAAGCTGTGTGTGCCTTTACAGCTCTTGACTGTACATTGGTCTCTCTTGCGTCTCTCAACTTCATTGCTTTTAAGGGTTACCAACTCTTCCACATTTCTGTAAATAAAGTCTTTAGTCCAGCAGCACACTTAAACACATTCTTAACTAAGTTGCTCTATGTCACTTGCTTATAATTAAGCATGTGCTTAAGCGCACTGAGGGATTGAAGCCAAAATCTGCATAAACTCTGTTGGGTAAAATTTACCAGCTTCATCAGGGTTAGCTTTGTGAGTCATTCAATCAGCAGCAGCCTAAAGCTTTTTTCTACAAGCTTAGTTATTCCCAGGTTGTCCTACAGGATCACCCTGTCTCCATGACAAAGCTTATGCCCTTCGTTCGGGTCCTGTTAGAAGTAAGATGCATCTGCCTGGTGATTCAGCTTTACGTAGGGTTTCCATATCCTTTAATGAGGTGCAGTAATCAGATTGTGTATCCTTATGCGAGCCATAGGTTGTGTCATCCAGTTACAGTGTAGTAAGTTACATTAAGAAGAAAATAGTAATGACATCAGGGCCCAGTTTGAAGGTTTGCCCTGACTTTATGCAGTACGTGTATTTCAAAATGATTGCGTCAAGTATTCATTCTGCATAAGCAGAGGAAGGAGTTAATAAAATGTGGCTACATTTCATGCAGTCATCTACAGTTTTACATAAATACAAGAAATGCTATCAACCTGCGTGCCGAATAAAATGGAAAACTATTCAATTTCCAAAAATAGAGTTCTAGAAACTGAGCAAAGATGTACATTTATGTAGCTCTGATTTTCTTTTTTTTCTTTTTTCCTTCAAAGACACTTAATTTGATGACTCTGTTCGTTTTTACCTGTCAAAAAAAAATCCTTTGCATTTCATTGAGTCAGGAAGCTCAGCAGTAAGGCCTTATTTTAAGATACACTGAGGAATTAAAGCTTTCTGCAGGGCGAGCACAAGTCTTTCTCCAAGGACACATCAATTGGAACCTGCTTTTCGGAAAAAATTGTTTGGCAATTAACAGTAATATGGAGAAGAAAGAGTGTCTTGTACTCAATGCAGAAAAGTAAGACTCAGCATGTTTGTGTCCTCTTATTACTCTCCTACCAATTTTTTATGACCTTCGTCAAGACATGCTCCAATTTTCAAATGTCAGTTTGGGTTAGGGTGGAGTTTTCTGTTGTTGTTTCAAGAGGAACTGAGTGCCTACAAATTGTGTTGAGCAAGAAGTCTACAGTGCTTTGTTCATCTGGAAGTCCCCCCAGAAAGGCAGAGCATAGTGAAGGGACATGTCAGACCTTGGACCTTTGCCTCTGCCACCCGGATTTTCAAATGATGACAGCTGCTCACCAAGCCACACAGCTGTGGCACTGAAGCTTGTATTGGTGTTTTGACACACCTTAAGTACTGTGGTGTTTATTAATGTTTTGACATAACAAAATAGAAAAGGAATATATAAAGCCAGTGACTTGAGGAGTTTAAAAGAGCACTTGCATTTTGACCTTTTTGTTTGTTTTCGTTATGCCACTCTGGGAATAGCAGGCAAATTCCGCTTTTCCCTAGGGAAAATTTTAAGAGTCTTTAGTATAGTCTTCCCTCTCCCTTCTGAATTCTGGAAGTTGCCCACCCATGAGAAACCCTCTAAAAGGCAGCGTGTGTGCAGCGTGTGTGCAGCGTGGAGAACAGTACAGTTCAGTTTACCTTTTTTTTTTTTTCTCATAAGATGGCTTAATAATGGAAAGTGAAAGGCATTTCTCCCTCCTCCCCCCCTTTTGTTAATTCCTTTTTCTGTATAAATCTAAAACCCAAGAAAAATGGGAAGCACAAGTAAGCTATATATTAAAAAGTGTGGCTTTTGGGAAGCGTTGGAGAATATATGTGTGTTTTAAAAGGTCTTAGACAGGAAGTGGCTTCAGAAGTAACTGTAGAATAAGCAGAACCATCTTCATTTGACCTCCTGCATGACAAACTGATGGGTTTCATTCATTCAGTTTATGCATCAAGCCAGTAACTTCTAATGAAGCAGCAGCTGATCTGGAAAGATCCAGCCTGGGAATTTGAGCAAGAAAACCACTGGTTAGGTAGGTTATTGAGATGGCCACTTAACCCAGCTCTTAAAATTATGCTTTCGTATTTGTCCGAGGTCATCTAGCCTGAGCTTCTAATCATCAGTTTAACCCCAATGGCTGAAAGACCGTGTATCAGAATTTTTAAATCTATTTTCCAGATCTTGCTTTATCCTTTTAACTCCTTTTAAATCCTCTTCCAGCTTTTCAAAAAGTATTTTTTGCTTCCTTGAAAATAGTGTTAGTGTGGCCCAAGATGAATCCAAGAGGAAGCATGGGCGTTAGGGTGTGGAAATACACAATTCATTTTCGCCAGCCACACTAAACCAGCCTTTTCTGTGCTTGTGGAATCAAACAAGTGAAGTCAGTAATGTCAGTGCAGGATGAGAGTAACTTGACTTTCAGAGATAACAGATGTTTTCTTCCTCACCCACTTGAATTATTCTTGTAGTGGGAAAGTTAGTTTAAGCTTGAGTGTCAGCGCGTCTCACCAGCTTACAAGCTGGGCATGATATGAAATATGGCCTGGAAACCCTTTGAGAAAAATCATAACTGCATAAAGGAACAGTAATCATCATTAGGACTAAACCCAGGGTGGAGAGCAAAAAGTAAATATAAATGGCTTGTTGCCACAGAAGTGGAGTTAAACACTACTTAGTTCTCATCACAGATTTAGGTCTTGTTCCCTGTTCGGCAACACAGCCAAGCACACATCTAAGTTCAAAAATGCAAATATCCCACTGAATTAAATGGAGCTATCAGATACTGAATCAGAAGGAGAACTGAATGCCTGCTCCAATTGCTCTCCTTCCCTCCATCCTTCGACCACTAAGGTCACTGTAGCCCTGGTTAATTCTAGTATGTGCCAGTGATAAAATGAATGTTGCTTCAGAAATGCCTTGATGAATGCCTGACATAAATTTGGATGCAGTTAGGGAATGATTGCTATTGAAAGCTAGAAAATAATCCATCTATTTTTTTTTTAATTCAAGTATTTCACCAAGGCTTTAACTAGCACAAATATTCAATGCAGAAAATCAAATTAGTCCATTGTCTGAGCATCTACTCACTTTATAAGTTGTTCCTCTTCATTTCAGCATCCCTGATTGAATTTTTATTTTAATTGTATTTTTTATAGCAGACTTTCAATTCATGATCCCACATAGGCCTGACTCAATTGAGTCTGCATTGCCCTATGTTGCTAGCAGATCAGGAATCAGTAGTAATGCTGTCAGTCACATAGTTGTACACTATGCATGTCCTGACATTAACTAATGCAGAGAAATTGATGGTACTGTATGTCTCAAAATACCTGTACTTGTGATGCTTGTAAACAAAAATAGTTAATTATGGAAAATGTTGGTCAGAAGGAGAGGGTGCATGCACCTGGCTCTTTAACTTGTTCCTGAAACCTTCCTGTTCCCAAATCTGTTTAGAGGAAAAATCTGTTCCACTTCCACCTGAGCCCTGAAGAAGTCTTCACATCAGTTTCTAATGCCACAAACACACCTGACTTGACTCATTCATGTATTTGACAATAATACAGCAGTTTAAAGTGCTTTAAAACTTGAGCTGAAGACATCACAGAAATACCAGAGAAAATGAAAAGTAATGGTTTGATGAGAGATACTCCTGTCTGGAAAAAAAAAAAAGATAGCAAGGCAGCATCAGTCAAGATGGTTTCGTGTAGACGCAAGACATTCAGATATCTCTAATATGTTTGACTTGGCCGCACATGGCATTCGTGTACAATTAGCATTCTAAATCTCAAGATTAAAAGAAAAGAGGGTGTTTAATATTCCATGCTGAGATGCCTAATAGGCAGAAAGAGCAACAGAAGTGATGATAATGTAGTACTTTGCCTGGCATAAGTTGTCAATTGTCACAATGAGGTAGAATTTAGAGAACCAATTTCTCTGCCTTAAAACACAGGTTATAAACAGAGCAGAAAACTGTCTACTCTTATATTAGCTGTCTACGTAAGACATTTAAGTCAAATTAACTGCAGATGGGAAAGTAAGAGGGCCTTAAACTCCAGTATGAACATTTTAGGATTAAACCTTCCAGAATTAACTGTGAAGGAAACTGGGGATATTTTATCTGTAAAAGAGAGAGCATCCACACAGGGATTTGGTGGACTTTAACTAATGCAATTTAATGTCACACCTTTACTTAATTTATCTTAATCTTCCCCAAATGTCCCACTGCAGCCAAGTTCTTTAGTTTGAAGTATTATGGTGGATCTAATTTGGAAGATAGCATTAGCTGAAGCATTAGCTAAAGGCTTGCCCATACGGGAAGGTTAGTCAGTGCAGAGGAACCAGCTACTTACTATCTGCTTTGTGTCAATAGCCTTCAGTTTACATTAAAGTGTTGTAGGCTGCATCACACCACCTGGCATGCACTAAGAGTTTACACAGAGCAACTACTCTATTTTGAATTCACATTCACACCTCTTCAGGATTCTAAGATTTACGCAATTAAAAGCAAGACTTAAGATTCAAAGAGCACGTAGGAGACCAGATTGTGATAATGATGGGAGATTGATATTTATTAACCAAAAGTTCAAAGTTGAAACAGGAAAACAAAACAAATAAATAAGCCAAGCCTGTTGGAGATAACATGGAAACTCCTGAAAACAATGAAACCCAAGAGGTTGAACCTTCCCAGGGTGACAAGGATGAAGCCGTTATTCTAAAGGGCATGTTCCCATGCATTATTTGAGCCAGTAGGAAAGCCAACAGAGTATAGAAATCTGAATCTATGAAAACCAGTAAAAAGGAAAATCTCAAATTTCAGTTGGCAGTGATGAAAGGGAAAATGAGAAGGGCACAAATGGATCTTGAATATGAAAATGGGAATGATTCTCAAAGTGAAGAAGTAAAAAAGCCTTAAAAGGTCAGAATTAGAACTTACTTACAAATTGCTCAACACAGCAAAAAAAGGAAGGGTATAGGGTTTTGCAGTCTCATAATAAAAAACACCATATAGTTGCCCTCCCTTTACTGGTCTCCTGTGGTAGTACTCTTAAAAATAGCATCAGAACAATAAGGAAATGCTGGAACAAGGAGGCTATTAACCATTCTCCAAATCACACGGAGCATATCCATGACTGTCAGAAGCTGGAACAATAGAGCTGCCAGCAAAGCTATGGAGCCACACATCTTGACCTGAAAATCAGTCAGAATGGTCTTTCAAAGCATTTGAAAGATCGTGTTATGGCAAGGTTTTGTAAATGAAAATCAGATCTCACTAATCACTCAGAATTATTGATTGTATCAGTAAGGTAAGGAATATAGCGAAAAAACTAAGCTTATTTTGTCTTCTAGAATATATTTGACAATTTACAGTGTCAGAATTTGTCCAGGAGACAGAAGGCAGAGAGGGAGTTAGGTGGTCACTTTTCGTCAGGGCATTGGGTTAAGAACAAAGGCTTCAGCCTTCCCTCCTAAACCCATTTGTTGTTACAGTACAGATTGGGAAAAGACAAATGCTGAACTGAGATATGATAGATATAAAGCATAGGTATGAGTTTATGAAATTAACCAGGCCCCAGAGGGGGCGAAAGGAAACTTCAGAGACCTTTAAAAAAGCTAGATGAATGGACAATGTAATTGCCAAGGAAGTTCATTATATCTGCATTAAGTTATGCATTTAGGAGAAAAGGCAAACTGCCAAGATACCTTACAAGTGAAAAATGGCTAAGGAACAGCTTCAGGTGGGAGGTTCTTGTCAGGGAAAAGCAAGAAGGTAAAGCTGCTGATAAGTAATTTTCACAGGTGCCTTTCTCATAAAATGAGAAATGGGGTAGAAGAAATTTCTCTAAGGGCAACGCCAGCTAATTATTAAACCTTCTTGGAAGTAGTTATGACTGACTTTTCTTTCAGAATACAAGGATGCACTGAGTGGAATTGCTTAGGACATGCAGCAGACTATTCAGTGGTTCAACTGGAGAGTGAAGACTGCTAAATTTTCAGATTGCACCAATCTGGAGATGGCTGCAAGAATGGTCAGGGTCCAGGTTTAGGTTCAGCCTCCTCTTTATAGTTTAGGAGTAAGCTGGAGAAGATGGAGCTCAGCTCAGTAAGGACAAAGAAAAGGACCTGCACTGAATCTACAGCGGAGCTACAGGACAGCAATACTTCAGAAGATGGTTTAGTAGGGGAGTATGGCTGTTCATGAGCTATACCTGAACTTACCTGCACACCATCCTCTTATGTATGAACTGGCTTACACCTCTTAAAGACACAAAGGGATCATTTCTATTCAGTCTATACAGTGTTGCTTTCACCTAGAAGTTGTATGTCTGCTTTGGGGCATGAAACTCAGGAAAGACATGGCCCAGTCAGAAAGGACAGTAAGAATGATAAGAGATCTAGAACACATGACCAAAACACCTAGGTGAACTGCAGTTGTTCTGAAGGGGAATACTAAAGGGGAAACATGATGAGAGTCTTCAAATATGCAACAGGCCATTGCACAGTCAAGTGGAAAAAGCTTTCCCTGTCCATGGGAGGTATATAAATTGTAAATTGCAGCAAGGAAGCTTCAGGTTAGGTGTTTTTCTGTCTTTCTAATAGCAAAGGTCACAAAACACTGGGATGGCCTATAGGGCTGTGGAGTCACCAGAGGTCTTTAGGAATAGACTGAACAGATATATAGGGAATGCTTTAGGAAATAACCTAGACCACTGCCTTTGCCCCCAGATGCAACCCAGCCTTGTTTGCTGTTGTGCAACAGAAAGCTTAACAACTCCATCCTTTCAGTGTGCAGATAAAATAGGATGAAGAAAACAAAAAGACTATCTTGACACAGATCTGTGGTACAACCTCAAGCAGACTGCTATGGTACAGCCATCTCAAAGAGAATGGGAACTTCAGAGGATTCAAAGAAAAGCAACAAGTAGGATCAAGAGCATGGCAATTCATGAAAGATTGAAAAGATTGGGATTATTATCTTCAGAGAAAAACAGCGGAGAGAGAATAAAAGTACATGAAGTAATGTCTGGTACAGACTAATCAGGAGGTTCTCTTTTTCCTGTCTCATACTGTATAATAAAGAGACCTGTGAGCTATCAAACTAAAGGTAGGATATTTAAAACTGAAAAAAACTAAAAATAATAAGTTAAAAAAAAAAGAGCAACAAAAAAGAAAATACACAACACCAAACAAAGTACACAACAAGAGACTGGAGAACTTCTCTGCTATGGTACATTCAAAGCATTAATGCTAAGCTCAAAAGGATTCAGAAAGAAAATGTCTTACCCACACAGGTGCATGAAACACCATGAACTCTGTGAAAAAAGTCTGGGTCAACTTGGGTGACATCAGCCCTTTGTACCACCCTCTGCTGTCCCCCATGGGCCCTTCATGGTTGCACTCCATCCCTCTACAGCTGTTCCAAAGAGAAGCAACATGAGTCCCTGAAGGAGGATACTCGGCCTTCTGCCACCGCCTGCAGCGCTCCTGCCGGTGTGAAGACGGAGGCGAGAGCCACCAAGCCCATCCCAGCCAGCAGCCCTCTAAACCACAGGGAAGTCCCACCGCAAACCCAGCTTAGGTGCTTGCTGTCGCAGAACAGGCATGCAATAGGGGAAAGCAGCCAAAAGCCAAAGTTTCAGATATTGCTGTCTTAAAAGACAGCAAAGGAGACAAAAAGAAGGACTGCTTGTTTTTAAGAGGCCACTGTGCCTCCAAGTAGGTTGGGATCTGGCTGGTTGTACTTGCACAACGCTGAAAGAACAGAGGATAGGTCTGATCCAAGTCCTTTCTGTCTTGGATATCTGTCAGTATCCTGAGCCAAAAACACTGCTTTGCCCCAAACAGGCTTCATAAAATCATGGCCTTGTTGTCATCCTGCAAAAACTGATCTAGTGTATCAGGAAGGTGCATCAAGCTGTTTCTGTATGTCTGGTTTATCCAGTAACAAACAAACAGTGACAAACATAGTACCTATAAGCAGAACAGCAAAGGTCTTCATTGCAAAGTCTTACCCAAAGTTAACTTAACAAATATATTTAGTACTGAATGACTCCCACCATTAAATTTTCAATTATTTATGCATTTCAGCTAGTGCGTATGAAGAACTGAACTTGAAGGGCAATCAGTTTAAGGATGCATGTCAGACACATGCCAGAAATTTGTTCAAAACACAAAGCAAACATCAAGAGATCATTTTCTGGGAAGGAATGTGGTGCTGTGTGCAGGCATTAAGAAAAAATGTGACCTTTGTAATGTTGATACTTCACAGTATTTGACATGAGGAGAAACATCCTTCTTCAGCTTCTCTCCATGGGTCCAGTTTGGTAAGGAAGAGATGGCTCACATGGTATGATCTCTCCATAGATGACCTGATTATCAGCAGCAGTTGTTTTTTTTAACATGAGAGCTAGTAATGTAACAACACCAGGCGACTTTCAGCTAACAGTACTGATGTGATTTTCAGATTGTACATGACTTCCAAGTAGCTTGATGGAAGAGCATCATCTCCCCTGGTCTAGAGCTTACAGGCTGTAGAGCATCACAGCTGGCCTGGCATTTGTGAAGTCCCTTTCATACTGACATAAGCCTCCAGAAGGCTTCATTGAGGAATAAGAACTAACCGTGTCCTGCTGGTGAGACCCTGAAGGAGGACAGCACACCCTCGCATTTTGCTCCCCAGCAGATTCAGAAAGCCTGGGATGTTGGTCAGGAAGCAGACCCATACAACGCCAGCTCAGAAGGCCTCCAGAACAGCAATTACTGCCTGCTTGGGAAATCCAGGGAGCTTGGCTGAGCCTTAATGACAACCTAAAATGAAAGTGGTCAGAAGAACATCAAAACAGTTGACTGTGGGCTGGGGATATCCCAGACAATAAAGGCTGTTTGGCAGTTGCTCCTTTCCATCTGCAAAGCAGATGAGACTTCAATGCTAAGGATAATTCAAAAGTCAAATAAATGATTTAAAATGGCTCGCAGTAAATAAAACCATGTTTCTTTTAAAGTAAACTGCCCTTGTTTGCTGGCTGGATGCTTGCACACCAAGCCAGACAAGCAGATGAATTAAAACTGGTCCCTGGGAGCAAGGGGAGGCACTTTCTTACCCTGCCTGAGAGGCGCTGCAATATATGATGGAAGAAACATCCCCTCAGCACTACAAAGGACAGGTGGGAAAGGAGCTGGTGAGGGAATGAAAGCACGCAACTGGAGAGGAGTGGCTCTCTCTCTGGGTCAAAGCAGTCGGGGAGAGCCTTGTCCAAGACCAGAAGCAACTTACCTTTCCTGCAGCCCCTCCAATGAGCTGATGAGCATTGCAGAGCTGCAGGTGGTTGTGCAGTTGGTCCTAACTGCTGGACAAAATTACCTCTCAGTTTTCAGAAGCCAGAGGCACAGAGGAAATCGACCCTGATAAAATACCTAGCAGATGACCTTGTCAAAAATAAATAAATAGGGGCAGGAGATTCTGGGTCACTCATTGACTACAAAAGGGAAAACCCAACAAGGTGACCCAAATCCATACATCTCCAGGGGAAAAAAATAGCTTTTTTAGGAAAGAGAAAAACCAACATATTATCAAAGACTCCTTATCAACACCAGTAGATGCAAGCTGACAGGGTGAAATCAATACCAGCTATCGGAATATTTAGGCATGAAAAAAAGCTATGGCTTCCTTTGAAAAATGTGTATTTAGATGTTGATCAAGGATCCTTTCATTTTGTCAGCTTGTCCATTTTTGATCACCTCGCTTAGCATATTGAAGTAAAGATATGATAGTCGATCTTATTCCTAATTGCATGTGAAGTGGCAATATTTTGCAGATTGGTTCCTGCTTGGAAAATGTGTCTGTTTGTAGTACAGCCCACTTATGTGCTAAAATGGCCGCTTTTTCCTCACAGTTTACAGAGACGTTTACAAAGCTGGAGCTGTCAAAGAAGAAAACATCTTGTGCTATAGCTGTGCATACTGATGAGTAGTCTTAATGGTGGTGAATCTTTCATGTAAAAATCAGTGAGTCAGTGTCCTTAAAAAGGAAGAAAACCAGGTCGTATTTAGTGCCAAAGTAGAGAATTGGAACCATTTGGGAGAGATGGTGAGAAAAAAAAGAAAAACAACAAAAAAACAAAATAAACAGATTAAAAAACCACAAAGCAAGTTCAAATAATCATTTTTCTCTTAGATAGAATGTTATTGATGTAAGTTATGTCGGTAATACAAGTCATCTGAATCACAAGTAAAGAATTAGAAGAGGAGGGTGTAGCACTGAGACAGCATGAAAATATTAAATGCTAAAATAGCAAATGGGCTGGGTCAAAACAGAGAGAGGATGTCACTGTGTCTTCACCACAGAAACGTTGATCATAGACATATAAAATGGTCAGTATTGCAACTTCAAGTTTTAGTCCAGAGAAAGATGATTTTCATAACAACTTGGAGCTATAGGAATGTGTCCTTTGAAGCTAAAATAGAAGGCAGAAAAGGTACAATAATTGCACTTGGCCTTGCAGGAGCTGTATCCTGAAGCCAGTGATGAACACCAGCCACCCACAGTTACATCAGGTCAAAATTCCTACAAGGTAGCAGCTCAGGGTGGTACAGCCCTTTAAAACACAACAGAGAGCAAAAAAACCCCAACACAGAGTTGTCTGTCCATCCTCAGTCTGTTGTTAGATGTAACAACGCAACCACCAACAGGAATATGATGTTCTGATCTCTTGATGCTGAATTTACACATCCTCTTACCATTCCCTGTAAGTTGTCTGGTATTTTAGATACAGCTAAATTGACAAATGAAGGAACGTTAGCCTGAAGTCATCCACTGCAGCCAGGGAACCTGGGGGTGAGAGAGGGAGAGCAGGGAGCCGCTGTGACCCTTCCCTGTGGTGTGCCTGATCCCAACCAGGAGCTGCTAGTAAAAGCATCACTTCGCACGGTCAGGCTGTCGCTTTGTGTTTGCATAGTCTCCAGTGAGGATCATGGTTTTGGTGTCCAGAAAAGAAACCAACTTCTTTGCACGGTGCAAGTTTTTTCACATGTATAGTAAAGCCTGTTGTAGCAAAACATCCACAACACAGAGCACACACCTAAATGAATTAGCAAGTTTCTGTGACTTGTCTTAAATGAATTGTTCCTTTTTCCTCTTAGTAGGTCTTAAGTTTAAAGACATTTCCATCAGAGTGTGAAAAAGAAATCTCAATCACCTGCTAGAAAATGAGATGCTGGGCATTAAACATTACACTTAATCTAATTGTCATCACATTGGGTAAGAGCAGTGATGCTGGGACAAATTGCAGTTGAATTGTTCACAGAATACTCAAACTAAACAAAATGTCCCCATTTGATCCCAGAGCCACTGATGCAGCAGCCAAGCCTTGAAACCTGCTCACAAGCCCTGTTTGAGGGGCAGCACCCCTGGCACCAACTTCAGAACACCACAGTGGCTGCTGTTTCCTGTGTGCTGCTGACTGCGCTGTGCCCTGTAACCCCCTGTGTCATGCTGTCTCCCCACCTCCACGGGTCTCCAGCAGTCCCACCAAGGTCCCCTACAAGGCATCACTTCCTACAGCCTCCTCACAGACTGGCACTCCCTCATGCTGATAGCTGCGGATCCTGGCTGCCCCCAGCCTCTACCCAATACCCTAAAACCCTTAAATCACTCTTTAAACTGCTTCCTCCCTCATGCCATGTCACAGCCCAGCAGAAGCTACCAGCAACCCAGGTTGCTGGTTTATTCCCCAGGGACCTTTTCCAACCTGGGAAAGGTGGGATAAAATACTGCCCACTGTCACATCACTAAGCACACTAAATTGTATCTAGGTTTTATTCTAGGTCCTTTATAAGATTCGCTGTGTTTGCAATTAACAAAAAATACGAATAGCCATGGTACAGCAAACCTGGCACCAGGAAAACAGGATCACGCTGGCTGCAGCACTCCCTTTGTGGTATGAAATAAAGGGTTACTGAGGGTGAGGATGAAGAGGAAGCTGCAGCCAGGAGGTAGAGGAGTAAAGTACACATCATCTGGCAAATAATAAGAAGAGGCAGTAAGAAAAGCAGAGGAAGCAAGGGAGAGCAAAGTGGGAGCCAGCTCACAGGCACCTTTTGGAGATGTCGCACCTCCATCAAGCAGCTGCCCTCCAGCCCCTGCTGGGCACAGTGTTCTCCCAGCCAGGGACAGTGGAGGTCCCCGTTCCCCAGCAGCTCCAGAGGGAAGGAGAAGCCCCCGGGGCCATGGGCTGTCCTGGACCATGCTCACAGAAAGGAGGCTCCCATGGCAGTTGGCATGTCTTCTGAACCAGTCACACACTCTGGGAGTTACCATGTCTGTGGCTGGAGAGCACTGGTTAAACTGCAGGCGGAAGGGATTATGAGTAGCTGCCACCTGCAGCAAGGCAGTCACAGAGCAGGGCAATCCAGACAAGGAACAAAACACAGGTGATTTCAGCCCAGAAGAGCCTTACCTTCCATCTCGTTAACTACAGGCTAGTCACGTGATTCATTGCACAACCTGAAGTAGCATCCCACAGCAGGTTTTCTCCTCCAGATGCATGGCACCAGGCACTCAGCTGGTACGAAACGCAAGGGTAGAGAACCACGGTATGAAGAGAGAACTTGCCTTCAGCTTATTTCCTTAAGCGGTGAGGCTGTGGCAGCCACAGCACTGTCCAGTTTGTCGCCCCATTTCTCCTTCCTCCCCCCATAACTTCTGCAGCTGCCAGGCAAAGTCAGGCAGGTTTGCACCTCGCTGGCCCTGGGGGATGCTCCACTGCATTCCATTCCACATGGAAAGGTGCCTAAGGAGCAGACACCACAACCTTTGGGGACAGTCCTTAACCTGTGGAGGACTCTCCTCAAGGGGTGGAAAAAGTAATTCTGTTTGCAGCACAGTGGACACAAGTCTGAGCCCCTCCAGTTCCAGGATGACAGCCAGTCCCAGTGCATCTCATAATGGCACCAACTTACACCCAGAAATAACTCAGACATGACAAAAAGACTGTGGACACTGCCACTGTCCAATCCAGGCAATGAGCAGAGGAGACACAGTCCTGGGTGCACAAAGGAAAAACACGCAATATGTGCAGCTCCGCAGGCAGCCCAGCACAGATCAGTGCTGTTCGCTTCAATCTCCTCCCTGCTGAGCACAGAGGCACCCAGGAACCAAGACCAGCCTCTGCTGCAGCCCCACCAGTGTTGCATTAAATGAACTACTAACAACTGAATCCATTCCTCTCCTTTTCCTGCTTTGTGCTGTAAACACCCAAAGTGGAGGATGGAGGTGACTAACTAGCACGTCCTCATCCTTCTGCAGTTATTTCCGATTCACCTGTCCCTCGCCTGCAACTTAGCAGCCCAGCCTAAAGACACATCACAAATTATTTGCATTGAGCAGACCCATGAGTGCATGGCAGTCACTGGATGAGCTCCTTCTGAATCTCAGGATTTATGGTCACTTCCACACCACCATTGCCATGACCAGGATGGCAAGGACTAAGCTGCAGCTTAGCCCCTTCATGTGATCTGAAAAATGGCAGAAATAGCAAGGATGAGGCAAAGAGCATGTCACAGAGAGATACCTTATCAAACAATTGGAGGGGGGAAATAATGCAAGCCCGAAGAAAAACGAGGGCTTGACTGTACCTGGGATTATGCAAGAGGAGGGGAAGACACATCTCCTACTCGGCTGGCAGAAAACAGCACAGCAGAGGGCTGCAGGAGAGATGAGTACCTTGACTGCACACTCTCTGCCCTGGGGCAGTTTGTTTTTTCTAAGCACAAGGTACAAGCCCAGGCTCTGCTCCTGAAGTTCCTGTCGGAGATGGTCCCCAGCCAAGCAGGAGATCCAAAAAGCCTCTCAGAGCAGCTGGAACAAAGCTTTGCATCTGGAGCCGTGTTCGACTGAAAAGCTCAAATCTGTCCACTCCAAACATTGAGGAAGTTTGGATGAGAGTGGAAACACAATGGCCAACATCTGCCTCTCTTCTGGCAGGTTAGCCATAAGCAGAGAAGTTATTTTACTCATTTTAACTCTCTAGGCCCACAAATGGAAATGGTTTCTCTCACAGACACTGTCCAGTAGGAAAAACTTGAGCTGAAGGATTTTCTTCATGGCTGTAGCAAAAACAATACATCAGCCTGCAAGGCAAGGCCAGCAGTGAGTGTGTATTAGATGGCTTTTCTTGGGGTTTAGATGACTTTTGTTTTAGATGACTTTTGGGTATGTTGTTGTTGGTTTACATTTCTTTCACAAATGAACTTGTCTTGCAAGCATCGCTTCCCTGTGAGCGCTAGCAAGTGGCAGAGGTGGCTTCTCCTCCCCTGCGCTCCCCAGCACACCAGTTGCAGCGAAACAGCTGCCATTTGCAAATGTTTATCCCATAACAGCAACTGCTGCACAAAAGGGTTCCAGATTTATTTCAATTCCCCAAATTCATGGCAAGCAGCCTGATTTTCAGAGAAAAGCAAAAGGCTAGCTAAGAAAGCCAAAAAAACCCAGAAACAACCATTCACCTTGTGAAAAGCACACCTTAAATCCTTCCCTTTTTCTTTTTCTGCTTAGCTTTGTTTAGTCTAGTTTTGGGTTTCTCTGCTGCGGCCTGCTGGATCGAAAGGCACTTGCTCAAACAAGTTTTGCTTCACAGTCCCGCACGCATGGTCACCGAAGCCATTCCAGGGGCTCACCCAGCATGGGAGCATCATGGATGTGTGACGGTGACGTCCATCAGCATTTGTGCTGAAATGCTGAGATTTGAGACAATTCATAAGTATGATTGCAGTCACCTGGGAGACAAGCAAACAAGATGAGTGTAAGGAGAACTGGAGAGCCGTGATGAGCAAACAGCGCTGCGGATGGGATGGGGCAGGTAAGCACGGGGGCAGAGAGCGATCACATTGCAAACCCACATATGGGATGTCGCTGTGTCCTGCTGCCTTCGCACACACATACTGACTCCCCTGCTGCTCTCCACTTGCACAAGATCCTCCGACCCAATGATGTTGACTTGGAGCCAGGCGAGAAGTGCGGCTGGTGGTGCCGGAGCCCACGAGCCGGCCCCGGGCCAGGCTGACAGGCAGTGCTGCAATTTGGCTCCAGCAAGAGCAAACAAGCACAGGTACAGACAAGATTTATTCTTCCTGTTGGAACACATTCATCTGCAGATTAGCAGTTGCTCTGCGCACGCGGAGCCTAGATACCACCAGTTAACTCTTCTCTGCCAGCCTGCAGCCACCCTGCTAGGCATAACACCTATACAGCAACAGCACCTGGCATCTGGCTCCTCTGGGATTAGTGCCCGGAGAATCAAGCACATAAACTCAGGTGCCAGAGGCATACTGACCTGCATTTATCTATTCATTTTAAATTTTGAGGGAAAGAGAAAAACTTCTGTAAGACAGGGGTTCCCTTTCCTAGAGAACAGCAAAGCTGGTGTTTCTGGACCAAATCCAAGAAGGCTCTGCAAAATTCAGAGTTTCTAGTTTTTACAGGCAAAAAGAGGCTAAAATCTTCAAAAGCAAAAGCACAGCAATCCACTACAGCTTCTGTTCCTTATTTAGGGTAGACTACATCTGAAATCTAATTATCTCTCTGCAACTCCCTGTGCAGTTGAGGCAGACAGAGAGGAATCTCCAGGGAGCAATTCCTTCAATCTCCTTTAAACACCTACCTTGGGATGCAACTGACTCCCTCTCACACCCAGTGCCCAAGGATGCTACACAGAAATAACTCCAGAGCCTGTCTTCTGAGACATGCAAGTCAAAATGCACTTTTACATTTGGCAGAGCAGCTTGTCCTTCCAAATATTAGCCTCTTCAAACACTTGGAGGTGATGGAACAGCTCTGGTGCTTGTTGACCCAAGGGACTAGCAGCAATAGTAAGATCAGTCAGCAAGAGGAGGCAATTTCACAGTTTCTGCTTTGTTTTCCTTTCTTTCCCCAGAGTACGGCAATCTAATAGCCGGATTCAGAGTTCCCATGCAGCCATGCAATAGTCTCCTATTCCATTCCCTGGATCCAGAAACGTCTCTAGTTCAGGGGCAGCTGCTGAGACATGAACAGAACACGACACAGTCTCACCGCCAGTTGGGGAAGCACGCTTCTTGCTTGCTGCAGCGTGCCACATCTCTGACCTGAAGCAGGAGAAGTTCCAGAGCAGCGAACGCTGGTCACTGTGCTACAAGAACATCAGTCGTTTGGAAGACAAGTGTTGACACAGCAGTTGAAGAACTCTTGGATAACTGACCTGGACAGAGCTTGTCCCTCACTCTGTAAGGAAGATAAGGCAAAAAGAAGTGTCTCCTGGGAACATGGTTCATATCAAAGCTAAGCAGGAGTCTCTGCAGTTTTTAATGTGACACAAAAGGACAAAGCACTGTTGGCAGGAGACAGAAAAGGAAAGGGCAGAAAGACAAAAGGGAAGAGGAGAAGCATTGCTGAATATGGTTGCCCAGCCCAACCTGAAAGGCACTCAATGCTGCCTAGAGAGCTCTTCAGTCACTGCAAAACCCCCCTCTTCTCTCTGGGTAACAGAATATCACATTTCAAGGGACTCAGTTCCTACTTTAGAACCCACACACAAAATGTAATTAAGCCAACTCAGCTCCTGAGCAGGGCTATCTCCTTAACCACTGCAGCTTCACGTGAAAGGCAGTCCTGAAGCCAAATGTATAAACAAACTTTTCCACCAGCTGAGCCCTGTGTTTGCCAAACCCAAACCTCCAGCTGGACTTGCAGAGCTCTGTGGTTTCTTTCTCCACGCTTATCTCCAAACCAGCTCCTATTAACAGCTAATTTCCCTCTACATCCTTATCTGCCCACTGAAAGTGGGATTTTGCAATGCAGAGGTTACCAGCTGCCAAAGGCAGGCCCCTAGGGCAGCTTAACACCCTCCATTCACGTGAGACCAGACAAATCCTGCCCAAACCCCCAGACCTCGAACCTGCTGCCCTGTGACCCTCCAAGAGCATCTTGGTTAGACCCAGCTCCCTGATCCCTACGTATTCAGGGGATCTCCAGTACTGCAGTGTAAACGACATCCCACTCCAGGAACGGGTTGTAGGGAGGAAGAAGAAAATTCACCTGAATGTAGTCCAGAATTCTTCAGGACCAGCTGCTGAGGACTCTGTCCTGCTGCTCACATGCTGCCTGGCATTACAACCCCGCTCCTTTGGCATACCATCTCTCTCATTGAACTCCAGCCCAGGAAGCTCCACAGTGGACATCAACATGAGAGAGAAAAAGGAAATGTTTTCCAATTTAAAAGTAACATGAAACCGAGCAACCCCCAAATTGCCTTGTAATCGCAATTATTATATCTGCTGGAAAGAAGCAGAAAAAGACCCAGCTAAGCACTATGTATTTAGCATTTTAAAGCTAAAAATAGCAGTAACTACATCGGCAGGAAGGAGTTTGAACAGAAAGTGAATGATCATCAGCAATTATTTCTGAATATTTTAAGTAAGTGCCCCAAAATTGGAGAAGGCAACACATGCTCAAATCCCTGTCCTGGCTTAGAGGAGAAATAGAAACAGGTGAAGTATTGTGGAGAGGGGAGGAATGGTAAAGCCAACCATAAAGACAAGTTAGAGGTTAGGAAAGGTCAATTATCTATAAGGACTAGATGTACTTAGGGAAGATTTAACATTGAGAAGGCTTTTAGATTTTGAAGGGAGGATTTCTCTTGTCCTGTAACAGTTTGGCTTCACAGACAAAGCGGTGTGTCCTCATCCACAAATGAACCCCCTCCACCACTGTATATTGCTGACACTTTACATGGTTCAAAGGTGAATTCAGCACTTCAGTTGTGAGATTCAGAGTCTGGTTACAATGTAATAACATGTTAAACACCTAAGGGTATGCTTCTCACTTCACTTAGGGGGATGCTAAAACCAAGTTATCATGATTTCTCCCAAGTCACAGCCAAGGTGCAGTGCTAGACATTCGCTTCTTAAATTAACACTTGTATCTGCAGATCCATAGATCTTCTTCTCAAGCTTACAGAAGTCCCAACATAAGGGAACCCTGAATCATGGGTGCTGATTTTCAACAAGTCTTGAATCCCAAGAGAAATGCCACAAGGCTGGAAGAAGGCCAATATTTTGTTTGTATATAAAAATGTGTAGTTAGACCAGATTATTATAGGCCTGTCAGTCTGAAAGTAGTCCCAGAGAAAGCAATACTTGATATCGAGTTAAGAGATTAATGCCAATCAACATGTTCATGGACAACAGATCTTATAAAATTGATTCTCATTTTAATAGATTACAGTTTCCTTGATAGAGCAATAGTATTAATGCAGCAACCCACCACACTACAGCTTTCCTCACTCGGGTTGGGCCAGTCCTGCTCTGAATAAGAAAGTAAAGCCAGCTCGACATTATTTGAAACAAATTAATATCTGGCTAAAGGCTTAGGATGTAACTGGAAACAGGAACCCACTGGGGTAGCAGAGTCCTGATCCAGCACTGCACCACCTTACTAACAGCCTGGGCAGCAAAAGCGTTACTGAGACCATGGGTGACAGAGATGAAAAGATTAAGGAGTCACTAGAAGAACGGGAAGCTGCGCTGCTGAGAAACGGTGACAAGAGTCACCCGATGGAACCAAACAAGTAGCAGCTTGGTGCCAGACCTGGCACAGCCCCGTGCATCCCCAGCACGCTCAGGCTGTGTGGAGAGCTGCTCTGAAAGCGGGAGCATCAGACATGGCCTGAAATGAGTAGTGATGGCCTCGGGGGATGACATGCTCCATAGAGAAGAGCAGGGAACATCACAGAGGAGTGGGAATGCTTCTGTGACTGTTCAATGCCCGCTCCAGTCTGGCAAATGCAGGATGAGAGGGATGTTTGGCTCTGCCGCATTGCCCAGGAGGGATCTTCCTGCAGCACAAGGAGCCCTCACCTGTTCCCTGCTGTGCCCTGAGCATCCAGCACCAGCAGGGCCATTAGAGGCAAGCTGGCAGTAGCCTACCAACACATCCCTTAGAAGATAAAGCAAACGAGACTTTATTTCCAGTCTATGCTCTCAGGCCCTGGAACAGCCATCATGAGATTTGGCCCCTCTGTTTCCAGAGAAGTTAAAAGCTGCAGAGAGCACATGCTTCAGAAAAAACCTAATTCAAAGCAGCAATGGGCAAGAGTGACTTCGCCGTCTCTTGTATGGGACAGAAGTCTCAGGTCATTCTTCCTGACTATGGGCACCACTTCCAAGCAGTTATTAAATATATATATACATATATATAAATACTGCTATCTCAGGGCTTGTGCTTTAAGCCCAACTCCTGGCAGAGTTTACTCACAGTGAAAAGCGTCTAAGGAACCTACACACAGGCTACAGATCACAGTGTAACACATGGTATTACTAATAGTAATTTACAGCAAAGACATCAATTCATTACTAAATCCTGCATGGAAATCTCCGCCAGGATAACCATCCCTTTGTATTTAGACATCCCTTACGCTATGTCTGTTGTGATGGCCCTCTTACCTCAGAGCAACAGGAGGGCGGCATTTGCCTCTCTCCAGATGGAGTTTTATTCCAGCTCGTGCTGGAGACCCACAAGAGGGCGGTCGGGGTTGTGTTTTCCCTTTGACTACATCATTTTCCACCTCAGTAACCTGGGGAGGCTCACCACAGAGTCACTTTTCACCTTCTGTGGTCACTTACAGCTACTTTCTGAAGAAAAAGTAATTGGTGTTACCATATGCCATAAGTACAGATAACAGAAAATGCTTACTGCAGATGAAGAAGCTGTTTATTCATCACAGTCCCTGTGCTGTTTGTGGTATGTGTTTTAGCCTGTTTCAGAGCTGCGTGAGCCAGCAGGCCCCCAGATCACATAATTGATCATGCTGGTGTTTGTAGGATCAGGGTGTCCACAAAGTTTATGCTGGGTTTTCAAAGAGGGAAGCTTCTTCTCCTGTCTATTCAGAAAATTCAAAGCAATCACACTAGTAATAGATACAAAACATTAGACAAAATTAAATCTCTCCTTCTGAGCTCAAGAGAAATGCTACACCATTACCAGTGTTGAACTCGGTTTTAAAACCATGGTCGGCACCACAAACTTCACCCAGATGTAGATAGTATCGTTATACTGTCATTAGTATTATATAGGTGTGCCTTTGACAGCTCTTGAAGTTTCCTTACCCCTGGATTCCACCTCCCTTTATTTTATCCCTCCAAAACAAGGGCTGCACAGTGCTGCTTTCCCTTCCTGCCCAGCCCAGCCCACAGGTACAGCAGCTTGCCATCTGTTCTCTTCTCCAGCGTTTCCACCCATCCTACCTCGGCTCTCCCTCCTGTCTCCTCACTTTTTCTTGTCTCCTCCTTACCTCTTGTGCATCTCTCCTCAAAACCCTATCTGCTCTCACACGCAGCTTAACCCCCTCCTTGCCTCTCCCAGCATGGTGCCCTCTCCCCTTAGCTCCAAATACTCTGCACTTCCAATGTCTGGAGTTGTTTTCCTCCAAATCAACCCAAGATCCTTTCCAATTCAGCTTTGATTTGTGTTTTAGACACACCTTCTGTAACCAGTCAGAGCAAAAACATACTAAAAAAAAAATAAAGTAAGAATTCAGCACTGGGAAGGCCAGTCAATGTAAGCCATTCAAAAGCAACTAAAAGGCAGAAAGATGTTTCTCCTCTGCATTTGACCCTACAGAAGTCACAATTGCAAAATCCTTTTGATAACACTGTATTGTACCAAGAAGCTTCAGAAAACGGCAGCCAGAGTCACAATCTTTTGCTTATGCAGGAACTTGAGGCTCTCCAGACTGCCCAAGGCAGGAGGTGCTCGCTGCAATTATACTGCAGAGGACAGAGGAAAAGCTTCCCTGGTCCAGCTTGCATGACAATGAAGCCTCTGCCATTTAAAGAGGGACATCTCTGTGCCCACCACCGCTGTCCTCCCCGGGGGCCACCCACTAGAGGGAAGCAGCTCACACAAGCTACTCTCCCACAGGTGCCAAGGAGCTGGATCAAAAGGTCTCGTCCTTGGTGAGACGCCCCCCCCGCCCCTAGAAATCACAGCTCTGCTGCGGCAGCAGAGGGGAACCCACAGGGCAGGAGTGCTCAAACCACAAGGCTTAGAGCAGACGTTGACTTTGCAGCAGCAGCAAAGAGACTGCTTACACAGGCAACCGTTTTCATTGGTGATATGCAAGTTTTCTGTACTTGGATTTGGCACCAAAGCCTGTGCTCCCATTTCACTAGCTCTCATTTCATTTCTTTGCATTATTTCTGCTGCAGCCCTGTATGAGGGTTTTCATTACCCAGATTGCGCTCCCCCACAGAGCTCTAGGAGCAAATACAAGACATAGGCACCACAGATATGCAGAGCAGGGGGGGCATAAGATAATATGAATTAGAGCTCTGCCATGCCATTTTGTGACAAGTGTAGGGAATCAAGACAAATTCCTTCCCTGTAACCCTTTAGGTGACATTAGAAAGCTTTTCTCATTTCTTCAATTAAAATGCACAAAAGAATTTCAGTGGTAGGGAGAATCACACACAAAAATAGAGGGTCTCATCCCAGGACACAATGCTTACAGCACAACCAGGCATTCCAGGATTTCAGCCTTGCTCCACTGCTCTGCCATGCTTTTGGTCGCAGCTGCCACTTCCCTCTGGCTCACCGGCCTCAGGCAAGCTCCTCAGGCAGAACTCCAGCTCTGAGATTTGCTCTGTGCTTGCCAAGGCATTTCCTGCACACCGTTGCTGGGTTATCTCTGCTTTGGCTGAGATGCCAGATACTGAAATAATATAACATTTAAAAAAGAGTTCATAAAAATACTTTACCATTCCCATTTCAGCTGGCTCCCTTTAGCTACATTTCAGGAGCAAGCAGTAGCAACTAAAATGCACTGACGTATCAAGGTCCCGTGAGTAATGGGAAGGTCAGGGATACCATGAGCAGTGATAAACCACCCAACAAATCTTCCTGGGACAGAAGCAACAGCACCATCCTCAAATCACATCATCCATGTAGGTGAACTCTTTCATATAATCACAGAGATTAAAGTTAAAATGTCTACCTACCTGCTATTATTCTCAAGGCCTTCCACCAATTTTCGATGTTTAGTGGAGAACCGAAGAAAGCTTGTTGGGGCAAAAAGTATTGAGTTACAGAAGTAAAATACGCACTGTAACTTGGAAAATGCACACTTCACAAGTGTGCATGTGTCATACGGACTCCATTAACCACATGGAAATAGCCATTAATTAGATTATTTCCCCTTAAGAAGTTAAAAAGCTAAAAGAGGGGGAGAAACCGTAACTGTTTGCCAAGATTCACAAGTACACAGACCACACAAAATGGTTTTCTGGAAACAGCAGAAATAAAAGGAGTTATTGGACATTATCCTTAAATCACCTTTCAACCAATTTCTGTCAAGCAATGCAAACCCTGTCCAAATGCATCTTCTCCTACCTAGATGAAGACACATGAAGTTCAGAAAGCTAGTTCTGCCTGGGAAAAAAAACAAAGAAGGGATCAAAGCTGGCTTGTAAAAAGCATCTAATTTTGGCCTTAGCACTATATTCTTCGCCCAAAAGGCAAATCAGCCAGCTGAAAGCCAAGATGGACAAGAACTGACTTTGAGAAATGGGAGAGCAATTGTCAGATTGGGAAGACAGCAAGTTGTCAAAAAAACCAACATAACAAAAATATCAAAGCGCAATTTTATTTAGCTTATTTGGCACAAAATTTACAAGAACCGTTTTGTTCCTTTTTTAGATTTAGTACAACTAGCAAGGAAAAAAAAAGGCATACTAATACATTGAATAAGCTGTACAGCAAGTGAAATGTGGAAAGAGGCACCAGAAAGTTCTACCAAAAATCAAAGTGCATGAAAAATACCTACTCTGAGCGCCTCACGGTATTGTATTAAGGCACCACTCCTTTCGAAGGTTTAGTGAATACATCAAGTGTGCAACTTCTTGGTTTGGAATGTAAGAGTCCTTCAGCCTGTATCAGAACTGGATATGCAACCTCTGAACGGAACAATGCTTCTCCTTGTAAGTGTTAAATGGCAAGACTTCTTTCTGCCCAACATCTCTCAGCCAAAAGTGTCACTGTCACATGCTTTGAAAAAGCCAACACAGGTTACCAGAGTGACCAGCATTTCACTTCAGAGTTTTAAACTGTAGTGTACACCAGGCCTAAGAAGTCTTTACAATGATTTTACAGAAAAGAAATGCTGCAGAGAAACATGGGACATAGCAGTAACCACATAACTACATTTAGATAACTTATTAAAAGAACATTTAAGGACTTCCTGGAGTATCTCTTAAAAAAAAAAAAAAAAAAAAAAAAAAAGAAAAAAAAAGTGTTACAATCCAGAATAATTACACAGACTTTTCAACAGAATTTTACAAAGCTTCCTTCAGTACTAGCGATCAAGTCAGACAAATTCCACGAAACTTCAGAAACTTTAAGTACGCAGAGGAAGACCAATATCAGACAGTGGTAGGTGTTTTTCATAATTGGAAACATTTAACAGAAGTACCTATAACTGCAAATCATGTTATACTGGTGTCTATATATACACACATACACACTGAAACATCATTATAAGCGCCAGACACCTTATCTCACTGTGGATTCTGCACATCACTGCTCTTGAGTACTACAGAAGTTGCACCAGGATGTTTATTTCAGCATCTTCATTATAACCATTCCTTTAAGAACCGAACCACTTCAGTTACAAGAAGAGGTACTGCAGGCCAGATTAAAGTCTAGTGTAAACAGGTTCCAAACAACCAAACAGAAGTTGCAGCCGCTTCTTACCAGCTTTGACTTTGGTTTTGCTGCTCAGCTGGATTACCAGTCTCCTTTACTTGCAGGAAGAAGTTTGATAAGAAATCAACGCCCATATCAAAACTTAAGTGGGAATGAGAAAATGCAGAATATTGTATCAAACCATTGTACAACACCTCTACTGTAGAGAGTTTCAAACATCTCAGGAGTTTGAGACTGCTTAACTTGAACTCTGGAAAAGCACATTTCTCTATGGACATGCAAAGGCATTTAAATATGCACCCTAGGCATTACAGGATTTCACTTTTTGTCCTCTTTATGGTGTAGACCTCAAGAACACAACTGTGTGTCCCATTATAAAACCAAAGCACCCTTGAGCATTAAAAATTCTAAACAGCAAGGGCTAAAAAAAGGTCATCTGGAAGTGACTACACATTAGAGAGCAAGGTGTTTCACAAGTCTCAGAACAGTTCAGTTCATACTTTCAGGAATAACTTTCCCTATATCTCTGCCCCAGTACAGAGATGTAGTTTTCAGTATCTCTCTAACCCCTGAATTATTTGCTACCACACATAAAACATGCCACAGAAGTGGCAGTCAGGGCTAAACATTTAATGACATGTCCTTTTTGTCCTTGAGTAACAATTACAATCAGCAGAAAGAAAAACTATTCACTCAACTCATTTATTTCATGATTTGTAAGTCACGTAGCAACTTAACATTGGTGTTATACATTTGTGCTTCTCTTCTCTGGCACTTGGAGGAGGAATTCATTTCCAGATAATTACATCTTGCTGAAGCATTCCTTTGCATTTGTCCAAACTTGAATTCCCTTAAAAAAGAAAATTAAAAAATTAAAAGCCTATAGGTGGAAATACACTTTGTTTGCAAACCTCATCAGGCTGCCTCCTACAGAGGACTCTATAAAAAAGTTGCAAAACACTTCATGCAAGAATAAGGCAGAGACCACACTGCCTATCAGATACATATGTCTGTGTACATATATATTATCTATACATGTGTGTATATACACATATATCAACATTAACATGTCACTGAATTAGAGTAGGATGGAATACGTGGGAGGTTTTATGCTAGTGACTTCCAACCTTCTGTGACCGTAATGTTCCTACTTATTTAAAGTTTTCATCTGATCCCCTGCTGATATGATAAATACACCAGCCTGGCCTTTCACAAACTAAACATACCTTTTTGCACATGCTAATCTGCATAACAGCATAGCTTATAAGCGCCTCCTTCAAATCGTGATTCTTTTGCTCTTTAAACCGTTCAATGTCAGCCCAGGCACTTTTCACAAAGTCTCTGGAATTAAAAGCAATTATTTCTGTTAGCAAGTGTTTTACATGTTCAATTCTCTGCTCATCTCCCTTCCTCTGGACCCTCAGCAGACAAGCTATGTATGACAATGCGCTTCATCTTCCAGTCAGTAAACCAAGTCATGTAGTTACTATGCATTCCACAAAAAGGGCACACCTCATTTTATAATTGGCTCTACTACCTAATTCTTCATCTTCTTAAGGCTTTGAAAACGGAGAATCAGTTTCACAGGATGAGTTTGGACTCTTTGGTTGGTTTGTTGAGGTTTCTTTTTCCCAGTAAGCATCACTGACACAGTACCAGCATAATCCAGAATACACTTCTTCCCTCAGATTCTGCTGGGCTAACCAAGTATCTATGCTAACATTCAGCACATAACAACATCGCATGTTTCCTTTTCAATTGTCAAGTCAAAATCTCAGTCTTTCCAATGTGAAAACTTGCTTGTCATCAGTATGCGAGACATTTAAGTCCAACAAACACAACGCAAATATGACTTAAATAATTCACTTCACGAACTTTGTTGTTTCCGGAAGTATGTCTTTAGATCTCCTTAACTAAAATGGAAGTAGATTTCCGTAATTCATAGCTTTTATTTGTGCTGGACTACACGTACAAGTACCCACTTGAAAATTGCTTCCAGAGCTACAAAAGCACATCTCCAGTACTTCTGTCAAAATTATTAAGAAATTACATTTACTGAAAGTCTTGTTGTTTTGAACTAGTCTTATCTTTCCAGCTCTAATCCTAACATATTAGGAGATCCCATGTTTACCCCTTGTGTTACACAATGAGCGTGTGCTGACGTAATCGCATTGCTTTAGGAATGTTAGTTCCTATTTTTCATGTAAGGCCCTTTCCAACCCTAACCATTCTATGATTCTATGTTTGCATTCCTGAAGAATATTTCAATAGAGTATCAAGAAGCAGCTACTCAAACACAACTTGCGAGAACTTCTAATCTCTTTGAAACAGCAGTTTGTTGTCCGCCATATCAGAAGTTGCAGAATATGAGCTCAGGACCCATATACATAAACCAAATTAAACACTGTATTTGCAGCAAATCAGCTTTTGAATCTTAGGCTATTCAGCTGCAGACCTACAAACCCACCTGCTAAACATATTACTAACTGAACATGAAAGCATGCAAGTCAGTCATTAGAGTAGGCTCAGTAACTGGGAAAGTCATCAGGTTTTACATAAGCCATACACTCAGACCAGAAGCTAACTACATGTACTGTATTTTATTTCACAACTTGCAGCTGACAGGAGCTTTTATAGACAGCTCATAAACACCAAGAATATATTAAAAACACTTATAAAATGCAAACACCTTCAAATGCATCCAAGTCAAGGACTTTTGCTAAGACAAGCCTTGTGTTTTCTTTGAAAAAGGAAAGCCCATTTACCTGCCCTCCAAATTTTTAGACTTCAGTTGTTCTTCTCCTTCCTGTATCTGCTCTTCTAGAACCTTTAACTTGGCTTCCCTCTGCTCAGGGGTTTCCTGCCCAAAGAGCTTGCTGGTCATCCCTTTCAGGGAGAACGTTCTCACAGTCTACAAAAAGCAGAGACACTCTAGGTTTGGGATTCCTGAGCATAGCCATAAGATATTATGTGATTTTTACCAGTATTTGGGCTTATTATTCAGCTGATTTTTTTGCTTTTAATTCCAATTCATGAATGAAATTTTCATTAATAGGTAACTTATGGGAGGTATGGTGGCCCACATTAGCTCGAGCAAAGTGGGAAGACAATAATCTGATGTTCAAACTCTTCAAGGCTGATCTGTGGATGGGACCATAAATGAGTCATTCCACTGATACAGGCAGCCTTTCAGAGCAGTTTTCCTACTGAAGTAGGAAGGAAACTAAGTCTTGCATTCTGTATGAGAAAGAAAAGCCATAAAGTAGTTCTGTATAGAACACCAATAGATTCAAGAGCAATATTAAGAATTCTAAACACTTTTCTAAAATTACCACTTTCACATGATGTTTTAAGTAACGTTATCTTCCATATAAAAGGGACTAACACCATATATGAGTAACATCCACCTTTCAAAAGGCAGATGAATCCTTTCATAACTCCCAATGTTTTGATCTTTAAGATAGAGTTGTTTGTGTTATTCTGCTCAGGTCATATTTCCTGTAACCCTTTACTTGCTCAGAATTCAATAAAAGAAGCTTGGTACAAACAGCTTATGTCACCAAGAACCAAGTCACTTTAAAACCACAGATGCTTACAGCTCATATGATACCACTTCTTCTAAGCAGCAGCCAGCAAGTTAGTGCCATTTAAATGTCATTCTAAGTAACTTGGCTCAAAGCAAAAAATTAATTTAAAAAACGAGGCATCTTGGAGAAGAAAGTGGAAAAAGACTCACTCCTGTTGCCAGCTCCTCACACTGTTGCTTCTTTGATGTTAGGTCCTGTGCAGCCATTTCCAAGTCATATTGCATCAGCTCATGCTTCCTGCAAACTGCCCTGAAAAGTAAGTAATGAAAGCTCTGTCATGTAATACTTTGTTTTACTACATTTCCCTCAATTTAAACTTCACAAATGGCATCATGCTTTTTCTTTTTTTTCCTTTTTTTTTTTTTGGCAGGCAGCACATTCTGTTATTTATCTAGCTCAAATTCAGCAGCCGTATCACAGAATGCATAACTCCGCAAATGCTGTAGTTAAGCAAGGTTTGATCAAAGTATAAAGAAAACCCTTAGTACAGCAGCATTCTGTTCCTCTTCTCAGACTCGTTCCAAGACACACTCAGCAATGCAAGCCCTACCACCTACTTGACGACACCACTGCAAAATAGTTTTATTCAAAATACATTACAGAAAAATCACAACTATGACAAAAGGTACCTGGAGATGGTACCTGTCACAGCAGCAACGTATCATTCAATCATAAATTTTTCACAGTTTAAACAATGAAACAAGAAATTGTGCTCCTAGATTCGTATAGTGCCCTTCATCTGGAAAAGAGGAGAGTTTTCTCTGGCCACCTGCAGTAAGTCCCAGTCCTGTGTGGGCTGACAATGCTACATCCGTACTCCACAGCCGGATGCACATTCGTCTCCCAGGAGAGACTACTAGTGTACTCAGTTCCCACACAGCAGCCATCACACTTGCCAATCCAATTCTCTACAGCATCACTGGACCTTTCCAAGAGGTGTTCTCCATGGGCTGGCTCTGAACAATAACTTTAGGCTTCCAGCATAAAGCAATTTGCTTTTGTCTCCACAATTGTAAAGGACAACTGCTCTCTAAAGGCTAACTTAAAAAATTAAGCAGATAAATCACCATTTCGATGCGCAATACTGTACAGCAGATTAAAGTCATATAGGGCACTTAGAAACTTGTTGGAGTTTGTAATGGCTGTAGCAGCTTTGTTTAACCCACCTTGTTTGAACACTGAAGCTTTCAGTGCATTGTAGCACTATTATATGAGAAGCCAAGGGAACCACAGAATAGTTAGGGTTGGAAAGAACCTCAAGATCATCTAGTTCCAACCTCCCTGCCATGGGCAGGGACGGCTCACACTAAATCATGTCACCCAAGGCTCTGTCCAACCTGGCCTTGAACACTGCCATGGATGGAGCCTTTACCGCTTCTTCAGGCAATCTGTTCTAGTCCCTCCCCAGAGGAATAAACAGCATTACCTTCCACAGTATACTGACTGCAACCTTTCTGTTATTTCATCACTAGTTATGAGTTCAGTTCTAATTTATATTGCCACCTGCACGGCAATCAAATATGAGTAAGCAAACTAAAAGGCGAGAACATGGAGATTCCACAACACTGAATTTTACACTTCTTAGAGAACAGTGTATCAAACTAAATTCATACCAACACAATGCTAGAGGACTACAGCTTCTATCTGAGCTATACACTGATGTACATACCGTAGTGCTTCTGCATAGAAGAGATATTCTTTCAGCTGATCCGCATAATGCTCCTCTTCTTCCAGTATGTCATCAATAGAAGCTGCATATCTGGTGAAAAACAGCCATGGTTAAATATAAAGTTCCTTAATTAATTTAATTCCTAATCCCTTTAAGGAGTACACATACAGTAACAACAGAAGACACCTGTCTGATAGAAACACTAGTCACAAAGTAAAACAGTGAAAGGCACTTCCAGAAACGGTTGCTTTCTTTCAATTAAGCTCTGAATCAGCTAATGTAAACATTCCTGCAGGACTGTTTCTTTGGTTGTTACTACAATGAACCTTTTGACAAGTACAAAATCAATCATAAGTTTCCTGCTGAAGATGAGGCAGTTTTTGCTAAAGGAAAGAAAAACAATTTATTACTTTTCTTCAGTGGACTGTCAATAGGCAGCACCAAGGCAAAAAAGACATGGTGCAGAAGAAATCCTGCAAGGCTTAAAGCATTAAGGTGTAGGAACTTGAAGATCACTCTTTCTGAAAAGCAAAGAGGCTGCTTCATTATTCAGCCTGAGTATGATAGAACTCACAGCGGTGCTCTGAACACCGCAACTCTACATCCTTCAGCTCCTTGAAAGTCTGTTGCTTTGTCTGCTGTGTAAGTCAGGCATATCAATTCCAAGCAACAAGAAATTTAAACCTTCTTTTTAAGAAGAAATCTGAAGTACAAGGGCTTGGGCCAACTTCACAGCTCATGTATTCAGTAAGAGTTTTGTTGTTTAGGTTGATGACTCCTAAAAATGGCAAAAATCACTTCCTTTTTCTAGTTTATATTGCTTATTGGACAGTACTTAACTGGTTCACACTCACCAAGATGACTCTGCCTGGACACAGTTGCAGGAACAGGCCTACAGCTAAGAGGTAACTGCACATCTCACTTGGCACTGTGACAGAAATAGGATGCCACTTTAGCCCACAATACAGGACATGTGTCACTGTAGATAAACAGAATGAATGAGATCTCATCACAAATGCCTTCATTTATTCTGCTAACTCAGTCTGGATTCTCAAGTATGTGGCAATCCCCTATAGCTGCAGGGTCCCTGAAGAGAGCATGTGCCCATACTTGTCTAGTGACCAGCACAACAGGACCCAAATGTCAATTACAGCACCTCTTGGCTTTAAAGTTTTGGCAAAATCTTTTGAGGTTTCTCCTTTCCTTCCTGTGCCTCTCCAGTAACTGGCTCTACAGAAGAAGTGGCAGTTTCAAGCTGAATAGTAATTGGGAATGTGACTTGGGAGAGAACAAGAAATCCCACAAGCTCTAAAAGGAACAAAAAGGTCACTTAAACCCCTGGGAATCTAAGGGAGGTATCTGAGGGAAGACCCTCCTGCTGGAAGCTGTCATCCTCAGACATGCTCAATAGAGCATGGGCAGGAAGGCTCTTCAAAGAGCTACTTGCAGAATAGCTGGAAAAAATGGGAAGACTGAGAAAGAACTGCAGACATGCCCACCTGCTCATTAATTTAGTAAGTTCGCAAGGAAGATGAGTTGGTTTGATGCTCTGTGAAATCAGAGATTGCACAACCAGGAAAAGCCCTACCATGGCTATTAGTGGTAAAAAAGCATAACATGAAGTGACCAGCAACAGCAGATCAGTTTAAGTAGAAGGGGAAAAGAACAGGCAGAAAAAGAATTCACATTATGAATCAAAGTAAGGAAGATGCCCAACTGCTGAGAAACATACTTGTTCAGAAAGAAATCCTACAGCTACACAGGTGATAAGTGGCTTACCCGCTCTGTTTTTAAGTTCTGAAGTGCAATAGTTTAAGTACACTGGTTAGATTTTTCAGGGCAGCAGATGGACCACATTTCATTTACAAGTAAGTTCTAAGTTTCAAGCAGTGCTAGAGTTCATCTGTGTCAGAGCCCATCTGTGGCAGAGCTCCTCTGCAAAACTCAAACAAAAAACCCCAGCAAAGCAAAACCCACCTTACCTGGACATGGTTTTCATAGTGACACTGAAGTTTGAGTTGAGAAACAAAACAAGAAAACCAACCAAAACCTCAAAAAACAAAACAAAACCAAAAAAAGCCCCAAGAGTAATAAGACAAGCTATATTTTTGACTGCCTAAGCTGAAGCTGAAATACTGGTTTGTCCTAAGTAGGTAGGCAAACCAGAGAAAATCTTACGAAGAGACACTGCAGTAAGTTGTAAAGGTACTTAACATGTTCTCACTCTTCATGGGAATCATCAGCTAAACCCTGGGCTGAGTTTAGACTGGTTCCACCTGCAATGACAGTCTAGTTGATACAGAGATAAAGAGTCTCTCATTAATAGACTAAAGGACAGAAGTCAAAGGTCTGGCATTTTTTCTTTCATCTTTTAAATGCCAGAATTACAGCCATTCATTCAAGCTTTCTCAGCATACTCTTGTTGTCTATCACTTCAGCAGACTTCATCCTACTATATATAGCACATACCCAAAGAAGCTTTGGGATGTCTTCTCCAAATATTAAGCAGTTTTAGATCATACTAAACAATAACAACTTGAAAGTTTAAACAAACATCTAATAAAGACTACAACATATGGGGTAGATAGAGGATAATTAAATTAGTCTTGAAGTTTAACATCTATATTAGGCAAACTTCTTGAAGTAGCTTTCTGTTGCAGTAAAATCCTGTCTAATGTTATGGGAATGGTAACTGGACTTGTAAGTTATACTTTCAAGAGATCAGGTATGAACTTCACTGGTAGGAGACCACATGGGTCACACAATTGAGTTCCTCAATCTCACAGCTGCTACTTCTTGCTTGTCACCAAGAGATTATTGTTGAATGCGAGTGCAAGAGCAAAAGAGATGACAGACAATGAAAGCTACCTCAGACTGCATGCACTGATTAAAGTTACTCAGAAACTCGCTGCCATTGCCTTGGATCTTTAATCCTAACTGTGTTACAGTCAGAAACAGTAAACACCTCAGATGTGTGGAGAGAGTTCAGCCTCCTGACTGAGAAGTGTGACCCGCTTCTTTTAGTTGGTTACGCATTTCTAACCAACACACACTAAGATTGCGCATCTTAGTGTGGTGTACCCAAACCACTGAAAACCTGTTTTGTGCCTCCTTAACTTCTCTATATTATACTGTGTTTTCATTATCTCTTCAATTTCTGCATATTGCAGAAGGTGTTTAACATTGTATTCCATCTCAACTTCCATTATTTGCCTCTGAAAGCAGAATGCATTCTCCATTTCTTCTCACCAGAGCCCTCAGCCTAAAAACAACACTATAGCTTTTTTGGTTTGCAAACCATGATGTTAGCCAAAATACAGAAGCGTGAATAAGTTATTTAGAGGGGTTCAATTTCTTAAAGATCTGATTGATAAAACCAGATTCTTCTGAAGAACCTGAGGGCAGTTTGGCACAGCACTTCAAACCCTTTCACCTAACAAGGCATAACACCAGTAACAACCAGGCAGTAGTACATACATAAATCTGCACTGCAAACTAAAACTGGTAACTTGAGTCCCACACAAATTATACTTGATCAGTAAAAAATACTGTAGGAAGTGTCAAGCAGCTTCCACCTCTTGCTGGAGTTGTTACTTTTCTGTACTGCACAATTACAGAAGAGCAATCAGAGTGATGAGTAATTATATTGTTTCACTTACTGTATATGACTACCTGAAAAACAGAGAGCAGTAGCCTAGAACACCACTTCTGCAAACACTCTGAAGTGCTAGACTCTTATTTTGAAGGTTGTGCTTTGCATACTCTGCCAACATACTCTAAAGACGCAAAGAGGGAGGATTATCTACTTTATTACTTCCAGTCAGTATTTGTTTCAAGAATCCACTGGCGTTTCGATGCTGATTAATTAAATGTCTTAACTCTCTGTAATTAAGTCCAAATCTGCGTACCATCTACTGCATGGTACAAAATGCCGCTAACAAAACCAAACGGATCTCATCAGGGCTGCAGTACATTAAAGTTGTATTCCACCAGTTTCTGGCATAGTAGCTTAACAGAAAAACTGGAAGGATCCCAAACACTTCTACAATTTCAAAATAATAATAAAAAAAGAAAGCCCTCTGGTTCTCCTGAGACCTTTTGAGCTACTTAATATAGTACGTGGATGCTAAAATTGTGCCTGCATCCAAATCACAGAAACACTGTATACCTAAAAACAACGCACCCCCAATTTTCTCTGTACTCTACTTGTATGTACTTTGGGGTCGAGGGAAAAGAGAGGAAAGAGGGAGAGTTCCACATCTGGCTTACATCAAACTATCAGATATTCAGTCAGTACTTACACATCCATGTGGTGGCCAGCACTCTGCAACCCATCCCCCATCTCCTTTTCTATTGCACTCCACTCACTGTAGGAAAAACAAACGAGAAACAACATCACACATGAAGGGTAAGGGAAGTTAATAAGCTGCATCCTGTATGTAGTTTCTTTCCAGGTGACACCTGAATGGAAACTGCCTCAAAGCTAAACTTGGCCAAACTATTTTCTTCCTCTAATGAGGAACATTGACTATGTGGCAAGTCTATTTAGGACACTATGTTGAACAACTGTCCCTGACACCTAAACTCATCCTTACAAGCATACTTAAGTTTGGGATTATTTTTGAGTAAAATATCTTAGTTAAATACCTAAAGCTCAATTAAAACCAACCAAACAAAAAAATCCCACAGACACACACACACACCCCAACACCACTACCTTGCACTTAAAAAGGGGAGGGACAGAACCTTCTAAACCAGAATTTGGTCTAACATGCTCACTGAGAAGAAACTAAGCCTTCCAGACTTGTTACACATCAGATGGAAGCCTCTCATTCGAGAAAAGAGAAGGTGCGATTTGACATTTGCAAGCATTTTGCTGCTCCTGAAACCATTTGCTGTATGGTGTTTTCTATTTTCCCAGCAGATTCCTGTTTAGTTCTATTAATTAAAAAAAAAAAATAACTTACAAACCACTTCATTACTGCAACTACCTATTCACATTAGGAAGATCATTTAGATAGAATGAAACAGAGCTACAATAAAGATAGCAAGAGACTGGTCCCAGACATCTGAGTGTGTACACTGCAATTTTAATCGTGTTTTCAGCTTTGTGAAGCCTTTTGAGATTTCTTAGTTACAAGAATTACACCCACAACTCTTTACAACAAAAAAAAAAAGGAGGGGGTCCCCTTGTATTTCACGCAATTTATGTCTGTTCTGTCCTTCAGTTTTTCATAAGCATTCCACTCAGCTGATGTTGACATTTGTTTGTCTTTGTGTTATTACAGAACTACACCTAATTTCATTTTAAAACCCCCAATGAGAAAGACATCTGCAATCCATTAACCCAGAGAATTAAATTTAGCACTTGAACAGTGTGTAGAAGCAGGAGGTTTCCCTTAACCAGAAGTTTAGATTCTTTAATTCTCCAGTGAGATGGAAAACTTGAGCATGCAATTCACTCACATAAATCAAAAAAATGACTGGCAAACTTGCTGTAAAAAAGTACTAAAATCCAAAGATACAGTTGCTGATTTGTAACTGCTAAAAGGACCTAGAAGCTTTTCAGAGAAAACTGCATGAAAATTGGTACTGAGTTACTTTTTGAAGAAACAGAATGCCAACACAACAGCAAAAGCCCCAAGGGTCTTGAATACAAAACAAAAAGCTGAAGCCTCCTACTAGAGACTAAGCTCAGGCAATCCAGGGAGCACTATATCCAACACAGAAATCTCATTAGTACTGCAGTATGAAGTTTTCCAAGGTAGACAGTGAGATGTTTTGGATATACTTTTCAAAAGCATAGTAACATAACGAACAAATTCCCTTCTCTCTATCTCTCTATATATGTATTTAAAATCTGGACGAACTCTTACCTGAATACTCTTCCATAGTTGCCATGGACTTTGTAGACACCATATAGCCGGTCTGCTACCCTCTGAAACATTTCAGAGTTAGGTTTTGGTCATCAACATTAAGTGCAGTTACTTTGTGAAAACCCATATATAAACTTCAAGCTACAGCCTTAATGTCTTACACAAGTAAACAAGATTAAGCCTAAATCTGATCTAATCCCCTACTGAAGGAAAAATCAACAGCACTAAGTCTTTGAAGACCAAAGTCACAATCAAGGCTCTATGGAAAACTAGCGTTTCATGTATTGCTTTGGAAGCACTTATTTATATGATATGCCTATGGAGACCACAAATAAATTACCTTCAGTTTTTGATAACCAGATGTAAGGCATCCTTTAACCAAAAAAAAAAAAAAAAAAAAAAAAAGAGCCAGATTTATATACACAATTGCTTATTTAACATAAAGATGGCAAGACAAAAGTCTGTCCTGACATCAAGATGGTAGGGAAATCTTCCGTAAAATTCCAAGTGACTTGATTTTTCCACCCAGCTCAGTGAAACAAAGGAAAATAAATGAGCTGTCCATTCCAGAACTTACTACTCAGGCTAGATATGTCATTTCAGCTGCTGGGAGAGTCAGTACCTACTGCAGCCAGCATTAAAGTGCTGGCAACAACCTCAGAAGAAAAGACCACATTTACACCCTGAAGCATGAATTGTAGTCTAGATAATGCCCTTGTAATTATGATGTACCAATGAATGAGACTGAAGTCCTGTAAGAGTTACTGACTTGCTCTGTTAGAGCACTAAAAAGAAAACATAAGCAAATTGCCCATCAGATCTCACACACTCAGCCCTGAGGGTAAAAAAGGTACTGTCAGTAGAACACCAGCGATTAATCCTCTCAAGGACCTCAGCTCAACAGGGCAATCCATTACTATCCTTTCTGCCACACAGTTTCCATTAAAAGTTAAATCTTTGTTGAAGATACTAAAAAGCAGTATCATGCTCATTATTGGAATTGCAATTTCCCATTTCCTTTTCGTGACTTGAGGAGAAAAAAAAAAAAAAAGCTTCCATTCTCAACCCACAGAGTACCTTGATGCATGACATAATTGTTCTCATCATTAGAACATTATTCATTACAGATTGAAGAACAAGCCAAAAAAACAGTGTTCTAGGAAGCATACAGGATTCATACTACAAGCTCTGGACAACAAAGTATTATATGTCTGACCAGAAAACCATGTTTTGGGGCCCTTCCCAGCCCAGGCATCCAGCAAAAGCAACTTGTCTTCTGAATAGAGAGAAGCAGACATCTCAATTTTCTTTAAAACACCTCCATCTGATACATGGCCATCATGGGAAGGGCAGATTAGCAACATGGATGTGTTTATTCCTCCAATGACTGTCAAACTCAACCATCATATTTGGAACTCCTTTCCCTCAAATCTGTACAAAGCTAGCATCCCTTTGCCACCTCCCGCCCCACACTCCAGAGCCAGATTCCCTCAGGCGAAACTGCCCTTATTCTAGAACACATACTCCAGTTCTCTCAACTAAACAAGAAATACTGCCTTATAAATAAATTATACTATTTGTCACGACACACATGGGAAATACTTACAGCTCTGACTCGCAGAAGGTGTGATATGACAGACTGCAGTTCATCGCTATAGTGTTTTAGCTCAGTAAATCTCCTGGGAGCAGGAAACAGATAGTACATCATCAGCCATCATAAAAGCAAGCTTTCACAGAATGCAAGATAGAGCCACAACACTACAGCCAGCAAGACAGAGCCTGGATTATGTTGAAGTGAAATTAGCTGAAGACTCCTAAAAGAAGTGACTGCAGAGTTTAATTTCCCTAAAGCGAACCATCCAACACTTGCACGACTGCTATTTTCTCTATATGCAATCAGTGAAGGTTCAGAGCAATTCAAGAGATAAAATTTTATAAAATAAAAAGTAGTTAACTGAAATTACTCCATCCATATTATTGGGGTGTTTTTTTTTTCTTCTATTTAAACAGGATTTATAAAAGCAAGCATTAGTGAATAGGAAAGTTTCAAATATGTACAAAACCAAACTCTGCTGAAGCATACTTCTTAGTAATAACTTCTTCGCATTCCTGACCTGACAAACTCTACTTTCAAGCTGCCATCTAGCCAGTTAAAAGTATAGCTTTTCAGGAGCCCAAGGAAACATTCACAGTTATCACAGTTCCTCTAAGACTAATCCATACGATAACTCTAAGCAGTTATAGATGAAAACCTATTGAGACTTGTACCTGCACAGGAGTCGCACACGGCTAAAAGCCATCAAATCACTACAATCTTAACAGTGTACCAGCCAGCTAACCCACTGCAAGTGATCATATACACACTGCTGGCCTGCCACTACTGAAGGAAAGAGTCACCTCAGTTAAACCCTGGTGGTAGTTTAAGTTGATACATTTAGCTTATGCTAATGACAAAGATGAATCAGTTGTGACAGTTTTTCTTGTGACAGGTAACCAATTAATCCACAGCAGCAGCCACTTCTGTATATGTAAACCCCCCATACTACGCACAAGTCTAACTCATGACTTACTTCAGTACCCAAAAATGCGTTTCACCCAAATAGGAAGCCAAGAACAGCTTTACCTAAATTACTAAACAATGATCTGAAAATAAATAAACACAGAAGAACACAACCAGAAACAAGAAATGAGAGATGAAGATTAGCTTTCCAGGATGATATTTAAGCCCCAAAAGCTATATCCCTCCTCCCACTGCAGGCACACAGTCAGGCTTTGTATTTCAGAACAGCCTGTACCCAAGAGGTCTTACTGAAATAAGTCAGGTCACTTGTTTTGGGTGACAAACTATGAAATTTTGGGTTTTTTCATTTAACACCTCTTCTTCCCCAGTAATGAAGTCTTCCCCTACAATATTCTCATCCTTAGATTCAGGAAGCAGAAGCTTTATTGCCATTTCTAATATTTTTGCTCTCAAAGAAGCATCATTATAAGATCATGACACACACAGGGTTAAAGTACATAAAGAGATTTAAAAGGCAGCAGAGAAACTGTATGGGAAAAATAAATGTAGTCATTGATCTGCACAGTGGGGTTTAGACAGCAATCTTTTCAGTTTACACTTTATAAAATATGCACCAGGGCTGTGTGTCAGACAGCTGCAGACACGTACAGTGAAGATACTTGAAATAACTGAACTGAAAACAAAAGATTAAAAAGCATGCCTTCAGCTCTGAGAGACTCCCTTTTCCACTCCAGAAATTTATAATGAAAAGTTTTATTTATCCTGTTTTGTGGCAAGAAAGCTTTAAGGAATGCTGTACTCCCTGAAGGCCGGAGTCAGGAACCTAGGAGGACTTTCAGTATCCTGGACTCTGGCAGCAACACAGCTTCTCCCATGCCAGTTCCCCCTCCATTAAAAGATAAAATAATAATAATAAAAAAATAACTACTGCAGAATCCAGCTGCCGCCTTTTTACTGTCCCAGAAAAGCATAAACCAAAGCAATGTTACTTTTGCCAATCTTCTGTGCAGGCTGAAAATTTTACAAACATAATTTTTCAGGAGAAACTGTTTTTAAGAGACTGGTGGTACGGCAGATCAAAGGTTTAATTCTCCAGTAGATGCTCAAGTCCTACTTGGTGGGGTTTTTTGTAAAAAAAAAAAAAATACAAAAATAAAAATAATAAAAAAAATTATAAAGTAATTTCCAAACTGAGTTTGTTGCAGCACACAAAGGGTCATTTACCTTCCAGCGCATAACAGTAGAGGTGTGAAAGAAGACAAAGTTTTGACACTCAGTAACTGAGGCTTTTTTAACTAGCGCTTTTCATTTGGTTTTACTGGTTCTGCAACATTACCAACAGCCAAGATATTTAACTGAGCTATTAAGTAGACCTTTAGACACAAATGAAAAACAGATCAGGTCACATTTCTGTAGGAACATCACCAGGTTTCTTCTCAAAGATATCTTTCTTGGTAATGGCAAAGAAGATAATTTCATTTACAGCAGACAACATTTCAATGTAAGTTACTTCATGCATTTTGCTCAGCAGTACTAGTACTCCTCCTTACATCATGGAGGATAATGCCATTTTCCTGTTTTGTGAAGGAACATTATAAGACAGAACTGTTCACTACAGAACAAGTCACTCGTCTGAGTAACCAGACAGAAAAAAAAGAAGAGCTACTCAAAAAACAAATAATAATCTCCCTTGGGAAAGGATTTAGTGCTCTCTAAAGAAATCTTTCGCCAAGAAGAAACCTACTGTTTTGATTAAAGCACATAAAGAGAACATGACGATGGGTGCCATGAAGCCAAATCATAGAGTTCTGCAGTAAATACAAATTTATCTCTGAATACCAGAATACCGTATTTTTATCACCAATAAAATGTCACAATTGAAGATATTAACTGCTCCCCACAGAAAGAGGTTTAGTCTCCAGCCTACATTTGACCTCATAGAGCAGCACTGTTTAAGCTCCTCACAATGCCCTAGGCTGAACAGTGCAGCTCCACAGCACTGTGAGGCAATCCAGACTGGGAGTTGCAGCTATTCTTCACCTGAACCCTTCTCGGTCCAGGATCCTGAAAGCCTACACTCCACACAGCAGTCAGATCTCGTTTCAGTAAGGTGAGCTTGATAAACCCATTTTAGCACCCAGTCACACAAGCACCAAAGGTAACACAGGAGGGCAAGGTGACAGATTCCAGACAGCTCAAGCATCAGTGTACTAGGCAGAGCAAGGCACTATTCCTTCCGTTAGAGCTGCACGCTCTATACTAAAAAGCTCTCCCTGAATTAAACCAAAACAAAACAAAACCCCCCCACAAGTAATGCTCTCAGTTATTTATTAAACAACTTGTATCCAAAAGTTCAATTTGGAAGCTAAGCAGCTGGCACAATACAATAGAAAGCATGTGCCGTATCTCTCCAGTGCTGCAAGAAGTCTCTGCTGAGAAACAGACACTCTGGGACTTTCTGTTACAAGCCCTTTCTCATGTTTTCCTCGTATTAACTCTTCCTGTTTTTTACCAAGCCACTTCTTACAATAGCTTCCCTTTCCTGAAACATTAAGTTATCTCGAAATGTAACAGTATATTCCTCATCTCAGCCTTAACCAGTCTTGTCCCCTCATGCCTACATTCAGACTAGTGGCAAAGTTTCCCTGCCATGAAAACAGGAAAAGCTAACTCCTACTATCCACAGATGAAAATGACTGAGAATGAAGCATTCAAACAGGGTCCAATTTTACCTGCAGATAATGAGAGAATGTTGTTTGATCACATATGTAAATTTTGTCCTTTTTATTAAATGCTAGCTAAAAGCTTCCTTGCTGCCACAGAAGGCTGTACAAACAAGTACAATAACATGGCAGGACTGGACCAAGTCACAGATAAGTCTATAGAGAGGTTCAGAAAGACATGTACCCTCTAACATCCTTCATACAATACCCATAGATGGTAGGGAAGTACAAAGGGGATAGACAACAGAAAAGCAGTCAGGCGCATGCATCTTCTATTGCCACTGTTGGATAGCAGATAAACCCAGCAGAGCAGTTTGTACAGGTTTCCACTGCTTACAAATGCAAAGATGTTGCAAAGAGCAACATCTCTTGACCCTACCGCTGCGCACTTTCTAACTATTGCAGAAGTAGAAACTCTTGCTTTACCCTTCCCACATCACCTAGGGCGTGATCAACCTCCCACTACATATCCTGACATTTCTGACCAGCATTCATCCAGCAGATTGCTCTAGTGCCTGTCCCAGAGCTTCCTAAACTCCAACAGAGCTGCACTGACCTCAGGACTTCCAAAAGCATCTGTGAAAATTGGCAGCTTGAAGAAAACTACGAACTGTAACACTAGGGTGCATGCATCCAGAATTGTACACTAGCAGATTTTTGGAAAGACCTACTATCAATCTGTATTCTGTTCACGCTTGGAAAGATCTCTTTGCAAACAAATATTAAGAGGCTCTTTTTCTTGGTCTGGGTTGTTGGGCTTTTTCATCCCTTTCTTTTAATCTAACTAAAATGAAAGACTCATTTTGCATAAAGCAATGGCATTTTTCTGAGTATTTCCTGCTCCTAGAAACAGGATTTATCAAACCTTCTCACACTCCCTCCTTACTGGGCTTCTGTTAAGACCTGAAGTGCAGAAAGATAAGTTTTCTTTTCTGAATGTATACTAAGGAGGTATTCTGTCACCTGAAGTTACAGTTGTAACTGGAAAAGGGAAAGTGAGCGAAGAAGGATGTGGAATCTTACTTGTCTGGGTTTTTCACTCTGAATGTTGCATTAAGAGCTTTTAATCTGGAATCTGCCTGAAAAAAGGGGAAAAAAAGCTTTGTTAATTTAATGCAATTAAATTCCAGTGACAAAAAAAATCTCAGCCTTCTGGCAGCACCAATAGAAAAAAAAATCCTGCTTTCTTCACATATTTAAATCTTCAAACATTGAACAAATTAACACTAACTACCCTGCACGTCAGATCCTTTATTAAAAAGTAAAAAAAAAAAAAATAAGCTATTTTTGTAAACTAGGATGTAACTGGTATCCACCAAAATTAAGCTGGTAAAATCCAAATCCCACAAAAAGAGTCCCTTCTTAAAATGTTACACAAATCACAGAGTTAAGATACACAACCCTACATTCTTTTTAGATGAAGCAATTAGGTAACATAAGACCATATGGACAAACTATTCTATATTTTTCAAACCAAATAAAACCGGTGGTAGAGTGACCTCTATATGCTCTTTATTACTAGGAACAGTTCCCCAGTGAAATCAAAACCTTATATATGGTGTTCTCTTGTTTTATGACTTGCTTTACAGAAAATATGTAATTTGTATATCAGAATAGAGCTATTTTAATGCAATGTTCTCTTCTATAAGACAACATGTATAAATCTCTACAGAAATACCTAATTAAAAAGGTAATCGGCTACCTTACTTTTTGACATGTTGGTTTACCAATGACTGCAACAGCAGTATGGAACCTCTCTAAGCAGGTCAGTTTAACTGAACTTTTAAGTTGTGCAGTGGTTATTTACTCTTAATAAGACACCAACACAGGTGAGATACCCCAGCCTCATCTGCAGAGGTCCCACATCACCACTTTTCCATGTGGCATTTCACAGAGAGCTCACTCAGGGTTCATCTGTACTGCACGAAATCTCCAACTCCAGGAAATGGCTTTTGATCAAAACATCTCTCTTTTCAGTGAAACAAAAATAAAGAAACATGTTTTGCGAGGTGTGTAGATTTCCAATAGTGTACTCCTTTTAGCTAACAGACTGTGCCACAACTGCTAGCAGTAACTTACTTCAGCAGTATGTGTTAGTACTGATATATGACACAGGAATATTTTGTGCAATGTTAGAGCCAACTCGGAGCTTGAGAGCTATTTTGAATTTGACAGTGAAGGGAACACAGTTTTTTTCCCAAAGAAGAAACTCCTTTCTTTAGGGCTTATAACACATATTTTAAGGATTTTAGGGCTTCCTTACAGTAACTTCTACAGATGAGACAGGCATGGTTTGAGACTATTTCACCTCCCACTGCACTGGGGCTTAAGCAGAAGATACTCATATTTGAATACTACTGCAAGTTGCTTTCATCTGGAACCACCTCCATACCTGGAAGACATTCAGGAGAGCATCCAAGCTGATGGAAAAGCAGCTTCTTCCTTGCAACTAAGATGAGAGGTACTGACATAAATCTTGCTAACTTTAGCTGTCCTCCTTCCAATTATGAAACCATCAATACAAAACAATCTACAAATTGAAAGGTAAGTGAATGAAACCTGCAAGACTAAGACTGACTGATACTGGAAGAAACAGGTTCACTGTCACCACTATGTGCAGTACTCCTCTAAGAATATCTTGCAAAAGGAAGACAAAGGCATCATGGTGAAGCATGTCCAAGATAGCGCAAGGAACACAAAACAATGCAGTAACTCCAAGTCCTAGCCTTTATGTTTATTCAGAGTGCTCCATGGGACTGTATGGGCTTGGATCTCCACTGCTGTATCCCCACAAGCCATTACACAAGCCAGATTTTAGATCATTCAGACACATCTCTGTGTACACTCACACATTCTCTCCAAATACGAACACCACCTAAGTACACTGATGTTAAATCAGTCCTTCTCTCTAATTAACTGTTTCTCAAAATACTGTATTTATGTTCAAATAGCAGGCACTAAAGCCATTTCAGTTTGTTAGAACAGCAGGCATATTCAACAAGTTTACACTTGATCACTTCCAACATTACAGTTACAAGGCAAGCTTTTGCCTTTCCCTTGTCCCAGATATAACCCATGGGCCATGTTCAGCGCCTGCTCTCCTGCCCTTCAGCTCACTCAGGACGCGCCCTGAACTTCTCAAGAACCTTATGGTGGTAACAAATAAAATGCAGGCTGCCAGGGCAGCAATGGCAGAGAGTAGAGACCAGGACCTGATTTTCCCCCCAGTAAATTAGGAACCCTTCTATTCACTGTAGTTTTGGAAAGTGTTAAAAGCAAGGGCAAAAGGCAACCCTGCACCTAGGGACACACAGACACATGTAGTTATAGACACATGTAGTGCTCTGAATAAGAGTTCAGTAAGTATACAAGCACTGTCAGGCAGAAAGCAAGGTCCTGCCAATGTTCAACCCTGTAAGTAGCGTTATTTCCTTCTTCCTGTTAACAGCACAGTAACTCCCACACACCACTTTCGAGCATTTGACATGCACAGAGTTATGCTTTTAGAAAAATGTCTGTCCAGTCTTAAACTTGATTTAAGAATAAAGCACACAAGCATTTGAGAGATGAACTCCCCATCACATGAGGTACTGTCAAGGAGATTTCAGACAGTTAATTCCCACTATGATCCCATAATCATTTAAGAAAACTAAAGAGAGGGGAATTTTCTCCTACCTAAAGGAAGGGTTTAAATCCCAAGTGACAAATCCCTTAAAGAATAAAATTAATTGCTGTGGGTGGGAGGGAGGAAAGGCATGATTTAGTGACACAGTTGGCAGTGTAAACAAAGTCTCCAACATCAATATTCGACTGTAACATGCTACGTTGCATTAATGCCCAATTTAAAGTTTAGTAGCCTGGTTCAAACCCTTTGGGACAAAAAGACACATCCTGCTTTAATGCACCAGCAGCAGAGACAGCAGCAGCATGTAAACCAGTGATCTGATTCTAGTCTATGACATGTAGTAAAGAGAAGTTTGTCCTTCAGTGTAGTGCTAAATAATATCTAATCTTGAGGGGTTTATGCTTCAGATGTTGAATAAAGGAAAGATACTTTTTCCCAGATTTTTGCAAAAAGGTGTCTTCCTTTTCTAAGGAAACAGGAACTGCAAAGTGGAAACTATATACGCAATCAAATCTAGACAGAAAACAGCACTTGCACATCTCTCAATCTGCAACACGCTTTCACGTACGGAAATTAATCAGCATTCTGCTATGAGTTTTCTTTCATACACACACCAGTGTGTGCACTCCTGAACATGCTGACAGCAAAAACTTTCCGAACTCCTATGAGCAAAAGCTGAAATAAAGATGTGTTGACTAGGAAATAAACTTGAGAGCTTCACATTTTTTCCATTATCAATATTATCAATATGCAAGCCTTGCCATGACAGAAGAGAATTACTGTCAACTTGAGTTATTAACATTAAGTGTCAGTATCAAAGCCCCTTGGACACTGAAGACAAGAGCACCAGTGATTTTCTTTAGCTCTCACTATTCAGAATAATTCTTCATAATCCACTTAGTGCTCAGTTACGATTTCATGAGAGTTGATCACATTACAATGAAACAAAAGCTCAGTATTTGTCCCCATACAGTAACTTTTCCAGACACAGCCGAGCAATCTATCAGCTTCTCGCAGGTTCTTATCCTGCACAGACACACAACCTTTGATCATTTATTCCTGCAAGCTTTCCACCCACCACTTTACCTAGCCATGAACTCACTGATGTCAATGGGGACAGTACTACTTCAAGACATGTTCTGTTAAACAGTTAAGGGGCACCAAACTCGTCTGTCCCAGTCCCTCTCAGAAACTTATCCTTGTAGAAAAGTCCTAAAATTCAGACCCCTTTGCTTACCCTTTTTTTTTTTTTTGACACCTTGCACCTCTGACCATGTGAAATCTGACACCCATGCTAAACTGAACTGAGAACACATGAAAGGACTGCTACGGGCTCAAGTTCATCAGTTTTAAGGCTTGTAAGGATCATAATTCTACATTACTGGCAAAATTACAAGGTTGAGCATCACAGGCACATGTTAACAAGCCTTCAAGAGAATGCTAAGAACATGTAACAACAGAAAACAGTAGTGTTGTTAGCAACTATACATAAAACAATGCCTTTAATTCACTGTAACAGCAAACACCCTTTCACAAATAACCTAAAACAGGTTTGCTGGAATATTCCTGTATCATAGCAGTCATGAGACAACTAATTACCTTTAACTGAAATCCAGTCTCATTCACCATTTCTTTCCATCCACCTTCCTAAAAAATACATGAGAAGAATGTTAAGTCAGTGAGATTTAAAAGTGCCACAGCTTTTGAAAGTCACTATATCAGATCTTCTCCAGCAAGCTGTTTCATCTACCCTCCCCATGTCTATTCAAGAATCTGGGTTAAGAATAACGTGTCATTCTGTTATGCTTACATACTAACCTCCCCAAAGAAACTCTCACCTCTTCACTACTCAATTACCTCATTCTACCAAAAAGGGGCAGGAACCACCCAGCTTTGTCTAAAGAAGTAGCTCAGTTCTTTAGAAAGAAAGGTAACTATCATCTCTTGCCTGTTAGATTATAAGCAGCTTCAATGACCTTTGCAGCTTGAAGCAGAGAACATAAAAAGAATGCAGAGGTGACAACTGTTTACACTGCACATTCAGTCACCTTGTGCAAGTGTAGTGGTTGGCTGTCCATTGCTTTCACTTCCCATACACTGGTTCATCTACATACTATACTGTGCTGTGGAAAATGTATCTGCTCAGTCTGCTGCTTGGGAATCTCTCATCAAAGCACAGAAAAAAAGAGAAACATCCAACTCCTCCTAAAGTTGAAATCTACAAAATGCAGTGCTTTAGCTTACAATTGGATCACAATTTTTGTGATAACTTTTTAGACTGGATATAAGGAAGAAATTCTTTAATGTTAGGGTGGTGAGGCACTGGAATGGGTTGCTTGGGGAAGCTGTGAATGCTCCACCCCTGGCACTGTTCAAGGCCAGGCTGGACAGAGCCTTGGGTGGCATGGTTTAGTGTGAGGTGCCCCTGCCCATGGCAGGGGAGTTGGAACTAGATGATCTTAAGGTCCTTTCCAACCCTATCTATTCTATAACATATTGTACTGGTTTTGGACCACAACACATATGAATGGATCACAGTTCAAAACTCAAAGCTGAAGAAACCATGGATATCCAAAAAAAGAATTGGAAGCCAATACCGTCTCTGCAGTCAGCAGTATAGAATGCTAACTATTTCAGCTTTAGTCCTAGGGAAGCTTTTTCAGCCAACAGACATTAAGTTCCCAATATGATATTCCAAAGAGGTGGAAATTCCACCTTAGGAACCCTAAAACTAGACTGGAAAAAAGTCATAAGGTACATAAGAAGACTGACTGTACAACTGCAGTGGGCTGTTAAGAAGCCTTTTAGACACGTAAGTCTTTCCTACCTCCACTTTGTTCATATTGCCTATCCTGGTAGACAAAGAACAAGCTACAGGTAAATAGAAGGGAAGAAGAGCAAAAGGACATTATCTTAAATAAATAATCACTAAAGAGTGTAATTAGAAAGCACATCACTTTACTATACCTGTGTTAAAAATGAATAAAAGATTTTGTCCTGGCAAAGAACAGGATGTGAAGCCACACGTAACAAGAAGTTTTCCAAACCGATTCTTCTTCTTTCCACAAAATCTGGATCCATATTATCTGCTGATAGCTTATGCCAAACAAAGTCAGCCTATTTAAACAGAAGAGCATTAACAGTAAGTAAATAACAAACAATACTAAACAAGTTGCAGCCACAGCTTCCTTACCCTTTTTTCTGGCAAAGGTGGAACAACAATATGTGGATAGGTAACTGACAAATAGTTCCTCAGCAACTCAAATTCACTGTAACGTCGCCACAGGGAGTCCACTGGAGCGCACTGTCCCTCGCTCTGGGACTCAACAGCTCTGAAACATAAAATAGCAAATTTGAGTGTTAGTAAGCTATTGTCTTTTCCCTCTTACCATCAGCACAATTATAGTAAAGGCCCTAAAAACAGTTATTCAGTACAGAGTACTGCACAGCTTGCCCATAATCTAAGTAACCTTAATGAATTTCATGTCTACAAAGTTAATTTAAAAATATTTATAACTTCTGCTTGATAGCACTCAAATTTTTTAGAAACACATTTTCATTACACCCAAACAAACAGGTATGCCACAGTCAAATAAACAGTCGCACAAGTGACTTTGTTCACATCACTACAGAATTAAACATATTTCTCTTGAAACAGTGCTAGGCTCCAAGCCAGAGCAATTTCATGAACAGCTGAAGGATACAGAGTATTAGAAGAAGGAATTTACTATTTCATAAGAAAATCTTTACTTCAGAGGAGAAAAACTGTCCTGCCTGCAGTAGCTAGAATAGTTAAAAATGTAACTTCAGAAATATTAAGAAATTTTAAAGGGTATTTTTAGAAAAATGCAGCAAATTTCAAAGCACTTCCAAACTTCTTTTTGTTCAAAGTGCTACCTTTTTATATTTAAGGACTAAGTAGAAGTCTAACAAACCAGCTGAAGAGAGAGTAAGCAGGTATAAAATTGATGCACCTGAAAAACCTGTTGAAAACTTAAAGCCAACATCACATAGCAAGGTATTAAAGAATCTTACAGTATTTTAAAAAGAGAAATCATGGAATCTTATAGGATTGAAAAGTAATAAAAACGCTTGGGGAAAAAAAAAATAATTATTCATATAAGACATTAAAAGCAACAGATACTTTGCATTATTATAAAATAAGCATCAGGTCAGTAACACTTCTTGGCAGTCAGCATATGTCAGAAAACACTGAGATACAATTCAAACAAGGATTTAACAGAAACCAGTGATGTCTATGTCTAACTTAGTTCTTATATTAAGCAACTAATTAGTGTACAAAGCATTGGCATAAACCTACATGAAACAGTATTAACTACGTTATGAGATTAACACAGGTCACTTGAGGTTGGAAGGGACTTCTGCATGCCTGTAGTCCAACTCCCTTATTCAAAGCAGGCAGCTCAGAGCCACATCCAGTTGGGTTTTGAGTTTCTCCAAGGACAGAGACTCTACCACCACACTGGACAACCCATTCCCACGTTTGGCCACCCTTGCAGTAAAGTTTCCTTATATTTAAATGGAATTTCCTAAATTTAAATTTATGGCCATTGTCTCTTGTCTCTGTGCATCACAGAAAGAGCCTGATTCCATCTCTACCTACACCACCAGGTACTGAGACACATTGCTAAAATCCCATAAGCTGTCTTTTCCAGAGGCTGGACAACCCCATCTCTCTAAGCCTCTCACTGCACATCAGATGCTCCAAGCCCATAATCATCTTCATGGCCCTTCGCTGGACTTGCTTCAGTATGTTCACATCTTGTACTGGGGAGCCCAGAACTGGGAACAGTAAGTAATGAACTACAAGTACTTAGTCCAATGGCACTCAGCAGAATAGGGTACTACATTATTTCTTTCAGCAGAATTCAGGCTATACAGTTCCTGAATTCATGAGCACTCTCTGGACTAAAGTTTCAAAAATCATCTAAATAGCAAACAAAGTACTGATTTTTTTTAAGCTATTCTTAACCTGCAAGTTTAGATTTCTAATGACCTTACTGAAAAACAAACAATCTCACTCCAGCACAGTCCCAATTATTTGATATGCATAAAATACAAGAAGCCTTTGTCATCCATTTCTGAACTCTCGTAAGAGAGGAACAGCCTCGTTTTATCCTTTTTTAAGCATAGTTACCTCTTGAGGTTGAAGTAACATAATACAGAGTTACGCAAAAGGAATTTTGTTAAATAAGTAAGGCAGAACACTTTCTGTATATCCATCCTTGCCTTGCAGAAAGGACATTTATTGCAGGTGTCTGAATTTGTAGAAAAAAGAAATCACAAGGAAGAAGAAAAAGGATGTATTCATAAGCACTCAGCACAAACTGATGCAGATTAAAATTGCTTGAGACTGACTTACGAATAAAAAAGAAAAAAAGGTGAGCATACCGCTGACAGCCATTAATTCACACTGCCATCATCCCACAGAATTCTCCCCATTAGAGTATTTCAATTCAACACAGTTGCAACTGCAATCACAGAGTTTTGAAGCGGGTAAGCTCACCTTCGTGCTGGGATGACAAGCTGTGCAGCATTCCTCCCTACATGAACACTGCACTATTTAAACATTTCAAGAACACTTCAGCTAAAAGCAGGTATCTAGTGACTATACTATTGCCGAGTTGGAGATAATACATAAAGAATTAAGCTACTCTCCCTAGAAGATCAGTTGTTTAGTTGAAAGCTGAAGGGTTTGGTAAACAATCTGCCCTTCCAAGCCCTTCCTTTCATGTATTTAATATTCATAAAAGTAATTCAAAATTAGGGAACCTTTTAATCTTCAGCAGCTGTCAACCAGTTGCACTAACTTACACCATGGGTTTCAAGAGTACTACTTCTACATGGGTTATCATCAACCCTTAAGCAACGTAGCCACCATCAATATATCATAGGATTACGTGGACTCTGTCTGAGAACATACTGCACAAGCAAACATGAAGAGAGAGACAAGAAAAAAGCACAGGCCAGGACTGCCTGGAGACCCATCCATACTGCAGGTAGACATGGTGCTGCACCAGCAGGAAGACACCAGAGACTCACCTAGAGCTAGGCAGACACACTGCAGAGAGCGAAGCACACAGCAGCCACCCTTACTCTAAAGGCAGGCAGGTTACAGATCCAGATCTCAAGATCCGGAACAGGGAGTTCTCTGTTATATAATGGATGTTCTATCAGACAAGAAAGAGAGCAAGAAAGTAAAAAAAAAAGAAACAAACAAAAAACCTGCAGGATGCATTTGGTCTATTGCTGTTAAATGTCTCGGTCACTCCTGTGCATAACCATTTCCTGGCCATGGCAAATGCCACCCTGGGACTGGCACAGCAGTTGTGTTTAACTAGCTCTTCTTTCCAATTTTTATTTTCCTGTAATAGGAGAGTTTCATTATTCATCTTTTTTTTTAAATTCAACTGAAGTTTTAAGACTGACTGTATCACCTTGTAACTAGAGGCAGGCTAGGCCTGCACACACTACTGACACTTTATGTCAGCCTAACACATTTCAGACATACACTGGAGTCACAGAGGCTTAAGAAGTTACCACCAAAGGCAAACTGCAAGAAGAATAGGTCAGTTTATTTTTTAAATATTATTCTTATTTTTCTTGCCAATATGAGCCCCTAAGGAAAAGTCCCACTGGCTGCAATTATTTTTCATCTCTACTTAACTTGTTCTATGTGCTTACATTGCCATGGACAACTTCAAATATAAAAGTTTTCCACCTCCTGAATACGGAGTACTTAGAAAAGTCTGGCTGTTTCATTTCAACACAGTGCATACTGAAGTGTTGTCTTCTGCCTCCATCCCAATCAATTCCCAATGCAGTGGAAGCCCAATCTTACATTTACCACTTTCTGAATAACCTACAACATCAATGAGGTCAGCCTGGAGAAGAATGAAAAGAAGCTTCTCTTTCAAGGAAGTTCCCGATCCAGACATTCCTACTCCATATTCAAGTGCACTTCTACAGACTTATAACTTCACAAGATAATAGAAAAGAACTATCCCAATTTTTGGTAGTATGCATTTGTCAGTAGCCTCTCTATAGCACTCAAATACAGTTACAGTAATAAACATTAGCAGTATAGTTAGGCAGCTTATCTTCCATAGTTGATCTGCCATAACTCATCCTGCTCTGGCATGCCATTCCTCTACACACCCATTTTTGTCAAATCAGCTTTATCATGTAAAAGTTAATGTGTATTTTTCTTAGAACTCTCAATTCCTGCAGTCAAGAGAGTCCCATTATCATTTAAATTTCAATAGTTTTAACACCACAAGTGTGAGAAAAGAACTAAGTGCTCTGATACAAACTAACAGGAGAAAAAGAAATTAAAACAAAAAGGATGTCTTTAGAAATTTAAAAGTGACTTCACAGATTCAAGTCTGTTTGTAGAAGTACATATACTCTACTTCCATAGTACCGATTACAGGTTAGAAGAGAAAGCACTTATATTTCACGTTCCAATCCTACAAATACTGAAGGAAGGCAAATATATCAATAGCATCCTCGCATATTTTAATAGTGTAGCAGTCCATTTATCATTTGTAAGGGTTCAGGTCAACACACCATCAGTAAGCTCTCATTGTACAAGATCACCAGAGAACCTTCCAGTGTAAATTACTGTCTTTATGCTTCATGACTGTTTTGAAGAGTTAATTGTAAACTAGAAGCAGCGAAGACCACGTGGAACCTTAACTGTGCAAAAACATTTCTCAACATGCCTGCTATATGAGCTTTGTATTTCTCAGAATTAACAACAACACATTAGTTATTAACAAACAGAAAAAAAACTCAAACCCACATAAGCAGCAAAAAAAAAATAAAAATGAAAACACAATAATCACAGTAGTAACACCTCAGCCCACACATGCACACAAATATCAAGCAGAAAGTTAAATAGTAACCAAAATTTTGTAAAGGTCATCTAGAAGTGCAGCACTTCAGCAGGGAAGGACCACAGCTTTATAGAGAAGCTTCGTTGTACATGAGAACAAAGCACTACTACTGTCGCACAATGGTGATGCAGGTACCCTGTCACTTGAAGTTTTACATCTACAAGGAGCCTCAAGAACTCAGAGATGAAGGAAGCAGACTGCCAGAAGCAAATTGTGCCACTCACCACACTTTCCCTGCCCACACTGAAGAAACTATGGAAGTTTACTAGATCTAAAGCCCACTGTAATTTTTTCTGACAAAGCAGATCTGTGGACAACAGGCTAGGCTTCCCTAAGTCTAAGTTAGTCAAGCTTCTATAACCCTCATGAGGGGTACACAAACTTTACATTATACCCTGAAGAAAAAGGCTAAACTACTACTAGAGAACCTTGAAGGTCAAACATACCTGCATAGTTTGTTCTTTTTTAAACAGACAGCATCTGATACAACCTCCGAAACATAGCCTGTGTTAAGCAGCCTGACGTTATTTCTCTTCCCAGGTCATATTTACTTCCCTTATTCTAACATGCCTTTATTCTCACTGTTTTAGAAGTATGAATGCTGCCTTTTCTGGTTGTAGTTGTTGCTGTTCTCTTTATATAACACAGCTCTTGTCTCTTAACTGCTTTTCACCCTAAACAACAGGTAAAGGGAGCAAATGCAACAGCAAAACACATAGACACTTGTCCAGAGAAATGTCTGGATGTTCTTTGCCACTGCAAAAAGTTGCAACCCTAACAGTTGCACCTAAGCAACAGCCTGCCACCACACTCCAGAGGGTAGACATCCCTGCTGCCTCTGTCACCAGCAGCACCTGCCCCAGTCTTTTCTTCAAGGGGCTGTGAAACTTCAGTTTAGTGACTTTCAGTGACTGAAGAGGGAAGACAACATTTCAGGAGGGCAGCTGCCTAGCGTCCAACAAAGCAGCTATGCTTTATAATTAATCCACTTGAATAAACATAACTCACATTTGAAATTATTAATACTAGTTTAAGATTCCCCCCTACACCCAGGCTTTGATAAAGTAAAAGCAGCCATATTCTGCTCTCTCAGCACTGCAGTGTTGGGGTAAAGGAAGGGAATAGCAAAGTTCTTTGCAAAGCTGTGGTGGGAAAATACTGTACAGCCCCCAATTATGAGCCTGAGTTCACACCACTGCCTTTTAAATGAGGTAGTAAGAGTCTGAAACTGCATACGTGGATTTGGGACAGGCAAGTAAGATGACAGAAATAATTTTTTTTAATCACACCAAAAATGGCTTCACCTGGTTACATATGAGACCATAAAATATCACCAATTACAACAGCACTTCCCCCCAGGAACCCCGTTCCAGAGAGGAAGTAGAAATCCACAAAGGTACTCATTACATTTAATACCTTCATTGCCATCTAATTTTTTAGACCACATTATGAACTTCACCATTAAACGCAAGTACTGCAGAGCAGTTTCAATTAAGAGTATAATCACCTGTTGACATTCAGTCAAACTTCTCAATTAGTTTTGGTTTTAAAAATACAATATAATACTTGTACAGTCTTCAGGCAGGAAAACCATATGTTTCCCCTCTAAGTACAATTATAACAATGTGAGTTATTCATTGACTGAATTACCTGCCTGAAAAAAAAAAGACAAAATTGAAACCTTCAGCTTTTACATTCACAACTGATGGTATCATAAGTGATTAGAAGATTACATTAGTCCAAAAGTCATGTTCATTGACCTTAATTCAAAGTGCCAATGTGAAAACTTTAGTCAATCTAATTAAGTCTTCCCATTTCCCATTTAAAACTAATTATTTGAAATGAGCCATTAAATAATTCTGAACGCAATAAAAAGAGGAACGGCTGCAAAGTATTAAATCAGGCAAGAAGGAAATACGTCTGTTTACTTCCTCATAAAAGCAATCACCTCTTCAACTGCAGAAGCAGTAACTTTGCTTTCAGCCTTCGACCTTCCAGTGTACAAGAAGAGACACTTCCACTCCCTGACAGTGGGCAAGGTTCACCCTCTTTGTAGAGGAAAACCATCTTAGAGAGCTGGGCAACTTTTTCCATTAGCTCTTAGAAATGGTCTCTGTATTTAGGCTTATCAACAGACAGAAGAGCAATCATTACAGATCACCTAGGTGCTTTGTAAGACACCAGAAGTCACCTAGCAAGCTATATGATGAAGAGGCAGCTCTCTTGCCAGAAGATGCATCACAGACAGCTGATACTTTTTCCCCTTCCGTTACCCAGTTTGCTGTATTTAATTAAAATACACATCTACTGGGCATGTTAATGAGTCACGAGATCAATTAAGTAAAAATCAGCAGTCAATTAATTTTTCAACTCTTCCATCTTCTTTCACCTCCTGACCCTCCCCTGTTTGAAGCTCACACTGAATTCAGACTTTTTTTCTCTTTTCCTAATGCCTCCTTTGGAGGGAGCAGACACATCTTCCTGACTCTAAATGACCAAAATCTGCATTGTTGTTTTATCAGAAGACAGTATTTCTCTGAGGGCATTTGTTCTGTGCCTCTCCCCTGGAAATGCATGCCTGGGCTCTTTACCTAGCCCAGTATGGAACAGAAGACTTTGAGAAAGGAACTCAAACAGATTGTAACAAAGGAAAAACTCCTCAAGTCCCATGGTGCAGCATTGCTGCTACTGAACTGTGATGTGGCTGGCTACTTATTTCCACGGTCGTTTCTCTTACTGAAACTTCTTTAAAATTCCTTATACTTTGGATGGGCAATCCAAGGTCTTAAGAGAGAAGCAGGTATCATTTATGACACAATTACAAAACTTTCCAAATACTGAAAGTGGAACTAAGATGAGTAACTTCCCCAGCCATGCTGGAGGAGTAACAATGAACTATAGCGACCCACCCCTTCAAATCACTTCAAGAGGAAGTAAAGACTAGTAGGGCTAGAAACCAGGGATCTGGCTATTAAGCAGTCAGCTACCAGACTGCGTGAAGTCGTGTTACTTTTTCCTAAAGCCATATTAAAAAAAAAAAAAAAAAACACACAAAAAACAACCCAAAAACCAACAAAACACACTGCAGTCATCACATTGTGTGACCAGGAGGACCAGGCGGGGGATCTGAAAGTCAGCAGGAATAGAAGCAAAGTTAACTAAATGGAAGTGTCCCACTACCACAGAAGAAATTGTTTACTTTAAAGAACAGGAAAAAAGGCACTAAAGGTACTTAAAGTCCATCAGCACAGAGCTGATTAACTTTCAGCTCTGTAATGAAAAACAAAGGGCACAAAACCTTTAGTCAAATTCTGGGGTTTATACTACCTCAGTTCTTATAGTTTAATGAAGACTCTGATACAAGACACAGCTGCCTAAATCTCCAACAAGCAACCTAGTCTGAGTTTAAGTGAGGTCCTGGATAGTTGGAATTTCCCTTACAGAAAGCAAGTGATATGCTGAGCACCTCCATCTCAAGAAGGAATACTTAGCTACACATCTTAATTACAAGAATTTGTACTTGTCTTAATGCCATTTCCACAAAGAGGTAGAAGTGCCCTCTGTTCTCATGGGGATAATATAAAACCCAAGTTATTTTCAAATAACTGCATAGTTTAATAGAAGTTGTGAAACAAACTGACTTGAAGACTAATTGAATGGCAACAGCTCACCACAAAAATCTAGTCAGCTAATACAGAAAGGTGTAAAGCATGAATAAAGGGGATGCCTTCAGGAAGCATGACCTTTGGAATTTGCTGAGATTGTGCAGTCTCCAGCAGCAGACTCAACAAAACAGAACTACACAGAGGTATGATACCACTTTAAAAAAAAAAAAGTTACATGAAAACATGAGAACAGTAATAAATCTTTTCATACTGAAAAGAAAAAGGAAACCACACCACCACTTGCATTTTGAAAAGAGTTCCATCAGCACTAGCAAAATTAATGCATTAAGCGCTCACCTCCTGTTCTGCAACAAATATACAGCGGTTGTAACTGCACCCATCCTGTGTTTCTTACTCATCCAGATGCAACTCCTCAGTTCAAACTGAAATTAAATCCTAGATAGCAGTAATGGCAGAACTCTAGCTCACATAAACATAATGCAACTAGCATTAAGTGGTCTTCCTTTTATTGGTTTTATTCTTCAGCTACAAAATATCCTATTACCCACAGACAAATTGCTGTGAAGCCCAGCTACAGCTACATGCTCAGCAGTAAGCACATTTAATAGCACCGACTATATTTATGCAAGAAATTTTGCCTTCTCAGCAAAAGGAAGAGAGAATTTATTTTATTAGAGATGTGACAAACCCACACTTTCAATAATTCTGTGACAAACATGTAATTGGTCTTGGTATCTGCTGACCACAGAATAAAATAAATCTTAATGAATTGAAGAAATCTGGGCAGCAAAATACAGTTTTGCCACCACAAAAGAGCCACTGGGAAAGACCAGCAGGAGTGAGTGAGTCTAAAGTAATGTAAGAGACTGGAAAAGGAGACGCAGTCAGCATATTCTGGGGCTGCATAAAGACGCCTCCAGAGCACACTTCCCATCGTAGTCAGATACCAAGGATACCAATTTTCTTCTCTCTTCCTTCATAAGTATCATTAAAAGAAAAATAACATTCCTTACGTGAGATGTGATCTTTGATATCAATACACTGTAGAAGTTGTTTTGTTTGTTTTTTAATATCTGAGCAACTGACAAAGAACCATAATATCTGACAAATATAATGTCTATTTCGGATTTTATCCTTAAATGTTATCAAAAATATAGTAAATGTATCCCACTAGGCCTGCTGACAGTGTGACTGGTGTGTTCCTTCATCAATTAAACAAGCAAAGTAACTTTTACCAGTAACTAGAGACTTACGCGATAGTATTACAGTTTGAACTCTTCAGAGCCTTTGCAAAATGCAACTGCTTTGTTTCAGAAGGTTTTATCTGTACAGCAGATCAATCCCAAGGCAAGGCCCAAAGGTTAAAAGTGTTATTATAAAAAAAGAGGGAGACAAAACTCCTAATAAAGTCTAATTTTGAAATTCTTGCTTCAGCTGAGTAACACGACCCTGTGTAACCAGAGACATCTGTAACCGTTTGGAAAGTAACAACTTACAAAATATTTTAAAGCTTCTTTTCACTACTCAAGACTTAAAGTTGCAAGTAGTCTTTGTAGTACCAAGCATGCTTACTATAGCTGTATTCTTAATCTTGTTAACACAAGAAGACAAATAGCAAGCAGTAAGTTCTCCAGTGAAAGCTCAAGCTAGTATGAAGGAAGGAAATAATTAACCTCAACCTTTTGAGGATCTACAAGGAGTATGGTGATCAGATCAAGCAAAACACTTCAAATATTAGTGGGGCAGTAAATTTTGACCACATGACGTAAGTCATGAGATTTCTTTATTTTCTTGTGATCTCAACCAAGCCTAACCATCACTTTAGACCTCAATACACAACTTTTTTCACATACAATCTTATATGTACACATATAAGTTTATCCAACCCATGTCTAAGAACAACTAAACAGTTGTTGACACCATATTAAAGTAACATCTTTCGAGCACTCATTTTTCCACATACATAGTTACACAACATCAGCATTAGTACTGCTGCAGATCTGATGCCAAGTTTTCACGGGAAAAGATCCCCTAGAGTAGGTTGATAATTGCATAACAAGTCATAAACCAGCCAGATCCTTTCATCAGCTGTACCTGAATATTTTCAGGGGTGGATGGAGGGAGAGTATGTTTAGAATGGCATATCCACACACTGAAGAGTGGCCTCTCATCACCCACCTTGTCTCAATGAGGTAAGCAGTATATGTTTCTTGCATGTTCATAGCATTCCTTCCAGTCCGTTTTTCAGCTTCTGAAACAGTGATTTCCATCTTTTTTGCCAAACAGTCTTCCATCTTTTTAGGGGAGGAAAATAAAGATTCATGTAACATCGGCCACACAAGGCAAAGGCCACTAACCCTGCCTCCCCTTCTTCCACACCACATTCATTTAAATAAGACAGGTCTCTACAGGATAAAGGCTTTGGCAGGGCTTTGTTTTATACCTGTGTTGTGTATCACATTTGCAAATGAAAACAAAAAACCTGCTTCAGGGAAACAAGAAAACCAACAAAATCTACAATAGACAAAACCTCTCACGAGCCAGGAGGGCAGGAAGGAAAAATATTTTTTCTCACAAGTAACTTTTTAAAAAACAAAAACAAGCAAACAAGTCAACCCCAGTACTTCCTACCCAAACACTTTCCAACTCCCGGCGAATTCCTCCTCAGGGCACCTGGGACACACCTCTCCCCCTTCACAGGAAACAGAATACATCCGGACTGAGATGTTTTCTATTTAATCTCTCAGAAGAGGATCGTTATCTTTTACACATTGGTGAGCAGAAACCAGTCAGGACCACACACCCACCCTAGAAAGGCAATGCTGAATTGAAAGGGAGGTGGGCTTATTTGTGGAATTTAAGGGGGAGGAGGAAGACAAATTGAGAAGATACTTAATAGTAATAAATAGTAACAGAGATCTGGCACCAGGGATGAGGACTGATCGCGCACAAAGCCCTCTGACCTCGTCCACAATAGGGCTGGAAAGAGAAGCCTCCAGCTCAGAGGGTCGGGCTGCACAGCTCTGCCCCTAGCACCCCCAGGCAGGGGCTTGGCCCTAGGCAGGCAGCGGGAGGGCCCATCCCCACCTGCAGCCCCTTCCCGCCGCGGCGGCCAGCGCTGGGCTGCCGCCCGGCCCCGGACTCCCCGCGCCGGCCGAATCCCGCACTCCTTCCCGCCTGCCCAGGGCCAGCGGCGCGGCGGCAGGGCAGCATACTCAGGAAAGCCCGGTGCTCGGCCCCGGCAGAGTAGGCCGTGCCGAGGCCAGCAGCCCGCGGGAGGGATACCGCCCCGTCGCCGCCACCCTCCGCACCCTCACCGTGGCTGCGAACTGCTCCGGAGGCGGGAGGCCGCTGCAGGGCGCGGCGCCGTCGTCCTCCGAGCGGCTATCGCTCTGCTCGGCCTCTGCGCTCTCCATGGGGATACGAGGCTCGGCCGCCTCCCTCCGCGCAGGCGCTGAGGCCGACTTCGGCGGGCAAACTCATCGCAGGTCCTAGAGAGAGCGGCGGGGCGGGGGGTGGGTCCGCCCGGAGGCTGGGGTGCCGGGTGACGCGGCCCAGGCCCCCCCTCGGCCGGTGCTCGTCGATTGACTAGGTCCAAGCCCGTTGCAGGATGTTGGCGTCCTGCACGACTTTCTGCCCAGAGCTGCCACGTTAGGTACCCGGCGGTGGGCACCGCCTCATGAGCACGAGGTGAAAGCCACCCCTCGTTGCCATACTGCTCCGCTCGCCCAAAGCCAGGCAGCGTGAGCCTCCAGCCCAGGAGAGGGACAGACCTTCTGCCGTGCCCTCGGCGCTTGCCCTTGTTCGTACAGTTATGAATGTTTATTTCTAACGTTTATTTTTGTTGTTCTCTCTTAGTTCGCAGGTCACTGAAGAGCTCCTGATGCGCTCATGCTGTGTCTTATCTTTCGTCTGTAGCAGGACGACTTGTCATTTTGCTTTATAGAGCCTCTTTCAGCAGCTGCTAACTTTCCCACAGGATGTTGGTTAACATTAGGCAGCTCGGGTTATTTTTTTAAAGCCCATCAGCCCCTTACTTCCCCACTGTCACTCCTTTACAAGCACCAAAGGACTCAATCATGCTGTGTTTGCTTTCATTTACCCTCCCATCTGCCCTGCTTTCTCCATGGGCTCCCTCCCAGCAGCGATACAACATCCAGAAGGGTGTTCTCTGCCCACCATCCCTGCCCGCTAACGCCAAAGAGCGTCCCATCCTGCTACACTTCATCGGGAGGTAGTTAAAATCACTGGAGTTCAGCCCTGTCATTTGTGTAATAAAAGCCTCAACTGTCTTGTGTCTTATCATCGAGCAGGAGCAATCCTTACTGTGCATTTCTGCCCAACAGCTCCTACCGAACAGCAGTTAATATATCAATACATGTATATAAAAATATATCAATATGCAAGGTCCTACACCTGAGTTGAAGCAATCCCAGGCACAGCTACAGGTTGGGCAGGGAAGAGATTCAGAGCAGCCCTGTGGAGAAGGACTTGGGGTGTTGGTTGATGAGAAACTGAACATGAGCCGGCTTCAGTGTGCGCTTGCAGCTCAGAAAGCCAACCGTGTCCTGGGCTGCATCAAAAGGAGCGTGACCAGGTCGAGGGAGGTGATCCTGCCCCTCTACTCTGCTCTTGTGAGACCTCACTTGGAGTATTGTGTGCAGTTCTGGTGTCCTCAACATAAAAAGGACATGGAACTGTTAGAACAAGTACAGAGGAGGGCCACGAGGGTGATCAGGGGACTGGAGCACCTCCCATATGAAGATAGGATGAGAAAATTGGGGCTGTTCAGCCTGGAGAAAAGAAGGCTGCGTGGAGACCTCATAGCAGCCTTCCAGTATATGAAGGGGGCCTAAAGGGATGCTGGGGATGGACCCTTCATTAGGGACTGTAGTGATAGGACAAGGGGTAACGGGTTCAAACATAAACAGGGGACGTTCAGATTGGATATGAGGAAGAAATTCTTTCCTGTAAGGGTGGTGAGGCACTGGAATGGGTTGCCCAGGGAAGTTGTGAATGCTCCATTGCTGGCGGTGTTCAAGGCAGGGTTGGACATAGCCTTGGATGGCATGGTTTAGTGGGAGGTGTCCCTGCCCATGGCAGGGGGGTTGGAACTAGATGATCTTAAGGTCCTTTCCAACCCTAACTATTCTATGATTCTATGATCCTATACATATATTCGTTACTGTAGCCTTTGGATTTACTCCATCACAACCCTGTGGTGCCCACACAGTGTTCATGGGGCCAGCAAACTGGGCAGAGGAGTTCTTCCTATTTACTACTTGTACGCCAAACATCATTTTGGACACTCAATCAGCCCCACAGTTCTCTGGTTTACATATTACATTGTTTCCCTAAGATTTCCCATTTTTGCACCAGATTCCTGCCCTTTGATTCGTACACTACGTCTTTTATTATTCTCATGTAGCTTTTTTTCTTTTCCTGCCCTTCTCAAACCCAGGTTAAAGGCCACCTCAGGGGATTAAAGGGTTGATATTGCAGGTTTTTTGCTTTGGCTTTTTTCTGCTCTGAGGAGGAAATGTGTTTTGTTTGGTTTTTTTTTTGTGTTGACCTGAGCTGAATTTGCATAGAGTTTTCATCCAAAAATTAATCTTTTCCTTTCAACAACAACTAAAATAAATCTCCAAGTCCCATTTGAAGACCCCCATGAATTAATATTTGGCGTCTGGTTTCTATTCTGTTGTCTTTAATGTTTATTCAACTTTTTCCTCAGATTGTTTGAACTGATACCTCAATCCCTTCTTTCCCACCCTCCACTGGTGTAGCTGGATGGAGTTTCACAAGCTTTTCCACAAAAGGCTTTCCTAGAACAAAAGTTTTTTACAAGTATGTGAACTGTGATTTGTCCTCTGAATAGGACTGATTTAAGATTTGTTTTCTAAACCCAAAGTCAAGTTTAGATGTAAAAGCATGATTGCACATTGTAAGACAAGGTCTGTTTTCCATTAGGGCATGGTTTTCTTATGTTTACTCAAGATATACATTAAGATACATACCTTGTATCAATTGCACTTGCATTTGCAGGATGTGCATACTGAAATTTTTCTGATCCATATCACTGATATAATGGAAATATTTATGTGAAGCTCATGCAGGATATCAGACTTTGTATTAAATATTTTTATTATGGAAACAACATTATCAATAAAGTACAGTCATATTTTCCAGTCTAACATCAGTCATTTCAAAAACTGTTTTCAGCTTTGAATTTTCTTCATGCTACTAAGAGATGTGGAGAAGAGTTAAAACACTCCATATGTAGTAGGAGGGTAATGACAGAAGTGCCTAAATCAAGATGACCAACAGCTTGGGTAGCACTCACATGCATTATAGCCTGGGGAGCTTTAGAGGAGAATGTGAGATGTCCTCTGCAATGAAGAGGTCTTCAGTGAGCACCAAAGTCTCCAATGAAGTGCTCTTCCTGGGCCGCATTTCACCATCTCAGCCTGCAAAGGAGGCTAGCAGTATTTCCTCTCAGAGAAAGGGTCCCAGCACGGTACTGCTTTCAGGAGTATCTCCAGAAGTTGTGCTACTTTGGTCAAAAAAGCTGTAGTGCTCCTCCCCTAGCTAGGCGCAAGCTCTAGTGCAGTCAGGCTCTCTTCAAACCCCCTCTTGTCAGGATGTGAATCCGATTTCCTGCAGGTTACTGAAACCAGGACACTCTCCTGCTCTTCACTAGGTGGCATGTCCCTTCTTTATCAACCATAAGAAGCCAAGCTCAAATCAGCTTCCTACCTACAAGTCCCTTTAGTCTCTGAAGCTGTCATCAGAGAGGTAAATTTTCTCAGAACAGCCTTTTCACATGAAAGCACTATTGACTTCCTTACCAGAGAGTTACATATCTTATAAGAGAGAAAGCAATACCCCAGGTTCACCAAACACAGGTGCTTCTTTTTGCAGGTTTTAGTACACTTTCTCTAAGCCATGGCTCCATGCAGAAGCAGCAGACTGCCCCATTGCCCTCCTCCCAGCTCTCCCTGACTCGCAGCACAGTCTCTGGCAAACAGGGACCCCAACTTTTTCTAATCTGTAAGTCCATTCTTTGTAATCCTACTGTTACTCTGGGTAAACTGCTTTTTTACTCAAGAAAGCTAAGCATTTACACTTACCTTGTAACTACCTTCCTGATGCTTTGTGTAAGGTTATGCATGTTACCTTTCTTGAATCTATTGGCAGCCTGTTTTGTTCTAGCAAATAACATACCCTAAACAAAAAATAAATGCCATAGTAATGGGAAATTTTTCAGACAATTTCCCCTTTGTTACAACACTAATTTTCAGTAACTTCATTTAGAGTTCCTTATCCCTTCAACTTCTTAGAAGTAGTTAGAATTAAATGAAAATACAACCATCACCAACAACCATCTTTTTGCTACTGAGAACTTAAATGAAAACACCTAAAGCAGTGGCTATGCTTTGCTTCTGCTCCACAACAACCATGGCCTTTCAATAACCCCAGGAAGAAAGAGGTAACCGGCCAATATTCCTGCTGATGAGAGGCAGGCATGTACAAGCCGGTGCAGTGTCTGGCAGTGCCAATGCTGGCAAGCAGTGAGGTACAGTACAAGTTGATTCATTGAGCAACACAGCTGGAGCTGCAGACTGCCATCACACCACACATATTTTAGGGGATATTTTCTAGGGTGCCTCTTGCCCATTCCCAGGGACTGGCCACCCTTCGAACCTTCCAGTTTAGCCACTACTGAAAAAGAACTCAGCATCTGTGTGTCCTAAGGCTGCCTTGTAGCACAAGCTAAAGCAGGATGACTGGGAGTTTCCCTTCAAAAGCACATTCCTGATCCTTGGTTAAGGCTCCCAGATCCTACCATAATTTCACTACCAGTAATAATAGCACAACAATCAAGGGTCAGGTTGTCAAATTGCTCATGCCTCCCTCTACAGGCTAATTCCTTCAGACCCGAAGGTGCTTGCTAACCGGAGACATCCAACAGCTGAAGTGATACCATCTTGTGCTTTGGTCTTCACTGAAGATCCTGGTGTCTGTCTGCCTGTGACATCATTTGTGTGATGGAACAAAGAACAGTGCTTCTTTAGGCTCTGTAAGAAAACAACACAGAGGAATGAACATCAAGGAACTGTCAGTAAAATGCATAAGTAGCTGCTTCGGTGTGGAAGAGTGCAGAAGGAAAAGTGAGTTCAAAAAGAATATATGGGAAATCCTCTCCTCACATGAGTTCAGGCTCCTTATAGACATAAATGTCTGGTGAAATGGCCCCTAAACAGTAAGAAAAGTAAAAAAAAAATAAAAATAAATAAATTGTTAATTATTCAGAGAAAGAAAAAATCATGGATGGATAAAGTGGAGAGTGGAAAAGAAATACGGATGTCTTTTGGCATGAGGGAGATCACCCTATCTCACTCAGTCTGATACTGGTAGCAGGGGTCTCCATCCATGTCAGCAATGGCAGATCTGGATCCATGAATACAAACAAGAAAGCTAAAACTAATCCACATTTTTGAAAGGATCTGTACAAGCAGATCAATAGGATGAACAAAAATTTACTAAAAATGGCTTCAAAAGCAGCACAAAACAAGACATGGGAAAAATTCAAAACTTCATGGGAAGAAAGGAGTAAGACTTAGGACAGAATTGAACAAAAAAACCCCACCAACCCTAACACTTTATATAGATGGGCAAATTAGACCTTTACTTAATCTTGATGCAGCTTTGCTCAAGAAGCCTGTTGCATGCAGTCTAAAAGAAGTCGGAAGTTAGGCCTTTGTTTCTGGACCACAGAACAACTCCAATAAAAGTCAGGCATCGCTTAGACAATGCATTTATCCTGCATGGCTCCTGAAACAAGTGTTAGCTGAGAGTCAGGAGAATGGGGAAGTTAGCAGGGCTACGGAGGAATGGTTGTGTCAATGCAGACAGAGCCACTGTGTCCAAAGGAGGTATAGCTGTGTCCCTCAGGAGGTATCGCCAGCTTTGATTGTACTCCTTGTGCTGCCTGATCATGAAAGGCTACCACACTATCGCTGGGACAAGCTGCAGCAAGAGAATGGAAAATGACAAAGGTGAAGTCGTTCCCTTAAGTGATAGAGAGCACAAACTGTCATACCATGTACGTGACCTCAAACACCAGAACTCTATGAAGCAGTCAGCAGAAGGTAATGACAACTTTTCCAGGAGAGCTAAGGGCACCTTTAGTGCCCACCAGGCAATGGTGTTTGAATTTATACAACCCTCCCAGGACTGGAGCCAGTGTCCTTGTGAATCCAGGATTCAGGCAACTGTTGCTGATGGCACAGTGAAACCAAGGCCATGCTAATAAGATGCAGAAGTTATGACACTGAAATTTCTGGGGTTTAATGGACTGCCAGGACAACATGGGAGTACTTCTATACAACTGCACAGTATATGCACATAAATTTAGAGTACGGATTTGTGCTTACTAATAGAAGCAGAGTCCCGATCCTATCAGGTAGCCACTTTCCTTAGACCTGCCTTTTAAAACTTCAATGTATAAAGCAAATCCTCTTCACAACAAAAACACTCATGGACCTTATCTGAAGCCCAGCATCGATACTGATAGCAACAGACTGAAAAAGAGTAAAGCAGATGCAACAGATATTAGTTGAGTAATGTAACATGAAGGAAATCGAGAGGGTCAAGGGAACATCTGATTGCAGAAGTAAACCCAGCACCATTTGTTATAGTCAGTCGTTTTAAACCCAATGCCCCTGCTATCATCTCTGGGGTCTAGCAAGCACGGAGGAGGTTCAGGGAAGCTCAGGAGCATTGCCCTTTGCATTAGAACTGTCCAGGGCATGGCTATATGATTCCCTTCTTCCCCTTCCCTCCCTTCATGTTCCTTTCACATGAAGGTGATCTTTGCCCCTGGGTAGAACAAGAGGTTTGACTCACCTGGGTCTGGCACTTGTCCATCGTGATGTTACCCTGCAGAAGAGTGTTTAGTGCTTAACTTGGGAGCTTCAAATCTACTGATTGATTGCAGAGCCTTGCCTCCCACAGTGGAACCGCAGGCTGTTTGAAACCTTCGTTTAAATATATGCTATATTGTTTCAGGTGTCCAAAGTTTTATTTTACTTCTCCAGTAAATATCTTCCATCTCCCAAATGAGAACTTTGGGAAAACTGCTCCCACAGCTCAACTTAAAAATCACCCTGCAGAAACCTTACGTTCCTCAGCCTAAATCCAGCCTTCAGTGTGTCTTGAGTTATGAGGTTGTCCAGACCACTAATAGAGGAGCAGGGGAATTTACACCAAAAGGAATAAACAAGCCAACAATAAAAATAACCATTTATCTCTTCTTCCTCCCCAGTGTCTCACTCCAGAGGTCACTGTGTTCTCTCATGGAAGCAAAGCTCTATAATGTGAGTTTAGGCACTTTAGGCTAAGTGAGTACTTGCTCACTTTCCCCTGAGTATATTTGGTGGGTTTTAGTTTGCATTTTTTCCTTGAATAAGTCTGAGAAATAAGCAGGGGCCCCAGAACAGAGCTGTTGGTCAGAAAAAAGTCCAGGTCAGTGGGGCACGTACTTCGTGGCTCCCCACTCAGCCCGGGGTTACTCAGCCATTGTGGCAGGAAAGAAACAACCTCTCATCCTCACGTTCTTCCTATTTTGCGTGAGGTTTGCTTACAATAGCCTCAGCTCAGTGGACTGAAAATGCAAGTTACAAGAGGGTACATCTAGCCCTGTGCAATCTTGCATGCATCAAGGGCTCAACAGGCAGGTTCTGTCCATGCAGAAAGCAGCCTGCAGAACCCAGTGGCCAGTTTACGAAAGCAAACTCCTGCCCAAGTCACTATAACGCCATGTTTTTCCAAGCAGCAGGTCCAACAGCATCTAGAAATAAGTACAGCAGTTTAGGAAGAGCGGGACAGATACCGCTCCCCAAAAGCTTCCCCTTGCTGAGCTTCTTGTGGAAAACCAACTGCCTTGTAAAGATGCCATTGCATGGGACAGCTACTGCCTTTCCTCTCATTTTGGTGAGCTCTGGCTACAAATCTCTCCCTAAGATTATTCTGGAGACCGGATGAAGCATTCAACAGGGTTTGGTTTGGCTCAGAAGTTGTTTGGGATTGCCTGGGTTTTTCGAAAACACAGCTCCTGCAGCTCAGGGTCTCTGGCTGCAGGGACATTGTGCAGGCTTCCTGCCGCCTTCCCAAGTTCTGCTGCTAAAAAAATAATATCCCTTACACTTCCAAATCATGCAGCATGTTTTGTCAATGTCCACCATTGTTTAAAGCCCCTCCGGGCTCCTGCTGGGGACATTATTTCTCTCTGAGTTTCATAGGCAGTAGGGGATTCTTCCTGATTTTAAAGAGGGTTCCCACGGATCATGAATAATCTGTGGCATTCCTAACACAGACCTTATCCAGTTGTCTTGTGACACACAGAAGAGCTCACATGTGAAAGTCCAACCGGTAGTCTGAGTGACCTGTGTGCATTTTGAAATGCTCTGAATCAGAAAGAGGAGATTTGGCAGGTCACCCAAAGAAACCACAGTGCACACAGCAGTTTCAATATGCTTATTGGAAAATAATGTCTTTCTAAAAGTTTGCCAAACATTTGCTCATGTCCTTAGCCCTTAAAGGCCATACCTCAGCTGTTGTAATTCAGGCCAACCCATTTCTTCTTGATTAATACTATGCAGTACACAGAAAGATGCCCAGTTTGATGTAAAGACAACCAAGTGAGGGACAGCGCTGCAGCACCTTGCTTAGGAATCAAGTCAATGTCCTCCAGTGCTGTGAGCAAGAGGCAGCTCCCCTCGTCAGGCAGGCCTTCCTTAGGTACCTTCTCTGTGTACCCCAGGTGGTATCTTCCCTTCAGGGCATCCACCTAGCTCTCTGCTCTTTTATTCCAGGTGCATATAGCCATTTCTCCATGGAGGACAGGCTAAGATAGCTTGCATCTGGGCACCCTGAAGCAGGTTGGAGCACGCCAAGCAACTCTCTGCAGAGACATGCTTTGTGTAGCCATGGCATAGGAGACACACTTTATCAGCTGTCCCTGTGCCTCATCTAACACCTCCTGTTTTTACTTTTTAAATACAGAAGGGAAAAAAGATACTATTATTATTCAACTCCCTAACAGAATAACTACTATAAATAGTTAACAAAACAAGTGGGTGCAGTTTGTTGGATAGATTCATACAAAGAAAGGACCTTGAAGTCCAATGGAGTGAAATGCTTACTAACAATGATCACACATATGAATGAGCATATACAAATACAGTATGTATCTGCCATATACTGATTAATGAACTGAAAGATTAATTGTAAAATGAGTAAATAAAAAGCTGGAGAATCACTAAGTTAGAATGCTATATATGCACTAAAAATGATTTGATGTATTTGTCAATAACTGTAAAAAAATAGACTCACCTTTGAGAAGGCATTTTGGCTGCAAAAAACCTTAATAACATTCTCTCTTTCTCTGCCGCACACGAGTACATAGATCATTATTTTAACAGTCTTCAGCATGGGGGTAGATCATAGGGCAAGAGTTTGAGGGTTTTACTCCTCCTTTTGCCACTGATTGATTGTGTTAACAACCAAGGAAAGCTGGATTTCTGCTACGTTTCACAGTTTCCCTTTTGTAAGTGGGATAATATTTCTTACAAGTTTTTGTAAAGCAGTTTGAGATCTTGGGGAGAAAGCAGCTATTTAAATGCTCTATGTTATTATTTTAGGCCCTGATTCAGGAAAACATCGAAGTATATGTTTAAATCCTGCTGCTTTAATGGGCCAAAACCACCTACTTTAGGCTAAGCTTATACTGATGTGGTAGTCCTGAAAAAGCTGCCCTAAAACTTCTAATTATCCCTATTAAAAATGTAGCCTGTTGAAGCTTATTTAAAAGATAGAGTTAATTTCTAAAAGGGGGAGGAAAAGTAGCAAATTAATGGCAGCTCAGCATATTGAAGCATTACCTTCCGTGTTTACTTCAGATGAGAGAGGCATGCAGGAGTACCCATGCCTTTTTGATTAGACGCATGCAGCAGACATTAGGTCCCCTTCAGGGATCCTCAGACTTTACAGAGCAGGGAGTAGTGCCCTGTTGTCATCGGAACAAAAAGAAATCAAACTCTTTTTCTCAGAGCTAGGCTTCTTCCCCCGGCTCCCCCCTCCCATATTTGTATGCATTTCAAGAGGAGAGTTGGACTTAGCTTGCTCATAAACTGCAGTTCCTGGGCGGACCCCACACACAGCTGAGCTTTAGCGGCTGGATCCGCCTTCCCGGCAAGCCTAGCCGGGAGCCTCGCAAATTCAGGGCTCTGAGCTTGACAGCAGAAATGCCGAAGACGGACTGCACCGAGGGAAGATGAACTGGTCAATGCCGTGAAGCTGGGCTTCTGGTTGCTGGCAGGATCCAGAAAATGGGTTACTGGAGAAGACTGGGTCTGCTTTCCTTGCTGCTCTCCTTCTGTGAGTACAAAAATGTTTCTGGTTGGGCAGAGTATGTTAAGCAACATAATACTCTGAGAGGTCGTTTATTTTTCCTTCCTCCAGCAAAATAGCTAATCTTTGATTTCTCCCCTGACAGCAATTAGATGGAGGATTGGAAATAGCGGAGAGTTTTGTAGAATACACTGCTACGACTGCATCAGCTGTGTGTTTCTCTTACGGCAAAGGGCAACCGATTGCCTTGGTGAAAAGTGCTGCGTGCTCTCTTGGAGCAGCTCGCAGATGTCAGTGTTTACAGTGCAAAAATATATATAGGTCAGCATTACTTGTTGGAAGTTTTTATTTTATTGGGGGAGATTAAAAGCAACTGAAGTGCACCGCTGAATGATCTGGCTTCAACAGTGTCCAGATGTGGTGGAGTTTGCAGCTTAGAACTTTTATCAGCTCCGCTTTATGCACAGAATTAATCGAACTATTAAAGAAGGAAAGAAGTGGGGAGAGGGGGAGGAGAAGTGTCTTTGCAGCAACATCTGGTTATTCAGCAAACCTTTCCAGCACTTGCGTAAAGATTTCTTTGTAGTAAGTACCCTGTTTCAGTTTTGATAGCACTTCTTCAATACTTTAGATAAAACCCTTCAACAGCACTTGAAAACATGCCCATCCATGGTTTAACTTCTCTGGTTTATATCTTGATGATAGTTTTATAACAGGGAATAGATTTGTATATAAGTGAGTGTTATATACACATCTCCTAAGTATGTGTGTGTGTCTTTCTGTATATACAGTGCCTATGTATGTGTATATACACATATATCCCTATATAGTATATATTTATATATTTGCATGGACAATGGCACTTTTTACAGTGAACTCTTTTACAAACACAGACTCATTCCCCTCACTGTGGAAATTCCAATGCAACTAAAATTGGTTTTTGCTCAAAGCAATGAAGTAGAAGGGCTATAATTCCAATATTTTTGCATCCAAGTGAAACAACTGGGAGAGGGATCTGTATCTACATTCACTTTACAGGGGTCCCCCTATCTACAGGAATAGGGAATGAAAGAATATGGTCAGTTGGTGTGTAGGCAAATACAAGCCTTCATGCAACTCTTTGCTTCAAGAGACCCAGATGGAGGGACTTAGGACAAAAGATATGGTTGACTTTTCAGAAAGTTATGAAGATACATAGAATTCATTATTATAGATAATACCCTAAAGTGTGGTTTGAAATGTAGGATGCTGTACTGATAACATCTTGCTAAATTAATCACATTTGGAGCAGAACTGAAGGAATTATTACAAGGTATTATTTAAAGTACAGCCTTGGGTTGTTTTTGGTAAGAAAGAAGACCACTAATTATCCTTCAGAAATGCCTAATTTTGGAGTTATTTAACTTATGGCTTCCTTTTTCTGAAAGGCAAGGGTTTTAATCTGAAAGAAGCCAAACCAAAACATATTATGATTACTAAGTTCATTTGAAAGGTTACGTGAGTGATATGATGACAAAATTTGCCTCTGTTCCGGGGAAAAAAACAGTAAGCCAAAGTTTGCTTTCTGTGATTCAGCTCAACAATGAGAGACATCTTCTGGAGCTACATCCACTTCCCTGAACATACAGCGTTAAGATTGACCCTACAGTCATTCTGAGGCAGTAAAGTACCCTGGGATCCCACTTTGCATTGACTTTAGGGAGAAGGGAACAGCAGGTTCCCCAAATTGACGGAAAATACACATCCAGCTGTTCTTCAAGCAATAAATCCCATAACTCAGCTTGGTGACAGCAGCAAAATCACTCCTCATAGCACAGAGATTCAAGACTTGCCATGGCCCAGATTGCATCTCTCTTATCCCAGAATAACTCCATCTGAGTATCATTAGGGACTTTGCTGCTCTCCCTAAGAGTTTACACGAGAACAGGAGAGATCCCAATTTGTGTTCCACATTACCTATCTCTATCCCTTTATCAGTAATATGGTTGAGATCAGGCAGCACATCTGACTGCTTTCATCCATATGTGATAGAGAAGAGGACTGTAGACTGACAGACTGAGATTTCACCTACTGGATTTCCCCATTTTTCCCTGGCCAGCCCTAGCAAGGTTTCCAAAAATCTACCCTTAAACTTCTCCCCAGTGGCAGTGGCTGCCGGAGGGCAGCATTTCTACATGGCTTTCTCAGCAGAAGGTGCAGACAGGAGCTGGAGCTGCACCACTGCTAACACAAACTCACACAGGTGAGCAGGGAATCCTTCCAGAGCAGAGAGCTGGCATGGTTCTGGATTTACCTAACCTAAGACAAAAAAAATTACAAGGATCATTGGGGATTGCAGAACCTGTCTTACAGTGCAGGGGCTGAGGGCTTTCAGTGTCTTTGGTTTGGAGAGGAGAGAGCTGGGAGCTGAGCTAGGCATCATCTGTAACCAGGTCCCAGAAAGACACTTTCTGGCAAAAGGCTTCCTCTTCCATGGGATGCAGGAAAAACCAGATTTACATGCTGGAAACTAAAACTGGGTGCTTTTGTGCTAGATCACAACACAGTGAAGTTTTTCCAGCAGGTAATTACTCAGGCTCAGGATGTGGTGAATTTTTGTGCTCAAAGCCTTCAAGACTGCAAGACTATCTGCTCAGCAGACTATAACCCATTCAGAAGCTACATACTTGATATCAGGATTACTGTATTGTGCACATGGAAACACTACAGCCTTAAAGTTAATAAACAGGAGTTTTCCTGCTCTGTTTTGTATCGGAATCAGGAAAGTCTCCTTTGTGATCTGTCAGGAACAGGGCTCAGGTCAGGTCATGCAAGCAAGGGGGTGAGTAAAATCTTGTCTCACAGAGAGAAAAGCACCACAACTCTCTGAGCTGTTGAGACAACCTAAAGAATGTGAGCTAAGTGTCACTGGTGTGACGACAGCTCCCAGGGCATGAAGAGCCCCAGGAGCCCAGCACAGTGCCTTTGGGCATTCAACCTCCAGAAGAGGATATGAAACTTACCATCTGCCAGGGCACGTAGCGCTTAGGAAGGGAGAGCTGAAGCTCCAAAGAAAGAGAAAGAGGATTTGTGAAACAAGGGAAGGTTGCAGTTCTGCTGCTGCAAGTCCAGGTTTGGGTCTGCTTTCCCATAACTCAGTCTCCCATTAAAATGCTGGCTTGTTAAAATATCCTGACATTTTTTGCTGTGACACTCCTGGACTCCCTTTGCCACTGTCCCTCAAGGCACTTCGATGGCTCCACAGAAAGCACATTCAAGGTGGTATCTCTTGGTAGGTGGTGGCTCTCTGAAGCCACATGCTCTTCCCTGCTTACACAAACCAGCCCCAGTTCCCGCAATGAGCCTCTTTGGCTAAATATGTGTAGCGTATCTAATTCATAAATCATGACAGGGAGCTCCAGGGCTGTCAGGAAAACATCTCTGGCTTTTGATCTGCTCAAGAAATCTCTGACCTATCCCAGGCTCCTCAGCAGCTCATTCAAGAAGTTAGCCTCTCATTTCTCAGTTCGGTAGAACTAAAACCAGGGGTCATACTGCCACCAAGCTCCAGCCTGCTCCTCAGGCAGGGGAGCTATTGGGATTGCAGCCCAACACCAATTGTACACACAATCCAGTAACATGGGGTGAAACCTGAGCTAGTGAGAGCATGAGAGAAGGAAGAGGATGAAGGAAGAGTCACCCTCCATTTCACAAGCAAATGCATCCATTTGCGGAGAGGGACTTTGCATGTTCAAGGTTGAGCCGGAGCAGCGGAGCAGACCTCTCCTCCGAGGCTATGCAGCACATGGAGGTGGGTGCTGCCTGCCCCAGGACACATGGGTGCAGGGTTATGACAGTCCTTCTCAAGTAGCAGCATATTTTGCTTTGGTGGTGTTTTTAGGGCAGCCAGAACACCAAGGAAGAAGTTATCACCCTCAAAACAAACCAGGGGGCTGCAGGGGTCCCATGTCAGCTGGGTGTTGGTAGTTGGGTTGGAAGCAGGCACAGCATCCCACTGCCTGAAGGAGAAACTTGCCCATCCTACCGTGAGGCTAAATAAGAACAAAATTGCAATACCTTCTCCAGTTAGGAAATCAAAGGGGAAAGCACAAGAAAAACCCTGACAGTGCAAACCTGGGGTCCTCTGTGGCGTTGGAAGTGGTGTGGGGCTCAGCAAGGAAAGTGATAGATTATTTTGAATTTGCCTTTACACTTCTCCGAACCTGATGCTGCAAGTTTCAGCCCCTGGTGCAAGTTAGACTAACTGACGCTGGCAGTGTACAGCTATATCAGATTTATGAAAGCAGGCATTTCCTCTCCCCTTGCATCTCCAGCTTTGCTCAGGCCTGACAGGGGCTGGTCATCATTAAAGCTGCTTGAATCTGCTTTTTTGTGGGGGGCGTTTGGGAGGAATATCCTTTTTTGAAATATAATTCCATGGATCATGAAATTAAAACACACCATTTTTTAACGAAACCAAACCCAAATCTGATTTTTAATGGCCTTTCACTGGTGTTATCACTATTAATGATGGTCACAAAGACACTTTTGTGTACTAGTAGTAAAAAAGTTCAGCCAGCTGCAATCATATTTGTTGCTCCCATTAGAAATGGAGTCCTGAACAGATGTATCCCACATATTCACTGAATATGCAGAAAGCAAACATTGGCATTAAAAACAGGTGACTGGGGGCTTTTATTCTGAGAAAGTATTTAACTGTACTGCCTGTCCTCCACAGCTTTATATTGTTTCATGGTTCTGTCGAGCTTATTTCCGCGGGACATTATTTTCCTCTCCCCTTAGCGATAACTCTTTGTAATAACATTTGCTTTCAGCCGGGCTGCACAGCATTGCAGCTTGCCATAAACTAATGAACTCTCCCATAGATTGTCGTGTTTTCAAGGAAGCGCAACATCTGATCTTTTTATTAAAAAGAAACAGTCCCACCAAGGAGACAAAATCAGCAGCTCCCACACACTTTGCTCTTTTCACATCCAATGTTTCGCGCTGTGTGCCAAGTGAAAGCCTTGCGCTGGAAGGGGCCTCCATGTAGAGGGGAGATAACACTACTGATGCTGGTTGCCTTATCAAACCTGTGGATTATAGCTACATTATCTCCATGCTGGACCCCAACTGTGGGATAACATCTCCTTAGGGATCTTTAGGGGGAAATGAAGGGGTGGCTGAAATCTCTCTTGGCCCTGCCTGCATGCACATCCCTGAGTTCAGAGATGACTGTTGTGATCCTGCCTCCGGAAGGGGTCTGTAACCTCCACCAGAGTCATATTTCTTGACTGTCGGTTCATCTGTATGTTACAGCCCATGCAGGGCTGAAACTCTCCTGCCAGCTGCTGGTTGCTGTCAAACTTTTAGAAGTGGGAGAACCTGTTTATCGTGCAAGCACCTCTGCAGCCCATGCTCCCACCAATTATGCCGCTCCAGGACTTACCCTTTCATGGAGCTGTTCCACTGCAGTGTTTTGCTTCTCACTGATAAGCCAGAAACATGCCTGACAAATGACAGCTGATTTATATACAAATGCATCTTGGCATTGGGGCAATTAATATATCCGGCTGTACATCACAGCCTGCCAGTCTGCACTGAATGGAGGACTATCGCCACGTGGATTCTAGAAGCTCCAAGGATATGCTTCAGCCCAAGTGTCACCCTTGACTAGACAGGATTATTTACATCTGGATTCAATATTAAAATAAAAAAACATATTAAAAATAAGACCATTTCAGCATTTGCGGTGTGCGATTTGCAGCGATCAGCAGAAGCAAGCTGTAATGGGGAGCTGATGTGCTGTTCCAGTGGTGGCAGCTGCTGAGTGTCACTTTGCAGAGTCCTGTGCTCCAGTTCAACCCATGCCTTGGCCACGACTCATTCTCCGCGTGGTTGAAGCATTATCATATGCTCTGCCTGGGCCTGCAGCAATACCTCTCACCTACCCATGCTGTGGATGGAGATGTTCCTTTCAGCTCCATGTCATTTGCTCTCCACTGGACAAGAAACTCCAGCCCTTCAGGGTAACCAGAGGTCCAAAGAAAGCTCTATCCAGCAGCTTCCACCCTGGTTCCAGAGTCAGTGCTGATGACACCTGAAGGTATCTGAAGGAAATGTCTGCCTGCTTTCACTCAGCCTGGAAAGAACTGTTGTCCCTGACATGCAGCATATCATGGCAAGTCCTCTGACCGTGCCTGGTCAGAGCCTGGGAGCTGGACAGTCCATGTCTCCAGGGCTGTCACACCCTAATACGTGCCTTGCATGCAAAGTAGTGCAGGTGAGCTTGTGCCAGCAACTGGAACCAGTGCAACCATGGCAGTCAGCAAACAGGGCTGGTTTATTGCTCAGGTCTGGGGTCTAGGCAGGGCTGAGCCCTGAAGCAATCACCTAAGGTGACACCAACTGATCAGACCCAGTCATTTGATAAGGCATCTCCTTGCCCCAATGTCTGAGCATCTCCTAATCTTTTCATGTCGGTGGACAGTAAACAGTCCCTTCAACACACCTGTGAAGATGTTCCCTCTGGAAACAACACACTTATGTTACTGCTTCTGGGAGGCCCAGAGACATGCCGAATTTCCTGGACGGCTGATTGTTACATGCCCTTTTTTTGGATCAACAATGTGAAACTCTCAGATTTTGATACTGATCCCTTCTCACTTTAGCCATCCCAAACCAGAAGGCTTGACTGTATCCTGTGTTGCTTTGGTGAGCTGTGCACCCCGTCAGAAAGATGATATAGCCAATATGAATTCATAGTGTGCCCAGCACTGGAAATCTAGAGAATTTCTTCTCTTCTGCAAAATCAGGAAATCAGACCCCTTCCTGTAAACAGTTCTTAGGAGTGCCAAGACCACATGTGCTACAAAGGTCTTTACAACTAATGCTGGTATAGATATTTCTTTCAAAAGATCCATTTCCAGGTGGATCTTTAATAAGATGCCACTCATGCAGGATGAATGCCCGTGTCCTCTGACTATGTTTGACAGAACATGTCACTAGTTAACACAGCTGGGGCACGATGAGGAACACCTGTGTGATTTTGCTTGATAGAACTTCCTGCCTGGGAGACTCTAGACACCAACATCCAGCATGGAAGTAACTGAATCAGCTGCTGTCTTGCTGCATAAAGCATTTTTTCCACACTAGATCTATCCCAAAATTAGTCCAACCACTCCATGATAGCAAACAAGACCCTTCTTCTTACAATGGGAAGTGACACACAGAGCCATAAGCAATGAGCAGTTGAATGAATCATCCTTCTTCAAATAGACCCAGGGTACAAGTGTCCACAGAAATAAGACCAATGAATCCCCTGGGAGCTCAGTTCCTGCCATGCCTTTAATATGTCAAAAGGCAGTCGGTGGTAGAAAACGATTGCGGACATTCCCACCAGAGGGGATTCCCACCAGAGGCAATTTGTTTGCCTACAGATCTCAGCACACATCGAGCTCTGGTTTTGTATATTTGCTCTGTGCTCACCTGTCTGTAAATAGCATCACAAGTGGCCAAGCTAGTTTTTCTCACCCATGCCAGGGTTATTACCTTTGCAACAGGCTGTGGCTTGGGAGGCAGCTTTTGGGCAGCAGTATTGCTTAGCAATATCCAGACTGTAACACCTTTCAGATGGTGTCCTGGGGTAGGATACTGACTTGAGAAGACAACGCGCCACTGCGAAATTATGAGATCACAGAGTGGGGGGTGGCGAACAGAGAACATTTCCCTCCTTGTTCCTCCATGCTAGAACAGCAGCTTTGCTCCATGCACCTCATCCACTGGAGCCACCGAGGTTCCCTGGGGCTGAGCTGCAGCTCTGACCAGGGGCTGGGATCTGCGGAACCTTCACCTGCAAGAGTGATCCCTTGAGAGGTATCACACAGACATGCAAGCTCCTGTTACGTTCATGTGTAGAGAAAAAGCACTTCAGGCCCTGTCAACGGGTCTCCTGTTCCATTCCTACAAAAATTCCTCTCCAAAAACCTGCTGCCTCTGCCCTCCTGCCACAGATCTCTTCTGTTTAGAAAAACAGAAGATATTCACATTGAATTCTACCCTATTGGACAGTGCTTTTTGGTAAGTTAGAACACAAGCTTCTTAGAAGATATTTTTTCAAGAGATCGAGAAAGAAGTGAAAGAGAAGAATGCACCATCTATTTATACGCTAAATGTGGGATGCTTTAGGAGAAGCAACATAGTTTTTGAGTCTGTAACCCAAGCTAGTTTCAAGTTCAAGTTCCCTCTGACAGCACAAATTACTTACATGCTGTTAGAGCTGGTCTAAATGAGGGCAAAACTCATAATAATTTTAGCAGATGTAAAGAATGGGCGGTGCTGGAACAACTTGATGACAGCACATGGACAGAGAAGTAACAGAGCATGTTTGCCCCAGCAGCACATCGCACAGTCCCTTGCAAGCCCCGCTTTTCATTGGGAATCCAAATAATGCAAATGCAAAAAAATCAAAACTAGTCAATGAGGAGAAGTCCACCCGAGACTGGAAGAGCAGCTCCAGCCTCACGTTTCTTTGCAGGCTCATGAAAGTCCTTCTAGCAGATGGTAAATCAAACGTGCACCAGGAATTTCAAACACTCCTCAGGAAGTTCATGTAAATCATCAGTAAACCATTTGCACTTAAAACAGAGCAAACCCTGTTGCCCAAATGTGACCCAGATAATGTTTCTGATGTGTTTACGTCTTTGGACAATACCTTTAAATTTCAATTCCATCTATTCATGGAGATCCAGGATTCCTGCGGAGCCTGAAAAATATACACAGAACTGAATTCCAGAGTAAAGTGTGATGATAAAAGTAAAGAAACCAAACCAAACCAAAAAACCAAACCTGCTCTGCAGCAGTTTACTTGAGTTGCAGTACTAAAGACAGAGCAATGTCTACAACCAACTTGCAGCTCACTTGCTTTTGCTGTTAGGTTCATTGCCGCTGCTTTTGAAGGTAGAGAGGGGGACTCCTCTCTGCTCTGTCTTCCTCAGAATGAGGTGCAGAAGCTGCTGTTAAATAGGATATAGGATAGACTGTTGGCAGCTCTGGAAAAATGAGCAACAAAAATGATGGCAACAGCATTGTGGAGTTCATTGACTCTTACCTTCTGCCGTTCAGCTCCCAGACTTGCAAGTGCTGTTAAATCCTCAGCAATTTATGGAACAACTTGCAACAAAACGAGCTCAAACCACCTGTGCGTGGCCAGGCTGTGACTCCTTCTCCCAGCCAAAGTGGGAGGAAGGAATAAGGGACTCATTTTTAAGACCAGGCTTTAGTCAAAACTGGATCATTGCAAAGCGCTCTTCAAAGGGCTGAAATGTCAGAGCCCCCTGAAAACATGGCATGCGAATCCCCAGTCATCATAAGGCACTTTCCATGGGGGACATTCTAGCTTAGCCCTCTACAGACTTCACTGGCAGCATATGCACACCACACCAAGGCACATGCTAAAGAATCATTTTACCCTGCAACCCCCCTGATAAGCAGAGGCACTGGCAGGAGACTGCTAAAATTGCATATAAACATTGTACACAGCAGTTTTCTCCCCTCCTTGTGCCTTGAATAAATTTCTCTGCTTTCCACCCTACAAAGAGAAATAGCACATTCCCCTCATACGCCATCTGGGCTGGTGGGAGCTGCTGTGGCAGTGGGGCCATGGTGACCACACGGGACTGGATGTATGTATAGCTTTTCCTTGCCTGAGTCCCAGCTGTGGAGTTTTGCCCCTCCCAGACCCCAACCTGCTGGCTTGGCTTACCATATCAGGGCTTTTCCAGTGCCGCACGTGGATAGGAAGAGCAGCAGAAGGTACAGAAGAGAAAGGAATAGGGGCAATAGGTTCAATGAAAGGAATTGTTGCCAGCAGAGATCTTGGGTTGCACCTTCAGAGGATGACAGTGGGACTTGGTATGCATCATAGCTCTTCGCATTTGACTTTCATAGCCCAGTACTTAACCAGCGACCTCCAAATGTCTAATGGGATAAGTACAGTTATTATCGGGCAAACTCACAACTGCTTTTGTCTGCCAGGGAGGTTTTTGCCTGGCATGGTAATGATTCTGTAGGAACCTGCTATAATTACTCAGCAACCTGCAACAGCCAGCACACACTTGGCACTTAGGAAACGAAAAGATCCTGTGTTAAATTGCTGCCCTGTGTGACTTGAGGGACTCCTGTGCTTCAACTCTCCCCCAGGCCACCTCTTCAATGATGGATGCAGAGCATCCCTGCTCACATCCCAAGGGGATAAACAGGCCTTCAGAATCGCCCCCAAGCCCCTAACTTGTGGATTCTCTTCTGGTTTAGGACAGCTTTGCTCATTGAAGGAATCAGCACAAGGCTACGTGCGCATGGAGCTGTGAACTTGCCCACCAGCATCCCCTTCAGGGTTGTCCTGTTTTGCCCCTTTAGGACCCATCATCTTCCCCTGGGATCATGGCTTGGTATCAACATTCTCTTCAAACTGAAGCCCAGCAAGTGGCAAATGCTGTTACATGATCCATCAGCCCTGTCAGGTGTAATTCAGCAATTCAACTTAACTTGGACTTAGCTACTTGCCTGGGTGCCTTAGGGGCGTACGGAAAACCAGTGTAAATAACGTGCACCTGGGTAATCCCCAGCTACTGACTTTGCTGATGTTTCAGTGAAGAGCATCAGCAAAATAGATACAGAAATACACACAACATTTTCAGACATTGCTGAATATTTCAAAGACAGTGAGAAAAACAAATTACATAGTGCAGGGCCACTTGTGTTTCAACCAGTCTCTGTTCCTCCACCTTCAGCTGAGCATCTCTGGGTGCAAACTGGTGGTAATAGGAAGGATGTTGTCTGCAACACCAGGAAGAAGAATGCTGATGAAAAAGCTTGAGTTCAGAGTCTAATGGGAGCATAGTTTTTTGCCTCACCTGGTGCTCCTAGTCCTTCCAAAGCTGAGCAAGGGCAAAACATCCTCCTCATTATGCTGGGCTGGGTCTGCTGGGCTTCACGACCTCAGGTCTGCAGGGATGGCTTGCTTTGCTTTTCAGACTTTAATGTTAAACTTTCTTTGGTGAGTAATTTTCATGTTTGGAGTAGTTCTCCAGCTAAAAGGCAAACAGTGTGCAAGCATAACGTGTTCCAAGGAGCAGTAGAAGTCCACAAAGATGCTTAAAAATAATTAAGTGAAATAAACTTTATCTTAATAGCTTCTTGCAGGGAGCAAACGGAGAGGATTTGCTTGTAACGCCTTGTCATGTGGAGCATGCAATTTTTCCATAACTCTTTTCTAATGGTTTGCATGAGAGCTTGGATGCAAAGTAGCCATGTGGAGACGGGGAAGATCCTCCAGGAACTGCTTTGCATGTGGAAATTAATTTCAGTTCAGCCACTTCAGAACATGTTTTTTGTTTACTTTCCACTGACACGGAATCAGCCGTGGTTGCATCACATGCGGGATTGGTTAGCCAGTTACATAATGCTTAATAAATCCAAGAGAAATAATATAAAACACATCACCCACTGTAGGAAGAGTAACAGTACCTCAGCGGTGTCAGTAACCCACCCAAGCCAGGCACCGGTGAAGCATCTGAACCTGATGCTGGGGAGATGAGGGGTTGTGCTGCTGCACAGTAGATGTGATTAGGAAAAATGCTTGTGGTGTGTTTAGAAGCCTTGAAGACAGACAGATTGCCTGGGCAGACCATGTGTCATGGTAAGGGTATATCAAAAAGCAGAGCTCTCACTCCTGCAGAGAGGGCAGCTCACCCCATCCCACAGGGCAAGGCAGGCATGTGCTCATGCACCCAGCTCCAGCTGTATCTGCTGCTCATGTAGGGCATTACTTCACCTCATTAATTTTCCTCTGAGTACTTTGTAAAATCATAACGGCCCTGTAAACAGAAAGAGCAGGATTTGGCAATTAAACTAGTTACCGCAGAGTGTTTCCTCAGTGGTGGCGTGGAGGAGAGAGGGCACTTTGCTGAGGTGTCAGCACTGTTGGCCAGGGAGTGGGGAGAAAGGGGAACAACCCAGGATGGGGCTTCCAGGCTAAGCACAAAACAGTGGTACTGACTTGCACCCGGAAGAGTGGGGTGTGCAGGAAGACAGCAGTGCAAGTGCCCCAGCTCTCCCAGGAAAGCTGTCCAACCCACAGGACCATCGCCCCAAACACACTCCAGTGCAACAGACCAGCTCTTCTCCTCCTTTCCCGCATTTCCCTGCCTGCTCTGCTCCCTCACTTCTAATCCCAGAGGAGAGCTGCTGCTGCCTTCACCCACACTGTGGTTACATGCCAGCAGAGGAAAAGCTAGGGATGAAGGGGTTAATTACTACAGGCTCAGCACAAGCCAAGTCTGTAAGTGACTCCCTATTGCTATTTCGAAAAGAAGCTGCCTGGAAAGGGAAAGGAAAAAAAGAAAAAAAAGAGAGAGGTTTACTTTACAACCACTATTTCATCTGCAGAGTTTATACAATGGAAAATAAAAGCCAGGGTACGCGAAGTCAAATAATTTCTGTTTCATTAATGGTATGGAAATCGTTTTGTTTTTATAGGGGAAAAACAAACGTGAACTCGATGTGTGTGTACGCGCGCATGCAACTCCCTTCACTGCAAAGGGCAGAGCAGTGAAATCCAGAAATAAAAAATGACTCAGAGGCCGTAGGATCTATGAGTCAGTTGAGCTGTTGTTGTTTTTAAACACAAGCAAGAGCACAATATGGCAGATAATTGCCTGCGCAGCCCTCCGGTCACAGACGTCCCCACCAGCCTGGCCATCCTGCAGCGGCACGTCTGCTCCCTTCCAGCCCACCCCAGCACTGGGCACCAGCCGGACCCTGCACTGGCACCCAGACCTCCAGGAACCAATCCCAGAGGGATCGAACATGGGTTCTCCCAGCAGGAGCAGCTCTGGGGGGACAGAAAGTGAAATCCGTGGCAGGAAATTTGATATCTCCTGGAGGGGAAGCATCTTGCTGTGGGTGGAGGAGAAGCATCCCTGTCATTGCCCAATTTCATTGCCTTGGGCAAGAACAAGATGGGGTGTGACAGTGGATGGAGGAGAGAAGCAGTTCTAAGGCCAGACTGAAGAACGTGGGGTTGGGTGCACTGTCCCTGTCCTCATCCACAGGCATAGACATCAACTGGCTGAAATCAAAAAGAAATCCCTCTGGCCGAATCCTCCCTGCCAAGTGCCAGCCATTGTCTCAGCAGTACTGGCTTTGTTGGGGCATGATCCTGGGGTACTGCTCTATGAAATGTCCCAATGCCCCAAAAGCAGGGTCATTGCACTGATGCATAGACAACTTGTAAAGGGTACCCAACCAACACCGGAGATTACCAAAGCAGAAGGACAGACAATATTCTGCAGAGCTCATCTCTCCCCCGGGTGAAGTTAGATCATGATGTAATTTAAGCATCTGAAAGAGATTGGAGAAGTCTGCTGGTACAATTCATACCCAATTTACATTGTAAAGGGACTAAGCAGAATTTGCTAAACACTTAATTTAAAGGGATATTTTCACAAAGGAAAAATAAGTGGTGGAATAAGTCAGTTACCAGCCTGTTTGAAGAAGATCCAAGCAAACCAGAAATGTATACTCCACGTCTTTCTGGCACTGGAAAGCACTGATGTCTAACACAATCAAAATCAGCCTTTTTTTATTCACCAGGAAACATTACTGGTTCATATCTTGCCCCATACTGCACTCTGCCAAGTACAGTATCTATTATGCAGGACGATGTGGGACCACATACCTGAGGGCAGAGCCTGGTCTTCTGAACTGAATGCAGCCCGAGAGCTGCTGGGTTTCCTGGGGGATCTGGATGTTTGTGTCTTGCAGGGGCAAAAAATGGGTAATAAGCTTTTTCAGCTCCATTTGGTCTGCTCTACCTCTCCAACATAGATGAAGGCACAATCTTTGTAAAACATATAGATAGAGTGGCTTGGTACTAAAAACCTCTTGAGTTCAACAGGTGAAAGTAGCACCAGATTCCACCACTGGAGAAGCAAAACTCTGCTGGAAGAAGCTAAGCTGCATCTGAAATGAGGCACTGGAGCAGATTGCCCAAGGAAGTTGTGAATGTAGCACCCCTGGCAGTGTTCAAGGCCAGGTTGGATGGGGATTTGAACAACCTGGCCTAGTGGAAGGTGTTCCTGCCCATGGCAGAGGGCTGGAACTGGACGATGTCAAGGTCCTTTCCAACCCTAACCGTCCTATGATTCTATGAACATCTTGAGACCTAGTTCTGGGGAGATCCCACAGCACTACAGTGAGATCAGGTGTTTTCTGATAGATCTAGCTCAGGCTGGAGCTGCCTGCAGGAAATCTGGGGTCTGTGTTACACAGGTCATACTAGACAATTGCAATGGGGGCTTCTGACCCTACGTAGGATCTCCTTAAATCAGGGACATAGGAATTGACCTGACGTAGCCCATCTGTGGCACTAGTGGTTGTTTCATGGAGGAGCCAGCTTAGAAGTAACCTGCCAATGGAGAACACCTGGGTCCTGGTATTCTCACATGGGTCAGCAAGACTGTGGAGTCCATCAGCCCTGCTGTTGCTTAAATCCTAAAAACAGGTACCGGATATAATATGGAAGGAATTTGTTTGTTCTCATACTACTTTTATGAGAGGCTCTGTTATTGTTTAGTCATGTCACTAGCCATACATGAAAGCCCAAGGCAAAGCCTAATGCTAAACTTAGCAGTGGACGAAGGACTTGCTGCTGAGCCCGGGTTCACCCAGGTGGAAAAACAAGTCTCGGCGCAGGCTGGGTTTCCATCAGGCCACCTACCGGTGGTTTCCAGGAGCAAAACGGCTGCAGGGTTGAGATAGAGGTGCTCCCCAATCCTGTTTTATTGTGCTGCTGTCAGAGGAAACCAAGCAGCATGGCAGCTAATCTCCCAAGCCTTAGTCTCACCAAGTGCAAAGCCTGGGGATTACAGGCTGACTGACCTGCATGGAAAAGATGATGCGGGGAGCTCCCGGAGTCGCTGCAGTATCGGCAAGCTGGGAACCCCTCTGCAACTGCTGAGTTAGCATCAGCCCCATCCCTGAGTGCTTAGAGAAACACAGGAAAGAAGGGGTAAACCTCACTGTAGAGCATTAATGACCTAAAAATGTTAATTTTTTTCTTTCTCCTTGAAAAATAAAAAACAATTTAAGGTCAATTTGCTATTGAAAGATGGAGCATAACCTGAAGGTCCTATAATGGCAGCCGTATGTGGCAGAGGCCTTGGTCCCCTTCTACATCACGAGGAGGAGAGCTGGGAGGGGTTCAAGTGTCTTAACACCTCATACCAAGCACCTTTCCTTCAGCCTATCTGGTGTTTAGTTGTCACAAACCAGCATGCTAGAGGGAGTAATTGAGAATTAAAACTGCTTATTCTGCCTCACAGCAAAAATGCATTGCCTGCCATCACTTTGGCTATGAAGTGATGAAGGAGAAACTTTCCCTGTGATGAATGCACTGTGCCTCCACCTCTGTGCACCCCAGGCTTGCTCCTTAGTAATTCACCCTCTTTGCAGACTGCAGCTTGCAGAAAGCTGGAGCCGGAGTTCGGTGGTGGATGACCTACCTGCTCTCTGGGGCTGCATTGGTAGACACAAGGTAATGAGAGCCCTATTTATCCCACTGGGTTCTTACACTGCAGTCACCATTGGCAGCTGAGCACTTGGCAAGCAAGCAAAAAGCTCCTCTGTTGGGAACTGACTGCTTCCGCGGCTGCGGTGATGGGATCGTATGAAATTCTCTGGGAGAGCTGTTTTAGATGACTCTCTTCTGGGGGAGGAGAATGGGTTATTGAATACAGCAGTGGAGCTTCAGTGGGCCTTGCAGGTGGCCAAGCAGAAAGCATGGATGCCCTGAGGACAATGAGAGGCTGGAGGGCTGCCCTAACATGCACGAAAAAATATCCTGGTGTCCTTGGGTGGTGGTGTCACCCCTGCTGCTCTTGCAGGAGACTCAGGCAATTTTGGTGTAGTTTTGTCCTTTATTCCTCTACTTGAAAACCATCTCATGCTCTCTCAGTAACCTCTCTGGGGTCCCCGTTATAGATACCAGAAGACTTGATCCCACTCTCATGCATAAGAGAACAAGCCTTCCTATTGATAGGAAGCCAAGCTCACTGTGAGCCCACCTATCGGTGGCTTCAAACCATCTTTCCAACTGTCATTCCACAGTAACTTTGACTAACTGTACTATTTATTGGCTCACATCACATCCTTATGGCTTCAATTTATTTTTGGAAAACTCAACCCACATTTAATTAGTTTACAGTTTGTTCCAAGTTTTGCTTATCCAGCTCTTTTTTTGTCTTTTTTTTTAAGTTTGTATTTTGATGTTTAGCATTTGCCTTGGCAACATCTGGAACCCCTTTATGGAAGTGTATTGTTACTTTTACTGCTCATGCAGCTTTATTAAATCATCCAACTATTAATATTGAAAGTGTTCATCTGGGTCTAATCAGGGCCAAGATGAGTGATGTGGCAGTTAAATCGCACCTACCAGCTAATGGTTCAAGGACACAAAGTCCTGAGGGAACTTGCAGTGGGCTTTGTGCTCTTCTTTTTAGCTTCCTAGCAGAAGAAGAAGTGGGGAAAAAAAGAGGTACTCCTGCTCTGACTTTTCTTGCAGAGCAGATAACAGAACTGCAGCCTGAGCTAGTTTAGAGCCATTTGTCTCCAAAGAGTTTCGTCCGGTTACCACTGTATTTCTGGATCTTGTTTCCATATTTAACTCTTTCCTCTGCCCTGGCTTCTCCCCTTCTCAGAGCAAACAATTGCCAAGTCAAGATCCCCACCACACGAACCACTACTAAACTGCCAGAGCTGATGTTTTGCTCTGAGACCTAAAGTAAATCCTTGAGATAAATAAGTAAATAACATAGCAAGTGGGTGTAAATAACCAACTCCATCACTCTTCTGCACTGGTGACATCTACAGCCTGGATTTATACATTTGCTTCTCCTCCACAGGGCCCCCACATATCCCTGGGATGATGGTGCTAAGCCCATGGTCCTGCATGAGCAGGAACCAGGGAATGAACAGGTTGACCACAAGGGATGAAAGAAGAAATATGGTGACATCACCAGAGCACAGCCTAGGTGTAGTAGGGCTGGGTTTTGGGGGAAGAAACCAAGTTACCTTCAATTCTCTGTTCCCATGTACTAGCATTGATGGAGTTTGTAGAGCGCAGTGGCTGTCACTGTGGATCAGGAGCCCCGTGCAAACGCTGGGCTTAATTTCTGATCCACCTCCAAAACTCTTATCCTTGAGAGGAGTTTTGCCTAGGACCCTTTGAGTCCTTCCCTGGCAGAGGGAGACAGGGAGATGTGGGTAGCTTGTGCTGGCTGCAATTGCTTCGAATCCCTGCTGAAGTCACCATTTCAGTAGCTAACTCTTCAACAGATGGGAAGCATTGGATTTGTTGAGGTAACCCACAAAATCTCTAGGTGCCTCGGCAAGACCAGAGCAGCCCAATGGGAAGGTGTGATGCTGTGCAAGAGGTTGTGGGCAGCATTCTCACATGTTCTGCTCCCAGCTCCTCCCCTACTTTGCATGACATGATCACTGCTGAGCTGCATTTAAGCCTCACATAGGTCATTTAAACCAAAATTTCCTCCTTCCAGCCTTCAGGTGCAATAGGCTTTTCTTCTGCAGCCAGGTTTCCCCTCTGCTGTTAACTTTGTCCCTACCTAGGAGGCCATGGAAGCTTGTAAATGGTTTATTTTTGTGCAGGCACCTTCCAGCAGTGATTTACGGTTGTCACATGGAGGGGGGTCTGGGACAACAAGGGAAGTTGAGCAGGGCCATGAGATGCTCTCAGAGGAGGCTGTGTGCCCTGAATTTGAGAAGCAGGGAAGTTAAAATGCCCTTTTTTGCCATTGGGACAGTATATGAGTTTAAAAGGGACCATAGGCTTGGCCATTGGCTGTGGGAAGGTCACAGAGATGACCATGAAGAATGCAGGAGGTGCTGCAGGTTGCCCACACAGGGTGTGCTCCTGCATCAGCAGAGCCTTGCTTGCAGGACTGAGGTTTTGCAAGCCACAGCCAGGGATCTTTCAATTTGTTTCTTATTCAAACTAACACTGGTGATGGAAAACCCCTGTGACGGCTGTTGCTGCACAGTGATCCATGACTGCCCCTTTCACAGGGGCTGGGGGCACCCAGTGCTGACGGACTCCAGCAGTAGAGAAGCACAGATGGTCCAAACCTTTGAAAAATTAACTGCTGAGTTCAAGTTCCTACCTGAAAAGTCTGCAGTGTATTTAGAAGAAAATTTACAAATATATATTTCAACATAAGCCACTTAGTGACTTCTTTTTTCTATATGTATATATAGAAAAAGACATTCAGCAGCCTTAAAACAGGAAGTTTAAATTTAGCTGGGATTTATCCCTTAACTGAGCATAGTTCATTCACCCTTTGTATAAAAATAGAGATAATTTTATGCCCGTGAGATACATGCAGAGCAGCTCCACACAGGCAGCATTTATTCCTGCTGCTGCAGCCAGGTCTGCCACGCTAGGGGCAGGAGAGCACCTCATGTTGGGCCGGGGCAGAGCAGGCAGCAAAGTCATGGAGGGAGCAGCCCCTGTTGCCCCAGAGCTCAGGAAGTCTCAGCCCATGGTTTATTGCCAAAAACAGATGCTTGGGGAGCAGGTGGCAAACACGTTTCTGGGCTTGGGCTCATTGAACCCCAAGAGGGAGGATGAGGAGGCAGCAGGAAAGGAGGAAGCTGCCACAGCCTGGTCATGCATTCCCTCATGGAAGGGAATAAACAAAGACTTCAGGCATGCAGAGAACTAGAGATGTCCCTTTTCAGATGTGGCATGCACACAGGATGAGGGGAGGCACTGATTTCAGCCTGGGCTGTAAAGGAAGAAATAAACTTGCCCTTGATGATAAATAGTACGGGAAACACAGCGGGAAAATGTGGTTATTTGTGGCTTCCCAGGCTCTGCAAAGCTCTCACCCATCAGGACCTGCCTCCACACTGCCAGCATCCCTCTATCTCCTCTAGGCTTTGGCATCATCTAAAGCACATTTGACCAAGCAATGAAGCAAAATCAAAGCTATAAAAAATATGGTCAATTCGGGTTTCTTCACCACTGGCTGAGCAAACCGTTGAGAACGGTGGTTACTTTTCCCCACTCCAGGCAAGCATGGCCACACTCACCCTCCACCATCTCTCTGCCCCTGCAGCCTGCAGTGCCAGTGCTCGCCGCAGCCTGAAGACCAACCTGTGCAAGTGGTGTGATTCCACGCCACCAGCCTGCGAGGAGAAGGTATGCTACAGCAACTGCAACCTCAACTCCTACTGCGAGGACCCCTATGAGATCTGCGTGGCCATATGGTAAGTGGCAATTCCCTTGTCCAGGTGGGACACGAGTGAAAAAGGGGTTCACTGCGCAGCAACTCATGGGAACGCACATGTATGTACCCCTACACTTGAATTACTGCCCATTAGAATAATTTAGGACTTTCTCTTCCTCTCCCTTTGACTCTATTATAATTAAAACTACAATTCACAGTATAAAAAAAAAAAAAAAGGTCTTCCCTATAATTAGTAGCTGTTTATTTTCTAAATAAATTAAGCATTCAAGTGCCTGACATGAAGTGTGGCAAGTTTGCTCCAGGACCTCTAAAGCCCCATAAACCCCTGAATTTAGCTTTACAAGCTGAACCCAAGGGCAAAACCAGCACCCCTGACCCCCAAAACCATGATGTCCTCCCTTATCAGGCTGGTGAAACCCTAGTTCATGCACAGGGATGAAGCCAAGGCTGTCTCCATCATCTGGCACATGGACGTCTGAGCTGGTACCAAACTGGGGTTTAACCCACTGGGTATAACTCACCTCCTTCCCATCCCCTGGGAAAAGCCCTTTTCTGCTTCTGCAGGAGATACCTGGGAGGAAAACGCAATCTTGCATTTCAGACCATGCATCCGCCACATCATTTGGCCCGGAAGAGAGCCTCCCCCAGCTTTTTGGTCTCCACGAGCAAAACAAAGAAACATCCATTTTGGGTCTGCCCAGAGTGATTTTCCTCCTCTTTCCCTTTTAATTTGGCTGCCAAAGTGAAAGCCAGCCAAGCACTTATCACTAGGCTTTATCTCAACCTGCTAATTAGCATGAATGCTGTATGCTTCACTTCCCGTAGGAGTATGCCTCAATGTAATTGTTGCATTATGGACTTTAAAAGAAAACAAATCGCAAACCCAATGAGAAACCCAAACAAACAAACAAAATCCACCCCCTGCCCTAAATTCCCCTACACACACATGGAAAAGCCACCTTAAATCCTGGGTAGGCAATCCAGCACCTTGCTTGATTTTCTCATTGACAGCCTACGTTTACAGGAAAAAGCAAGACCCCCCACAGCATAAACCCCCATGCCAGGGAAGCAGTCCCACTGCACAGGATGGGGCTGCACTCTGCATCACGTATTGGATGGGATGAAGCAGCTGTGGGGTCACAAATAACCTGCCAGCCCCACAACCTCCTCCCAGCATCTCCCACCCCATTTTAAGATTAAGATCCCCGCAGTCAGGGCTCACCTCCAGGCCAGCCTTGCTGCTCGTTGCTCACTTGCAGAGGCATATTTGGATCACATGAACTTGTCTTCTGTGAATATCACAGTCACAGGTCCCACGCTCATAAGCAATGTGCTCACGTCCTGCAGCATGCCCAGCCGGAGCAGCCCACAGAGGAGTTGCTGGAAGCTCCTCTTACAAATTACCTGGAAACCCAAAAATATGTAAGGAGCACTGAAGCTGGGGGACTTCATCAGGGAGAGGACGACAAATCAAGGTTCTTCCCTCAGCTCTTATGGCTGATTTCTCAGCTGACCTTGAAGGCTTTGTGAAACCTCTCCATACCTTCACCTTCCAGCTTTGCACTACTAGGCTGGGAAGCAGAGGCTGTCCCTTGAAAAGTAACTGATGGCTGTAATCTCGTTTTAGTGCCCCCAGGAGTAGCTGCAATGCTTTCCAGCTGCCCATAGCCCCTGTAGGGCCTGTCATTCCCCATCACACATCCTCACCCAGGGCTGTCCTTCAAACCCAGCCAGTGCTGGGTTATCCTGCCTCCTCTGGGAAAGGCTCCGGAAGAAAGGACCAAACCCTAATGCTCTGCTCCCAGCTCTTAATTACTCACTGACTCTACAAGCAGGTGCTGATCCTCCCCATAGAAGGGCTGCATCCCAGGTTGTATTTCCCTGATGGTACCTGCAGGGCAGGAGCCATCTGTCCCCGCGCTGCACGGCATGCCTTGTATGCCATGCCAGCAGCCCACACTAGTGCCAGTCTGGCCCTCCAAGGGTGAGAGGCTCCATGGTGACACCAACAACTGCCTCCTAATCCCATTTCCAAGCTCCAGCTCCTTTTAAATGCCACCATCTGCCCCACAAAAGGACATTCTTGAGCCTACCTGGGCACCTCAGTTTTTGAGGATCGCTTTCCTCACCCAGCTTGGTTAACAGTGGGTGGAGAGGAAGCCATGGGTTCAGCAAGGACAACTCCACCATACATCAAAAGAAGGGAGTTCCCAGCACTGGGATCCTCTAGCCAAGCCACCTCATCAACATCATTGACCAATGTTGCCTGAATCCACTTGGAGAGCTGAGGTTTTCCAGCAAAACAAGCACCCTGTGCTTGAGGAATCAGACAACAACCAGAGCCAAACCCATCCTTTTGCTCTACATGTGACACTTTTCCATGGCTTTAATGGGAGCCCAATCTAGGTGCTCCTGAGCAAAAGCTGTGGCATGTGAGAAGGACATAACTAACAATGCTCAGCAGCCAGATTAAGAAAAAGCTCCAAGGACATCGGCACTGTGGAGCTAGACCTGACGCCATGAGCCACATTTCAGTGAGTAACTGGAGTTTCATGAACAAGATGTTTTGGTAATAAGCCTTGAAATATTTCACCTGTTCTCACTGTGTTTGCTGAGTGCCTGTGCACAGTCAAATGCATCACAAGCACTGGGGTATTTTGCATCCTCACTTCAGAAAGGGAAAAAAATCTCTTCAGAAGTCTTCACCCTGCCAGCTCTGTCTCTCAGCCAATAGGAGGGACATCTCGGTCTTCCTTGGGTGATGTTATGACCATCTGTGACACAGGGGGTGTTAGACGGACCTCAAAAAATACACAATGATTGAAACAAAAAGGGGGAAAAAACAACCCCCAAACCCAGCAGGTCTGTCCTTTCCTTTTGAAAAGAACAAATTCCCTAGAAATGCCAAGAAATTACACTTTTACCTGTGTCTTAATTACCTAAATGGAAACAAGGAGGAGCTAAGGTTTATTTGCATTCCCAGCACTCCTCAGTCCCAGACACGGTGAGGACTGGGACATCACCAGGTTTCATTTGTACTTGCTCTGTGTCTCAGGCCATGGCATAAACACAGAGAGAGCCCCGCGCCTGGGGAGTTGTATTGCCTTCAAGTTATAATTTGGTAGCTCCAAAGGTCAAGCCATTTCTAGAAATAGCCCCAGCCAGAAACTGAAGGGCTCTACTGCTGCAGGTTGCTGGAGGCAGAAGCAAATGGTGCTGCAATGACAGGGCATGACAACCAGCAATTAGTCCAGAGAGAACCTGGGGTGAGACAGCTCTTACCCGCTCCACCTGCACACACAGGCTGAGGGCAGCAGACAGGAGCACCAGCCAAGTGGTCACTGATAGGCAGGCGTTTTGGTCCCCACATCTCCCCTGTAGAAGTGAAATTCAGGCAGCAGAGACCCCAACCCCTGCGCTGAGGCAGAGATGTTACAGCTTGTATTGCAGCAGAGGAGACATACAAGGTAGGACCCTCATTTTGGAGGGTTCCCTTAGGATCATACAGCCCCAAACCTGCTGGCCTAGCACCTGGTGCTAGTAAAAGAGAAATTTTGCCCCAGGGCACTCAGCCTTAGGGTTGGCATTACCCAATCCAAGGCGCAATTATGAACTCATGAATTATCTACTGGAAACAATCAGAGCTTCTGGCTCACATCCTACTATTGGCACGAGCTAAACATTTCTCTTTTCAATATTTGGAAGAGACAAAGAGCTTTAACAAAGCCCCTCCAAAGCATGAGTAATTAGAATTATACCAGAACCACTGCAAACAAGTCATCACCTACACAAATTTCTTAAAACAAATGATCTTAAACCCAAGTTTAAGATGACACACAGGTAACACAAAGGCTGAACAGCAAGACTAATGCTTTGTTGGTTCATTTGGCACACGCAGGAGACAGGACAATGAGAGCATCAGGATCAGCACGCTCTGCCACAACCCCCACCGCCCCATTGAAAACCTCATGGTCCCCAACTACAACACCTCGCGCTGCATCATGACCCATCAGCCCAGTGAGGAAGGGATCATCTACATCTGCGGCTGCGTAGACGAGCAGGAGTGCAATGATAAACTCATCTTTGAAAACCACACCAATGGCGAGTACTTTTGTTAATGTTATTTATGGGGGGAGAAGCACCCAACGCTAAAGACACCTTGTATTTCTAACAGAGTAGGAAGTGTGATGCCAGAAAGAGCTCTTTCAGGATTTTCTTTGACCTCCCTTTGTATAAGCTAGGTAAAATTTTTACCTCGTTACTGAGCCCAGTATTTTGGATGTGGCTAAACCATCCCTCCCAGCAATGCCTCCAGCCTTGGCCTGGAAATATCAGGTGATGGAAAATCCACCGTATCTCTCAGTAGGCTGTGCTCTTCAGTGCAAGGCGAATCAGGCGGGGAACCTGAAACCTGACGCAACCCAGCGTGAGTCAATGCTCTGAGAGTTTTAAATAAATCCTGTTGGAGCGAATCCTGCCCAGCACACCCACAGGAACTGCTGGTATCCACCATGGCTGCAACCCAAAAAGGTGGCCAGAGCCACCCTGGTGCTGCACACACACATGAGCACAGCCTGGCACACAAGTAGATGCTTTTGCAGATGGCTGGAGATCCAACAGGAGCTGTAAATCCACACGAGGGAAAACTAAGAGGCAGCTCGTTTCTGTACCTTAGGAGGGTCGTATACTTTGGAACTGCTTTCAGCAAGATCCTGAGCCTTTGGGGGTTTGTCCAAGCCTCCCTAACTCCAAATGGATGAGGTTTATCCAAGTGCCCATCAGGAATCTGACCGGTAACAAAAGCAAAGCGAAACCCCTCAAATTTTTCGTAATTACAGAACAACGAGATGCTGAAAATGAGCCTAAGCAGACCCTGCAAGTCTGCGGCATAACTTCTCCTCCAATGCAAGGAAAAAAGTAAAAATCACATAAAATGCAAATTCTCAGAACAAGCAAGCCACTTTTAATGAAGGCAAATGATGCTAAATTTGGCAGTTCTTTGCTGCTTCCTGAGCCAAACATAACAGGTACACACACTTCTACAGAAAGATGGTCAAATCCCAGAGCCGATGCTGGGATATGTAATTTCACACAGAAATGACAACTGGCTCATTGGAAATGCCACCTCCTCCGAAGGCTTCCACAAACAGCCGCCTCCTGCCAGCCGGCACACGAAGTGCTGCGAGAGCAGTGCAGGCCTTAAGCAATTATCTCCTCCTGGTGTGGTTTGTGGGGCCAGCTTGGTGAGTCCCACACTCAGAGACTTCAGCATTTACATCCTTTTCATCTGCTGTAAGGATCATTTGCATCTTAAATATTAACTTGGGGTCATCTTCAACAGTACAGACAACTGCTGAGCAGAGAAATATCCAATACCGATGAGCACTTCTCCGGCAGCTGAAGCAGGCAGATTGTTTTCCCATTTCTCTATTTCTTAAGCCCCACTTCCAGATTTGGGCTGCTGGGTGGCACTGCCCTAGCACCAGGGCTGCAGGGGACTGCATCAGAACTCAGAGATTACCCTAACAAAAATGCCAAGGCACCATTTCCTAAAGCCATGCAAGCAGAAGCCTGGTGGACACCTTGAGAAGATGCTGGGTAGGGTTGAGCACGCAGAGACCTCTTCACCCCCGCACCAGCTCAGCCTAGCCCTGGAGGTCCATCTCCCCTCAGCAGGGATGGGAAAACCCATGCAGCAGTGCTCAACAAAGCATGGGTTTCTAGACCTATAGTAATCATCAGAGCAGCTATCTTTGCTCTCTGTGAAAGGAGTCAAGCCATGCTGCAACCCCTCCCTATCAAAGGGCTTGCATCAGGAAGGGGCATCCTCATGAAGGAATTTGCTGAAGTTGTGTGAACTTCCCCTTTTCAGGTCTCGTGCATGCAGCTCCCTTAAAAACATCTTCTCTTTCTTCAGAGTTTCAAAGATGGGATCTTGAGCATTGGGTAAATCCATCAAAGCAGTAGGTGATATCCAGGCGTAACACTTTCCAAGATAAACATACTCCTGAGTTAGTTATTGATTTATATCAGTTTAGGTTGATCTTGTGGTTAAAACCTGATGCCTGTTTTAGAAACGCTTTCACGGCCTTGCAGAAATTAGCTGCAGCACATTTTTTTGACATTTGCCAAGGAAAATAGCTAAACGCTCTGTTTTTCCAGAACCTGAATTATGATCTGCACACACTGAGGTCAAGCAGCGAGAGTTCTGCTTATGGAATGATTCTTATCCCTCTTCCCCTGGGCTATTACACTTGGCAGAAAAACCTCTGACTAAGATTTTACTTGAATATCTCTACTGAAGTCAGCATGTTTATTCCAGGAATCGCAAACATCAAAAGATCGAACAAGTATATGTTGTGCGAGCATTATGGCTTTGTGTGTGCGTGCCCCAACCCCGCAATGATCTGACAGGGGTTTAAAAGAAATAAAACAAAAGCAGCCATGCCTGGTCAGTTGAAGGGGATTGGTGGTGTAATATGGCAAGGAAGGAGATGACAACACTGACAGACAGCACCGCGATGATGCTCCTTAATTATTGTGCAAAGCATCCCATGCTGCCCTGGGCTTGGTGGTCCTGTGTGCTGCCCAAGCCTCAGCATCGCCACTGCCTCTCTGTGCACCGCAGGGGTCCAGCAAGGTTCCAGCCCCAAAACCTCTTAGAGATTTCCTCTGTTTGAGCCTTATTTCAGCTTTGTCACTGCTATTTGTGCCCCAGCTCCCCTCACTGTGAGCACAAGCGTCACTTAGAAGCCACCAAAAGGCAACTGAGCTATTTTGGTGATGGCAGCAGGGTCTCACATGCTGCACTGCCCAGCCCAAGTAATGCTGGCCTGCATCCTGCCCTTCATTTGATATACAGAGCTAAATTTGTGACCTAACTGCGTACTTCTGGGTTCCTTGCCAGGATGGGGTTTGTGTGCAGCACGCGTTATGGCCCTGCAAAGGGCTGTGCTTCATTAATGACTTCACCTGTTTTCCTCCTCCACATGATGAAAAGGAGCTGTTGCAGACCCAGGGTGGCAGCATCCTCACCTTTGTTCTCCTCCTCCCCTCAGGCTACTCCATGCTGCAGAGCAAAGAGGTGATCCCAGTGGCCGCCATCAGCCTCCTGCCCCCACTGCTGGTGGCAGTGATGATCACGGTGATATTTTACCTCTGCCGCACGCAGAAACAGCGCAAGAGAACCAAGGCGTGGGGTGGGAAACCAGGACAGTCCCCGGCACTGCTGGAGGCAGGGAGGTCTGCTGAGCGGGAGGAGAAGCTGTCCGTGCTGATGGATGAGAGCCCAACCAGCACCAACCCTACCTGTGCCAGCAGCCGCCCTGCTGAGCTGCTCCCCATCGAGCTGGATGAGATGGTGGGCAAAGGGCAGTTTGCGGAGGTGTGGAGGGCCAAGCTGAGCCATAGCCGCTCGGGGCAGTACGAGACGGTGGCGGTGAAGATCTTCCCCTGTGAGGAGTACTCCTCCTGGAAGAACGAGAGTCAGATCTTCACTGACACCAGCCTCAAGCACGACAGCGTCCTGCGGTTCCTCACTGCTGAGGACCGGGGCACGGGGCCCCGCCGGGAGTACTGGCTCATCACCGCTTACCACAGCCGGGGCAACCTCAAGGACTACCTCTCCCGCCACATCCTGAGCTGGATGGACCTGCAGAAGATGGCAGGCTCCCTGGTGAGTGGGGTGGCTCACCTCCACAGCGACTACACCGCCTGCGGCAGGCCAAAAATCCCCATCGCCCACAGGGACATCAAAAGCACAAACGTCCTGGTGAAGAACGAGCAGGAGTGCGTGCTCTGTGACTTTGGCATCGCCATACGCCTTGACCCTTCCCTGACAGTGGATGACTTCGCCAACAGTGGGCAGGCAAGTATGGTCCCCTGGAGAAGAACCTTTGCAAAGCAACCCTGGTTGCCCCGGGCCAAAGTCCTTGCCCACCCCTGCTAATGCTTCTCTCCTCTTTATGGGCAGGTCGGCACCGCCAGGTACATGGCCCCAGAGGTCCTGGAGTCCAGAGTGAACCTGGAAGACTTGGAGTCTTTCAAGCAGATGGATGTCTACTCCATGGCCCTTGTTCTGTGGGAAATGGCTTCCAGATGTGAAGTGGTAGGAGGTAGGAGCCTTGGGGTTTCCAAGCACCTCTTTGCTCCCTTTCTCCGCATACAGAGATGTGGCTCACCCCCAAATCCCCACCAACGGCATGGGATCTGGTCTGGGGTGTCTCGGGTCTCTGCAGGACTTCTAAGAGCTGATGGCAAATCTTCCCCCATAGCTGCCTTCCCTGCATGCCATGACTCAAGGGGGCGGGCTCATTGGGAAAAAAGCAGGATGGGACCCCAGGGGTCATCTGGTCCGGCCCCTGCTCAGAGCCAGCCAGCCACCAAGTCAGATCTGAGCCAGTGCCAGCAATGTAAAGCAAACCAAGCAGAAGGAGCCAAAGGTGCCTCCCCCTCCCTGGCCACAAGCACTTTTCTTTCAGACAACACCAGAGTTTATGTTGCAAGGGGGACTCACAAACTCCAGCCTCTGACAGAGCCACAGCCTGGCATCTGAACTTGCATGTAGCAAAACATTTAACTGCCCTGCTGTTAGCCCCCACCTGCCCTTCTGCCTGATCCCCTCTTTACTTTTTAGCTCTCCCCAGTTCCTTCCCTACCCCACCTACTCACAATACAGGCCCATGGACCTGCAAGAAGCTCCAGACCTTGGGGAGAAAGCTGCCCCGGCTGCCCCGCATGGCCTGTGCTTTGCAGTGGGAGACCCTTGCCTGGCTCAGATACCCCATGCATCTTTTGCTCCTGAGCCAGTGTCCTGAATCCCCTTCCCACTCTTATTTCTCCTACATTTGCATCCCGGCAGGAGCTGGCAGAAACCAGTGTGGCCTCTCATTTCTGCAACAGGGAGTTTCTCCATGGCCTCCCAAGACATGGGATTGCTCTTCTGCAAGAGCCATTTCTCCTCTAGCTTGATCCATGCCTACAGCAGGAAGCTGGATGCTGGTATTGTAGTCATCTCTCCCATCTTTCACCAGCACCAACACGTTTTTTTTGTTCAAAATATGTCTCACTCAAAGACAGACCAAGTCCTTTGTAGGGCGACTCTTGGGTTCCGAAAGGTAGTTGGATGCTTCCTCGATCCTGTAGCTAAACACAAACTCTACATGAAAACCCAGCACTATGTTCCTGTGTTCAGATTCTAAATTGTTTCCAGATCTGTTTGTTTTGCAGACTGATAAAAACAAATTTATTCTCATCTGGTGGACCATACCAAAGCAGAGCAGTGAATCCATTAAAAGCATCCTGTAATGCAGATGTTGCTTCCTTGCAGAGGTAAAGAATTATGAGCTGCCTTTTGGGTCTAAAGTCCAGGAGCAGCCCTGTGTGGACACCATGAGGGACATCGTGCTGCATGGCAGAGGGAGACCTGAGATTCCGAGCAGCTGGCTGGTGCATCAGGTAAGATGGGATTAGCTGGTTCAGAAAAAAGCTGCCCACATTGTGCCACTTCAATAAACCAACCTGAAAAATGATTGAAGTTGTAGTCAAACCAAAAGCAGGCAGAACTCCTGGGCCCTCCTTCCAGCTCCATTTTGGCTTGCCTATGTAAGCCCCACTAGACCCATTTCCCTGCGGTATAAAAGACACTGGCCACAGGTACAGCAAAATTTACTGATCAATAGCCATGATCAGAAAGTGTTATGAATGCCAAGTAACGTTATTCAGTTATCCTGAAGATAACTGCACAATGGAGCACTTGGGTGAAGAATCTTCTCATGAAAGAGTGAATCACTTGAATCCATCCCACTTCTCCCCTAAGTGCCATATCCAGAAAGCTCTAGCTCAGAAAACATGCAGTCCCTCACACAAAGCCATCTCCCAGCAGGGACAGAAGGCAGGAAGGTTCATCCAGCCTTCTGCCTGCTTGGCTGGGAGGGTTTCAAGCTCAAGCTCATGAGAGGTCATGACATGGCATGTGAGAAGAAAGCCTTCCACTTTTACAAGGAAAGACAAAACTGGAAGCATCTTCCTCAAGTGAAACAACCAGGAATCACACATGAAGCTAAGAGCAGGGAACCTGCTAGGTTCAAGTCTTGCCAAGGGGAAGTCTTACAGCACCCTTCAGAAGCTCTGAAAGCAAAGTGTTTTAGCATAATCCAGTGCTCTAGAATAAAGATACTTCAGCAACAAGATGTGCTCTGCTAAAACCATCCACAAGCACACCCAGACCAACCAGCTCCAGAAGCATAGCTTTCTCCTGGCCCAGACAGGTCCTCTCTTCCCCATGTCCAGTACTTTCTTCCAGCCATTTGGGACACAGGGGTAACAGGCACACTGATCGCAATTTTCAAATCTTCCCAACTTTAGTACTGCTTAAATTTCATGTCTTGTGGAAAAACACTATCCACTGATCAACAATTCAGTCCATCTGGATACCAAGCTGAAACACTGAGCCTGTTGGCTCACATAGCCTTGCAGCATTCGGTGCTTCATTTTTCAGTATCCACCCGTAAAACAGACTGCTGCTGCTTCCACTCTGCCTGTGTAGCACATGAAGCCTAGCTTTTCAAAAGGAAAGATATAACTTCATGATCTTAGGAGGCCATGTGTTCCCTACAATATCTCCTCTCAAAACTGCGTTAGTTCAAAGACCCACAATTGACCTGATGGACTAAAGCTGCGAACAGCATCAAATGAATCTGCGGTTTCTGCTGGGCCACCAGTGAGTTTATCAGTCTGAATTTCACCTGACCTTTTCCCTTGATGAGGGCAAATACAGGAACCTCAATCAGCACTGCTACATATTGGAAGCCTTTGAGTGTTCATCTTGGGCATTCACCTCCCAAGGTCTCTGATAAACTTTGAAACCACAGGAAAAATATAGTGCCTGGGTTGTCAAAAATCACATTCTGATAGTGCCTGACCATAACTGCGCCATTTGCTGAGCTGAAGAAGGGCTGACTGCAATCTCCACCGAGAAATGATGTTGCTGTAGTTGGGTTGGTCTAGCACATAAACAGAGCAAGGCTTTAAGGTAGCAACTTCCATGAGACCACCTGATGTTCACTAGGGAAGAGGAACAGAAAAGCTACATTGTGCTCCTGAAAGCCTGCCTCTGACTAACCTTAAGTGATCTAACAAACATCTCCTTACAACCCTGGCTTTAACCTGGTTTTCTGCGCCATTTTGCAACCGGTTTCCCCAGGATCAGGCATGGAGCAGCACCATCTGCTGGGAAGCAGCAGAAAGCCAGTTTGTGCCGCTCCGGGCGCCAATGGCTTCATGTGGGAGGAAGCACTGGATGACACCAAGTAAGGGTGACAAATTGCTCACTTGAAGGGGAAACTCCGGTAGATGTTCCCACCAACAAAAATAAATTTGATGCAGAGCTCCAAATGGAGTTCCACATTTCAACCATCAGGATCGCTCTCAGCCAAATGAGGACCTACATTATTGGGCATGGTTTAAGATTTTCTGCAAGCATAAGCATTAATCCTCCCGACAGAGCTGACTCACCCAGCTTGCTGCCCATCAGCAGCTCCAGGGCAACTGCTTGCAAGGCTGCACAATAAAACTAACTGAAGAAATGCATCTCCAAAGGTCTCCCAGATAACTTACAAACACCTTAAGTCCACGCTTCTACCTCACTGCCCACCCCATCACACTGAAATATGAAAAAACAAAAGTGGTTATTTAGGCCAGGTAACTTCCTGGATCTGGTTCATGAAACAGCTGAATAGACTCTTGTACTGGCACAACCGAAGGGCTGGTGCAGGACAAGAAGGAGCAGTGGGAGCTTAAGTCAATATTGCACTAAAAATACTCTTGTAAAACTCAGCATCCTTTGGAATGTTGGAAAATCTGAGCTATCAAATATAAACCCCAAACTAAGTCCACTTTGTGAGCAAATCAAGACATTCCAGTTGTACCATTCAAAAGAGCATCATTGCTACTTACAAGGCAAACTGAAAATAAATGTCATCATTTCAGGGCAAAATAAGCAAAGGAAACCTAATGACTAAACCATATGACAGTGCCATGTTCTGTTTGAGAAAAGGCTTATTTTAAAAGCTTCAGCTAAGCAAGCTCATTTTTGCATGTTAATCAATTATCCTCAAATCCTTCAAACTAAGCTAATAAATGAGTGACACGATTTACTGCAACATACCATCTGTCAGTTTTACTGCATAATCCTGTTCTCCCTAATCCCTATCCATTATGGAAGACTTAGTATAGTGAACCTTAGCAGAGAGCAGCGAGTTCAGACTGAAGTGCAGAAGGACAGAGGACACCAACAGTACATCTCTGCAGGACTTGCATTTTTCTCTTGCGTAGGTCCACATGAGACTTTCGGGTTGTCTTAATTGCAAATTAAGAAATACACAAAAACCACTGAATAACATGAAGCTCTGTTTAGAATAATACCATTGTGTTGCAAACCTGGCTGTCAATGAAGCAAAAAACGGTAGCACGTGATAGGAATTACATAGGCAAAAAGGTTCAACATAGCTGTGTCACTAGCTTAAGAGTGGGAAAATACCAGCTGACTTTTGTTTCCAAGGCCAAAATATTGGCACTCCCTTCACAAAACTACACAGTTGGAAGAAAATATATTATTGGGAGACACAGCCATTGTAACTGAGAGGAACTGAATGTGTTCTGGAGCATACTGAGAAGTATCCTATCCCACCTAAACCAAGACACTATTCATGGAGAGAAAAAACGAAGTCCAGCTGCACCCTGCAATAAGTATTTGGCACAGCGCACCCTCTCAGAAAGCTGCTAAAAAGAGAAGTCATGTTGATGAAGTTTAATTCCAAACTTCCCTTTGAAATTTCCCCTTTCACACCCCAAACCTCCCTCCCATCCAGATGTAACAGCCAGGTCACAGGCTTGAAACCCAGAGACCTAGGCTCTGGTGCCAGCCTGCAGGTCTCCTCTCCCACCCTTCCCGATTTTAGGATGCTCTGATCTGAACAGGCAAGGCTAAGGCAGGAGTGTCTACTTCCTTCCAGCCCCTGCAGAAGTCCCACAGTTAATACTGACCAGCTTCTAGGGAATATTTCCAGGGAGCATGGAAAATGCTTAGGAGTGGATCCCAGGTGAGCCAAGGCTGCTGTCCTAATACTAGCTGTGGCAGTAATGAGGCAAGTATTGGCACTCGCCACAACTTACCAAGGCTATTTCCTCATGCTTAAGCTTCGCCAAAAAAAGCATTTCTGCAGGAAGCTGTCAAAGTATGGTAAACCACTGCTGTTGTGTTAGATCAGCTTCCAGCTCCTCTTCCTCCTGCCTTCAGATCTTAACTTCAGCCCCTCTAACTGCAGGGAATGCACTTTCTGTGCGACACCATCACAGAGTGCTGGGACCACGACCCCGAGGCTCGCCTCACCGCCCACTGCGTGGCTGAGCGCTTCAACCTGATGGCACAGATGGATTGTGACGATATCCTCAACAACAACACGGACAACGAGGCCAGCAAAACAGCTTCTCCAGGCGGGGAGCACCAGGACAGTGATGGCAGCAGAAACACGCAGTGACACAGCAGGCAAAAAGCCTCATCACAAGAAACAAGAGGATAAGAGAGAAGCATTTAGCTCGTCAGAAAAAACCTTGCTCCATTTTTCAAAATGGAACCAAGATCTAGTACATAACTTATTTATAAGATCTGTTTCCTCCCACAGATAAGTGAACCATGGAATCAATACTTTGGTTAAAGTGCAACTTTATATATGAACTGATTTTGTACTTACTTTAAATGTATAACGATGCAAAGCATTCCTTTTATTATTTTTTAAAATAATAATGTTTAATCTTTTATTAATAAGCTCCAGAATTCTGTGTCTATCTTTTGAAGTCCTTCCATATTGCCATCACAAGTTTCTCTTCTAACTGCTTATTCTGCAGAGATCAAGAGCATCATCAATTTTCCTTTTTTAATGGCCTCCACACACAATACCAAAAAAAATAATCTGTTGTAGCAGCATAAAAATAACATCTTGAGATGTTACACATCTTCAGTAGAAGAAATGCTGGCACCCAAGAAAACTACTCATTGATCAGGCAGTCCTAATATGGTGTAATGATAGCCAACAATCTAGTTAGCAAAAGCCTGATTTGCTGCAACTCCAAGATACCTTTTTTCTCTGGGGAGTTCCTGCATGCATTTGATAGTTGAAGTGGGGCATGAAGTTTCTTTGACAGAAAACAAAAACCACCAGCATAGACACTAAGAAGCCTCCATGCAGGACACCTAGACAACTCTTTCCCCATAAAACACTTCACTTTCCAGCCACTGTTAGGCAACAGATTTGTGCCACAGCAATAGTGTCGACACAACTGTGTTGGCTAATTCTTCTTGCAACTCTTACGCACCCCTCTGCTGTGTTACTCAACCCAAAGAGACACAACCAGGCAGAACCTGGAGCTTCAGTCCCATAACCACCAGACCAAGCTAGGGTGCCTCTGCAGTGGAAAGGTAATTAAGGAAAGGTAAGTCATATCTCAGTCGTGAACCCAGGCGCTGTGCATATCTTAATCCTTCCACCCTTGGGAGCAAGAGGTAACAAAAACCTCACCTGCTGCTAAGCCTTGCACAGAGGTATTTCTTCCAGGATAGCATCAGAGAGGAATACTTTGCCTGCCAGCATGCAGCTGAATGGATCAGCCCTACAAGAGAGGGGACTGAAGGATGTTTTGGTTTTCCAAAATGGACAATTATTACAGCACCAGCCCATACAAAACACTTTTCTCTCACTGTTTCCTCTTCTTTGGACCACATGCATAGCTCCTAAGCTATCAGCCTATAACAAAAATGCCTTTAAACCCTTCAAAGAAGGATGGAAGGGGAACGCATTAAGTTGCATCAAATCTAAATAACAAAAGCTTACTTCAGCTACAAGGGATAAGTCTCCACCTGCAACTGTGACAATACCTTTTACTCTCACCAATCCCCCACTTGGCTGCTACCTCCTGTCATCTTAGGATTTTTCCCTTTTCTCTTGCAGTTTATCCTCCCCAGTTCACCACAAACACACCCTTGCCACCCACCTGACTTCAGCCTCATTTCTTTAATATATTGACCACTGCTCTACCGTGTGTACGCCCAAGAGAAACGGAGAGCATGGGGCAGCTTTCCTGACATGGAGATAAACTATGGGAACACACCAAAATGCCCCATGGCTATCCAATCTTTCCTTCCCATGCAGAATTTCACCTACCAAGTTTTGCACCAAGTTGTTTGGACAGAACACCAATTAACGTTTACTTGTTCTTCAAAGTTTACTTCAAGAGGCTTTAAAAGACAGTCTGACCCATTCTTCCCACAGGTCACCGGGTCAGAAGGGGATCAGCACAGGCAAACTAGACATTGAAAGCTGAATCTCTGATTCTGATAGCTGAAATGCAAATTATCCGTAGAGACAGACACTTAATGCTAGGCTTGACAGTTTATCCTGTGAATATGCTGAAAAACTTCTCAGTCTATTCTCCTCCCCATGGCTAAAATCTCAAACATTCCAATTTACATATTACATTTTTTTTTCCATGAAAACCAAGTCCAGAGTCAAGCTTTTAGGATTATACACCTGAATGCCTATGTTAAATAGGAGTGACTTTTCACACTCTCAGTTTTCCATGATCAACAAGGTATACAGCACCTCTGAAGAAAGCCACTTATTTAAACCTCCAAGATCTGTTTTTAACTCAGGGAGTCTAAAAACACAGCGATCAGTAAGAACTTTGCTCTTAGCTTCAGTGGAGCCCAATCAAGCCAAAAAGACAGAAGGGAATGTAAGGTGAAATCTGACATTTGTCATGCTCCTTGTTGAACACACTGCGGTTCCAGCAAATACCTACACAGGAAGCAGCAGTGAGCCCTTCCCTTCGCTCCAGAAGGCACAAGACGGAAACAACAGCAGTTATGCAAGAGAATCAAATCTGGTCAGAGTTAAAAATACCTCTATTAGTCCACAGCATCTTTTCAACTCTCAGAAAATCACATAAATGCCTTACACTTTAAGCTGGATATTCAGTGGCTAGATTCATTTTTTTTAAACTATTTTCCACTATGTCCTTTGTTTCTAGAAGTAACCAGAAGTTTGCATCATAACAAAATCCACATCAGGAATACATTCCAGCTCTTGTGATCATTTCAGCAAAGGAAGGCTTTACTCTTTTTTTCCTAGCAGTACCCCCATGTTAGAAGAAATTGTTACATGTATTTTAAAAGACTACTTCTTCAGTGTTGGGTCTATTTTTATACAACAAAATTAGTAACAGCTTTCTTAGTGTGAAACCACAAGCATACCATATGAGGGTGGAAGAAAAATAACTTGACTAATAATATTATATAAGGAATACAAATGGGTTTATGGTCAACATGGGAGCTTTTCAGTCTTTTATAGCCATCACCTTGACAGACTCCCAAATCAAAATTTTAAGCAGAGCTCAGTGACTGAGTCATAAGTCTATATCTTAATAAGCACAAGTTTGATCCCTGGAGCATGCTCAGCTGATAAAGGTTTGTTTTCTGAGCTGATCACTGCCATATTAAAAACTGGATGTTGGACCACAGCCTTTGCTGTTTGTTTAAAGCAAATCTACCATGTGACACAGATAGAACAACTATGAAGCATATACAGTGTTGTCAATTTATTTTCTGATGCTCTACCACCCCAGTTTGGTGCAGGTACCAATGAACCATGGAAGTTCACATGTTGCCACCATGATTCCAACTCCAAATGCTAGAATTGGCCAAGGAGCACATCCCAAATGTGCCACAGACCTAGAAACAAGGAGGAACTAATCTCACTGTTCTCATGGTTATTTTTATTCCTGGTTAAATATGGAAATGTCCAGCGGATATCCAGAACTAACACAACAGAATAGTTGTATAGAATACCAAAACAAGACAGCAGGGCCCAAAACATTCTTCTGCTGGAGAATATAGTTAATACTGAAGTGCACAGTGCCAAAATACCCCACCATTAGGGGCAAAGTAAAGCCCAGACGGATGCATTTCCAGCATAAAAGACAACAACAACCCTTTCCTCCTGGTCAGCCGATCTCTAGGAAAGCAGACAGAACAAATGAATCATTTTGTAGTTTTATTACCCCCACCCCCACTTCTCACAAACGGACTATGACTCACATTGAGATCTCAGTGCATTTTACAGAAAATAAATGTACAAGAAGATCCAAAGAGTTGTGCATAAACCCAACTCCTTTTTTGCACAATTTGCAGTTTGTGTTGAAAGTTAAACATGGTTATTTAAACCTTCTGATGCATTCTTACACTTGTATCTTCTCCATGACCTTACCAGATCACACATTTGTGAGTTCTCATGATGCCGCATCAGGTGCGGCCATTGCTGAGAAGTGGCAGACAGCATTATATACACTTACTGGAAGACTACATCAGAAGAAAAAGACAGATTAAGGCACCACTGTTGGAAAAATTAAGGTAGCTTGTAGTTACAACAATAATGAAAGCCATAGTAAGTACTATTCTTAATTGCCAGCAATTCTTAGAGTTCAATAAAATACTTATTAAAAAAAAAAAAAAAAAAAAAGGATGCTTGTACCTGAATACAGATTCCTGATGTCTGATTGTTTCAACCAAATACCCAGTCCTCAGCATAATCAGCTTTTGTTTTTTTTTATGGTAAGATGAAAAGCCAGGACCTACATCCATGTATTCACAGGTCACACTTCACTGCTTTGTTCTGAATAACACCACAGGAGAAAAAAACAAAACAATCCAAAGCACAGTTTGTAACACTGATACTTCATCTCTGAGATGATTAGATGGGCAAAGACATTGAAATACAAAACTAAGTTTTCTGTTCATTTTGAAAGCCTTAGTCCTCAGGAAGGGAAGGTGGAGGAGAAAAAAAAAAGGCCAAACTTCATTACATTATATCATGAGAAAAACCAGTCGCTCAAAGAGATTTAATAAAATTAGGAGTTGAAAAGTGTTCAAATTACTTTTCCAATTCAAGTCAATTATTTCAAGTATATTAAAATGTTTCAGAGGAAAAATTTCTCCATGGTTACAATTCTAATTGCTTTTATAAATCCATAAAAAAGAAAGGGAGTCTCTACATATATCCCATATTCCTCCAATGCATGCACACGTTTTCTCTGAAGAAACAAAAGTCATCACAATCCAGTTGTTTCTTAACACTGATTTCAGGCACATCTTCCAAGTACCCCTTCAGTTTTCACCAAAAAGGTTAATCACTGGGCATAAAAGCAGCAATTTTTTTTGTTGCTGTTGTCTACATGGGTAATGAGCAGGTTTCGGTTATTAAAGAGCTTGATGCAGCATCTGAAAAAAGTTCCCATGTCACTCCAAAATCCAACAGCTCCTTCTCCTCTGAGGCAGCTTTTGCAGACAGACCTACTTCGAAGAATCTTACACAATTCAGATAAAATATCTTGGATCATACAAAAAACAAGAATGTACCTGGTTTGTCTCTATAGCTTCAATATTATCTTACCTTTTTTTTTTTTTAATACCTTTAAAGTGCCCTAGCATATTTATTTCTTTATGCTCATTTAAACTTTCACAATTACATAAAAAGGGAACACTCTGTGTGATTACTGTGTTTCGAGAGACAAGAGGAAAAGGAGAGGAACATCAGAAAACTCATCGTAAAGCAGCTTTTCTAGTTAATGTCCGTTTGCTGAGTTTGTGCAGCAGAGACTGTTTTCCAGAGGGGTTTATGATAAACCCAGCCATCTCCCTGCAATTTGAAGAGAAAATATGGTTACAACAAAGACACCACCCTGGGAGAATCCGTTTCACACAACTATTAGACTGATAGCTGTGAAAGCCAATGGGACATAGCTTATACCTTTAACTCCCGCTGATTAAGACACAGAGACAAATGCTGCAGGCTTCCGAGACTACTTCAGAACATGTATGGACTCTTGCCATGCCACAGTGCTCTCTGGGAATCAACTGCACTTGTAATTAACCCAGACAGAAAGCCACTCTTTTCAACTCCACGATACAGATTACTTTATAAAGCCAAACAAGAAGCCAGCAGAAGTGCAGCTATCCAGGACTGCCAGCTCTAACACAGCCCAACTGCTTACCCAGAAATGAACCAGCTCAGGATTACATTTAAACATTTTCTGAGTAGATCTGTATCTAGTGTTAGCAACAGAATTTCACCTCTTCTAAATATAGATACTAACAATGTAAATATCTAAATCTGACTTAGTAATACTAACATAGCTTTAGAGAACAAAAAACTTCACTGAAGCTAGCAGATAGCCCTGAACTATTTCAAAGTTATCATACCAGCAGTCCCCAGGCTTCCAGTGCAGGCTGCAGGCTCACCTTGTTAAAAGTTCTACTGTATTATTATTACTACCATTACTGAATAGAGTTTAAGCCATCAAACAAATGAGCTCCATCCAAAACATAACATACAAGAACAAAAAAAGTTCTAAGGTGTGAGAGATTGATCTGAAATCAGACACCACTGTCCATTGTCTCAAAGATTGGTCTGAAAAGCTGAGATAGGATTCCACCTATCTTTTGTCTCAGAGATGGGCGGGAGAAGTTGGGATAAGACTCCAATATCCATTGCCTGGGAGAAGAGTGTGTGGAGCTGGACTGGGACTCCACCATCCATTGCCTGAGGGATGAGTGGGAAAGAGTCAAGATTACTGTCCATTACCTCAAGAACTGGTGTGAGGAATTGCTACCCATTATCCCAAGAATTGCCGCAGACTGGGGTGCTGTGTGTGTGTGTGTGTATGTACAAACATGTGCAGTTTGCAGTTGAAAAGCTGGCTGCAAGACCAGGGAAACTAGTCCACCAAGAATGTGTAATACACGACATGAAGAACAGAGGTACTCCCCCCAGCTCATTATAAAACGGGGAAAAGATAATCACCAAGAGGCACACTGCCAGGGAGCCACTGCCATAAGGATGACTCCAGAAGGACACCTCCGTGAGGACGTTCTCCATCAACTGCAATGTCGCAGACACCTTGTGGAGCTGCCCTCATGGCGACACACTTTACGGGGTTCCTTCAAGGGGACTCCAGAAGGACACCTCCACGAGGACACCCACCTCTGACGGATTCTTGGGGGACACTCTGCTTCGATACCAACTACAAACCCTGAAGAACTCCCACCACCAACGATGACAGAAACTGATCCCCCGGACACTGCTGGATCCATGGCGATGACTCTCTCTCTCCCTCTCTCTGCACCCCAAATCCTTGCTTCATTTTCTACCTTTTTTCCAATTTGTCCTATCACTATTCCCTTTATTACAATAATTTCTCTATTTTATAATAATTGTCCTTTCACAATAAACAAACTGTCCAATTATGGTACTTGACCTCATTTGCATCTTAATTTCACTCTTGGGATCACGACCTGAAACAGGGTCTGTCACTGGGGTTTTCTCCAATCAGATCCTGACATAAGGCGAGAATGAACTGACCTTCCTTCATGCTAACAGTACTATCTTGGGTTCATACACACACAACGTAAGCATAATTAGTACAATTGATTATTTTCTTTGGGTATTTACCATTACAGTCTACATACATGTGTACATGTAAAGCTGTTTTCCATATGCCACAAGGAAGTGCTTGGTAAAAAGAAACCAGACCACAAAACAGGCAAACATTTCGTTGCAAGGGAATCACAAAATCAAACTTGTTTGGGAATTGAAGTCACACCTTCACATGTCTGGGAGTGCTTACGTCACCTTACTGCTAAGGATTCCGCTGAGCTAAACTTTGAGATCTAAGGCCAAATACTCAGAATTATTCTGACAGGACATGGACCCATACTACAATGAAAGCACCTGCTTTCATTGTAGTTCTACCTCCACCTTCACCATCAACTGACTGTTTGGGAACTTACTTCTTTTAGAAAGTATTTAGTACACCAGGGTGTTTCTGTTTCAGCACGAAGCCTCTCTTCGTTCCTCTGTCTCTCTTCAAGGGCTCGCTTGTGCTCTGTAGCCTTATCAATGTCTCCATCCCGCAGAGACTCTGTTACATGCTGCCACAGCTTCCTGCAAAACAAAGTTTTTTCAGTCTGCCACCTCGAACTACAGGATTGCCTCATGCAGTTCTTTCAGAACAGAAGCACTCCCTCCAGTTATACATGAACAAGCCAACCCAGGTCAGAGTATGATGGTGCAGCGCATGTGGAAGGGCTCACAGACAAGTCTTATAGCTACACTAACAATTAGGAGCAGACAGAAATCGCTCTGAGGTTTTGGCTGTGCCAATCTAAATGTCTGTTTGTATACCCCGTAAAGTTGTTATGGAAGTGTTATTCAACAAGCAGTTCCTTGTGAGGGCTTCCCTTGCCAGGAGCTGCCCCACTATGTATGCATTTTCCACAGAGGAAAACCTGAAAACGCAGATATTCTAAGGCATTCACCAGACTGCTTAAGACAAAAAGGGACAACAGTAAACACATACTCTACCTAGATTCAAATGGTCCTTGCTTCTCAAGGGGCCGGACTCGTTTTCTTGTCACCGACAGCTTTGTCAAGTCCACATATTTTGTCTCTCCATTGCTGTAGGTGAACTCAAGCACGCTGTTCCACTCCCCTTGCACTCTACACACCACTGTGTTCGTTATGTTCTGCTTCACTTCACCTGTGACTCTAGGAAAGAAATTCATTTTTTAAAGGCCATGGCTGAAAACACCCAAATGTTATTTCCTGCATAATCATTCAACTTAATTCTGAGTGAGTCTGCAAACTTGTCACACTGTCTTGAAAGATGCTGGTTACTTCAACTGCATTTGTGCGGAGGAGCTCACAGAGCAAAGTGACTTTCACTTGTTTCTGTAGTTCTCTTCACGTTACCCAGGAAACTCTTTCTGGCTTCAGCTTAAACTTATTTCAAACCTTTGAAATAGAATTGAAAATGGAAAAGAAACTAACACAGTCTGGTTCACATGTAACAAGCAGTTAATCGTTTCCCCATGAAACTCAGATACATAGCTCAGACTTCGAAATTTAGAATGAAACTTTCTAGCAAGAATGTATATCACTACCTGCTGACACACTCTCTCATCTTCACATTTCAATGTTCTCCACGTGTAGATGGTCTCATTTTTATGTTCCTCACTTGAGAAGCAGACACATGAAGGCAAAAAGCAAGACAGGAAACTAGGAATCAGGAAAACCGCTTTTCTTTCCTGTCTCTTCTACAGAAACATCTGCCAATAACAAGATACTAAAAAGGTCTTTCTAATATTCAGTATTTCATTCAAAGTGTTGCACTGATACTCAAGTATCACCATAATTACACACACTGGTATTTTCCTCCTGATCATCAAGACCTGTCCAAAGACCTCCTGACAGTCACATCATCCCGAATCAGGGAGTGGAAGCTTACTTATCATTGCTAGACAAGCAAATTACCATCCTCAAACAGACCTTTTCTCCTAGAAAAAAGAAACAAAAGGGTCTGCGCACTATGCAAACAAAACTTGAGACATCCCCACTTGTAAGGTGCTCCAGGATTCACAAAGGACACTATTTCCAGCTCCAATTAAACTTCAGTTACCTGTATACAAGCTCTCTAAAATACACTCTCCAGCCCCCCCTCCTGCATTTCATCAGTGCTAAGATGAAGCACACATTACATCTCCTTTGACACTCACATTATGTGCAGCTAATAATGGCCAACTTGCACACCTCTGGTTTGCTCTTATTTCCTTTGAACAACTGCATACAGATGAGTAGACAGCAGCACTCCTGTGCTCCCACCTTGCCCATGCCGGCTGCGAGATGCCAGACTCAGAGCAAGAAGGGAGTACTGGACATGTAGATGCCACCTCCCTTCTTGTGTGTGCACCAGCCACTTCCAGCTGTGCCTGCATTTATCCATGTCGTGTCACCCCCAAGCCTGGCATCTGTTTTGATGTGATGCGTTTGATGAGAAATTAATTTCTGAGGCAACAGAACGAGTATCACAGAGCAGCCCTTCCAGCATAGACACGTCAGTCAAATCAGACCTGCAGGGAATCCCCAGGGCAAGTGGGGAAAGCTCGCAGCCAGCTTGAAGCAGGAGGCAGCAGCCAGGGCTTCTGACATATCTTGCACATGGGGAGGTGGCTGGAGCTACGTCAAGGTCCAGCAGCTCAAACCTTATCTAACTTCATTAGAGATATGATAATCTAACTTTATTAGAAACCAAACTGAGAAGTATGTGCTGCTCATGTGCAGTTTTCTATTACAAAAATTAAAGATTTATTCAAGAAAACAGGCCAGAGTTGGAGCAATATGAACAATAAAAGCACATTTACATTAAATTATTAAGGTGGGGTTGAACAAGCACTAACAGTTTCTGAAAACTGAGAGAGTAGGCAGCAAACAAGCAGCCATCATTTTGCGCTGCTTTTTCACCCTGTGACTTCCACACCTCACTGTAGCTATTACACACGGTGGAGTCCCTGTCCTTTCCCCCAAGAGATCTCTGAACCGAGTGAATCCACGGGATGCCAGAGACCAGCTTGTTCAGATTTCACAGTTACATCTTCATAACTTTCAGAGCGTAAATTTTTCAAGCGCTGTGTGGTTACAACACAGTACTGACACCCAATATTTTAACACCAATCACATAATCACTGTCTCTGCTCCAGCTTAAAAAAAAGAGATATATCACTCACTGCTAAGGTACGGTATTGAGCTGCTACATTAAACTCTCGTTGCAACTTGTATTTCTTCAGGTTGCATTGCTCTGTGACACACAGCCATTCTCAGCACTGCAGATCATAGTATCTGCCTGAACTAATATTAGTGACAAAAATCTCCTAGCACTTATTTGTAAGCTTGGCATGACTGATACAAACCTAGCTGTTCACAGTCATCATCCTCTATTTCATCAAGCTAAAGAGGTACAGGACCAAAGAGCCAACATCCAGCTGAGGTCTAACAACTAGGGTCACTCTACCAAAAAAATCTATAACATTGCCATAGCAACCCACTTGCGCTCTGTGTAACCATGACAACACTGCTGCTTCCCCATCAAGAGATTCTTTTGGCCATGTCCAATCATCACCGTGTCAAATTTTCAATAGTTACAGTACCTTGAACAGATCTCTCTTTAAAAAGCTTCTACATCTGTGACTAATTTCAGAAACACATATAACAAAACATTTTCCAAAATTAAATCACTGAAGTAAAATTGCTTCCTATCACTTATTTTTTATGGTACAACAGGAGCTATTGCAAGGCGGAAGATACACTACAGCAATGGGGGAAAAAATGTCTCAAATGATGCATCGCTTCAAAATTGTCAGAAGTGAAGAGTTACATGCAAGCTTCAGTTCTCCAGACGCCATTGAGACAGGGAGCTATGCTTGCAAGTTAAATTCAAAGCATGTATGGGAATTCGCAGGGCAAAGCACTTTAAGATGGAGGTTCTGGTGGTTTTTTTTGTTTGTTTTCTTTAAATCAATAAATATGGCCTTACCCTACTGTCTCACAAAAAGTGCTTTAGAGAAGACTGATGATTTTTTTGCAACCTGTGAGAGCAATCCACATTTAAGAAGTGCTGATGTTCAAGGCTGTTATATATTTCATTATTATTTCACATTTAATCTAAGAAAGGTTTAAACAAACATTGTCTAGTAAATGTATGAGTACAAAATGCTCTGGAATCAGACATTCTTTGTGTGACTACTATTGAATTTTATCCTTCCTCAATTGCCTCTGTAATAGCACAAGGCTAATCTGTAGCAGTCTTACTACAAAACGTCTAAACTTATCAATGTTGGTGATTTTCTAAAGCTTTTGCACCAAGTGTGCCAACACTTCCTAGAATCTGCTAGAAGTAACCCGAGTAAAACTTTCCATGGATCTTTTTTTTTCACCTGTTAGTTTTTAACCATGCATAACCATGAAGAATTACCAGTAACTACAAGAACTGTCATTTCTGTCTTTAAAAAAAGTTATTTTTACCTTGAGATTTTCTGTAAGTTGCTTAAACTTGATAGTCTTAGATTTCTCATACAGAAATCCTACAACCAATAACTAACAGAAGAGCAGTTACTAATGATCCCTGCAGTGCAACTACAATGCATGTTGCAAACAAACTGCCACATTTAAGACAGCAAGATCAACTTCAACTCAAACAAAGAGCAAATCCAAAAATAGGAAACGCTAACCAATTTCTAACAGAACTACAAGAATCTGTAGCAGACATAAGCTCTGCTTTCCCAGTGGTTTGAACACAGAGTCAGACAAACATGGAATTTCCTTACTGTTTTTAAACGCAATCTGATTCTGTTTAAGAGCACAGTAGTACCTCAAATATTTATAAACAGGAAAAAACTACATTTTCTCAGACTATCAAATAAGTAATATTCAACATACAGAACAGGTGAGTTACAGAGATACTTCAGTTCTAGAGCACAGACTACTAGTAAAAGGCAAGGGGGGAAGCATTCTTACCGATGCAATTTGCCACCATAGAAGGGCTTGGTGTGAAAGTTAATACTTGCAGAATACCCAGTCTTCACACAGTTAATGTTGACTTTTCCTCCCAGTTCTACCCAGGGAACAGTTAAAATTGACCGAGCATATGCACAGGGTAGAGAGAACGTGTACTCTTCCCCATGTTCCAGGAGACTTAAGAGACCTGTGTGAAGAAATACAAGAATCCCTAAATCAGCACCATATTAGAAAAGACCAAACGAGTTATTGAAACTGATAGCCAAGACTACATCTGAGCGCTATTCCTCACAGCCCCTCACACCAAAAAGGAGAAGAAAAAAAAAGCCAAAAGTGACATTTATTACAGGTTCTAGATACATTTTCCTGAAAGTAATAACCTGACTAACATGCATTTCTGTTTCCTTTGGGAGGAGACACTCAACCTAATAATATTGCTCCATGAAGTACAATATCGTGCTGTTCAACATACTTTCCAGTAGTATACAAAAGGGCTGGACACTCTCTTCTTGATGGTTCTGGAGCGCTGCAACACAAGAATCAGAAAAGTCTGACGGAAGTAAGGAACCCTGCACTGTGGATGCTGAGGAAGACTAATGCTCCTGTTCTGTTTTCCTTCCCTATAATACATACATCTTACCCTATCTGAAGGCAGGTAGCAGAAACAATTCTCCTTACCACACCTCTCTGCCAAGATAAACCCAACTGTTTCCTGACAGTAGCTTTTGCAATAAATGTCAAGAATCTCACAAAACACTAGAATATTTTGGGGGTTTTAAGAGGTATGGGTTTGTTTGATTCCTATTAAAACCAAGAAAAACCCAAACAGACAAAAAACAACAAAAGCCACCACAGGATCTACCTCCTGCCCTTACAAAAACACATGACAACCGCTGCCTGCATCAACCCAGGCCTCTGTAGCATATTATCACTGTGTGTTGGACATCAGCATGAAAATCATGAGAAATTCTGAAGAAGCATGTCATGATTTGAGAAATGCCCTAGAGGAGATACCAGCTTCAGAATTTACCTGGAACAGCCAAAGCATCGAGATGTGCCTTCCACACCCCCTGCCATGCTCATTCCCTTGTCCATAGCTGACATGCCATAATTTAATAATAATTTTATGTTATAATTTTATAGAGATTATTAATGATACTAATAAACCACGGTTTATATGCAAGTGCCTGGAATCCGTAGTTACTGGGCAATATACACAGGGGACACAGAATGGGAGATGCTGTCTCATCTCTTGCAGTAAATACTAGCGCTAAAAGGAAATTGCAGCTTAAAAGCAGTTAACCTTCTCTGCCCCTAAAGGATCTAATCTTTCCAGTTAAAAGAAAATTAGAACTTGCATAGTAAAATACATTAAGCGCAGTACATGCAACCACACTTCTACTGAATAAATGTCTGATGCTAATGAATCTGTCTGATGCTTTGGAAACATTAGTAAATATCAGTTCATATCACAGTAACCGCCCTTTGGTTTAAAAGTAAAAATTTTATCTCCAAGTATAATCCTGATTTTTGGCAAAGCATAAACCTCTCTGTTCCCCCATATGAAACCTTCCTGTATAAGTTTTCCTGCTACTACTCCAAGAAGGACTTGTAGTACCTCCTGTACTTTGTAAGGAGCAAAAATAAATAACAAAGCACTGAATGACTGTACATTAAAGCTTGCAGATAACAGAAGAAATCCAGGAGTACAGGAAAAAAAAGCAATCTGAAAACCCAATGACATCTGCAAGCAGATTTTTTTTAGAGCCTTTGAAACAAAATTACTGAGCAATATTCATCTGTATTTCTGCCAGAGGAATGTATTATCAAATTTCCTATCAAACTAACAATACTTTAACAACCTTCTGAAATGAATAAAGGCCAGAAGTTACACTTACCCTCACCAATCATTGTCACTCCTATTGACATTCCTAAGAATTTACTTTTTGTCCAGACGTGGGCATTAACACACATCTTTCTCTCTACACATTCAGCATAAAACCCTGAGACAGGAGGATGATGGGACACTTGCTCAGCTACAAATTTTACTGTATAGTAGTCCAGCTCTGTTTGACCCTCCGTATCTTTAGATAGAGTTACTTGCTCTGAGGGGGAGTGAGTAGAGAAGTTACTGCCAGTATCAGTGGCTACATTGCTCTTCGGCATCCTCCAGGAGCAGTGAAACGTTTCCCCAATGATTGGATTGTATGGTTTCTTTGCAATAGCTCCCTTGCGACCTTCATGAAACGAAGTGAGATAATACTCAACAAAGCGGATCATCCTCTCCTCAGGGGTAGTGCCATTTGTGATTGCAATGAAGAGATCTGGATGGGACATAAAGTCCGCATACATCTCCAACAACGACCGCTTCTCTAAAATAAAAGTGGGAAGAACCACCTGCAATAAAAGAAAATCCAGAAAACTCTAGTAAGGAGAAAGGCATTTTATAAGGGAAGTTCTCAGGTGAAGGATTCTGTCCTATTTTAGATACCACACTTTTAGACAGAACTTTCTTGTCCCTCTTATAAGATGTAAGCAAAATACAGTAATCAGAGGTCCCAGAAAAGCAATTTTGCAAGGACAAGAAAGCCCAATAAGCACTATTAGGACTAAGGATGTTGAAAGGGACTGAGTATCCCTCAAAAAACATAGAAGAGCTGCAAAGAGATAATGCGTCCCAAATTATCTGCGGAGGAGAAAAACAAGCAGGAAAGAGCTGAAACTGTATCAGGGAAGGTTCAAAGCAGAGGTTAGGAAAGGTTTTGTCTAATGGAGAGAAAAGCAGGGAAGCTATGCCAGTGCAATTGAGAGCCTGCAGTCTCTCATCACAGCAACTATGCCAAGCACTGATGAGAAATAACATAGTATACGTTGATCCTCTACCTCTGAGCAGACAACCTTACACTTTCCAAGTTACATTCACCTCTATAAAAAAAAGCAGCCCTGTTTTTTGATGGGCCAAGAGCAATACTGTAGAGTAAGAGGCTGTAGGTATCACCGTCTTTTCCTTCCCTGTAGCAGCAAATAACCTCATGTAGCTAACCGTTGTAAAGAGCAACACAGGGTGTCTCAACCACGAGATCACGAAAGTCTATTTAAATCAGCTGCACTCAGAAAGGTAAAACACAGACTTAAAACTCTTAATAGACATAAAAGATAAGCTGAATATGCTTGCCATGTTGTTGCAACACCAACCTGGAATATTAAAGTTGCTTTTCACTTAAGTGCAATTCTAACAACTTCATTACCTGTTTTGAAGTCAGGCTTATCCCATTTCAATGCTTCATCTACTCTGAACTAAAGACAATTCTACACACACAGCCAAAAGTTGAAACTGGGAGACAGAACTGACAATTTTTTCCAACTAAGAGAAAATGATACTCCAAATCCAATCTTCAGTAGAAGTGAAACAATGACTTAATGAATTCTTGATTAAGCAGCAGGTGTTTAGGTTTGGCTCACAGGCAGCAGGGCCTTTCATGCCACCTTTATCCCTACTCCCTGCCCCAGACTGTGAAATGTAAGCTCCGCAGTAAAAGTGTTTCTAGAGGCCAAGCAGCTAGTGCTCAAAAACCCATAGCTGGGAAAAAATAATTATAATTCATAATTCCAAGAAAGAGAGTGCTTTCCTCACTCCATACTACTGCAGAATCCAGTTTTGATTTATTAGTGTCTAGTGCTCACGGTAAGAAGTCTTCACAGAACTGAACTGAACAGAAACTGGTAGCAAGCTAATTTTCCCAATTTTCTTGTCCAAGTTGTCTAGTAGCAACTAAGTGGTAATTTTTTCAAAGCTGCGTGTTTTTGAGATTGGCGCACAAGTGCCAAACCCAATTCTCTCCGCTATAACTTTGCCCCTGCTTACTAAAACTGCGAGCAAACAGAAATAAGAATGGGACAAAGAGGCATAAACAAACATCTGACAATAGATAACAGGCAACCAAAGGAAAATTTCTTTTCAGAAGCAGCATGAATACAGATATAGGGTTATGCAAGTTGCACATAAATGCATTATTAAGAGAAAAAAGATGATGGAAGGAAATCAGAAAGACAAAAATATGAGAATACTATAGAAAACTGTATGCAAAAATAAGGGGCAAACACAGGAAAGAAAACAGGCCATTACGGAAAAGCCAAAAAACCACAGTGGAAAACACAAAGACAATGTAATAGAAAAGTTACGGCCAGTTTCACTAAAGAAAATCACCCCCTCACCAAATATCATTTAAAAACCTGCCTCAAATGGGGACAATGGATCTTGGAACTGGAAGTTGTTACTGGCCACTATTTCATATTAAACTCAATATCGCTCAGTACAGGAGCTGAGTTTAAAATGGCACATCACTTTTACTGCAGCCAGTCTTCACGCTTCAGCCACTTACTCTCGTTAAGTCCATGCCGAGTTTCAGCTGAGACAAGAGATGCAGGATAACACTACGCTGCTCTTCCACCGCTCCTAGATCATCTTCTTTATTATCACAGATATCCTCCAGCTCCTCATCTGGATTAATTTCTTCAGGTTCCTGGGATAAAAGCCATAAGTATCAGCTCAAAGATGTGACTGGCCAGACAGTATGCAAAAAAGACTTCATACTATATTTAACCGTCCATGTATTAAAAATAAAAGACTAAATAAACCCCTGCAGAGCCCTACACAATGGAATCTACTGCCGAGATAAACAACAGTTGAAGAATTGAAAGGAACATTAAAATAACTGAGCAGAGTTCATCTAGAGGATTCAGGCTAAGATTTCTCACCATCTCTCACGTGGGTTGAGGCAGGGAGGGAAGCTTTAAAAGCAAATATGACCTGTCTTCCTGTAAGTTTTGTGACCTAACATAATGGCTAGCCTCTAACACACGCACAAAACTAGCAAAGTAAAATCCAGCAGAGACTCCAGACACTTCAGTAGCACCCCTCCAATTCCACACCACTTCAAGCTTTCCAGTGTTGCCATCATCACTCCAAAGGCTGTAGCAAATGGTAGTTCCTAGTTTCTTGCTTATTGTCATGTCAAATGCCAAATGTATCTACAGGCCAGTTTTCACAAGCATTATCAATGTTGCTGCTACTGCTGATATGTAACAGCAAAGGAAAAAGGAGAAGTAGCCCCGAGTTTCATAAACATTAGCAAAAAATGTATCTCATATACACACCCCACACACCCTGGTTGTCTGTTAGTATAACTAAAGCACACAGACAGACCAGCAGAAATTGTCATAGCACTGCTTTAACAATGACAACCCCAAAAGTATCATTTTAACAACTGTCATGCTACAAGCAGAAAGTCGAACACTTCAGGTGGAAGGAATGGTGGTATTCCCAGGGCTCTGAGCAGCAAGCATCCTCTTGGGCCAAACAGCTGGAGGGAGGTAGATGCAGAGGGCAGAAGCACTGAATGCCACCGGAGGGCAGCAATACGCCTCTGCCTATGCAAAGCCCTTTATCCTGGAACAGCTGCCCAAACTCAAGGCAAATTTATGAACACTCAACCACAAAAGCCAGGCGGCCAAGCCCTCACAAGATCTCAAAGTCTGGTGAAAAAAGCAGCACCACACTGGTGACACCTTTCCAAGGATGCTATCATAAATAAGGGAGCTGAAAGTATCTAAGGGGAGTGATAAGACTCGTCATATACTGAATATACTAAGCTCTTGAACTATAACACGCATAATTATTGGAAGAAGGAAGGAATTAAGTGATTTTTAAAACCCTAATCCTGGTTTCTTTTTTTTTTTTTTTTTTTTTTAATTTAGCACTCTGATCCATTTAATAATCTATAAATTATATGCAACTGAAAAAAAATCATTTCAATTTTGATTTTGCTAGAAGATAGTATAGTGCTGTTGCAGACATAGAACAATGCATTATCTTTCCACAGTCTCATCCAAACAACTGTGTGAAACCAACCAGTATAAAAAGAATGTAATTATGATTTTCTAGCTTATCTAGGAAAACACACTCTTTACCAGAATCCCTGCTGGTTTTTTACTCAGTATACTGCACTTTAATTTTGACAGTTATGATGCAGACTCTAGCTGTATTTCAAACACATTAAGCTATCCTGAAGTCAAGTAATGACAGTTGCTCAGATTAAGAAAAACAGATGCAGCAAGAGCTAGAAAAGAAGATGGGGAGATTTAATAGCTGGAGACTGACAAGTGTGTCTTTCATCTGCTTAGGCAGCTCTTCTTGGGCCTGTTTTGAGAGTGTCATGAATTCCAGTTAGGATTTTTGTGCTTCAGTATCTACCCAGTCTAGATCAAAATGCAACGGAATACTGTCTATTCCAACACCTTGCATTACCATCGCAATTGCCTCCCTCCACTTGACAGCTAGTTACAGAAAGCAGCAAAAATTTATTGAAAAAGGGAGAAACTTTCATTTACTGCAACAGTACTCACTCCTCCTCTGACACAGATAATCAGAAAGCATGAGAAAAATTGTTATTAAATCATTTTCACATAATATGAAACATTTACAGATAATCCTCAAAATAATTCCCCACAGAAATGGGATATTCACATTACCTTACCCTTGTTAGTTGACAGGGCTCTGCAGTGGACTGTTCTTCTCTGACAGATGCTGGCTTGTTTATCTCTGCTGGGAAATTCTGAGCTGCTCCATTTTTGAAGTGGTTTGCCAGAGATATCTTCGGTTCCAACCAACTGATTGTTGTTGCTGAAGCAAAAGAAACTTTGCGCTGAAACTTGCTCATCCTCCAGAAGGTCAGTAAACAGCAGTTTTCACAAAAGAGCTATTTTTTAAGGAAGAAGCTGAAAGCAGCCAATTCCTCCTGCAGCCAATCCCTTCAGCAGCCACTAAACAAAGGTGGTGCAATGAGACACCACCTTCAGTGACCATTAGCACAAACACTGCGATTGGTGAGCTGTAATACATGCAACTTGGACTGGAGAAACTAGTTGGTGTCACGAAAGGTGTAATCGGATACTACAGGACTAGCCCAGTATCACCAGGAACATTAAATAACCCTTAGAATTCCCTTTAACTTCTACCAAAAAAGCAGCCCACTACTTATCAGGCTCTCAAAACCAGCCTGGTTCTAGACTTAAAAAGAGCTAAAGAAGAAAGTTTTGTTGCCAGTGTTTTCTCTGGGGTGGCTATTGGCCTATTCTCAGCTGCAAAGGAAGCAAGCACACACTGTTGAATAAATAATGGTTGCTAAAAAAAATATATATATAAAGCTGCCAGGCTAGGACTTGGAAAGCTATCACCCACTTGATGATTCCAGCATCTCTGGTTACTCCCATATAATTTATCAGACCAGATCAGGTTCCTCTTTAATAATACAAATGTTCCATTCTTTTTCAAAGGCTAATAAATGTATAGGGCACTCCAATAAGTTTTACAGAAGAAAACACAAACTATCTTGGCTGGGTTGCAAACAGAAATTACTAGGAAACTTGAATTTCTACCATCACACAGCATTTTCCTGCGTCTCAGATTAGACACTGAGGTATCTGTTGTTTCTTCCTATGTGATACATAATCCTTTATTTCCAGACCTCTATTACCTGGAACTAGGTCACACAGAATCACAGAATGGTTTAGGTTAGAAAGAACCTTAAGATCACCTAGTTCCAACCCCCCTGCCACGGGCAGGGACGCCTCACACTAGACTATGTCACCCAAGGCTCCGTCCAACCTGGCCTTGAACCCTCAAACACAACAGGCAGAGTGAGTTTAATGCAGCAGCATTTCCACCAGGAAAATAATGTGGCAACAGCTTTACTAATGGGACAAGATAACTTTTTCCTGCAGCAAGACAGTCTATTTTCATCAAGTGTATTACTCATGCATCCATTACATAGTAAGAAACAAGAATCCCTCAGCAGTTGAATCTATTTAAACAGAATTTTTGAAGAAGTAAAAAAATAAGATGCACAGTGTCACTGTCACACTCACCTTTTCATAAAGGTTTTACTCATCTTTAAAATCTCTTCATGACACCTGTTTTCTAAGCTGTAACTTTCAACCCAATCTCTAATTGCATGTTCTAGGCTGCATTCAATCCACATGCCATATTAGTTTGAATTTAACAAGTAGCTTCCCTTTTATACTCCCTATCAGCTACTTCTAAAATAACCTTCTTACTAAGTTCTGTTTAATTTTGGCTATTAAATTCTAGGAGATTTAAGTGATTTGAGCTACTAGTTGCGTTTTAATATTTGTGAGTGTACAGGATACCAAATTAATACTTCTAGTCCAATGGAAGATCATATTGAAATCTGCTCTTGACTATCTTGGGCAGGCACAAGCTATTCTCTTCATTTGTGATCTCCTCCCCTAAAAGTTTTCCCCCATCTTTTTTCTTAACCAGTTGTTAGCACTTCCCCTCTGCTATAACACAGACCTCACAACATCCATAGTTTTCACTTTTAACATTTTTCTCCAAGACTTGCAAACTGTTGTTGCAATTCACGACATCATCAATAATAGCAAAGTTTTCATTTTTTTTTAAAATCTGTAACATTTCACCACTTTTCACTTGAATTTAGGAAAAGTTAACAGCTGCAACTTTAATTTTCTTTCAGTCTGTGATTTACGGTGGACCTTGATGCAGTTGGGGCAGTATGGTTTTTTATCGTCTAACAATTTATAGCAAACTTACATCTTCTACAATCCTTGGGTTTTGAAGCCTGACAAGCATCTGCCTGACACATTTTTAGCAGTCAGGTAGCAAGTTAGCAGACCCAAACATTTTTTTTTCACTTCATGTTTAAATCTACAATGTTAGACAAGACTCCTCTTTGCCATCACTTCTTGCTGCACACCACTTGTACCTAGCTGAAGTATACTGATCTGCCCTTATGATCCTAGCAGGATTAAATAGTGTGTGTTTGATAGAACAGTCTGCATTCAACAGTTTTTCCTACATAACTTTGTTTTCCTGCACTTAAATATAGAAATGCCTCCTGCAGCATTTGAAATAAGCCACAAGCCTTTTCCTTCCTGTACAAACTTCTGAAGCCTACCGAAAATACTACATCAGCTGGGCCACAAGGAGAAGGATCACTCTTTAGTAAGAAGGAGAAATCTAAGCTAACTGGATTTAAAATAAAGTTCTTTGCAATCCTTCAAAGGAACAAATGTATTATAGTGTCCCTAGAAAGGCCACTCCTGTGGGACAATGGAAGGCTGTGGTGCCTTATTTTAATGGTCTGATTTTAATTGGGGCCCCAGTAATTCACCATCCAATCTACTGCTCCTCCCCTCTTCATCCATCTCTTTAGGATGTCACCAGGAATCTTCTAGATTTTGACATTCTCAATCAATGTTTTTGGATTTGGCCATTAAGAAGCAGATACCAGCTGAATAGCAGTCAGATGAATTGAACTTTTCCTTGCATAGCTTAAAGAAATGTAAAAACCAACAAAACACACACACAAAAAATATCATACTTGTAAGTTACTACAATGCTCACTGGACCCTTCTTATTTCCCCAAATACAGTAGTGGGTCAAAAAAATTGTCCTCAGTAGCACACACACAAAAATGCCAAACCAGAAAGACTTCTGATGTGCACCTCCTACAGTTAAGCAACAGTAGTTAAACAAAAACCTGAGGGAATTGGAAGAGGTTTCTCAGGGTGAGTACCTTCATTCAGACAAAGATCTGGAGAGGCTCCATCTGGTTTTTCATTTTTAAAATTTTTTCAATTTCAAAATTTTTGAACTTCAATACAGCAAAAAAGTTGATGCATCCTACTCACATAATTCTCTTCTAATGCATGCGGCAATTTTATATCGTTTTTATACTCTTATACAAAATATTTTTTCATCTTAGAAGCTAAACCAATTACAGCTCTGAGATAACATGCACTGGCAAAGCAAGTACCACAAATATGAGAGGAATATGGGAAAGAGAAAGTAAGAGACAACTTCTGAGCGTAGTTTGTTACATACTTACCCTATCTATCATATCTGTTGTGTAAGAGAAGTATTTGAGAACCCTCAAAAGCTTTTTGTTTACGAAAAGCCACAAAGTAAACACATGAAAAAAGTCACAATAAGATGCAAAAAAATTTACAATCAGGAAAGAACATATTCGGCTCCATACACTGCACACAAACTAGTGGAAAGATTCTGGTAAGCACCTACTTGCGCAGACGTGATCAATTGCACAAAGGCAGCAACGTATATGTTTGCTGTCTGTGAATTTACATGATAACACAATCAGAAGAAGGTTTTGGGGCTGGTTGTTAAAGAAAAGTATTCTGTTGGTTTGGGATTTTTGTAGATTTTTTTGGTGGGCTTTTGGGGTTGTTGGATTTGTTTGGGGTTTTTTGCGTTTTGCACACACACACACTGCTTTTTTTTTGTACCTTTAACCAATTTGAATTTGCCTACAAGTCTATTCTGGCCTCAGAATTGAATGCAACACTTAACCTCCCAGTTTAGAACATGGACTAACTCAAAATGAGAATACTGATACATAAACAGTACTAATAATAACCTGTGCAAATGTAGAGATTAAAAATGTAATGCTTAACAAGAAATGAAAGCTACACACATGTGAATGCTTATAATAGGCATTAGTGTGCAAAAAAAGCCAGAAAAGAATGACATCTGACGGAGCTGTACTGGACGCCACATACCCTAGAATATGCAATCCCCTAACGTTTCCTCTTTACTATTACTGTTCTTGAGTGGCCAGTTATATCGCAAAAGCAGCCTTCTTGTTGTGGTGCCTTTAAGTACTTTACTCTGTTGCAAGATGCTCCACAACAAGTAGATGTTACATCTATGCAGCTACTGCTGCCACACCCTTCTCGATAGAATAAATGATAAAAAAATTACAACATGCATGGAGTTTTACCCAACGCTAGCAAGTCAAACTCTGGAAAAACTTGCAACAAACCAGGCAGCTGGCAGTTTTCTCTGCCCATGCGAAACTGGAGTGGAACAAGCAATTATGCAAGAAGAAAAGGATGCATATTTGTTGCAGAGTTTTCCTCTTTGTGAGCATTTATACCCACCTGCTGGTAAGGATCCCTTTTGCTGAGAAGCATGTTGTAACTGGAGAATATGGAAACAGTCATTTAAGCAGTTCATAGTTGCCATGGAAGTTGCTTTGAGCATTAATAGGTCTTGATCCAAGGATGTAAGGTGACCAGAGACAGGAAGGCATTCTATGCTCCTGATCAAGTCTCTCTGCTGGCCCTCAGCCTGAGACATCATCTGTCAAACAAAGCAGTTATTTATGAGGTGATGGGAGTGTGTTGTGTGATACAGGTTTAGCTGTGCACAGAGAATCCCAAATGATTTTATGATGATAATAAAACTGTAAGATAATAGATGCATGTAAAGATAAATGCGCTTTTTTCCTTGATGCAGCTACTAAAGAGTCATTAAGTGCATGATGAAATTCCCGTGGCAATTCATGGTACCTTGTTAATAAGCAACAGAATACCAAAGTGACTTAAAAAAAAAAAATGGCAAAGAGGAATTTGAATACGATATTTGCTGTGGTAAATATCAAACACTATCATGCCTAGTTGATAAGGATGGGGTGAGGGGGAAACCACACACACACAATCTGTGTGAGGAGTAATTAAGCTCTGTGTTCTTCACAGCTTAGAGGAGGATCTAATGAGCTACTACCCACAGATATCAAGATCTTTTTATACCCTACAAGAAGGGATCCAGCACTTTAAAGGAAAAGACCTATATCACTCAGTTTAGCTCTCCTTTATTGTCTGCACTGCCATCACACTTAGGTTTGCTATCTCAACATTTACTTTGCAGAGAGGGGACAAAAAAGAATTTTCACTTTCATGTTGTGTTCAAATTGCAGCTGTTCCATTGTTGTGGTCCCCCTTGCTCTCCCTCCTTCACACTGAGGTACACCCCTACATCACAGAACCTGCAACAGCACATTTGCCTGCAAGAGATACAGCAGCAAAGCACACCAGCCATCAAGCAGCACACTGTGGTCTTCCAAAAACCTACATACTTTCCTCTTTGTACTCACAGAAGCAAATTATTGCCCGACTTTGAATCACAGAGATGAAAGCAAACTTCTATATGTACTAGTCCCTTTTCTGGGGAGGTACAACAAACAGCACTAATGTAACTGGACAGCAAGACTATGCAATCGTAACGTGTTCTGGCAGTTCAGTTAAATGTAAAACCAGGTTGACTTAGCAGAGCAGAAGAATGTCTTTAAAGAATCTGAGATGCATTCATGCAGTATCTTATTTTTATTTTTTTTCAGTACCTTTGCCTGCAGTCCCTTCCAGGAACTGCTTTTAATGTTTTATGCAATAAGTACTTGAGCAATATGTATTCTTCCAAGTTCACGGTATGTGGTATTTGGAACATTTTAGAGCTTGGCTACATAGTATGCTACGGTGTGAATTTACAGAGCATTTGTTCTTTGGAAGCGGAGTTAACTGCGCACAGTCAGCTTCAGCATGTCCCAGGAGTGACAGGGCAGAAAGCTAGTAAAATAGTTGCACAGCCTTGCCTATGTAAACACACCAGTTGCTATCAGAACATGTGTCTAATTTTCTTCCAGTTGAAAATGATAAAAGTCTTTGTGTGCAAGTTTTTTCCAATACTTTGAGACATTGTGTTGATTAAAAAAAAATAAAAATAAAAAATTAAAAAGACAGATAATTAGTTGACAAATGGCTACAATCCTTCTGGTGATCTTCACTCTTAGTAATTTACTATGTAGCAGCACCCGAGCACTTCGTTCCAGGATGAGGCCAGACAATAGGACAAGCCATGCTATGCTCAGCACTGAAGTTCAAAGGACACACTTCACACAGTCCTGAGTTTTTCCTGCTTACATACTCAGATTTGTTAATTAATAAATAAATAAATAAATAAACATAAATAAAAAGATAGTGCCAGGGAGGAAGAAGCACTGCGATTAAACCCTCAAAACCTATCAGAAATACACAGGCTGTAGTTCTCACTTTGCAAACACAGACACCTGCATTTAGTGGAAGTCAGCAGAAAGATCCTCCTGGATCTCCTGTTGTGCAAGGTATCCAAATCAGCATGACATGTATTCAGCCATGAGAAAGGGGAAGTAGAAAGGAAAGGGACTGACAGAAGACCCAACAATAGCGCAATTTATGGGGGGGGGGGGGGGGGGGGAAGAAACACAATCAAAAAAAAAGTCACCATGCAGCAGATCCTTTGAAGGGGAAGCTGTTCTTCCCACAGCTTCTCAAACAGAATTTGTAAGTATTCAAGCTGTATCATGCTCAAGGGTAACAGGCATGCACCTGCCTGTTAAGTATTTCACTAGATCTTAAAAAAAAAAAAAAAAAAAAAGAAAAAAAAAAGTAAGCAAACTAACTCTGACATTCAGAAATGCTACTATTAATTATCGAGGAGTCTCCATCTGTACAGGTAAATAATAATCATGCTGTGTCACTAAACTCAGTAACAATCAAAAGGGAACATGAATAGTTTTCTGTGCTCTTCACAGTACTAAGAAAAATTCCACTTCCCACCCAGTGAGAATTTCAATTAGAAGATGCAAGCCACTGCTTCAGAGCTCCAGCTCACACACACTCCTCTTTCCTCCCTCAAATTCTGAATGCCATACTGCCATTTGAAAAGTCAAAAAGTTAAAAGCCATGAAAAACAGGAGCCACAGGGATGCTGGCTGAAGTTTTCCTGGGTACCTGACAGGACTTCACAAGTCTTTGCACTAACACTACAGGAGACTTTACTGCTATTAGAGGATACAAGCAAGATGGCAGCAGCTATCCTTTTGCAAGGCATCTACAAGAGCAGTCTGTTGTGGATAGAGATTTTCACAGATTCTGAAGTCTAAAGAGGCAGTCACCTTGTCTAGACTACCAAGTAATTATGCCACAGCACTTGATTTAAATCAAGGAACAACGATGATGGCAACATACCACACCAGGGAAAGCACTTTCAATACCTACTTACAGCTTCCCATTGATGAACTTACCATATTATTTTACTTAGCCACATATTTTAAGGTTAATGATGCTCACAGTACATAGCACTCCTCTATCCCAGCTTATCCAAGTTCAATTTCTAACTATTTGCACTTCATGAATCCTTATTTCCTAAATTAAAAAGCCCTCCACAAGAAACTTATTTTTGCCAAGAAACATATCATTCTACACTTATTACACTGTTAACATTAAAATACTCATTAATAAATGCTACTATTAATACAGGTTTGAAATTCAGCAACAAATTCTCTTTTACTATTATCTTTAGATTTGCATAATCTACCCTGTAAATATTCACAAGGTACATCAACCAGCAGTCAGCTCATTATGTCAGTGAAGATGGAAAAAAGCACGCTTCTTTATTGCTCATTTTATTTTACTCTTTTTTGAGTCACATTAATCCCTAGACAATTTGTCCATATGAATTAGTGTACCAGAAATCACTATCAGTATTCTTCAACATCAGTCATGACCAATTTCTCCTTAGTTATAGGAGATACAGGCACAGCTTAGTCCACTCTTCTACAGCTTGATATGAGAAGAAAACAGTATATGATATAACAGTATCATAGTACATGATGCTATATTTCCTTAAGGATATTCCCTTGTCAACTGAAGTGCTAGGATTTGCAAGGATGAGGAGAACATGCAAGGTTCTACCTTGAGCATGAGGATATTACCGCAGAGTACAAAAGTCAGAATATAAACTAATACTTCTACACTTCTACAATTATTCAAGGCAAGTTATTTATCCTCACACAGCTACATAATAATAGCTTACAACATGCTATTGACAATATATTTAAATAAGAATAGCAACTTTCTCCACAACCCTACCAATAGTGGGGAAGCTCTTTCAAAAGATCATAAGATAATTTAAAGCATACAAACCTCTCTAACATCTACAAGGTGATCTGGCTGCATAATAGGAACTCTTTTTCCGGTTGGCAATCTATGATGTCCAACATTGAAAAAGGAAACTGCATTTTGACTTGGTCTTCTCTGCACACCTGGAGAGTTGGCACTTCCTTGGGATGCAAGAGAGAAGCTGCGAGATTTCAGAGGAGGGTTGTTCTAGTGAATAAATAAAGGCATGTTGAGAAATATTTACAATTAATTCCTAATAACCAGCAAATATTCTGATTTGACAGGCACAGTAGAACAGTTTCATTCTTCTTTTTTATAGAACAAGGACAGAGGATATAGCCCTAATAATATATTAGTAGCAACTGATAAAATATTTTGTGCTATCTGCTAACAGTTGCCCTGTTTTATAGCCCAATTATGATCAATCTGTGAAACGAGATTGATCAATATGTACCACTTCTCTGACTTGAAAATTAGTCCACAGTAGGACTAAACGATTTTATTTGTTGATGTGCAACAGTACTAGAAACTGACTCCTAACAGATCTTGCAAAGATATAGCTGGCATTTAAGAGAACGGGATTTCATATGGAACTATTCATTGAACATATCTCTCACAATAAAGCCTACAAGATGTTGATCTTATCTTGAAAGCAAGGCTTTATTCAGGTACCAGAATAGGTGTTACAGTAATTGGGAGATTCTGTGAAATACACTATATTTACAACTATTACATGATTAGCAAATGGAAGTAACAATCTTCAGATACAGAGTTGAGGACCTGCTTCTCAAACATGGGAATTAATCCTATATGTATTTGTGGGATGTTGAGTGGCTTAAAAAAAACCCAACTAACCAACCAACAAAACATTAAAAGGAAAAGCTCCCAAAATGGAAGGGATTCTAATAACACTGAAGACCTGTTCCCTCACCCGTTAAAAAGTGCAGAACATCTGGGAATTCTGGGATAAGATCTCATCTTTCATCTGCCTCTAACACCTGCTCATCAATACCTGTGCAGGGAGGACCATTCAGGTCTTCAGGGGCAAAAGGACTTCACTTTCTTTCATTCCTAAAGATTATTTCTATTACAAGTCAGCTATTACTCAGAAAAATATTTACTGACATAAGATTCAAACCCAGTCATATGCTCTTTTGTGGTATCTGTCTGAGGTAACAGGACAGCAGTATCTGCAGTTCTACCACCTGCCTAGCTTATTTCTGCCCACAAAAATAGCAGTCATACAATACCTTTCCAATAGCTTCCGTGTGATGCTGTGTGCATATCTGAAGTCTGCTAACCCAGTGTTGACGTTCTTTAGCATCAGTAGCTAATAAAAGCAAACCAAAAGGATTATGCAAATGAAGACATTTCAAAGCATGGGCAAAAAAAGACTGCTTTTTTTATTTTCCTGGAATAAGAGTAAGGTACACTGAATTAGAAAGCAACAGCAAGTCTTCAAGGGAAAAAATAGCAAAAGATGGCAGATATAAATGTAAGAGATATAAGATATTACATACAGACATAAAGAGCTATAAGCCCAGATTACCATAGCCTACAAAAATCAGGGAATGGGCTTCTATAACCACCACAAGAAGGCTAACAAACTGAACATTAGGAAAAAATGTTGTTTTACGCAAGCATTTACACAGTACTGTTACCTACAACGATTTAGAAGACTTTGAATAAATCGAAGGACATTATACACAAAGAGTAAACCCCATCCTACACATCTGAAGTTTGTGGTCCTCTGAAAGTCATCACATTCAAAGAGTACGAACTATCTAAAAGGACAGTTTCTAACTGAAGAGCAGTACGAAAGTTTCACATGTAATTCTCACTGCATCAGTCTGAGAAACAAGTTCTTGCTTTGGCCATGCAACCAAACCCAGCAGCGCAGCGACTGATGAGAGCCAGGAGTGTCCTCTAGTGGAAGAATCCCTTGCAGAATCCCTTGCACAAGAATCCAGGTCCTACCTCTGAGTTTATACTGCTCCCCGCTGGCAGCGTTGACTGTAAAGGTATGAGAGTCTTCATCACTGGGTGAAATTACAGCTCCAGCTAGCTGTAGGGTACCCCTGGGCTTTAGATGTCTAGACTGCTCATTCACAAAGTATTCCAGCAGACCAGCATCATTGTTTAAAACAAAAAATCTGCAACGAAAACAAAGCAAAAGGGACTGGCAAAAGTTAAGACTTTCATTACAATTTGGCACAGATGAGGCTGGGACTTGAAAGACCCGAGTCAGTACAACCTCAAACATATGAATTATGTCCCCAGCAAGACGGCACAAAAATTAAGTTCTTAGCAGTTTTCTCCATAGAGGCCAGGGATCACACAACAGAATAGCGTGCCCACAGAAGAGTGCTATTCCAAAATTTTGGGAAACAAAATAATAACCCGAATCTCTAAGGCTTAATACATCCTTAAACTACATTCAATCTCAATTGAATTTAACAGTAAGTGTACTGACACAAGTCATGGCATGCCACTGGTAGCACAGGAATTTGGCCAGCGTGACATGCCAAGGACTTGTCTCTCCAATACTAATTTGGTTGCACTGTGCTGCTCCAGAAACAGCATCAAGCAGGTAGCCTGACCAGACTGTTCCACCCGTCAAAGAAAATGAAGTTATTCCAGGGGAGACAGACAACTTGGGGAACTATGGGGAAAAGCTTGCAGAGTTTGAATTTTCAGTAAAGAAGTCTTAATAAAAAAAAATGGTATGATGGTATGAATGTGAATAGCACTAAGCCGAAGACTTGGCAGAAAAAAAACCCAAAGATAATCTATTTAATGGAAAAAGGAGAAAAAAAATTAATGTTGCCCATGCTTTTTACACATACAAGCATAGTTCTAAGCCATCAAATGACTTAACTGCTTCATACTCCACAGTTTCTTATCCATGCCTTAAAATAAGTATTATTCATCTACACACCAGCATAATCTACATTGATAGAAGGGAAATACAAGTATTATTTAAAAAATCTGAAATATGTTCATTTAGATGCTGCAAAAACATTACTAGGAAGCACCAGAAAAGCCTTACCGATATTGCCAACCAGTGACAAGATTCGTATATTTCATTAAGTAGCCATAAATATTTTCCATGTGATCACTAAAAAAAAAAAGGAAAAAACAGAAAAGCAATTGGACAACACGAAACAAATTTTAGATCTCCCCAGATTTTGATCATCACTATTTACTCTCAGAAAATGAATTTATGTTTTTGATCTAGAATGGCACTACCATCTTAATAAAGCTACCAAAACTTAACAGATTTTCCAGCCTCATTTCCAAGATAATTCCATAAGACTGTTTAACCAGACTCACCAAATTCCAGTTAATTTCAAGGCACAATTAGTTTTACCTATACTTGAGCTTCATTCAGCAGGCATTTCTGGACATATTTGTACTAGTCTTAGGTAATTAAAGACTTAGTTTCCACGTTGCTTCTGTTTCCTGCTCCCTTCTCTAAGCAAGCTTTGTATTTTTTGACTCCTGAGCAAAATTAACTTTCATTAGCTCATTAACAGAACCTTGACCATGGTCACCAGCCAAAGCCCGTCCCCAGATACTCCTACATCAGCATCGTTTTATTTATCCTTAATGCCCAGAACCTGTCACAAGTACTTGAACAGTCATGCTCTTGAGCAGATGTTCCTACAGAACACAACATGCAGGTGCAGGTCACATCGAGATATTCTGAAATCTGAAGCAGGAGCTGAAACAGCTTCTCCTCTGGCCTGGCAGGAAAATCAGGTAATTTCTCTTTCAGAGCTGCAACTTGTAACATCCACCATCCACCAAAAATGAGAACCCATTGAGCCATTCAGTAGAAAGGCTTAATAGCACACTACAGGCAAAACCACATTACCGCTTTCGAAAAAAATCAATTGTCCTAAATAAGGCTTACAAGTCTCATGGCTACAAACCAATCACATCTTAAAGCCCCAGTTTAAATACCTACTGTACACTGCACATTCCCATAATTCTAGAAATGACACCTCAATGCTCCTGCCTCTTACAGTAGGGCATAATCTGACACTGAATGACATACTCTTGGCAGACATTAAGGTTCAGCATGAGAAGAAAGTTCCTATTATTCCAGTGAAGAAGTGAAACAATGACCCAAATATCAGACATTAACTACTGAATTAAAAAAAAATAAAAAATAAATAAAAACCTGTATTAAACCCATCTTATTTATATTTTAAATTAAAATTTCTGTAGCTTGTAGTTAATGTGGAAGATTAAATGGCAATTATTCAAAGACTTTTGGAGCAGCAGCCTGTCTTGGTCATTACAGAGATCAAAGTAGCCCCCATCTGCAAAAGTGGAAAGATGGGCAAAATGGGACTAATAGACCCTAGAGATCATCTCCCTCAGTGGGCTTTGGTTGCATATAGTTGGACTAAGTACTGGGGTTAAATTTCAAATAATAACTGAAGCTGCTGTCTGTACCTCATTTATAGACAGTGTCAGTATCACCAGATTAATTAGACATCTGGCAATTTGATGAGTATAATATATTACACTAAATTTCATCCTAAAGGAGGGTATTTAGGTGACACTAATGAAGATAACCTCAGAGTAAATAACTGTCATATCGTGGCCATTCAGTAATACTATTCAAAGAAGAGAGGCAAGAATCCACGTTTTTGAAGAAAAAACAAGTTGCTGGTTTTTAATATTACATTTAAAACCAAAACTGCATTCTAGCTTCTGCAATGGAGAGCAGCCAGCAGGACTATCTAGAAATTTAATTTATAATAGCTCATGAAGTGGTACTTACAGATAAAAAAACCCAACCCCAGAGATAAAAATAAAACCAGGGAGAGCAGAGGGTATTCAGGCTATGATAACATCTTAAACATAGAAAAATGCTAAAGGATATACAACCAAATTCATCCTCTGCAGATACTTCACATTTGTTATAACTGGCATATAAGGGAAGTACACTTTAGACTTGCTGTCTTAATTTAGCTGAAGACTGTAAGATTGTATAGTCATAAAAATGCATGAGCTTGGGTTTCAATCATCCGAAAATCGTCCCTAGTCATAAGCAACTGTTTTTCAATTTCAGTGAATGCAAGCTTCACCCTTGCTTTTCAGTTAGACGTCATACAGAGCCCCCTACAACTGGGCTAGAGATTCTGCACTCTCCCATTAACCAAGTTGCCTAAATCACAGGTGTCTTTAACAGAAATCAAGAAAATTCAAGAAAGTGACTTCAGACTGCAAGGAAAACATGTATGGCCTATGGACGTCCATTCACCTGACAGTCTTTGCTTAAAATAATTTGACAACTTTTTTTGAGCATGATAGATAAGATAGCTTATTTTGTCAGACTTTAGAAAAAGCAAAAAGTCACCGTAGAAGGGGGTGCAGCCCTTTCAGTGATGTACTTCACATCAAATGAACACTTGACTACATTTTGCCTTCATCCACATGTTCCTCTCCACTTGGATTTTCACTTTGACTGGATTCAAACTCCTCCAAATGGCTCGTCTTCAGGAATTCCTATCTCTAGCCTCAGCAGTTTCAGAAGTTGATAGTGTCACCAAAAAACTTTGAAAACAGCACCCCAGAGAAGTCTGAGAAAGTGACTGAGGATAAGCAAGCCAGCCACCTCCAGCATTGCGGACACCACTGATCTGGAAGAAGCATGTTGCATAAATGTGAACACAAGCGCGCAATGTTAAAACACACTGACCAGCTGTGTTTCAGAATCCCTAACTGTATGCAAGGGGTCCCCAAACCCCTTATCTCAAACAAAAGAGCTATAACTCAATGTACAAGGTAAAGCTCAGCAGTATATTTAGCAGGCTTCCGTTCACAAGCAAAAAGACTCCCACTCACACGCAAAAAGACCTCATTCAAGGTCTGCATAATATCATAGAAACATACTTAAGAACCAATGGCCAAACCTCAGTACAGAAGAGCCCAACAGCAGTGGTGCACATCCCAAGACACAACCATCAGCTCCAGCGAGAGATTCTTTATGGACTAGCCTCTGCAGCAGGGGAGGAATATAACACGTCAGCTGCGAGAGATAAGATACTGAGCTGTGGCTTGCTTTTTGGGAAACTATGGAATGCCAGAAAAGCCAGCATCCAAAGAGACGGAGCATGAACAGAGGTCTCTGCTAAATGAGGCACCTCTTGGACAATACTGATTATTTTCCTACTTAATTCTGATCATACAGCTGCAACAGATCTGCATAAACCCAAAGGACTGTACTTTTATGTATACATATAAATACATTTGGTTTTCACTCTGCCAAAGGCTGGGCAAACTTATATCACCTGTGCAAATAAGGGGTTAGCCTGTCTGAAGGGTATGTAAAGCTTGGTCGATGTTTAAAACATTTCCTTTGTCAGTATAAGGGCCTCAAGGCAAACAAATAAGGAAATAAAAGAGTAAAAACACTGACACCATAAACACTAATCACACTCTCCCAGCACAAATTCTCACACCACGTGGGCCAGGGAATTTTCAGCATTTGAACTAAGGATTATTTTAAAATACAAAACAATTTTATATGCTTAAAAAAATAGAGATTTAACTCCAGTCCACAAATTGCAATTCACAAAAGGTAGAACCTGTAACTGTACACAAACCTGTTACAGAACTACAGTTAACCTCCTAATGTTCTTCTGGGTAAGTACCAGTACTTTCCTGTGAATACAGGAAACATTCTCAGTATTATTTACAGCGACAAGACCATGGAATTATAACTAGAACATTTCTTGAATGATTTTAAGATTAGTGCCTTCATAGCAAGAGTTAAACTAAACTATTTGTTCTGCTAAAGCAGTAGTGTAAGGCAACTAACATTGTAAAAAAAAAAAACCAAAAACACCAAGAAACAAACCAAAACCACAAAACCCCAGTAATATTTCACTAGTAAGGGATTAATAGCAAAGCTCTTCAGAGCACTACAGAAAGCTTTTAAGATGGTAGACTTTGAGAACAAGAAGTTGAGGTTCAGGCACTGGCTCTGCTCAAAAATAAACACAGTTCGTAAAATAATAAGAGTAAGATCTTCCTTAAAGCCCTTTCCAGCACTGTTTCTAATGAAACAACAGTAAAACCTGCTTCAAAGTCATCTGTGTACTTCAGAAGTCTCCACAATTCCTCACATTAGGGTTTTTAACTTCTGAAAAATAGATTTCAGAAGCAAATTTGACACTAAACACTGAGCAGCTTATCTCAACACTGACAGTGAGGCCTGGATCCACCAGTATCCTTCCCAAGTTTAAGAATACCTTTGCATTCACACTGCTGCCTACATGCACGTACATGTACCTACAGATACATATATCTTTTCATAGCCAAGATGCTGTTCTTGCTATTAAAAATCTTCACAGCAGTCTCAGATTGTCAAAGGAACAGCAACAACTCTGCAATGATGAGTCAACAACTCCTAAAGTCTTCACTTCTACAGAAATTCACATCCTTCTGTCAAAAGTTGGGGTTTTTCTGTCATCCTTTAAATGTTGCAACAGACTTGTCACAGCCTTCAAGATGCAACCCAAAATTTCATTTTAACTTTTGGTGGACTACTTTAAGTAAGGATATTGTGCAAATCACAATCCAGGAAAAAATTACACAGGAACTCGTGGTACATCTCAACTTCAACCTGGCATATTTGCCACCCCCCAAAACCTTCTTTCTTTTTTTTCCCCCCACAAAGGCTGAACACCACTTTAACTGGCTGCCCATTTATCAGACTTCTTTAGTTTATAAATATCGAGAGCTGGATTGAAACTGTCCCTTTAAGCAAATGACTGAAGACTACAAAAACCCCAAACCAGTTCATACTCTTGCCAGAAAACTATCCCTCCCCAACTTTAAAGATGTTTACCACAACCCAGATTTCTATACATCTAAGTGCTACTAAAATACAAGAATGAAACATTCACAAAGGATTATTGTTGTTTATTTGTCCTTTTCTAGCATGCCTCTTCAGTTGAAGCAGCTGTCAGTGCCTTGCAGGGTGATCTCCTGTCCTGAGGGAGGAATGAGATAATGATAGCTGGGCCAAATTCCCCCCGTATCCTGTTTATGAGCAGCATCCAAGTCTTTAATGCAGGTGCTGAGGAACAGCAGTCCCAGAATGACGTCCTTCAGGAGTTTCAGCCAAGACACTCAGGCTCACACCTGACAAGGGTTGGTCCAACATTTTCTTTGAGAATAAACAGCAATGCAGAAGGCCTCCCTGCCCTTTTTTCATGCCCCACACAAACAAGTAACCGCTAGCAGTAAAACAAAATCACACCCACCTAGAAAGCAATTACTGAAAACTTCCAAGGCTGCCCTTCTGCTGATTTTAATTTTGCTGGGACACAGACAGCACCACGTGATATATTTTGAGCAGCCAGGTCTCTGAAGGCGCAACAGCTGTTTGAACAGCAAACGCAGCAGCCAAAGGCTTCTCAATTTGCATAAGGCTTGACTTGAGTCAAGTGGATTTCCTGAGTACATGTGGATTTGCTTCCAAGCAGGAAGGATGACCAAAAGACTGGAGCCTACGCAGATGTCAGGGAGGTGTCTTGAAGGGGGATCCAGCTTCCATAGTCGCCACCACTGCTGTTACAACAGTGTCTTCAGGCCCTGGCCTACAGAAGAGGCTCCTTTCTACTGAACTCACAGCAAGATGCAAAAACCTGGTGAAAAAGACTGCCATCAGATCAAAAGCTAGCAAAGCATAAAGGAAAGAAAGAAATCAGGATCTCAGCAGCGCAAATCAATGAGCGGTTTTGACTAGGTAGTCTGAAAAAAGCAATAACCATTTTCACTCAACACATTCATCTCTATCTGCCCAGAGACTCACTGTTGGCAATAGCTCCCTTCTTCACCACTGCCCACTGCGAAGTCCTTATCTACAACACACTGATTCCCCTTTTTGCTGAGCAGAGAGGAAGGGTGGGGAAGGGAAAAAAACACCTGTATCAGCAAGAGAAACTTTGGACATATCTTGTGCAACTGCAAAAATCACTTACTCCCAGGAAACTACCATCACATTAAGCACACTCCAGTGCCACGGCTCATTCAGGCAAGAGCAGGTTCTCCAGGACCCCCAACGAGGTAAGACAGAAGCCTCAATGTTGCTTACAGAGTATCTACATCAACAAATATGCTCTGCTTTTCCACCAATAAATCTGCTCTTGCAAAAGCTGTTTGCAAGAGCAAAAAACTAACCTTGCTGTTTAATTCATCAGCAGTGCCCTACCGTCAACGGTAAAGTGTCAGCAAAGCTCCTGCTCTTCAGCTCATGTGTTCGACTACTCAATTATAAGTTTAGAAACCAACAAATGAAAGGGAAAAAGGTCCAACAGTATGACAAGAACAAGAGACCCTGGGGATGCTTCAGAATACCACTTGGTTACAAGCATACAAGTGACACACACATTCTCATTAGATATAAAAGCCTCTCAACATGTACTCCTGTAAACTCTTGAGAGCACAGACATGCATTGGAAGAGAAAGGCAGGCTTGCACAAAGGAAGGGTGCAGCACAGCTGAAATCTGCTGTCCATGAGCCTGGCACAATGCAGACTAGGCTTCCTATCCCAGGATGAGGGGCTCCCCCACTGCTCAGCTTCCCCAGCTCCCTGCCACCAACATGGCCGCCGCATGCGTACAAAGATTTTCTATCAATGCTAGTTCCCAAGTGGAATGATAAATCAAGCATAAAGGGTTTTTTTTTTAAACCATCCTAATTAAAATTGCATTTGATTCTCCCCTTTTGTGCACTAATGCCACAGGTCTATTATATACAAATGAAATGCATTGTAATGCTTTTACAAGTTAGCAACAAAAAAAAAAAAGATAATATTTAGGTAATAAGTAGCAAACACTGCTCTCACTGGACCACTGTTAAGGTGATTATTTAACTACTTTATCATTTAGAGAACTCTTTAGCTTTCAAAATACATTTGCCTGGAAAAAAAAAAAACAACACAGTGAGCTTTAGCTAACCAATTTCTCTTGCACATACCTGAATACCTCAAGTCAGCAAGAACCCCACTCACATACAGCTTATTTGTGGATTTGTGTCAGTATGATACAACTGAAGCCGGACCCAAGAGTCAGCAGCCAACCCTGCAGACTTTTCTGCAATGATAACTACTACTCAACCTATAAGAGGAAAAATAACTGTAAAAATTTAGCCAACAACGTTTTAGAGCTGGAGCACACAAAAACCGGACACCTCGAAAGGTCTAAACTTTTCACTCGATATCTCTGGAGAAAGATTGTTGCCTATAGTTTTGTTACTGTTCACATTATCAATTTACATTAGCAAGCTATAATACACAGTTTCACATATTACTGTTACCAAAACCCAAAACCTTCCCTTGAAGTCTAGTTTCAGAAAATTCAAGCAGTCAAATTAAAGCTACTCTGCCAGCAAACATACTGGCATAATGTAAGTGAGGCAAACATGCTGATGGATGAGCATCTTTGCTATTCTGGACTACCTGCTACCCACAACACCTAGGAAAGCAGGGGACCTTGGTAAGTGCCATTTACAGAAACTGGTGGAGCAAACTTCTGCATCGCTTAGTTACTCTTAAGCACAGTTCAACACTGTTTAGCTTCCTACACATTCAGTCCCAAGGTGTCTTGGTCTGCTTCTAGTCTAGTAGCACCTATCATATCAGAAAAACAAATATATGACCTTCCACTTTGAAGATATATTTGTGATTATGACTTTAAAAATATTATATTGATAACTACACAATACCATTGCAGCAATAAAACACTAGATAGTAAATGGAAGGTAAATACACCAATCAGCTACTCCAAATAAACCTCTTGCCTTTTAAATTATTTTTTAACCCTTTTTGAGGCACTTCAGATTAAATACAGAAGATAATCACTGCCACCTTCCAAGCAAGCAAGAACACACTTAACTGACTAAATATTCAGAAAGACATGAGCCTTAAGTACAACACAGGCAAAAAAAATGCATGGACCAGCAGACTCCAGAAGCAACAGCCAATAGTTCAAAATCTAACTAGAAGTCACAAGTGGTGCACTTCAGGGGTCTATACTGCTAAACGCCTCAGAGCTGGCCAATGGACCAGCATCCACCCTCTGCAACCTCTTTGGTGAGATCAAACCTATGGGAGCAGTCAGGATGCAGTAGGGTGGGCTGCCTTTCCAAGAGATTCCAACTGTCCAGAAGAATGGGCTGAGTAAGACCACCAGAACTTCAACAAAAGCAATGCAAAGCCTTGTACCTGGGATGGACTAACCCACGGATCAGTGCAAGCTAGGTATGCTGCGCCAGACAAGAACAGGCTGAGGGACCTGTGTCTGTTCAGCCTCCTTTAGAAGCAGGGAAGGCTTACAGGGGATCTCACCACTATCTCCCCTACATAGGGAGAAGATGGAGACGGACTTTTCAGAGGCGCACACCAGAAGGGCAAGCAGCACCAATTTCAAATTGTAGCAAAACAAAATTCCTTGTTTGACACATGGAATAATCCTTCAAAAAGAGAGGGGTAAGCCCTGAGCCAGGAGTCCAGAGAGGCTGTGGCATCTCCATCCTTGGAGATGCCCAAACTCAATAATGGCCCTAAATGACCTCTTCTAACTTTGACCTGGCTCTGCTTTGAGCAGGAGACTGGACTAGAGATTTCCCAGAGGTCACTCCCATCCCAAATTATTCTATAATTCTTGTATATAGAGAAATTAAAAATATTTCTACATTAAAATTGAGGCATAAGGTATTCAGAAGGTTTAAACTCTAATTAAGAAAGCATGTATGTCCACCTGTGATTACGATAACACATAAAAAGAGAAGACATATTTCTAGCTTCATGCTTTGAGTAGACACTGGTTCCCAGACAAGGAATTATTCAAAATCACTCCTTTTCATTGTGCAATGAGCATCACGCATTATTCATCTGGCACTCAGGCACTAATAAAGAGAGTTTCCTTAAGGTTTTCTTCTCTTGTGCTTGTGACTAACATTTATGAAGGAATCATGTACTGAACAATAGAAGGATGAGGACATTATCACCCCATTTTACAAAAAGAGAACCGATGAGCAATGAATTTTCAGCCTTTCTAACTTTGAGATAGTTGTGGCTTAATTTTTGTTTTATTCATACATTTAAATCACAGCTTTTGCTGATTTCAGCTGCAGCTATGACCCTGGAAAAGTTTTGCAAAATCAGAGCCAACTGTTCCAAACCAGGCCTCCAAGAGAAAGAGGAACACACAGTTAGCAATTACAGGGGAAAAACAGCTTAAACAATATGACTGCTACCACAGAGGAAGCAGAGCCAGGGTCAGAAACCAGTTCCTTAATATAGCATCCTGCAGCTCTGCCCAGCAGATCTCACACTTTCTCTTACATCTCCACTGCAATGAATAAAACCAACTTCCCAACGCAAACTGGGCTCTTTGGGAAACTGATCTGTCACTGCATAAATGTTAATCAAGATTTTAAACATTTGCAGCCTCATCAAAAAACTCATGAATTTATGCTGGGAAGAAAAAATAAAAATGTGTATCTGTAGCAAAAAGCCTGCCCGCTGCTCCAAAGCAGGTTGTAAAACATAACATTTGCCTTAACAAGGAAACAACGCTTCTCCCATCCCACTTCAGCCTGCCCTCCCCTCCTAGTTCAGCATTAGGCACATAGTACAGAAAACCTGAAAAAATACAAGCTTTGCAAGCACCCTAAAAAGTTGTCTGGCAGCATTACCAGCAGGCAGTGATCCCCTACAAGAATAATTCATCAGCACAAGCAGTTGATCAGACTGCATGTCAAGGCAACGACCTTAAGTAAACAGGGGTCCTTGCGCATAGGCCTTAATTTTCATGGTACAATGAGTACAGCACAAGAACATGTGTAGGATAACCCAACAACAGCAGCTGGCGCTTTCTGCTTCTGCATTAAGCAATGTGATCAGGTCAGCCACATGCAGTTTGTTTTTCATCTTCTCCCTGGGGAGAGAGGGTGTGTAGCAGAGCAGGATGTTAATGTTGTGGCAATTTTGATTAACTTGTTGCTACATAATTACATTAGAAAACGTGAAGCTGAAAAATACCCTTTGCACTTAGCAAAGGATAGACATCTGCAACGGCCATTAACTCCTGCAGAAATCAATTCCATGGAAAGCACAAGGTATTTGATAATTAGAAGCTATTCAGAAGTTTGTGCTTCTTCAGTTTAACTTCATTTGAACTCTAAACAGACAGCCCAGTATTAACACAAGTACCCTCCAATGCCAGAACCAGCTCCCACGTTTGTCACCCCTGCCCCAGCAAGTTCCACAGCCTGCCCCTTCAAAACGGAGATGCTCAGAGAAGCACAAGAGGGACACTGCTCTTAACAGGTGTTCACTGAGGAGCTACAGAGCTAGGGGAGGAAACCCAGACCTTGCAGATCCTGGTTTGGGAATATCAGTTCAGGATCCCTACTAGAACATCAGCCATCATGAAGCCCTGCTTAAATTACCCGAACCTGTTTCCCCAATTCTATCAAATTGCTACCCCTCACACAGAGATTTACTTCTTTTAATTTACAATGCATCTGAGCTTCCACCTACTCCAACCCCAATCTTCCACGTCATACATACATGTGTGAACAGGAATGGCCCACCTGCCCTTCGAGAAGTGCTTGGGGCTTCAGCAACTGGTAAAATCAGCTTGATAAAAGATGACCTTAAGATTTTAGTAACATGGAATGGATCCTGACGTGGATATAACCATTTGATGACCATTTTAAATATGGGCTTCTTGTCTATTCTGATGAACAAATCATGTGAAATGCAGCATTTCTAAATTAGTATTAGGAATATGGTATACTCTGAAATGACGATAAAGAAATTCAGGCATCAGATTTTTCAATCATTTCCCTCCAGTATACCAAACAAATGTGAAAGTGGTTATGTTTTTTTTGTAATAAAAAGGAATACAACATAAAAAAATTGCAAAAATAAATTCTGAATTTCATAGCAACCACTTGAAAAACTCTTCTTATCACGACCCAATTCATCACACCCAAAAGGCCAGCAAGAAGTCTGAAAGTAAGCAGCTAGCGCATTCCAAAGGCCACGCAATGGTAAAGAATCTCCACAGATCACCAGAAACAGAAGGAAGGAACGTCAAGGCTCATTCTGACACAGGCTCGACATCAGAGCCACCATCCAGCTTGAAAGCTGCCAGCAGAAGAAGTGTAATGGCAGGGGCAGCAGAACCCCCATCCCCAATGGTGGCTGGTGCCTCAATGTCACAATGCCAGCAGCTTCTTGCACCAGTGGGGAACCAAGGAAGCAGGGTGGGCTGTAAGAGAGGTGAAAACCGAAGCAGGAGCAGCCCCTTCCAGACCTCTCAGGTAAGATCACAAACTTACAGCCTCTCACTTCTTCTGCAGTTGCACACAAGGAAGGTGTTTACAGTTACTGATTACAGTAAATATACAAAAACTCCATGTAAGATCCCAAATAATTTTGTTTTAAGCTGTACAGAAAGAAAACACAGAACAAGAGAAATGGGTAATAAAAAGGAAGTACTAGGAGTACCAGCATCAGAGAGAAATGTCCTAGGATGGCACTAACATTTACACAAAGGTTTAGGAAACTTACTTTTTTTTGCTTACCAAGTCATAGGGACTTAAACTTGAATTCTGGCCTGCTCACAGGAGTCCAGAGTTAATCAGGTCTGCTAACACACTCTATCGCAGCTTAAGCAAGTATTCAGTGCTTACATTAATACTGTGATGAGAAATGCTGAGTTCAGAGACAAGAACACATGACCAGCAAGCGAGAGGCTTGCAACTTGAAGTGTTGTTGAACACTGTGCTGCCATTACCTCCTGTATCTATTCCTACCAAGCTGGTTTCAGCTTCAAAAGGCCAAACAGATGAAATTTATCTTCCCAAGATCAAACATTCTTGGAATTTATATGTTTTCTTGCAACTAAGACTTACATCAACACCACCCTCAATTAAAAAAAAAAAAAGAAAGCATTCTTATCAATGTCCACTCAAGATCATATCAGTTTCAAGACACCTTATTAGTACTAATTACATCATTTTTTGCAAAATACCATGAATAAAAATCATAAACACTTCCACAGCCTAGCTCAGTCTCACTCATTTTGCTTCCATGTGTTCGACACACAAACGACTGCCAGTGACCCTCCAAGTTAACTGGGATCAAACTCAGAAATCAGCATTTCCTTTAAAACACATTTCCTATGGGATCACTTGATGAGGAAGAGCTTATGATCATCTCAAAATGCACAGTTAAAGTATATTTATGTGTTTCAGCTACCAGTTCTTCCCTTATATGTACCACACACTGACCTGCCTGAACACAGAAGAAACAGAATTAAGGTCAGTAATTGCTTACTCTGTTTTTTAGTATTTATAAAGAGGGCTTGCACAGTGCCAACTGCAAAATAAACAAAGCCCTTACAAGAAGATTGAAAATCATTTCACTTGCCTTAAATTTGTTATCCTTTAGCATTTGATACAAAACAATTTATAAAATTGCCAAAATCTTTTTTCTGCTGTTTGTTTGCACTTCTGTTTGCTCACTCTCAGCCTCTCCTACTCTGGCCTAAAGCCACATGGAGCAATTCTGCAAGAGAATCTGCCTTAATTTGATAACCTAATGACAAGCAAAAGCCACCCAGCATGGTGCACCCTTTTACCTGCCACTGTCACCGCTAGCAAAAAAACAAACAAACAATATATAAAAAGTAATATGAGTCTAGAAAGTTGGCTCCTTTATCTAGAAGCTACTTTCATCCAAATGTCTTTCTATACAAACTCACAACTGCAGCACTTAAGTAAACTTACTGGAGCAGGTAACTAAAATTGACTTGTTTCTTTAAAAAAAGAAGATGCAAAAAGCCTGTAGCATTTTACAAATAGATTGGCTAAATCCATAGCAAGGAGATGCCAAAACCATTTCAGAAATAAGGAACAAAGGCAACCACCTACAGTAAATATATGCAGAACTGAAAAGCAAACGGGTTTTGAAATATAACTTGTAAGCTTAAAAATCAGCAATCATCTGGGAAATTCATTCACATTTTACATGTATTTCTACCAGCAAGGGAACAAACGCTGGAAATCATTTTAATAGCAACTGAATTGACTTATGTATCTGAGAGGAGAACCACTAAGGAAAATGTAAGAAGACGGCACATGAGCGTGTCTCATACTGGGAAAGACAATCTTGTTTCTCTAGTCTACCATAGCGCTTTGAAATCTCCATTTTGTAGATAAGTGAGAACCAGTAATTGCAAGTCACTTCTCTCAAAATTATCTGAAAGCTCCTGAAGCCAAGCTGAAAAGACTTGTTGCACTTCTCTGGCACATATTCTGACCAGCTCTCTATTCAGCTCATAGACAGAGATTCAGCTTTCTGGTTGTGAAATTCTTATGATATTTGAATGACTACAATCCTCGTGTCACAGAAGTACCTGCCAAAACTGTCTCCCTTCTTTCACTGCTTTGAAATTACTCTGTTCATTTAAGCTAGAGCAAATAAAACACCAAATGAAGGTGAGGAGTAAAACCAGAACTGCTGAATGCAAATAATTCTTCATTTGGGCAACCCTACACTTACTTCCTAGCATGGTTACTGCTGAGAATAGAGAACCTGTTTAGAAATGGCTTCACTAAGGGGAAATCCTGCCTGACCAATTTGGTGGCCTTCTATGATGGAGCTACGGAACTGATGGACAGCAGTAGAGCAGTTGATGTCATCTACATGGGCTTGTGCAAAGCATTTGACACTGTCCCACATGACATCCTCGTCTCTAAGTTGGAGAGACATCAATTTGATAGGTGGACCACTCGGTGGATAAAGAACTCGCTGGATGGCCACATGCAAAGAGTTGTACTCAATGGCTCAATGTCCAGCTGGAGACCAGTAATGAGTGGTGCTCCTCAGGGATTGGTGTTGGGACCAGTCTTGTTCAACATCTTTGTCGGTGACATGGACAGTGGGATTGAATGCGCCCACAGCAAGTTTGCCAATGACACCAAACTGTGTGGTTTGGTTGATGCCTTGGAGGGAAGGAATGCCATCCAGAGGGACCTTGACACGCTTGTGAGGTGGGCTGATGCCAACCTGATGAAGTTTAACCAAGCCAAGTGCAAGGTCCTACACCTGGGTCGGAGCAATCCCAGGCACAGCTACAGGTTAGGCAGAGAAGAGATTCAGAGCAGCCCTGAGGAGAAGGACTAGGGGGTGTTGGTCAATGAGAAAATGAATATGAGCTGGCAGTGTATGCTTGCAGCCCAGAAAGCCAACCGTAGCCTGGGCTGCATCAAAAGGAGCATGACCAGCAGGTCAAAGGAAGTGATATTGCCCCTCTACTCTGCTCTTGTGAGACCTCACTTGGAGTATTGTGTGCAGTTCTGGTGTCCTCAACATAAAAAGGACATGGAACTGTTAGAACAAGTGCAGAGGAGGGCCACGAGGATGATCAGGGGACTGGAGCACCTCCCGTATGAAGATAGGCTGAGAAAGTTGGGGCTGTTCAGCCTGGAGAAGAGAAGACTGCATGGAGACCTCATAGCAGCTTTCAGTATCTGAAAGGGGCCTAAAGGGATGCTGTGGAGGGACTCTTCATTAGGGACTGTAGTGATAGGACAAGGGGTAACAGGTTAAAACTTAAACAGGGGAAGTTTAGATGGGATATAAGGAAGAAGTTCTTTACTGTGAGGGTGGTGAGGCACTGGAATGGGTTGCCCAGGGAAGTTGTGAATGCTCCACCGCTGGTGGTGTTCAAGACCAGGCTGGACAGAGCCTTGGGTGACATGGCGTAAGGTGTCCCTGCCCATGGCAGGGGGGTTGGAACTAGACGATCTTAAGGTCCTTTCCAACCCTAACTATTCTATGATTCTAAATATGTTATAATCTTAAGTTACTTTATCAAGTAATCTTTTAAAAATTTTAAGTTATTAATAGGTCTCATCTCATGGTAACTTTCGCCAAATGAAAATATGGATAAAGGGTTTAGTGTGAGGCACAGCATCTCAGCCTCTCTTCCTCTACTTGATTGAAAGTTAACATTCACACTATTCCTGACCCCAGTCAGTAAAATGCAGCCAACGGTTGGCTGGTCTCAGATGCACTCTGCCACTGATCATGTATTCATAAATAAACAAGATCAATTCCCGTCGGGTGTCTAGAAGAGCAGCTTCTCAAGAAGTCTTACCTCCTATTAAGTGAAGAAAAAAGAGTATCTTCGTGCCCTCTGAAGAAACTGTGCCCTTACAAGTTCCAAAGGAGGTACCGCTTTACTGAACTGCCTGAACTCACCATACACAGGCAAAAAGCAGAAAGCATGCAGAGATTCAGCTCTGTCTCTAGATCATCTGAGGTGTCTGACAGCCTCCAATTGTCTCTTCTTTTCCACTATCATAAATGTTTGGTGTAGCTTTTTCACAGTTATTTAAAAATCTCCCTATCATTCCCCTGCAAAAATCTGAAGTTTGACTTTCTGCTTCATTATTTTCAAGACATGCACTTTACCCCAAGACTGCTTAGTTCCCACCTCTCTGAAAGATTCAGTTTTCATTACTTTTAGGTTGCACAGTGCTGGAGATTTTTTTTTTTTCCCCAATCGTCATAATTCCCCATTTGGAGCATTAAAGTATCAAGTTTGATAAACTTGATTATCTTGATTAAAGGACTTGTCCCATTTGTCTGACAACTATGCTACAGCTGTTTTGACAAGACGCTTCACTGAATACAAAGCTATATTTCAGCACCAGAGGAGCAAGTACTTCAGGACCCTACTTCTGACAAGCTGTGTGACCACACATTGCTCACAATCTGTGCTGTAGAAGTTAAAGATCAAACTTCCACCAGAAGCTCCCAGCAAACCAGTTCCTAAACCCCATATTTCAGACAATGATTTATTATTAGAGGGGTCTTTATTTGTCAAATACATTTTAGAATAGATGCAATACACAAAGTGAAAACTAAGCTACAGCATCCCATCCAGGAGAATGTCATAGGAAGGCAGAGCGAAAAGGTGATATTTCATGGGTAACTAGACACAAAGACAAATGAGGAGCAAATAATTGATTCCAGAGCAGATATTAACAGTGAGGCACCTCAAGTGTCCACAATACTACAATTAGTATATTAAACTTGTCCCAGTGATCCAGACAGAAAAAAGGATAATTTGCACTAGAGTACTGGAGCAAATTAAACCAGATATCAATAGATGCAAGCAACAACATGTACAGTTTTCATCTACAGCTGTGAAGCCACCAAACTGGCTATCACTCTTACGAGCAGGCTCAACTTCTGCCCTACAAGACACAGCAAGCACTTAAAGAAGAGAAAAAACGCTTGGATGGATAATTTTAAAAAGTGGAATTTCACTGCACAGCACTGACCTGTGACAACCATTTCAAACATGCTATAGTAAAAAGGGGTTCAGGCAAAACAAATTGGGCATCTCATCTCTTCCACTACCTCCAATTCCACGTAAAAATATAAAATATTTCAATTTTGATTGCATAAACTAACTCCTGTGTTTCACAGGTGAAACACATGGACAGTAAGTACTTGGACACAGTAATAGCAATTTTCATTACAAAATTCAGAGTTTTCTTTGAATCTATAGGGCTGGGTTTTGTTTTTAAAAAAGTTCAGAAGCAACTGGAAACAGCAGATAAGACAACTGATAACTGGATCCGACAAGAAGCTTTCCCTATTTAAAAGCCTGAAATATTGGCCTTGAAATCATCACTTTTCTTTCCAACACTAGTCACCGGAAAAGTAAATTACTCATGACCCAGATTTCCAGTGATGACCGAGCTGCTTGCTCCCTATTAGAATCATCAGGCACTCAGAGCCTGCACAGCCTGGGCGCTCGTTTGTCTGAGACATGTGATCGTCCTCCATCCCGCACAACACACACAGAGGTACCACACTCCAGTTTTGCTGTCTCCACAAGCAAGAAACAGAATGCCAGTCCATCTTGGCTGACAGATGACAGCTCTGGAGAGTCTCCATTTGAAGGAGAAGTGTGCAAACTTCAAATCACAGCAGTATTTTCAACAGCAACACGGAAGAACTCCAGTCAAGGATGAGACACCTCAAAGCGGAGATTCAGAAATCTCTCAAGCAATGCCTCAGAGGGCCTCCTATCAGTGCATGCCTTTCAACCAGAAAGCACATAAGAAAAAACTACACGAAAACCTCTAAATCCCTCAAATGCACAGGCAGGTCATTCAAAGGAAGCATTTTAGTTTGAATCCGTTTCGAACTAATGCTGTGTGCTCAGCTTCTCCCACTTTCTTCGCTTTCTTCTGCTGTATTTGCCATATCTGAGTAATCGCCCTGATTTATGGCAAGCACAGCCACTCTTAAAGTGAGTCAGAAAAAACAGAAACTCCGTATAGACTCAGTTTCGCTATCAGCAACAAACAGAAAACATCAGTTAAAAAAAAAAACACAACCCTGCTATCAAGTTCCTATAGAAGACACACCGACCTAAAACTTGGCACAAAGTTTAGCTTTCTGGCAAGGCTGAAAAGCGGCAGAGAGCCTTCTACAACTTTAAGCTGGTGTCCACGCTCTGAGACAGGAAAACAAGATCAAAAACCAAGGAGCAAAGGCACATTCCGGGCAGCATCCGCAGCCCGGACGCGGGGCTTTGTGCTGACACACAGGCGCACGGAGAGCAGAGCTGAGTGACAGCCAGCCCGTGTGCCACCGCCACGCAGAGAGGGCACTGAAATAAGAGAGCGGCGGCCGGGCTCAGCCCGGAGCCGGAGGAGGAGGAAGGGTCCCGGCGTGCCCTCCAGCAGTGCCGAGGGCGGCCACGGCCAGCGCAGCCACAATGACAACCACGCTCACGGCCGGCAGGGCGTGGGCTGCCCAGTGAGCGGGACGCGGCGCTACCAGCGCCCCACACCAGGCTCAGCAGCACGGACGGCTCCTGGCCCACCGCCCGCACCTCACCCACCAGCCGCAGCCCCCGGCCCAGCCCGCCGCGCCCACCTGTACTGCCAGCCCTTGGCGCCGCGGCCGCCTCCGCTCTTGCCGCCGCCGCTCTGCCCCGCCGGCGGCGGCGGCGGCGGCTGCTCCGACTTGCCCTCGCCCTCCGACCCCTTCATGGCCGCCGCGGGGTCCGCGCACTGCATGGCGCCGCGGCTGCCCGCCCTCTCAGGGGCGCCCGCGACACAGCAGCCCGCCGGCCCCGCTCAGGCAGCGCCGGGGCCCGGCCGCGCCCGCCCCATGCGGGCTGCGATGGCGGCGACTGCCGGCACCCCCGCGCCCAGCTCGGCTGAGCAGGGATGGGCTCCCCGGCGGCGGGCTAGGGAAGCCCGCCCTCTACCTCCCTCACCCCGCGTCCGGACCCCACCGCCCCTTCCGGGTCAGTGCCGCCGCCATCTTTAGTGCGGGCAAGAGTGCGCCCGGTAGGCCGAGCTCCGGCGTTTCACTTGGAAGCATAGCAAACCTTTACAGTAATTTTAAACTCATGGCTACAGCCATTCCCCCTCAAAAACCTGAGGCATAAAAAGAGTGAGAGATCCAAGCTGTGTTGTTACAGTCCAGGATATGAGAGGCTGTGGCTGTGATCTTGCTGATTGTTGTCACGGAGACCAAGCAAAACCGCAGCACATCGAGGTCCTGAGAGGAAATAGATTTTTCCTCCTATTTTTCTTCACGTTACTGCATATGGGCAACAGTTACACAGGTTTTTTCCTTCACGGAATGATGGCAGAGCTAACAGGAAGAGATTGGTTTGCTTGTGTGTAATCTTACAGGCCAGGCTTTTGGACGACTGAAACTTAGGTGACTGTGACTGCGTTATTTCTTGAAATCGGGGGTAGAGGGTCTTGTTCTGGCTTTAATCAACCAGCACACGAAGAAGAGGAGGGCAGAATCAGACAATGCTTAGCAAGGTTGCTGTCCTACTCCACATCTCATCTGAACTCCCTCCTCCACTCTCCAGCTCTTACTATACACCTATAATGTTGTGAACAATCATTACACAAAAGATGCTAAAAATTCCCAATGTGAGAATGTAAGTAGAAGCAAAAACATAGAGGAGAACAGATTTCAGACAAATAGTTTATTTACCTACCAGCAGCAGCCTTGTACCCAATGACAGCTGTGCTGGACTTCCCATCTTCTACCAGAACATACCCACTTTCCCAGTAACATTCAAAACATCTTTACCTTTTGCTATCAAATGAGGATAGAACATTACGAGCATCATGTCTTTATAAACTAATCTGGCTCTAAATTATCAGATACCCATTCCCTCCTTTCCAAGCACACACAGATGCAATCTCAGCTAACAGAACCCAGGTGAAGACTGCCTGTTGCACCTACATCTGTTATCTCTTACAGAGATAATATATTACTACTGGATGGGCATAAAATCCCCCCCTTCTGCCTTTACAGAAGTACGCTTGTCACTGCAGGGGGAAAAGGGGGCTTTTTCAGCTGTATTTTTGTCTTGTGGAACAACAGGAAAATAGATCAGCAGATTCGTGTTGTCCATCAAAGACAATTTTGTCGAGAACTGCACTTCTCTTTCCCTCCAAACATGCTAGTTCCTACTCTGCCACTGACAATTTCAATTTTAATTGAAAATATAATGTAATTACATGGTGTCCTTATGCATGCCAACATCATTTTCCACTGAGATTTGCCTTGTAAAAAATTGAAGTGAAAGGAACTTATGCAAGAATTCCACTTGTGTTTTATTTTCCCCCTGCTTGAGGACAACTGCTCCCAACAAAGACATATCTTTATGCATGCTAGACCTTTTGTAATCCTCCCAGGTAGTCGGTAAGATGTTCCTCCACCTAGAACTTCTCCTACACGGAAGGCAGGCCAGCGATCCTTAGTGCATCTCTCTGCACCCCCTCAGCCTCTGGTCGCCGGGCAAACGGCGGTAAATTCACATTTGCTTCCTCCATGGGTTTGCTTTTGGCTCTTTAGGAAAAGTGTTGCACTTGCAGTACCAGAGGCTGTCGTAAGATGGCATTGGCAAAATGCTTAATAGCGTAGAAGCTAACAGTTTAACTACATTTACGGTTCAAGCTGCCTCTGTAGTTTACGGTTGCGACTATTTATAACTTGTGTTCAGGTTCACTGCTCTCAGACTCCTTCCCCAGTTATAATTCAGTGGCTCAAAATGACAAAATCCCACCCTGGCCCTTGCAAGCACCGCAACGGGTGAGGACTGAGGTCTCACAGCAGTGCCCTGGCTGAAGCCTGCCTGAGCCTTTCCACTCACTGTGATTTCCAGGTCCGGAGGAAGAAAGGAGGAGGAGCTGCAGATCTGGATGAGGAAAGCATGGATAAGAGAACATATATTTATCAACATTCGTCATATCAAATCTTTGTAGGCCCGATTATGGCTGAAGTGGATCGTGTTTCATTATAACTCATGTTAAAGCAAATTTGCCATCATTTGTCATTCTCTTAATTTTAGGAAACTGCCCAGAATATGAGTGAAACCATGTACCACTCTTACTGATTTCTTCTGAAACTTACAGTCTGGCTTAGCATCTCTTCAGATCAGTGCCATTTCTTCAGAGCAGCAAGGTTTTTCCGTGTTCAAAGACTAAAGCTCTAAAACTGAGCTTGTTTTTCATCACCTGTTTGCTTAATGTATATATATTATGCATCTAGAAATGATGATATACGTTTTCTACCACTCCCTTGTTGGTAGAACAGGATTTTTTTTCTTGCCTTAATAATTAGCTTTGAATGAGACCAAGTTTAACATAGTTTTAGATGTATGTCCTCCTCTGGTAGCTGGTCAACAGAAGGTAAACAATTACTGCTCCTGTCTGCTAAGGGAACTACATCCTCTACAGGCATGTGGAGGAATAACATCAATCCTGGGAAAGGAAAGCCAGAGGTGCAGCCTGCCTTTTTTGCACGAGAAGTGCGATTTTTCATAATCCTTGCTGAATTGGGAGAGCTGCTGGCTGATGGGAAAGTGACCAGGGAAGTAATATTGCTAATAGCGTTTCACGTCTGCATTTGTTAATTGTACAGTCAATGGTTCTTAGTGTTAGATTCTTTCTTAAGGCAACTCATACTTGAGTTTATTAATAGTCTGGAAAACATTTGATGTTTTCTGGGCTCTTCTAGATAACGAATATGAAAGAACTTCCTATCCGTACTAAAAGATACCTGCCTACTAAAACTGTAGATGCCATGACACAAGAACAAGAAAATAAATTTGGTTAAAAGAACAGCTTTTCTCCTTCAACATACTGAGTGCATGGCTCTGTTCTCCTGACCAGAGATGAAAATGATCAGTAAGGTCAGGTAAATGTGTCACAAATTATTTCACCCACCAGAGTAGTTTATACTGTAGAGATAATTTGAAAGAATGTCTTGATTTAGGAGCTTTACAGCTATCACTGAGTCACCGGGTCTGTGACTTTGCTGTATCTTAACATGCATATAAACCACTGTTTGACATGCGGGATCTCTGGTTCTCTTTTTAAATTGTTATTCATCAATTCTTCTGTAACATTGATGAGTCAAAACCTTTTTTCATTTGGGCTTTTCAATGACTGTTAGTCCTCTTCTAATTTCCTTGCTCTTCTCTATCAATCCCTATGCATCATATTCTGCTGTAATGCATGTCCGGCTGAAAGCACCAGACTAAGGTGGCAGCAGCTCACATTGCCTACAAAGTTTCCGTCTCTGTCCGCAATCCATTCATGTCCTTCATACTCACATTTGGTACCATCTCCAGTTGCTCTCAGCGTGGCTTCACATTGGGTCATGCTCTGGACTCCAGCATTACACCACCCCAACACGATCAAGATGTGGAAATGTAAACTGCAACAGCAGCAGACTTGGTTTGGCTGAAAGCCAGGAGTGCAATCCCTGTGGTTTCCCCCACTTTGAGGCACCCTCTGAGGAAAGGACCATGTCCTGGGGGCTCAGCGAAGAACAGGAATGAAGGACCTTGTATTGCCTGCAGAGCAGCTTCTTTGGACTTGCTGCCTGTGTACGGTTATTTTTCTTTGATGCTTCTGTGTGGAGAGAAGAGTAATTGCCACAGCCCAGAGCTGTCATCCTCATCCTGCAGCCACGACAGTGCTCTGTGGTCATCACATGAGAGGGAAGCCCAAGCCCCATCCCTCTCACCCCCATATGGTGATCACACACTCACATTGTTTTTTACCTTTTAGACCTCAACAGCATGCAATTCAGCCTGCCACCCAGCCCCACCACCTGGGAACGGTTGAAGCACTTACACCTGGTCTTGGCAGCAACTTCCAGGTCCCTGCACAGACTAAAGCTTGTCCTAGAGAGACAGGTTACCAACAGCAGGAGATACTTATGTTATAGCCAGAGTTCAAGACACTTCTCTAGCCACAGTACCAATAAGTACTTTGACTCAATCCCTTTGTCTGCCTCTGCATGGCTGCCCAGCATGGAAAGTTTTATTCTGACAGTCTGCTGGAGCTGCTGTTGGCTGCTGACGTGCATCCTGGGTCTCCCCTAAGCACCAGCCCTCTGCTTGCTTGAGTCATACAGGGACACCTCCCTGCCCTTTTCTCTCCATCTCATGAGCAGTCAAAGAGCTCAGGGTATTGCCTCACCACTCACTGTGGCAGGGTGCAAGCTGTTCTAGCACAAAGGGTGATGGCTGGAGCCCATCACCCCTGTATGGGCCTTCTGTACCATGGGAGGGCTCGCCTTCTGCCTTGAGCTGCCTCAACAGCTCACGGGTGACTCTGCTCCCTGAGTTGAAGGCTATCTTTTCCACCATATTATTCACCACAACAGAGAGTGAAACATAGGCTTCCTCAAGATAGCCCCCTACTCAAGGCCTTTGTGTGGGAAATTTGAAAACACACATTTGTCTGCTTAGGGCCTTACTTCTTAAATAAATGTAGCCACACGTGAGTTCAGCACCGAGGAGTCAGCCCTGTAGCACACTGTGGAACCACCCCACAGGTTCTCTGCACGGGGAAGGTGAGCAGCTGCTGAATGAGCTGGGCTGAGTCACCACCTGAGCACATACAGACTTGCTGCAGGGAGAGAAGAGGCAGTGAAGGAAAGCATGTCCCTGTGCCACCAGCTTGGGTGCAGTGTGTGTCCAGCAGATGTGGGGGGAACACGTGCTGTTGCGGTTGAGGGACTTCACAGCTTTTTCATCCATCTCATGGCCATCTCCAGCTTTTCTCTAAAGACTTCTGCCCTAGCTTACAGCAGAACATGGCATTGCTGCCTCCAGCTGCTCTGTAGCCCACCATTAGGACTCCTTTCCTCTATGATTCTCAATGTCCTGAAAAGCTAGTGGTTTTGTGGTTTTTTTTATTAATGTCTTGACTAACCTTAACAGCTGCTGAGTGAATTCAGTTCTTCAGGCACTATATCCTCCTCCTAGAAGCATTTCCGTGCCATGCTTTACTCCTACACACCTTTCCTGCATGGTTTCTATGGTAACATTAGTATCTCTCCATCTGCTGTGATGCCCATTATCATGTTTAGCTGCTTGTTATCTCAGTTAAATGCCATTTCCAGGTATAATAAGATAACAAGATCGGTTTGAAAACCAAGCCAAAGCACTTGGTAATTTTTGTACGCAAACCTGCCCTTCATAATTTGATTGCTATGTTTCTATATAAGCTCTGCTTGTGGGATACTAATACTGAGCTGTTCCCATTTCCGGATCTCTTACTTGTATCTGCACACTCTAGTTCTGCATCTGCTTCATAATTTCTAAATGACATCTTTCCTTCTTGTTGCAGCCTGTGCTGCCTACAGAGTAGGTATATTTGGATTCTGGAAAGTGTTTGTAGGCCTGTTTGCCTGAGAGTTCAGATCTATTTTACAGAAAATTAACTCTTCAGTTACCAGTAGTGGTTTTCTTCCAGAAAACACATTTTTCACTTCTGCTATAGTGTTGTTGCTTTTCCTAAAAATCTTTTCCATGAGATTACAGGAAGTCCTAAAGAGTGGTTAGTTTACAATTGGCTTCTCAGTATGTTCAGGTTGAATTCCTTGAATTACTTGGAATTACACAGATTTCTATGGGGCTAAAATCCAGTCTCATATTCTGCTAAGCACCTTTTTGGAGAACTAATTTAAGTGTGAAGAAAAAGTTCTTCCTATATAATCCGATCAGAACCTGCAGTAGAGAACTCAACTAAATAAAATGAGTGGAGTAAAAACTTCACTGATGATTTGTTTTCTAGATCCCATGAGCCAGTAAAAGCAGGATGCAAGAAGCCTGTGTGGAAGCTTTAAGTAGATTGGACTGTCAGCTCTTAGGGACATAAACTGACATTATTTATTTGTACCTTACCTCCTGGAAGAGTTGCTTTGCATTATTACATGCTACTCAGTATAAATGGTTGTTATTTACTACCTATAATTAAAAATGATGAATTGTGAAATAATTTAGTGGTTACGTATATATATAAACCAATGCAAATCTTTCACTTAGAATATAATTGAGGAAAAACTTATGTGCAAAAATTTTCCAGTGGAAAACAAAGAGGCCTATGCTATATGAGTAATTTGATATCCATGAGGCTGACTAGCATAAGGTGGGGGTTGTGTATGGCACTTGCAGTTTGGGTAGAGTTGAAGTGTTTGGTTGTTAATAGTCTGCAGACCTCATCCAGGGGAAGGTCTCTGTGGACACTCACAACAGGTGAGCTCCTCTCACACATCCAGGCTGAACTTGGAAACACTTGTTCTAAACTCCAGACCTACCCCAAGCTTAACTCTATCCATGGCTAAACATGTGAGAAAATTAAACATTTGAGCCCTGCTGACATCAGCCCATAAAGTTTGAAAAAAAAAAAAAAAAAAAAAAAAAAAGCTTGGTTTTCAGTTCCCCTTTCCCTAAATTCTGAAGCCTGCATTCCTAGAGATGCCAAGCAGCAATGCTGTCTGGTCACCACCCCAGGGAGTGCAAAATTCATATTCTGCTATCAAGTAGTCACAAGAAAAAGAGGCTCCTTCAATCTTACTTCTCACCAAAGAGATCAGACAAATTAAGGCAGAATTATTACCTGTAGCTCTGTATGCCCGTATCGGATGAGAACTGTGATGCAGACAGTGCAGACATCTTAGGAATATGCAGAAAGCCCAGTGAAAGAAGAAGGGAGTGATATGCGGAAAAAACTATCCTTCAACCAGCCAAAATTAAAGGAACAGGAAAAAATAAAACAAATCAGACCTGAACAGGGAAGGAAAACAAGACCAAAAGGGGTTTTAGCTGCATGATTACAAATGAAACAAAGGAAAACATCATCAGCAATAAGAGCGGGGCAGATACCTAAGAGCTGAAGGAATATATCATTTCAGTTTCTGTGACAATGTAACCCCAGAGAACAGGGGCAGCACACTTAATGGGCTAAAGGGAATGGATATGTAAATCACTGCATGCAACACAGCCACAAAACTCAAGAGCTCTTTACTCTTCACTTCTGAAGACTGAATAATCTTCATCACTGAAATCTGTAGGCTTTTTAGAGCAAATGTTAGCCATGAATAACCAAAAACACTGAGTGAAGCAGAAAATAGATCAAAGTGCAAACTGGGCATGTTATATATAGACTTCCCCAATGTCTTTCTTTGATAAGATGATTGCATTTACGGACAAAGGTAGACTAAGTAAAAGTAATAAATCTTATCAACCTGGACTTTGGTAAAGCATTTGATTTGGTATTATCTAGATAATTATTAGTTAAAGTCAAGAAGATGAGTGTTAACGTAAACACTATAAAATGCCAAAGGAATAATACTGGGGGTGAAAACTACTGATGAGGCTGATAGTGGAATTATGGGGCTGAAGGAATTGGTCTTACTGAATAATTTCATTAGGTAGCTCGGCACAAAAAATGATGAGTGGTGTAATGAAATTTGCTAACAGCAAAGTTGGGAGACATTTTCAATAGGGAGGAAATACCACAGGAAGAATTATATGATTGTTATGCCTTAGTAACAGACATGGGATGAAATGTAACAGCATAAAATGCAGGGGCATGCACTGAGAGATTGATAACATTTCTGCTGAAAATTAAAATTTATGTACTAAACATAAACAGAGAGGAAGAGCCACGTTCTTGATGTAGTTATTAATAAAGTAAATACAGTCTTTTATGTTAAAAGCCACATATTTCCAGGAATAAGTAAATACATACAAGGCACTGGGTAAAATTCTGCTGGGGTTTTAGGGCATCATTCAGCTTATCAATGTTCAACCAGCCTGAATTCATGCTGGAATCGGTACAGAGAAGTGCCGTCTGGGTAATCAGAGGAAAAGAAAAGAGGAAAGAGAGCATGTCTTGCTGAGCTTGGCAAAATGAACAGTGAGAAGGGATCCAATTCCTTTCTGTAAACAGATTTGGGGTTTAAGGCAAGCAGAGCAGGAAAATAAGCACCAGGGGAGAAGAATCATTCACATCTATAGACAGCCCCTGTGTTAGAGCAGGTGGGCATAAATTGGATATGAAATAGGAAAAAGGGCTCTCACTGTGAGAGAAGTAATGGTCTCAAACAGCTTCTCCTTAGAAGAAGGGACAAAAAACCTGACCAATATTAAGATGGTATATGATGAGGCTGGCATCAAGAACTGGGCGAAAAACTCTAGCTCACCTGGGGAAGGAGAAGAGATGGCTAATCCTATCCGACACTCATCTGATATATCCTAGTCACTCAATTGTATAGAGCATGCAAATACCACCAACCAGTGGCCAAGGAAGCAAAGCATGCAATAGCTGTATTTATACCTTAAGAGAGAGCATACTGCTCTTTACTTTGCCCTCAAGTCCCTCTCACAGAACACCCAGCCCCACCTCTCCTCCCTGTCCATCCTTGGCCTGCCAAGTTTGACATTTCTCAGCCACATTTTTCAGGGTGTTCAAAGACTGCACTGCTATTACAGAAAGAGCCACACCTGGGGTAGGAAAAAAGCACCCATGGGCTGCCCTGGCTTTGTGGCGATGACACTGAGGTTTTTCTGTTTGCAGCAGCTATTAGGCAGAGGAAAACTGTTTGGCTGTGTAAACTCCAGCTGCTGACACGTGTGTGACCTATAGGTGCGGGCAATCAGGTGAGCTCAGGTGGGCATGGCCTTCAGAAGGTTGTCTTTATCCTCCCTATTAAGCAGACTTAGCTTTTATGCCTGTTATGTATTAATGACTCACACATGAGAGGTAGTGCTCATGGGCTGATGTGAAAAGCAAACATTGCGCCTTTGTGGGAAAGGGCAGATCCCTCTCCTTGCCTCATAAAACAACAGTTGTCAGCATCCCCCCAGTATGGCTCTGGGGCTCTGGTATCTGACAAAGGACCCATTTTTTGGGGCCATTCTGTGTCCCCACACAACCCTGCCACTGAGACAGCCTTGATATTCAAACCTGCCAAGTAAAACTGCCTGCAGACTGGCCAAAACAGTCCTTTGTGCATGAATGGTTTCCTATCCATCTCCATGGAGCAGTGAGTGCACAAATCCAGAGGGCAGTTCAGCACTACCACAAGTTATCTACTTCCATGGCCAATTAGTGGAAGATGTATAAGCTAATGTGTGCTCTCAGACCCAGGCTGCATCCCCTGCTCTTCACAAGTGCTTCCGTATCCATGTGCCTGCTCATCCCCTGCCAGCTTCTGTGCACTGACTCAATGTTTAGTGCAGCCTCAGCATGGAGGGCACATATAGCCATCAGTCCACAGGCCACCAAACTGATATAGTTCCCCTTTGTAATTAAAAGCTTCCACATTAATTTAGATTAAAACATTACAGTTTGCAATACTATATAGACTAGGGACACCTGTTTTATGCATTGGCTGTGGAAGCCAGTGCTTCACTGAATGTGTCCTTTACTTGAGGCCTGGGGACTCACCAGGACAGAGCAACAACAAGCAGCGAAGTCTCAGGGACTGAGCAGGGCAAGAAGGATGATGGCTCCTCCTCACCTTCACAGTACCTCTCCTTCATGGAAGGAGAATAAATTAAAAGGAGAATAGAGCTAAGAGGCACAGAGGAGCAATAGAGCAAGGGAAAGAGAAAATAATGATGAACAAGTAGGAAACTGGTGGAAATGCCTCTTGAACTGCAGAAAGGCCCTTGTGCATTGGCTGTGCTAAAACTGTGTATGTGGGCACTGTTTCTTCTCACTGAGCTCCCCATCAGGCTTCACATATGGCCAGGGGCCCAGCTACACCTTCCTTTTCAACAACCTGTGCTGGACATTTTGTCAAGGTATTTTGTAGGCTTTTTCCCTAGTCTGTTGTGTCCCCAGGCACTCTCACCACCACCAGGACGCACCAAATAACTGAGCCAGTGAAGCTCACAGCAGGCCAGTTGAACATATGTGTACCTCCAGTAACACCAACGGGCTTCTGAAAGGCTGGCAGCCAGCCTCCATCTCTGAATCATGAGGTCAGGTGTTCTTGTCACACACAGCCAGAAACCCACTGAGCCAAGCTCTGGTGCAAAGGCAGCAGATGTGGTCACTGCTGAGCCTACAGCCTCCCGTAGGGGAAGGGAGCTGGAGCATGGCAGGATGAGAGGAAGGAGGAGCACAGGCACAGGTGCAGGAGTGCAGGGAGGTAACAAATGCAGCTCTGGCTCAAAAATGAGTGAGAAAGGCTGCTTTGAACAGGACAGGGGCTCAGTGAAGAGTTGAGAGGTAAAATGTGCTAATTTGTAGGGGTTTATGCAGGATTAGACCATGTTGGGGAAAAGGAGCAACACTCCATTTCCTTCTTTCTTGCAGATAAATTTTACGGGATGCCCCGTATTTACAGTTGTGATATAACCCATGATTTATTAGCTGAATTTGTCTCTTCAGATGCACTCATAACCTTTCGCTGGTATGCTCCTCATCTACGGGAAGCATTTAAGCCATGATGCACCTGTCTGGCAGAACATGAGATCTCCAAATGTTTCTCCCTGCCCCTAAGGGCCCGTCTTTTATCCTTCCCAAACTCTGCCACCTTACCCACCCTGCAGAAACCCCCTGGGCTGCCGATGGGCAGGAAGGTCTCACACCACGAGAAGTGCCGGGCTGCCCTGCCCTCCACACGCAGGTCCTCATCCCTGTGAATGTCGGAGAAGATGCCCATTTCCCGGTTCCCTCTCCAGGGCACTAAATAGCAGGGCAGCCCCTGGGGGCAGCACCGGCGCAGGCGGAGCCGGGGGCCAGTACCGGCGCTGCCCCCCGGCGCAGCCGCCCACACACGCCCGTCCCTCCCGCAGGCGCCGGGGGCCGGGCCGGGCAAGGGCGGTGCTGGCAGGCTGGCCGGGCCGAGCCGCGCCGGCGGCAGCAGCGCCGGGCGGCAGGGCAGCCCGCAGGATGTCGCCGCTCCGCGTCTGCATCGTCGGCTCGGGGAACTGGTGAGTGCCGCAGCGCGGGGACCCTGAGCCCCCCCCGCCTCTTCCCTGCTCTCCTCCTTTCCACAGTCCTCCCTTTATTCCCATTTCTTTCTTTTTTCCCCCTTCCTCGTCGCCCTCCCCCAACCCCGTCAGCGGGCACACACCGGGACAGCCGGGCCGTACCGCGCCGCGGGCCGGCTCCCCCCCGCCACTGCCGGGTGCTTCGCAACAGGTCCGGTGCTGAGAGCGGCGACGCTGGGAGCAGCCGGGGGTCTCCATGGTCCTGAAACCGCGGCCCCGGTACCGACTATGTCGTGCCTCAGCCTCTCGGGCTTTCTGAGCATGGACGGCCGCCCCTGAGAGATGCACCAGGCAGAGAGAGCATGAAAGACATGGGGCTCCTGCATCGCTGGGCTGTGTAAGCCATTTAAAGCCTGATGACAGGCTAGAAAGATTCACAAGAGGAGCAGAGCTGTGCATGCTGGTGTCTGGGCCCAGGTGGTTCAAATTTAAGCATTCGGTAGTGATGCTGTTAGTGTTCTTTTGAAAGAACTAGGGCACAGGCTCCATTTAAAGCCATGACTTATTGGCATCTTTCACTTCCATCCCTCTCGGCTTGTCATTTTGCATCTCGGTGCAGATGCAGCCCTGTACAAGCCTTGCGTTCAGGTCCCCCATTTATCCTTATCCACATTCATAAGAATATGTCTGCTACTGCTCAGTCCCTTCTAGCCTGGACAGAAGCTCCAGAGCTCCTTGAGTCAGACCCCAGTGAAGGCAGTAAACCCTATTGCGCTGGACTTTGTATCTTATTTCTCTTACGGTTTATGTAAACTGAGCACAAACAAACAGACCAACGTGTATGTGCATGCAGTTGGGATTAGCAAACCCAGCCTTCAGGTAGCTCTGTGGATTGTTTTTGTACCAGGCAAGCACGCCTCTTAAGATTTTTAAAATATCTGACAGCTAAATGGAAGCAAATGCCGAAAAAAATCAATAGGAGTGGGAGTGGTTGCTTGCGAGCTGCTGAAAACACAGCATGCCTAAAGTACAGCTCTTTGCCTTCCTGCCTTGCAAAACCAGTCCATTGCTTTCCAAGCCCCCACATGCATGCTCTTTCTGATCACAGACTCTTTGTGCATGACATATCTCAGACACAGCCCTTGACATGTAACTGCACAGCTAAGTCTTCTTTGGGAATTCATCGACATGCATCTGCCTTTCTCTGGCCCTGATAGATGCAGTTCTGCCCCATCATTTCTGTACCAGCTCTTTTCTGACTGCTGCTTTTAGCATGTCATTCCAGAGCTTTCATTCCTGCACTTCTGCCCTCTTTTCCCTCACCTTAACTTAACCACAAACATCCAAGCCCGTGCAGGTAGCTCGTTGTCACTTACAAGCCCCTGAACTCCCATGGCTGTACCCCTGGGAGTCAGCTTTTACCTTTGGTCAGTCCATCGTGACAGCCTTCATTGTTCTCTCACTGCATCCTCAAGCAAGCACCCTCTGCCTTTGCCAAGCTGGCCCCTGGCTGTAAGACATTCTTCAAAACCTCTTGGTTGTCTCCTTTCAGAAGCCATACTTGAGAAAGGAGGAGGTTCTCATTTTTCACAGGTACCTACAAACTTGAAAAGGGTTATGCCACAGACATACAGAGACCCCAGCTCATTCAATACTACTCATGCTGCCTGTCTGACTGGGCCCATCTCTTGCTTCCTACCACATACATAGCCTGTAAATTCTTGGGGAGGTGGTAAATATTGTGCTCAGATGTTCAAATCGCATCTATTCATAGGCTCTGTGGCAGAACAGGTTGTCTTAGCACAACATAGAAAAGCCATGTTTATCTTTGGCAAACATTTTTATTCTTATGTTCCTCCTGAATATTTGGGTGACAGTTCAGATCACTGCTCTTGAGTCTTTCCTGCAGCTCAGAACTGAGGCTGACAATGCAGCGTGTTGCAATAGCTCATGTCAGCTGCAGAAGTTCAGCAGGTCACTGGGACTTCCTAAGTCAACACTGCCAGGAGGCTCACGAGTGGTACGGTTAAACAAAGTACTGCACTGCATTTTGTGGTTGCCAGCCAAGTGCAGGAGGGTATGTGTTTACACTAATCATGGTTCAGTTACCCGTTTTTAAAAATAGAGGTTTAGTTCACTGACTGGCTCTTCAGAATCCAGAATCTCTCCCAAGCTTCTCAGATTTGCTTGGACTGCAAATTCTCTAGCAAAGTTCCAGCTTGAGCTAGGTTCTTGTCTTCAACATGGACAGATGGTCAGGCTTTTTGCAGAGGTGTATGGAAGGAAAACAAGAGCCAGCAGTCACAAACTGAACCAGAGGAGGTTTTGACTCAGTGTATGAAGAGAGGAGATAAAAACAACTCTTTGAGCATAATAAAGCATTAGGGCAGGTTGCCCAGAGAGGAGGTGGTTCTTGGAGAGTTTTCAAGACTTGATTGAATAGGTAACCCATCTGTGCTCACTGTTGTTTCCACTTTGGAGACCTCTGATGGTCCCTTCCAACCTGAGCAATACTATAATTTAAAAAACTTGAGGTGGTTGCCTCAGAAAGAGACTGGAAGAAGACATGATAATCTTCAAATATCTAAAGGAGAAAAACAATATTCCGCCCTTCTAGTCTAGAAATGGGCTTAAACTGTGGTAAGAAAGACAGGTTAAATGTGAGGATGATCTTCCTAATGCTGAGGATAGCAAAAACCTGAGATGGGCTGGCTGGGGAAGCAAAGAGACCTGCAACCACTGAGGTCTTTAAGACCTCCTTAGAAAAACTATTAGGAACAGCATAAGTTCCTAATATACTTTTAAGTATTTCATGGACTAGATGCTTTGTGAGGTCCATTAACCTTTATTCTTTACCAGATCCGAGGTATGTCTCAATCACTTTCATATTCACATACGTAAATAACAGGTCTTATTTGAGTTATTCTATATCAAAGATTTCTTATTGTACTGATGGAAAATCTGCAGATAAAAGCTTTTATTTTTCTTAGCAATATGTAAATCACTTCCAACACAAATTAAAATAATTGGGAAAAAAGCCCTGATTGGCACTTTTTACTTACTTTTAAAAATTATCTTAGTGGAGTTCTCTGCCTTCTACTAATCTTCACTAAATTGAGTTTTTGAGAAAATAGAACCATGGCTAAGTCTTTATACATGAGCGTCCTTGTTCGTATAAGCATCCCTCTTCCACCAAGCCCATGTAGTCTACCAAGCACCACCTTCATAGGCAAAGCAATTCTTCTTCCCAAGGCTGATGGCTGAATTTTAAATGGACTAACTAAAACAGAGCATCAGGTTTTGAACTGTTTGAGGGGTTTGTGGTGACTGATCAATGCCTTTTAGGCATTAAATCCTATCTGCCCCAAATCCTCATTCATCTAAAGAGAAACCAAAGGAAAACACTGTTATTTATGGAGCTACCTTTATGCCTGAGATACCTTCACTGATATCTTGTCACTAGGAAAACACTTGAGTGGCAACATCCAAGTGTGGTGGTAATGACAGCTCTGCTAGAAGAACAGATTTATCTACTGAGAGTTGAAAGTCCCATTCAGTATTTGAGAGATTAGAGCTGCAGTGTGCATCTTCTGCTAGAAAATTGCATGAACTTGGTCATAGCTAGAAAAGTTGGTTTTATGAGTAGGCTTGAGCTCTCAGTTCATCCCACAGGTTGTGCTGGAGACTCCAGCATAAGCTGGACAATGGCTTTAGATCTCAGGTTTATCTGGGGAAAAACCAACCAACCAAAACCACAACAAAAGCCCAATCAAACAAAAACCCTAACTTTGTTTTTTTTTTAAATGCGTATTTCTTATGCAGAGCACAATTCATCCCCAGTTCAAGCTTTGATTGTGCTCTCTGTAGATAGCAGGGCAAGAGAACCAGAATATAAGTAATTTTAATGATATGAATGCATGATATGACTGCATGTCCTTTTTTTTTAAAAGCAGAACTCTTACAGTAAAGGTTCACCCCTAAAACGTTTCCCTAAATGTTTTAAAGGGCTAAAACCAATCATCCCTTAAAAACCAAAACCAACTCCAAAACTCCAAACCAAACAAAAAAAACCCCAAAGCCAAAACCAACCAACCAAACAAAAAAGGATTATGGCAGCTCAGGATATAGCATATAGTCAACACTCAGCAAAGTGAAACATGATCTCAATAGTATTTCTTTATCTGTAAAGATTAAGATGAAACCCTTACTCTTTTATTGCTTATTGAGCAATTCAGCCTTGTGCAAACCTGTTATATCAAAAATGTGGTTGAGCCAAGGAGAGCCAGTTACAGCGTGGTTTCCCTTTGAACCATTGGCAGCGCAGACATACCTGGGCTTCATCTTGGATATGCTGGAGACCTTTACCAGTCCCAGAAAACATATCACAGCTAAATCCTGTTCATACTGCACATTGCAGGTGTGCTATAAGTGAGTCAGAGGACAAGAGTGTTGCAACTGAAGCTCTTCTTTCAGTTGTGGCAGTAAAATGGCCAGTACTCAAAAGATTAAAGTAACATTAAAATGGAAAGAGGGAACAGAGGAGTAAAAGTAATCAGCCCTCCTCCCCATATAAAGATCATTAAACAATACTGCCAATGTTTTCTGTGGGGTTTTAAATTCTCTCTTGCCAAGAAAATAAGTGAATGTTTGCAAGGCTTCAGTGGTTGTGGGGAAATAAAATTAGTGTCTGAGCTGAGACTTAAAAATGCTCAGCCTGACTGAAGAGTAAACTGGATGGTTAAAATATCCTCCGGCTGCAGCTATTACAGACCCTGTTATGGTGATAAATAGAACAATAAATAAAGAGAAACCATGAGGTTGAAGACTTTAATTTTTTTTCTTTCTTTTTTTGTTTTTTTTTTTTTTAAGAACAATTTCTTAGGATTTGGCTCTTATATAAAATTGCAACTGTTTGGTTATTGGTAGGAAAGTGGGATGCACCTATTTTAGATGAGATGTACAAAGGCTGTCACAGCAGATTGCTCAGCAGTGCTTTACCACCTGGGTTGTTTCACATTTGTTCCTCTTCAGAAAAAAGAAAATAAATAATTAGCCAAGGATCAAGTGACATTTTAATTGCAGATACTGTGTTTTCTGTGCTGTTGATAGTACATCATCATACTTCAACTCTATAATCTTTGATATGACTTCAGATCTCCTGGTTCCAGTTTTGTTTTCTCTATTTCTATTTCCTGTGGTTTTAAACTGAGGGGGTTTTGATGGAGGGTAGTGGATAAAGCCTTCTGCTAAATGTAGCAAGCACCTGAACTGCTGTATAGCACAGGCCTTTTTTAGGAGTTCTTATGTTTAAAATAATTTCTGCTTCCAATTCACAGTAAAACTTTTTGTTTTCTATAAGTTGTTTCTTATTTTTCTTTTTAAAGGGGATCAGCCATAGCAAGAATCATTGGCCAAAATGTCCAGAAGTCCAACAGATTTGATCCTACTGTCAAGATATGGGTATTTGAAGAGATCATCAATGGAAGAAAACTCACAGAAATAATCAACCAGGAACATGAAAATGTTAAATACCTGCCTGGATACAAGATACCCCAAAATGTGGTAAGTTGGAAAAAAACCAAAATCACTGAAATACCTTTATTTTGTAAGGGAGGCAACATCTGGCAAAATTAAGGAAGTAACTCACTGCTTCACTCTGGGTTGCCACTTAACTCACTGGAGTATAGTTCACTTTTGTGACTTCTTGTCTCGTGTGTCACACATAACTTCAAGCAGCCAACTGCCAGGTGCTGGTAATGCACCATCCTCCTCTCTGGCAGAAATCAGCAGAACTCTGTAGATGGCAGGCAGAGATCTATCCGTCTGCACAGAGCTATTTCAAACCCACAGCATCTCCTGGAAAAAAAAGGGAAAGCTACTGCTCTCCCTTCTAAAAAAGGAATCAACAGCACAGCTAACAGCTGTGGCTTACAAGGGGCTGAGTAACGAGCTGTGGCTCATGGGTAATTTCAGGCTAGTAAGACACTGCTATAATTAATAATGCTGTAAATTCCACCAAAAAATAAGGTATTTAATTTTCATGAATATTTAAAATACCAAGTTATGCAATTCTAATTAATCTAATTAAATTAATCAGCTTAGATGATTTACTGCTACTGAAGCAAGCAAGGTGAGGGGGTTCACCTGTTCAGGATTTTGCCAAATGCCCCTGTTTTGTGAATTAAAGAAAGTAGCACCATGTTTCTGGAACAGTTGCAGTAGTAAAAGGAAGTTAAGACACTGCATGTGGTGGGTCTCCTTGCTTGGAACATGGTTATATTTGGTACTGCATTTACTGCCGCGATTGCATGTTTGCACTCCCGTGGTTTGAACTTGGCACACAGTTCTCCTGGAGTACAACTGACTTATCACTTCATTTTACAACCTTCTAGCAGGTCAACAGGCTTATCATCACCACTTGAGATTAGCCTCATCCTCTCTATAGCAAAGTCTGAGCCTTCACCAGTAGTAAGGCCTGGAGAGACCCTCACATCTTAATCTCTGACTGAGGGGAAAAAACAACCAAACCCAACTAATTTTTTCCTTGCATTGCTGTATGGCATTTTGGAGAGAGGAGCACAGCCTGTACAGCACTACCAGCCTTTGCCCCACTCCCACTCTGCTGTTACCCTGGAGAAGCAGCCTTGCTGGCAGCAGTTCTGGTTCTCCCGCTAGGAATCCTCTTTCTCTAAGGTTGTGTGCTTCATGGCTGCACCCAAGAGTGATGTTTTCTCTAACTGTAAACTGCTCATGATAGCAGGCTCAAAATCACCTGCCATTACCTTTGCAGCCTGGCTTAAGTTGCTCTGAGTAATGCTAACATTCAGAAGAAGATACAGCTTTCTAGTTATTAAGTATGCTGTATAGGGTTTTGTAACTATTGTTCAATGTTAGTATATATTTAAAACAAAGACATATAATCCCCAAAGATTATGCTAATCTCTGCTTTTTTATATGGTTTATTCCTGACTAAGTCTCAGCTGGTGACGTGTGGAAACTAAAGACTGCCAGAGGAGGCTCTGTCTCACCATCCCAGTTTGTTCCTGTGCTCCTAGTACTACCATTCATTCCAAAAGAACCATATAGGTTTGCTTGGGAACTGCCTGAAGGAGCCGAGCCAGCAAAGGGTCTTCCCAGGTTGTTGCAAGTTTAGAAAGTGTAGTGTCTTCTCCAGATAATCCACACAGGGCTGGGATAAATTATAAAAATTAAAAATCCAAACCTAAAATAGTTAGTCTGCTTTGGATATTTCAGGAGAGATCTGTAGCTGCTCAAATGAAGAGCTAGCAGCTGTGCCACAGTGCCAATTTAAATTAAGGCCGTTTTTGCAACAGGTCTGCAAAGGCTTCAGCACATTGTGATCTTGTGAGGTGTGAAGATTCCTACCTGGGCTCATTTTGGTTGTCACTCTTGTCTCAGGTGGCTGTACCAGACGTGGTCGAAGCAACAAGTTGGGCAGATATTTTAGTGTTTGTTCTGCCACACCAATTCATTGGACAAATCTGTGAGCAGATTGCAGACCACATAAAGCCCGGGACATTTGGGATTTCCCTGATCAAGGTAAGTTGTCATCTCCACAAGACTCCGTCTGTGTGGAGTAAATAAATAGCTTCAACTTAAGGAGAAGAGCTTCAACCCTCAGCTGCATGCTCTGCATAAAAACAAGTATTTCTTTCTGCAAGAGTTAAAATTTACCCAGTCTCTGCCAACCCTTCTGCTGTTCATGAGAGGAAAGGATGGGGCAACCTAGCCAGACCAAGAGTATCTGTGTTTGCCAGCCATCTTTAACCTGGATAAATTCCCACTTGGACCAGCATGGAGGTGAAAATGGACAGAGAGGGAACTGCACAAGCTGGTGCTGCTGCCAATAAAAATACTCGGACTAGAGCCTCAATTAACTCTAAACTGGAAAGAGTGCTAGGTCAAAGTGCCTCTTCCAAGTACATGCTAAAGTTGTTCTTGGCAGCATTAAAATGGCACAATAACAACTAATGATGTTGCAGAACTGACACCATTTCAATCTGGCATGAACTGAGGAATCTCTTTTTAAGGTTAGAAGTACCAGATTACGAGAATCTTAAAAGGAATTAATACTTTAAGATAATATCAAACCAAAAGCCAGATGCAAAGCACAGGAACACAGTCTACCTCTTCTTCTTTTGATTGCATTACAGAAAATGTCCAGTTTAAAATTGTCATGAAAGAAATGTAATTCAGGTTTTCAGACTGCAATACCAGCTCTTTCCCTCCCCACTTCGTTCCCCTATAGAAATTATCTGACAAGAAGCAGTACACAGAGGAGAAGAGGTGGGGAAGGAAGGAAATTCCTGCAAATTTACTTCTTCCTTTAGCTTAAAAAACCAAACCCAAACAAGACAGTTCAGTATACTCTGTAAAACTAATGAAGCACTCACATTAATACTTGGATCTTGCAAAAAATCCACTGGTATAGGCTTAATTTAAAAGTCTGGTTCTGCACTACAGAAATTAAACACAAAGAAATAATACAACATTAAAGAAAGCCTCAGGAAAGCAGTACTGGATGTGAGGCTTCTTGCAGGGTTACCTCACTGCTGCTTGCTTTTCCCTGAACTTGCCTTGAACTTGCAGTTATCAAAGTACAAACCGAGAACATTCGTGTCAATAACTAATGCTAGTAAATATAAGAGCCAGTTAAAATCAGAGAGCTGCAGGCAGTAGGACACTTTCTGCTTTACCAGTGCTCCACTGCCGTCTTTTTCTTATTCTAACAATTTGGCTTTGACTATTACCTTTTATTCAGGGGATTGATGAGGGTCCCGAAGGCCTGAAGCTCATATCTGACCTCATTCGAGAGAAACTGAAAATAGAAGTCAGCGTGCTTATGGGGGCCAACATAGCTAAAGAAGTGGCTGATGAGAAGTTCTGTGAAACCACCATTGGTAACTATTGCAAAGAGCAAATTAGAGCTGCTGGCTGTAATTCAACGTCAGCTGTGGCTGGGCAACAGGGATAACCTCTGGAGAAAGCAAGGGGATGTGATGGGTCCCTGGTGCTTCCCAAGTGGCGCAGTGCCTGTTGAGCTCATTCAGGGAGGCAGAATTATTTCCAGGGAGTTCGGTGCTGGCAGGATCAGGTCCAAACTGACAGCAAGTTTCAGTGCTGAGAGATAATTCAATCCATTAAAAAATTACAGCTTAATCCTGTTCCTGTAGGAGTTGGCAAGAGCCACCTTTTGTGTCTGTACAGCTCAACACTGAGTACATCAGCAGTTGATACACTATACAGTCTAGACAGAGAAGTGTAATCAGAAGCTTGTATGTGCTCATGCTCCCTGAGGTGTATTTCTCCATCTTCAAAATTTCTTTGTTTTTAAAAAAAAAACACAAACAAACACCAAACCAAACCCCAGTAACATTCCGTTCCTCCCTCCCATTCCGACTGCTTGCCAAGACACAGCCTCAGATCCTCCCAGCACTGGGTCTGACCTGATTTGGAAAGTTTGTACAGTAGTTTTTAAAACCCATTGATTTTTTTAAAGTCAGTCAAAATTAAAGTTACATCGTTCCATAGCTAGAGAAGGAAAATAGAAGTAGTAATACTGCTCCTTTGCTTGCAAATTTTACAGTGATAGTAAAACCCATACCAGCTGGGCATTTGTTGTGGGCAGAGCAACTGGTGCAAATAGGACTAGCCATGATTAGGGGAGTTGAGCAATATTTGTTTATCCTACACCTGGGTCGGAGCAATCCCAGGCACAGCTACAGGTTGGGCAGAGAAGAGATTCAGAGCAGCCCTGAGGAGAAGGACTTGGGGGTGTTGGTCGATGCAAAACTTAACATGAGCCGGCTTCAGTGTGCGCTTGCAGCCCAGAAAGCCAACTGAATCCTGGGCTGCATCAAAAGGAGTGCGACCAGCAGGTTGAGGGAGGTGATCCTGCCCCTCTACTCTGCTCTTGTGAGACCCCACTTGGAGTATTGTGTGCAGTTCTGGTGCTAGTAAAACTCCCTGCTGAGCATCTCCTGAAGGAAATTGAGCTGCTTGTATAAAAATTAAGTGAAACTCCATTCAGAAGTCTTTGCCCAGCTGGCTGCGGGCTCTCTGGATAAAGTCAGACCTCAGCCTCTTTACTGCTGAGGGCTCTCTTTCAACACCCAGGGTGAGCACTGTAATGACATTATACCTGACCTCCACAGAATTGGCTACCAAAATGTTCCAGCAGTGCCAACATTCAACTTCATTATCTGTGGATCTCTCTGTAATTGGGGGCATTGCTCATTTGCACTCCATAATAATATTTAGCAATTATACCTGCTTACACTTTTAAAACAGAAATTATACTGTTGTGCTATACAAAGTGATTTGTAAATGTAACTCAAACTCACTCTGTCACCTTACTTCCCTCAGGCTGCAAAAATGAAAAACAAGGGGAAATCTTTAAAGAATTAATGCAGACCCCCAATTTCAGGATTACCGTGGTGCTTGACTCTGATACAGTGGAGATCTGTGGAGCCTTAAAAGTGAGTGATTTCAAAACAAAATGTTCTTATTGGGGCCAAATTCTGCCCTTGCCTGAGTTTTCTGTAAGGCACAGGGTCTAATGTGAGATACCACTGTGTGACTGAGTGAGCAAGGATGCTCAGTTCATGTGCCAGTTCTCCAACCTGTAAAGAAGGGAAAATTTACTTTAAAATATAGCTGCTGGCAAAGTATTTCCAAATATTTGTATTTGTACTTTTATTTTATCAGAGGCACTCTGCTTCTGAGGGCAGAATTTAGTCCATGTATTTTCTTGTCTGTACATTGTAAGCACATGAAATAGACTCTTACTACACATGGTAGCTCCCACTAGTAAGTTATTTCCACAGTTCAAGTAGTAACTTGCTAGAAAGTTTGCATCAGAAGCAATGCTCTGTGCTGGCAGCACGTCTGTGTGGCATCCACCAATGCCCACCTTGAGATCCCAGGCTGGATAAGAAATGATAACAAAATCACCAAATTTGCAATGAGGCAGCACATTCAAAGTTTGATTTTAAATGTGCTGAAAGTGACTCCAGCTTGTGATCCTTGGTACTTTTTCATATATTCAATGATTTGTACTTCAGTAATTCACCTTTCCTTGGAGAAGTGGGGGAAGTTAGGAAACAATTGGTCCTGTTTAACCTTACATACAAAGAGAAAATTTTCTTTACATGCAAACCCAAATATCCCCAGAGTTTGCTTTTGGCCACAGACTGGAACCAGGGGCAGGCACAGAGGGGAGAGGGGTTGTTTCTGCTTTGTGGGAAATAAATCTTTGTTCTTCTTGAAATCATTGCTTTGGCATTGCCTTTGCTAAAGATAGAAAGTCTGTACTAGGGCACATGCATGTCTGGTGCAAACACTTCAAACACTTCAATGGCAGTACTAGGTGACATATTACTCATACACAGTGAACTACATTTATTTAAGGACTTATTTAGGGCTGGGAACTGGAAGGTGGAAAGGGGGGTGTGCAGGACAATGGTAAGAAATTGTGAAGATGTTTAGGATCCCAAAAGATTTGTTTAGAGCTGTAGAAAAGGGCATTTCTACTGGCTGTTTTTGCAGGTGAAACCCAGATTTGATCTCTTGCAGCATCTGTTCATAGAGCGCATGCCTGTCTAAATTAGACCCACAGACAAAACCTAGAAAGGCAATACTCCATGTGGGATATTTAAACTAATTAAAACAGAAAGGTCAGTGCATCCCAACTTGGAAGTAGCAGAAAAAAAAACATCACTCGCATACACACTACGTGATTGCAGTATATTAAACAAGCTGCTTTGATTTTTGCCCATGAGAATAACGGCAGATACTTCCAAGAAATCCTCTAGTAGTCCAACTACTTTTATTCAACAGTAACTGTCTGTCCGCCTTCTTCATAAGATAAGCTCATGGCCACTGGAAATTGCACAGATTTGTGTGATTGTCTTAAAGCTCAGTGCATGCTGATAAACTGCACGTCTTGCCTGACTATTTTATTTCCTTTCCGCCTCCGTATTTCACAATGGACTGGTTGTAGAACATTGTAGCAGTGGGAGCTGGGTTCTGCGATGGACTGGGTTTCGGCGATAATACAAAGGCAGCAGTGATACGCTTGGGCCTTATGGAAATGGTGGCCTTTGCCAAGATGTTCTGCAGGGGACCAGTATCAATAGCCACTTTTCTGGAAAGCTGCGGGGTTGCTGATCTAATCACCACCTGCTATGGGGGACGCAACAGAAGAGTAGCAGAAGCCTTTGCTCGCACAGGAAAAGTAAGGCAGATTTTGAAATACTTTACACTAACAAATGAAGAAATCCCTCTGTGTTTTACAAAGGCATCATTAGCCATTTACCTTCTCAATAACTGCTGGTATTGCAGTATCCAAGTAACCAGTCTCCTCTCTTCTAGTCCATTCAGGAACTGGAAAATGAGATGCTGAATGGACAAAAGCTGCAAGGTCCTCAGACCTCAGCTGAAGTCTACAAGATTCTGAAACAGAGAAATATGCTCGATAAGTAAGTGCTTTGATTTAAAAATCCCAACTGAATCAAGAACAAATTATGAGTGATTCACAACCTCCTTAACGGTACTTCTGTTTAATTACCTTGTTTATTTCTGCAACAACTGCTTTCTACATCTTGGGCCACTATTCGATTTCAGTTTTGCCTGACTTCTCATTGCCGTGGTCAGTAGAATGGGGTGAAGGCGAAACAGCATTAGAAGAAACAAGCCACACACATTCAGGAAAGAAAAGAAATAATCCAAAGGAGCTACCCAGACATCCCCATTTCCCTAGACAAGTCTGAAGACCATAGGAGTCAGCTTGCAAACATATCTATGGGTCGAAGGGTTTCTTGCTCTCAGTATATCAGCATTACAGCTTGCAGCAATATTGCTCTCAGTGCAAATGTTAATGAGGTCATCTCAATATAAAATTTGGGAGCATACTCCTAAATAAAACCTTTTACATGCATTGAGTAGGTAATACATGGTGCTATTGATGCTTTAGTGCCACAAATAATGCTGAGATAAAGAAGTACCTCTAATTCTTTGGGATGGTGAAAGATTATTTATAATTTTAAACCTTTGTCTCAGTTTGTGCAATAGAAAAGCTAAACTTCCTTCCATCCCATTCCCTCTCGTACGTGAGCAGTACTGAGAAGACAAATGCCACTAAAGGATACTTAAACCCCCTCCAATTATCAGAATTAGATACAGAAAATCAAAGTGGCATTATCTTTCAAAAATGGCAAAATAAAAGCTCCTTTTGACAGGATGTGAACTTTAAATCAAACTTGATCTAAGAAGTATCCTATAATTGCACTTCATTACACACTTGTCTCCAAGTCATGCAGCAGACTCTTTTTTTACCACATAATGACTAAGACAGTTTGAAAAAGGGAAAGAACCTTTTAGCCAGGAAAAGAAAATTGTTAGACATTTTCATTCCTTTTAGGCTTTTATATCTGAATAACGAATGCAAATAATACCTGCATTCTGTATGCAGGAGGAAAAAGGGGATATGCAATTCAAGGTTTGTTTTTGATTAAAAAACACTGGATAGGTATTTTGTCTCTAAAACAGCTCTTCTCTGCTGTCACCCCCCAAAAATTGCCACTAGTTCCTCTTAATTGCCCTGTAGAGTCTTCCAGTAAAGGCACCTCCAAGTTCAAATTACATTGTAAAGAGAGAAAAAAGAGAGGTTTTTTTTTCCTTCCCATGATAAACAGAATGGAAATGTTTATATAGATCAACTTTTAAAACTATTTCCGTTGCTACGCACTCCTTTTAGGTTTCCATTATTTACAACCATCTATAAGATCTGCTACGAGGGTCTACCGATCCAGGATTTCATCGCGTGCCTGCAGAACCACCCAGAGCACCTTTAGAGATGCTCTCTCCTTGCCTGGTTGCATTCTCATCTTCCCAGAACTTCTGTCAACTCCACCGCAAATAAAGTAGAGGAACAGGCTATGTGGCAGTACTTGCTGTAAAAATAACGAAGAATGTATTTACGTATCCTCATTCTGGAGGTAAAAACTGCCTTTAATGCTATACCCAACAGGAAATGAATGTAAAATTTAACAGTATTTGAGTTACTAATGCGGCCTTTCCCTAGAATTACCTTCTTGTCAATTGAAAACAGTTCCCATTGTAAGGAACTCAATCCAGCTTATGTGAAGGTCAACATTTTGCCTACTAATACTGCTTACAGAAGAGCAAGATACAGAAAAACTGAAGGACTCATCCAAACAGACAAGCTGTAGTATAAAAAAATGTCTGACAGCAGCAAAATGCAATCACACGGGCAACTGTTGAGTTTCTGTAATTCCCTTCGAGCACAAACAACATTTTATACTCTGTGGCATTTATTCCTTCCTGCATTTCATTTCCCACTGTAGGCTTTTTTTGAAAAATGGGCATCATTACTGTACTCAGACACACACGAATGTTCAGCTGGTGTAGATATAAAACAGCTTTAGGGGCAGGGTGAAGGAGAGAAGAGGGCTTTCTTGTGGGAGGATGTTGAACTGACTGTACTCCATTGAAATACAGATAAAACAGTGGGAATAATCAAATACATTTGTGTCAGGGTCAGGATTTCTCAACAAGCCATTGTCATAAATTGGTAGGAGCTGAGAGGGAAGAAGTGGAGGTTGACAGGAAGGGTGTATGCACAGCCCAGCCTGCAGCTTGTGCAGTGCTGCTGTTCTGAGGACACAACTAGTAACAGTGACACCCCCTGTGATACTTGACTTTTTATACGTGCATGAAAAGGACCGCTGCAGACGCACAGAAATGCTGTAAAACTGCATCTGATGCTGGGTTGCATTTTAACTCTGGTGGGAAGCGCCACTGGGCTGATACCAGCACAGCTTCCCGCATCATCCCAGGCTGCGGAATAATACCTGACCCTGCTGTAGCTTAAGCACCGCATCTCACAGTTGGGGAGAGGGGATCTCTCTCCCCTTCTGAATTTTAAACACAAACTGGTTCATAGAGCAGGGGTTTTGCTTTGCTACCGCTGGCGCTAATTTTAGAACATTAAACATTTTTAAACGCTATAGCTGCACTTGGGTAACTTTACATACCTGACGTTTTTCACAGTTAAAGCCATCTATAGAATGAACAGTGGCACATTTTATAAGCTTTGATACCCTTTAGAAAGAGTCCTATTTTGAGACAAGGCAAACAACGAGTAACCTACTTTTGCTTCGCTTTATCCAATTTTCCAGAACAGCAGAAAGGAAGGCAAGTGAGGTTTTTTAATCTCTCACTGTATTTGCTGACATATTGCTTAGGGGAAAGAGAAAAGGCAAAAAAAAAAGCTAGAGTATAAAATCAACTTTACTCTGCATTTTAATGTTATCTCTTTCACATTTATCAGAGAAATATATATAAATGTACTGTAATTATAAATCTATTGTAAAAAGCTCAGTCTCCCAGCTAGCTTGGGTACCAGAAACTGCAGTGGCGCTGATCCTTGCTGCAGAGCAGTGAAGGCAGCTCTGTGTCCGGTTGCAGCCACCACAGGCAACACCACCATTCCTTCTGCTGAAGTGGGAACCGTAGCCAAGTTCTTTACACAAAACTGGGAATGATGATCTCTCATTCCAAGTGGATAAAGACTTAAATATTGCACAATGTTTAAGCATCAAATACACAAAGATGGGATAAAGAATTCAGGAACCTCCCCACTTCTCCAGCAGGCTGAACTTCTTCTAAGTCATGTACGAGCTAATAACACAGAACATTTCAAATTCAAAGTGTATCAAATAGCAGTTCAATAAAGTGATCATTATGCAGACTTAATGTCATTTCATGTTTCAAAATTCGCTCAAAAATGACTGTTGGAATAATGGTCCTTTATTGTGTTTATCCCTGTGGTTAATAACTGTCAGCTCAAAGGAAAGCACAAGAAGAATCAATTTTCTAAAGACATTTTATTGATGAACATTTTTTCCTCTTCTTGAACGATATACTTTTTTTAAACAGTAAAATAAGGAAATGTTTACTCCATAAATAACAAAAATTAGCCCTTATATCTCAATCCCATCAAAATCTATGTAAAATAGTCTATTCTGTATTCACATTCTGTACTAAAATAGGAAACACATGTTCAAGGTCAACCAGTTCTCTCACAACAGTTGTTTTATCTCCAAGGTAAGCTTCACATTAAAAAGGCAACATTTGTGTTTTGGAAGTCTGGTAGTATAAGATCACATCATTCAGCTTACATATAGACCCATATCCTGAAGACTGTTACATCTTGCAGGGGAAAGACCGTGACCTGCTCAGCCAGCTGAACGTCACACCTAGGAAGTTTTCTGTAATTAATCTACATGTAAAGTTGTGACAGTCTCCCAAGATCTCAATTTGTTTCAAGAGCAATGGGTTTCCAGCTTTTCAGTGTGATTTTACCTGCTGCATGTTCCACATCATAATTATTTGAAACATTAGAAAAATGTCTTCCTAGCATATGACTTGCCTCGACTTCTAATTGAGCCACTACAGATTGGAACGATGGGGGTTAAAGAGAAAAGACTGCAAGACTAATTTACTTCCATGAGCAAACACGGAATGTTTCACAAACTAAACCTGTGGGCATTACACACTGAACCTGTTTCTGCTACAGACAAGGTAACTCCTTCATCTCTGAGCACCATCTCCAGGGCTCCTGCTGTCCTACCTGCACTGGTGAACACACAAAGGAGTGTTTGAGCTGTATTTCAGAGTTTTCACACATCAGAGATGCATTAGGATGGACTTGCCACAACAGGAGTCAGGACACCTAAAGTAGCTGCCTGCAAGCTTTGTATTTATTCAAAGCCCATACCAGCTTTTACAGGGCAAACTATGCTTAAGGCTACATAACTGATTAGTTTAAGCTACAATTGTAGCTGTGTTCTACAGTCAGAAATGGCTTATGCTTCCTACTGTATTTATTTTGCTCTTAAAAACCTGAGACGTGTTTTTACTTCATTTTAAGATTTGGAAGTTCACAGCAGTCTAGAAGCTTAAGTCAAACAGAACTGAGGTAGTCAGTTTTACTCAAATAGCTTTTTGACAGTCACCAAGTCATTCTCACTTTAACTTGAACTCAACATATCTCTTGGCAGTTCCAACATGGCTACAGCTGCTATTGCACTGAGAGGAGAGAACGTGTTGGATTTTGCTGGCTAAAACACCTTCCTTGCCTGACTCCCCAGAGTCACATCCAGTTCTGCAGTTCACAGCCAGTTGAAGGGCAGCACATCAAAGAAGTTGTGACTGATATCTCGGATTATTAAGGCAGTAATAATTCACTGGTGCAGCTACTCAGCTAAGCCAGGTGAATCTGACTGTAAGAGCTCTGACAGGCAGGCAGGTTTTCCCCTGCAGGTGCAACACACTACAGCCTCTTTCTTTAGAGCATTCATACAATTCAGAAGTAGGTGAGCATTGAGTTTTTAAACCACCTCCCAGTAATTCTCATGAAGAGAGAGAATAAAAGAAAAATCCTCAAGATAAACAACTGTGTTGAAGACAAAAATATTCAATTAAATACGACAAATTTTACACTTACACAGACAGGAGACCAGCATATCAAATACCAAGCACAATAAATTAACACCAGTAAAAAAGTGTAACAGTTATAAAGTTAACCAGAAAGTCCACACAGTGCAAATATTTCACAGTAAGAAAAAATAACCACTAATTTCTTTTCAAGTATCAAAAGCATTGTTTCGTTGAGTAATACCATTTAAACTGTATTATTGCACAACAGACAAAAAAATACAATATCAACCTATGGGACCTCAGATGTATTCTCAAACCTTTCTGTTTTCAAAGAATCAATTGACACTGACTGCTGATTGTGCATATATTAAAATAATCAGCGTTCACTTATTAATCTGTTTCTTAATTGGAATTTGTACATATTTAAAGCATGTGATTTCTAATCTGTATTGCTTCTCAGAAACACCTACTTAAGGCTAGCCTAGGCCATGTATAATTCAAAGCAAACTTAACCTGCAGTTAAGAAGGGGAACTAGCCCAGTGCAAGGTATTCTCTTGACTGTGATGCCTTCAGACAGTTTTAGGTTGCAGCTTACCCATCTCAGTGGCGTTGTAAGGGTTTCTTTAAGTAAAAAACCCAAACAGGATTATTTGCTATACATTATAGTCGGAAACAAATACAAACATCCTTACAAGTGTTCTATAGAGCAGCTGTCCTTAGGTAGACAGATTTTGCTCCTTTCCTTCCTCTTACGTATTTTGTCCATCAAGTGATTAACTTCGTACCAAGCTGTGCCCTCATGTGGTTCAAAACGTCCAAGTCTCAACTTCTTACAAATAATCCATACTATTTATACGTCCAAGAAAAAAAGTGGAGAAAAAAAGGAAAAAGGTGAAAATGTATTTCTTTACACATTCGATACCAGTTTTGGTTTAGAGAACTCACATGGTCCTGTCAGATTATAGCTGCCATTGCTACTCGTTTGCCCTTCAACAAAAAGTAAGAACAGCTGCATTGATGTTCATACTACTTCAAAGAAAAAAATGCCATTATTTAAGAAACAAACCAACAAAATGAGAAACAATCAGAAATCCTACCTCAATTTTACAGATTGGGTGTCAGTACTGAAATGCCTTTGCCTAGCCACAGAACATTCAAACATTTGACGTATTCGATTTCACAGTAGAACTGGCATATACTAAATGAGAATGGGATTCCCAGAGAGTTGTCTTGGTTACCAGTCTGAAATTCTGCTTTGTGCACCTAGGAAGGTTTAAGTGAACACCAAGAATTAGTCACTTCACTGCAAACTAGTATGAATTCTGAGAAGCCTCAAGGCTGCAGAACCCAGTTGTGGGGCAATTGCCAACCACTGGTCTACTCCCTTCAATTATTTCTTCCCCCCATAATTCGTAGGAATTGGCAAAACCACAAAAAAAAAATCCCCACACCTCTTTGGGCCTGGGTTGTTAGCAGTGGTGACAACTGATTTTTACATGGCTTTTGACTAAACCACTGAGGTATATTTCTAATTGAGGATGCTTTGCTGCCAGTCACACAGAGGACATAACAAAAAAAACCAAACCCTCAGTTCTATAACAGAAGAATCACAGAATCATAGAACAGTTAGGGTTGGAAAGGACCTTAAGATCATCTAGTTCCAACTCCCCTGCCATGGGCAGGGACACCTCCCACTAAACCATGCCACCCAAGGCTCTGTCCAACCTGGCCTTGAACACCGCCAGCAATGGAGCATTCACACCTTCCCCAAGTAACCCATTCCAGTGCCTCACCACCCTCACAGTAAAGAACTTCTTCCTTATATCCAATCTAAACTCCCCCTGTTTAAGTTTGAACCCGTTACCCCTTGTCCTATCACTACAGTCCCCAACAAAGAGTCCCTCCCCAGCATCCCTATAGGCCCCTTTCAGGTATTGGAAGGCTGCTATGAGGTCTCCACACAGCCTTCTCTTCTCCAGGCTGAAGAGTCCCAATTTTCTCATCCTATCTTCATACGGGAGGTGCTCCACTCCCCTGATCATCCTCGTGGCCCTCCTTTGGACTTGTTCCAACAGTTCCATGTCCTTTTTATGTTAAGGACACCAGAACTGCACACAATACTCCAAGTGAGGTCTCATGACAGTTCTTGTTTCAAATCTTGACCGAACTGCCAGGTAGTGTAAAGCAGTTGGCATAGTGCATCTTCTTACTGCCCCCAAAAAAAGGTAAGTCAAATGTTGCAATTCAGGAAAATACTGGCACTTATTGAGATGACAAGGTAAATTTTTCTCCTCTCAGACTCTGTCTGCTTTTGTCAGCACCTCCATGACTACTGTGTGCACCGATACTTGCCAGGAGAGATGAGTTTCAGCAGAAGACAGCTTCCTGGAGAGATAAAAAACCTCCATACTCCATAATAAGGAGTGCAACATGATGGTGTATCATCTTGGAACAGCTTCTTGCCCCATGCTTAACTCTATGCGCAGAGAAATAATCCTGTTACCAGGGGAATTAAATTAGCCATCAACAGCCAAAGGGTTACAACCAGGCCAGATGAGCAGGAGCATAAGTCTAAAATAAAAAACAAAACACGGTAAAACTTACAAACGTTATATTTAAAGAGATGATAAAATAACAAAGAGAACACTAAAAACCACCAAAGAGCAAACCCATATTTGTGGTAAACTGCACTGATTTATTCTAGCTTTCAAGGCTAGAACCCAAACCAGCCAAACAACATCATTATTCCTTTCATAATTTAATTTCTGCATTCATTCACTAATAGCAATTAGGAGCAGAAATGAGAAAAATTTATTGCTGTGGCAAGGCAAGAGCAGGAAGTTCCCTATGGCATGAAATGGGGAGAAGCAGCATTACAAAACCATAGACTCTCAAAAGACTATTTCATTAATGCTTCTGATCTGTATGGCTGTAAGGCATGTAAGTACCCAAGCCACAAAACCAGCAAGCTGAAGGAGGGGATAAGAAAGGGGAAGGGAAAACCCCAATACATGAATCAGGGAGTCTGTCCATATGGTAAGTAATCCACACAGCCATGAGGTTTAAGAAAATCATGGACACACGCGTAAACTTGAACAGATAAAAATCTTTATATATATATATATATACACACACACACACATATATATATAAGGCACAGTTAGAATTAAACTTGGCTACGGATGTGAAAGATAATAGCAAGGGATTATGTAGGTACATTGCAAATAAAAGACAGACTAGGGACAACGTGAGCCCTCTCCAGAAGCTGTCAGGAGAACTGGCTACCCTGGATTTGGAGAAGGCTGAGGTTCTTAATGACTTGTTTGCCTGTCTTCAAGAGCAAATGCTCTGGATCACACCACCCAAGTCTTGGAAGGCAGACGCAGGGACTGTGAGAATGAAGACCCTGGGCCCACTGTAGGAGAGGATCAGGTTCGAGACCATCTCAGGAACCTGAACGTGCACAAGTCCATGGGACCGGATGAAATCCATCCATAGGTCCTGAAGGAGTTGGCAAATGAAGTTGCTAAGCCACTGTCCATCATATTTGAAAAATCATGGCAGTCAGGTGAAGTTCCCGATGACTGGGAAAAGGGAAATATAACCCCCATTTTCAAGAAGGGGAAAATGGATGAGCTGAGGAACTACAGAGCAGTCAGTCTCACCTCTGTGCCTGGCAAAATCTTGGAGCGGATTCTCCTGGAAGGCATGCTAAGGCACATGAAAAACAACAAGGTGCTTGGTGACAGCCAGCATGGCTTCACTAAGGGGAAATCCTGCCTGACCAATTTGGTGGCTTTCTATGAAGGGGCCACGGAACTGATGGACAGGGGTAGAGCGGTTGATGTCATCTACCTGGACTTGTGCAAAGCATTTGACACTGTCCCACATGACATCCTTGTCTCTAAATTGGAGAGACATCAATTTGATAGGTGGACCACTCGGTGGATAAAGAACTCGCTGGATGGCTGCATGCAAAGAGTTGTGGTCAATGGCTCAATGTCCAGCTGGAGACCAGCAATGAGTGGTGCCCCTCAGGGATCGGTGTTGGGACCGGCCTTGTTCAACATCTTTGTGGGTGACACGGACAGTGGGATTGAGTGCGCCCTCAGCAAGTTTGCCGATGACACCAAGCTGTGTGGTTCGGTTGATAAGTTGGAGGGAAGGAATGCCATCCAGAGGGACCTTGACACGCTTGTGAGGTGGGCTGATGCCAACCTGATGAAGTTTAACCATGCCAAGTGCAAGATCCTACACCTGGGTCAGAGCAATCCCAGGCACAGCTACAGGTTGGACAGAGAAGAGATTCAGAGCAGCCCTGCGGAGAAGGACGTGAGGGTGTTGGTCAATGAAAAAATGAACATGAGCCGGCAGTGTGTGCTTGCAGCCCAGAAAGCCAACCGTATCCTGAGCTGCATCAAAAGGAGTGTGACCAGCAGGTCGAGGGAGGTGATCCTGCCCCTCTACTCTGCTCTTGTGAAACCTCACTTGGAGTATTGTGTGCAGTTCTGGTGTCCTCAACATAAAAAGGACATGGAAGTGTTGGAACAAGTGCAGAGGAGGGCCACGAGGATGATCAGGGGAGTGGAGCACCTCCCGTATGAAGATAGGCTGAGAAAGTTGGGGCTGTTCAGCCTGGAGAAGAGAAGGCTGCATGGAGACCTCATAGCAGCCTTCCAATATCTGAAGGGGGCCTATAGGGATGCTGGGGGGACTGTAGTGATAGGACAAGAGGTAATGGGTTAAAACCTAAACAGGGGAAGTTTAGATTGGATATAAGGAAGAAGTTCTTTACTGTGAGGGTGGTGAGGCACTGGAATGGGTTGCTTGGAGAAGTTGTGAATGCTCCATTGCTGGCGGTATTCAAGGCCAGGCTGTACAGAGCCTTGGATGGCATGGTTTAGTGGGAGGTGTCCCTGCCCATGGCAAGGGGATTGGAACTTGATGATCTTAAGGTTCTTTCCAACCGTAACTGTTCTATGATTCCATCTCTGTGTGTGTGTGTGTGTGTGTGTGTGTGTGTGTATGTGTGTCAGAAACACCAAGCATGACTTCAAACAAATGCTAAAAGATGTCAATCTCCTAGGTTACAGTTTTCTCATTCTAAAATCTAACCTACAGGCCTCAAGTCAAGCTTTCCTCCACCAAAAAAATCAAACTGACAAATCTTTCATGTTATGGGATTACAGCATTAACATTGTCAGTGAGAAGTTATACAAGTGAGAACTCACCTTCCAGCAAGGTGTTAATTTTGAAGGTTATGATAATGATACGGCCTTCCAAAAATAGCTTAGATTTTCTGGTGACTTGCTAGGCTAAGGCTGGATTTCTGGGATGACTACCAGAAGAAGACATGACATGAAGTAGTTACGTTTCAGACACATTTCTCTTACGTTAACCACTATCCTGTACAGCTACACAGCAAGAAGCAGGGCACCTTTGCCTTCTTCCTTTAAGTCCTGTATCTAGTATCTTAGAACAGCCAGGCCATGGCTCTCCTTTCCTGCTTCCTGACAGTCAGAGCTGACACAAACCCTTGGAGTTTTCAGACATTTAATATAGTTTCACTTCAGCAAATAAGGCAACCTACCGACTGGTGCAGTTCTTGTTAAGTTAGAAACTGGAGGATCCCTCTCTGGGGGACAGGAGTCACAGAAGTCCAAACAGGCTGGACAAATCAGATTCCCAACATGTATCCAGCCATTCATCTGAATGCTCACAGTTAACACCTGACCTGAGCGGCTGCACAAGTACGCCGTGTCCTTGACCCACACATGCAGCCCTTGTGGAGAACAAGAAACCTTAAAATAAAAGAATGAAAGTCAAGCCTGTATTATGATTTCTCAGAAAAATGTTCTGGGGGTTGGAGGCTCCCTCAAAAAGTAAATATTACATTCAGTAAACACTTGGTTTTATAGAGGATAGATTAACTGCAAGTGTTCTAATGCATTCAGAGCAAATATTTGGCTCAAGGAGGCTTTAAAGGACTGACTGTACTCTTTCTGCAATCATGCAGCTCATCAATTGAGAACCAGAGTAAGATCCAGCTTCTGCCAATGAGTACATTTTTAGAGTTGTGCTATTGTTGAAAGTGACACCTTTAGTAAGGTAGTCCTGAAGATAAGGAGGATAATGAAAAGTAAGTGACATGCACAGCACTTTCCACCTTTGAAAAATTAGAGGGACTAATTAACATTAAGCTTCAACAGGAGAAGATTCCAGTGTAACCATTCCTACTTAGCCGCAGAGAAAGCATCATAGAGGTAAGACAGGTGAAGCCCCTAGCAAGACTGGAAGTAACACACAAACCATCCCAGCAGTCACACATTTAACCTGATGCATGATCTAAACTAGTGGTCTAAAATAGTTAGAAGATAGTTATAAATAGAAGATAGATATAAAATAGTTAGAAGATACTTAATTTCAAAGCATGTCATATAATCTAGTGATTAAAGGCAGAGAATATAATGTACAGTGTCCAGGTGCAAAGTTCCAACTGTCACAGCCTGTATTTTATGCCAGACTTTTCCCTTTAGTGTAATTAAAAAAAGAAAAAAAAAGATAAACGTACTTGGTAACATCCACTGCCCCAGTCAGGGTAACTGAGTTTCCTCCTGCACTGTTCCATGACAAAAGCAGATTTCTGAATCAGACATACAGAGTTTGGTCCATATTTCTCTGCACCATAGTTTTTGGTAGGATCTAAGGTAGAAAGAATATAGTAAATTGCAACTTACTAGAGGAACAGAAAGTTCACATCAATGTAATATTCTATAATTAGTCAGTGTCTCCACAGGCAATTCGAGGTTGGAATCTTTCAGACCATTAATCATTATCAATTTGGGAATTATGCTGCCTTGAATATGAAGTGGGAAGAAACCCAAGCAAACACTTTTCATCAGAACTATGTGGGTATGTTTGCCCCACAGAGAGAGCCACCTGTGATTGCTGGCTGGAGGGTAGAGGGTGTTTGGCTGGTTTTGAGACAATTGCACAGCTAGGTAACATCCTACAGCATTCTGGAGCTCTGCAATATTGAGCATTCATGCACTACCCTAGGAGACAAGCCTGTGACCTGGTAATTTGCAATGTTTCTTGCTTTGAGAAAAACCACACTTACAGAGGTTGAATAGAATTATTTTTCAGAGACTTAAAAAAATAACCAACCAACCTACCCCCACTTATTTTTGGATCATTTGGAGTTAATTTCTGATCAGTTCTTATGCAATTCTTGTATTGGATGTGTTTTCTTCCTAAGTGTATAAGGTGTGCTGCGCTTCTCATTCCAGCACAACTTCCACACAGCTGGTAATGCAAAATTAATTTCACATCCAATTAGCTAGGATATATAGCAAGCTCACTCCAGATTAACAAACACAGTCTCTTAAATACCATACTGAAGTCCTGAAAACTGACCTGGTTGGTTTTCAATTATTCTACAATCTGAGCTGCGCTGAAATTCACCACTTAAATGCCAACTGAATTCTTGGCTAAAGGGACAATAGTCAGCAATTTCTACTGAGCCACCATAATAAGGCAACTCTTCTGCTGGTACTCCATCAAGACTGTCAAAATACTGCAAAACAAAACAGGCAGTGAATAGTTTGTGCAAAGACAAACGAACAACTGTTTTTTATATAGACCCAAGCGCTGCAGCTGTAACTACTCAGGAATGCTGTTAATAATAACTTACAATACCCATGAACCAGATGAGCCAGAAGTATTTAAGAATACTTCAATAATGCAGAAAGAATCACATTTGCATGTATCACTCTCCACCTCTTCCCCTGCCCCCCCACCCTTTGCAGTCATAGCATTCTCTGGCATGAAAAGAACAAATTTCTTAGCATGCAGTGACACAAGGCAGCAGACTGGGTGAAGAAACAACTCAAACAAAACATTCTGGGGTACTTATGCTGCACAGCAACATTTCCATCTGATACTTGGTTAGATGGCCAAGCGATATCCTTATTGCTTTATTAAGACCACAAGGCTTTTTTTTCAGCCTCCAGACTGCTTGCAATAATCTAAGCAGATGTTTTTCACAATATCTACTCTTGTCTACTAGTTCAGAATTAGAAAAATGAAACAAATATAATCACCTGGCTGCAAAGCACAAGAATTAAAACAATTATGTGGCAAAGCAAGATTCATTATACCTGATATTCCTGAGGTAACTGCTTTGGAAACTTCTGCAAGTTGCACACTGCTACTGCTCTTTGGTCCTGCCTGCAGGTTAACTGCAAAGGATTACTCCTCAAAGTGTCACAGTATGGACTGATTAATTGCCTCCTCAAAAAGAAGAATCACATTAGATCAGTGTAACTGCTTTTCCTAATTTAACTAAGCAGCCTGCCAAGTCAGGTTGCTCCCACTCTCCCCCACACTTCGTCAATCAGACATAAAAGCTCTCACTTCTTCTCTGGAGGCTAATTATTGTTATTTGTCGGGTTATGAGACCTTTCTAATTTGAAGAATATCAAACCAAAGCTACAATGCACCTATTTAATTTTAATGACATTGCTCTGTAAACTCTAAAGAAAAAAACTTAAAACATACAAGCAAAACAGGCCACCACACAGCTGTGTCCTAGAAATTTACTAGTACTGTAACAAAGAAGGAAGGCTTTGTGTTGAAGATGCCTCTCAAAAGGCTTTGTTCTGAAGATGCCTGTCATCATCTTCTGTTGCTTTAAGTACAATCCAATAATGCAAAATTACATAGGCTGCATTGTCAATTAATAGTGACAAAATAAGAAAGTAAATACTTCCAGATTAAGTCCCTCTTTCCTCTCTAAAGCATAGCCCTCTTGCAGTGTAAGCGCATTCTACACTTTAAGATGTTTGGCTCTGCATTTATTGCATGGGATGCTTCTGCTCTTAATACATCTTGTTTGCTCCTTCTTGGGTGCATTCTGAAGATAATTATGAGGGCATTCCTTGTTAATCTGCCTCTACTTTTTACCGAGTTGCATGTGAAGGACAAATGTAAACAAGCATCAGAGTTTCCTCTTTAAAAAGATTGTATTCTTACTTCTGTCTCTTTTGGTCAATCCAGAATTTACAGCTCTTCATCACAAAGTCACAGCCTTTATTGCGTCCCCAATCTAATTTCTCTGCCATGCTGTAATTTGCTTTATACCAGCTGCAAAGGTATTTTGAAATGAGAATATAGTTACTTAAAAAATTAGTGTTCTGATTAATAAAACAACAGTTCAAAAAACTTCAAACTATGCCTTAAGGTCTTCAAATGAAGAAAAAAAGGGAAGCTGCATCCCCTTCTGACTATAACAAAATATATTGCAATTTCACAATTTTTCAAGTCACAATGAACTAAAAGCAATTTGCATTGCTTGCTTCTTTAACAGCAATGCATTGTGATCTTCAAAGGAACACTGCCTACAAGAAGATAAAATTTTTGACAAATTATGCTTTTGATCTGCAAGAAGAGTTGAAAAATTATTTACAGGTTTTATAGATGCAACATATACGACTTATATTAAGAAAAAAGTAAACAGATGTTACAAACAGTACTATGCATTGCAATCCAATCCAAATTTTTAAGGCTAGATTAAGAATAGACAGGGTTTGAAATATATAAAGAAAAACTAACATACTAGGTTTACCTCCTTGTATAATGCAATGCTTATTACACCCATTATCTACTGTGTTGCAGTTTGATAAGCACAAGTTCATCAACTCCAAGTAAAATCAAGTACAAAGAAAAATCAAACAACCTCCTTCCAACCTCCCCCCATCCATATTAATTCTTACCCTGTATCTTCCATTAAGGCTAAGGTGATCCTGGAAAAGACTCGATTCTGTGTATGGGATCCAGTCATTGCTTCATTCTGAAAGTCACCAGTTACTATTAGCAAGCCACTGAAAAGCATTATTGTAAGAAAGTGCTTCCTATGAAAAAGGATTTTATTTCCAGTCCCTTCTTACTATTGACAAATTCCAACCTCTTCCATAAAAGTGATCAAAAGTGCAACTCCTTTCCCCACTCCAGCCTACAAAGCTTCAGAATTCCAGAAGTCAGAAATGCCATTCCAAATTCTGGCTAAATCTCATCCACGACCAATGTGTACTCGTTTTTCTCCAGGCAAAATAAAACTATTCTCTCTTCTAGCATATTTATCAGCAGCAATCACGCCACATCTTCTGTCTCCTTTTGGCAAGACAAAAGCTAAGCTCATTTAATTTTCTTGTGCAAGACTGATTTTTAGTTTCCATACAATTTCTAGTAGTCCTTTTCAGCATAGCCCACATGACTCAAGAAACACAGCACTCCAAATAAAGCTTTATTAGAGTGGCAGTTATATTTTCCACCTCTTTTAAAAATAAGCAAGCCCACGCCATCCTCAAAACAGCAACTCCAGTCACCTTTTCCTAATCAGTTTCTTAATCATCTTATAACTGGCAATTATAACACCCATGTCTTCTTTCCTGCTCCGTCATTTCCATCTGATAAACTTCAGGCTTACAGGAAAAGTCGCTCACCCTTAATTACACAACTCTGGGATTTCTACCGCTGAACTTCACCTCATTTCTATTATTTCTTCAAAACATGTAGTTTTCCAGCCTTTCCTCTCCACTACTGTGATTAGGAGAAGTTACCACTAGCAAACTTAGTAGTGTCAAATCTGCTTTCTCCAATGAGAACCTGATCAAGGCCAAAACCAAACTATACCAGTTACTTTTCAGATAAAAATTTCTCTGGAAAGGTAGAAAGGAGACTAGTAATGGTATCCTATTACTATGTCAATCCTATTCAGTCCTTAGAATTATCCTCATTCTAATGTCAGTTTCCGTTTGGCTTTAAACTACTGTTCCAAACTAAAGGTTACTGAAAAGCAGGAAAAGCTAACAATTTTGGCCTCAAGAAAAAACACATTTTTCAAGATTACTGCCACAAAAAGGTCTGTGCTGAAGCGTTACCTTCTTGTTTACCTCACTGCATATAATAGTAACTAGAAAGCGTATCTCTGCAAACACACCACAAAGTTATAAATAAACATAAGCTTGAATGAATGAAAAGTGTTTTCAGGACGAAAAGCTTTTCCTTGATCAGATGAGGTTCTGGAGTAGAGATAGCAAAAGCTAAGCACAAGGCACATGAATGAAGATTAAGTCAAGATAATGAATAGACAGAACAACCAAATATTTGAGCCAGTGGGTGACAAAGTTGAAATTACTCATAGGAATACCCCTTTTCCCTAAAAAAGAAGCATACTTCCTCAAAAAGGCAAATGGCAGACAAAAGTAAGAGAAATTCAGTCTTTCGGTAATCATAGAATCATAGAATCATAGAATAGTAAGGGTTGTCATCTTACCTCAAACTCATACTCTGAGACTTAGCAACAAGATAAGAAGATAGATTTATCTAGAAATGGGATGTTTAAGTATTTTTAGCTTAGTACTGTTTGTGATATTTTTTGATGAAGTTTGATACAACTGCTTGTCAAAGCTCCTGTAGGTACCACTATAAACCTAAAAATAAACACAGAGGAACAGACGTTCCCACCCCCACCCCCTTCCTAATACCAGCACTAACCTCCAACAATCTTTTTTCCCAGTGATTGAGCTCAGTACCCATGCCACCTTGATTTTCAAGCTCCATTCCCTCTAGAATTGGACAATTAAAATGTTTTCGAGCTTCTTCCTAGAAAGAAAACATTTCAGCTCAACTCTCATAATATTGAGATGGATACCCATATACAGTCCTCATGTTCTAGAACTACCTCTTCAAACTATTTTTGCATTTCTTTTTCTACTATCTTGATTTCCTCCGAGTGTAAAAACACTTCTACTGAGAAGCTGAGTAAGCTAGCAAGTAACCCAGCACCAAGTCAAACGATGTGTCTATTTATCACCTAGAAATAAATGATGCAAGTTTACAAGACTAAAACACTAATGGAATTAGCTGAGAATGGCACTCACTCACTAAGACCATAAAAAACTAAACAACCAAAAAAGCTAATAGCATAGGAACACTACAACCCTGCTACTGCCAAATGTTTCAGACAAAAAACACTTCTCTACTTGGAACCTGAACATGTCATCTAGTTTTGTATGGGGGAGTGTTTTCTTCAAGATATCTGAACACCATCAGAGGCATCACAACAATGCTGTGGTTTCACAGCCAGGAGCCCAGCTACACTCTTGGTAGTGCCAGTGAGGCACTACCCAAGAGCACCTTTAAATGCTCTGAAGAGTTTGTGCAGCATGGCCAATTTTAAAAACAGGGGTAACTAAGTCTGCTCTATACACCAGGTTACACGTAAAACAAACAAGAAGATTATTTGTGGCCAAATATGATTAACGCTGTAACTTGTTTCCAATCCAAGCACAGCTTAAACATGTGTTCTCTTGGGGGCGGGGGAAGCAAGACAGATTTCAAGAATACTTGAGGAATTTCTTTTTTAAATGTGACAAAGCATTCACTGCATTATTTTGTAATCAATAAAAATAGAAAGAGACTAAAACAATGCTTTTAAAGAGAGAAGTAGAAAGTAGGATGAACTTATGAAAGAAAAAAAGCAGTGACAACAGTATCTGTTAAGGCAACTAGATGTCTAAGCTTGTAGGAAGACATCTAAAGAGTAAGATTAAGGAATCTATTCAATATCAGTTTTTCTTAACCTTTTATAACTTACCTCCCAGTCCCTTAATTGCCTCTTTACTATGTCAATTTATTTATTTCATGCTCTTGTCAACCATTTTCCACTTCACTTTTGAATCTTACCCTCTCAACTAATTACACCGTCACAGAAGGTGTATTCATAACTAGGTTATTACTTCCTAAAGAAGAAATATTTATGACTGAAGAATGTGATGGTAACCTTGGCATATAAAGTTTAAAATTTTAAGTTTATTCACACTTACAACTACACGAGGTGTTATCAGAAGATAAACAGCATGGCGCAGCATTTTTCCACCACGTATGTCCCACAACCTCACTGCTTTGTGAACGACTTTATTGCTCCACTGATACAAACCTAGACTGTAAGAACAATATTGTGGTTACACATCTTTCCCATAAATACATACTACTGAGCAAAGAATTATCACTGTAAGAAACAGAATCATGAATAGTTTCTGTACTTCCTCATGCTTTCCGAAGTTTAAATTTATTATGCAACATTTCTCCTTACATATCTTACAAGATATGCATTCATTATATGCACACGTCTGACTTAATAAGCCAAAGATTATTAAAAAGATACCTGTAGACTCAAGATGTATTTTGTGCAGTTACCAAAAGTGCAAGGAACAAAATAAAAATGCTCAGAAACGCTATTATAAAAAAGGTGAACAAAATTAAAAGTTTTCTACCCTCCCACCTCCACAAATCACTGGAACACTTCTACAGTATCAATTAAATGAAGAAAACAAATTGAATAATAATTGTCATTGAAAAAACATTTCTTCAATACCAAGTCTGAAAAAATCACACAATAGACTACGCACATTCTGCAGTGCGTAGCAAGTTCTGCGCAACTTACAAACTTTGAATGATATATGTCTTAAAAATGCGCTGACATTAGACAGACTATAGAAAATACAAGTCTCAATTTAGCGAAGGTGCTCAGCAAGCATCAAACTTTAAGCATGGGTAGTTTTAATGCTTAACTTCAAGCCTCCTGATAAATGAAATACTGCCTTAGTTTGTAATATATGTGGATAATACAAATGCTTACTGCTAATGCAAAGAAAGACTAAAAAAACAGCACACGTGAATGTTTGAACATAATAAAGGGAAAACATGCTAAAGATGGAATCAGGTTGAATTTTCAACAGGCAAAAATACAACCCAAAAAGGCAATGTGAAAATATCCTTCAGTGGGAGTACGGAGAGGTCTCAAAAAATAAAATACCTTCCATTAAAAGGAGGGAGTCCATCCGCATATCTTGTTGTCAGAGGTTTTCCATCATCGTTACGATAAAATGCAAACAGTCCAGCAGAGAAACCCTTCAAGTTAAAAACCAAGCACATGGAAACCTTCGGTAAGACATTCACATGAAAAGTCAAATGCCATGAAAGAATTATTACACCCACCACAGATAAACTGGAAGTACCACATTTCAAGGCAACTAACACAAATTGAAGGAGGCAAAGCATGAGCTTTCCTCCACCAATCGTCCTTCTCTGGCAACAAGCTGGAGGTACATGAGGAAGCAGGCACAGATTTCAGGGAAATACATTTTATAATATCAACCCTTACCAGTGCATGGATAATCTCATGTTTCACTGTAGATAACATGCCAATGAACTCCTGAGCTTGTGTTGAAATCATATTTGGACACAAGTTAGCATACCCTGCTATTGGCCTGGAAGACAGTTTTAAAATTAAATTGTTTTCAGGAAGTTACTAGCAAATTCAAATTATATTCACTTGAAGAGGCAGAAGATTTAAAATAAAAATGAGTGCTTCCAAACAACTTCCCAAGTCATTTCTAAAATGTCTGTTAACAATACAGCAACTGTTTTACTGTCAGTTGAAATGGGGAGGGATGGGTTCAGTCTCTATATTCAGTATTCGGCACAGGTGTTAGCCTGTGTAAGAGATGTGAATACCATGTGAGGCAAACTATAGAGGTACAAAGTGTTACAATGACTACAACTGACATTCACTTCAACAGAAACAGGATCTTGAGATAAAGTTTAGACAGTAACACCAGAGGATTAGCTTTGACTTAAATGCCTTTCAGCTTTGCAAGTTAAGCACCATTTGATGGTTTTGTGGTTTTACATAAATACAGCACTTGCCTATTTCACTAATGACTTCTACTTTGCTATATTATGCAACACAATTAAAACTTCACATCTAACCAATTTAAAACACTTGTAAGCTTAACTTAAAAAAGAGTTTGCAACAGAGGGAATACTTGCCTGTCCATTTCAGCTTCCAGTTGGCAGTAGGCTGCATATGCAATGATATTTTCATGGCCACACCTTTCAGTAGTGAGAGCACTAACGTAAAGTACAAAGTCAGCGTCTCGAACCCCTTCTTGGTCAGGTAAGCCAGTGGGTCCACAGTGCCATTCATTCTCAGTGCACACCCTGCATTGCTTTGACAATGTTCAAATGGAACAATTTAAATACTTCAGCAATAATCAAAATTCTGCATGACAAAATTCAATTAGTTTGAAGTCAAGAATAAATTCCATTGTAAACAAGCAGAAATGAGAAAACTCCCTGTGAAGACAGTAAACAAAACCAGAGCCAACTTTCAAATGACTCTTTTTATTTATTACGCACCAGGAAGGTAGCAGCTTCTGAAGGAAGGAAAAAAAAAAAAGGTCCGCCAAGCCAGATATCCCAAAACTAGCACCCTTTGTTTCCTACAAATTGAACAATTCTTGGCTCATGGAAATAGTATACCTAAGTCGTAACTGCCTTTCACGTGTAGTCTGGTACATTTGTAATACCGTAGTTGAAACTTCAAGATAAGAGAAAGCAAGAAATCTACTGAACACATACTGTAGTGAAATTAAGAATTCATGCGAAAGAACAAGTTCAAAGCATTTCCTGCACTGTGCTGCTGCTTCAGAAGATAACATCTTAAAATATGGTCTTCAAAAAAAAAAATCACAATTTAGTATTAATTCTGTGAAAATCAGACACATTACTCATTGACCAAGGGGAATAATAAAGTGAGTAGCAGTAATTTAACAAGCTTTGAATCTCATCCTCTCTGTACAGTTCACTATAACACAGGCTTAGAGAACAGTAAAGAGTTCAGTCTTACTTGACTTTTGGTTGAATAGAATAAACTAAAGAAAATCCCACCAACTGAAGTTGTTCTATTCTGCCACTCAAATTTAGCGATCCCCCACAAAAAGGTCACTTCTGCACAGTCAGTGATATTAACTTTTTATTAATTTCCACAAACAATATTTCAAAGGTTAAGAAGCACTTGGATGGCTTAGCTTACCTGGAGATGTTTCACAGGAACTATAACTGGCCCACACCTTGTGTGGTCTGCACAGGCTCCCCGGCAGTATCTGTGAGGGTCTGCTTTCCTCCTTAAGTATTGGTTTGTGGCACACTGCCTTCAATAAAACATGAAGGCCAGTCAGCACTGGTTCATTATTAAGCTGTAGAATAGTCTTAAAGCACTCAACAGCACTACAAATACAGGTATTTAATGCAACTCCACAGTGAGAATTGTTAGTTACCCTGCTCTGGAAGACAATGCAGTTGGAGTATCCACATGTTTAAAGAGAGGTTAGGAACAAGTTCGTAAGTAGGGGTATGTATAAAGGAAACCAGCAGCATGTATACGCTTTAAAAGCTCTGATACAACATATGGAGATGTTGACCATGGAAGGTAGGCAGATTTGTGTGTGCTCCCTAAATAGCATCTGCTACCACCACTGGGTCAGGTGGGTCACTGGTCCGATTCAGGAGGGCATTTCTTACACTGCTGTTCCCATTTCAAAGGCGATACAATGCAATGTTGAACATCAAATATAGCAAGTGATTTTCAACAGTTTCACATACCTGCTTAGTAATATAGTACCTGTGGATTTGCGCACTTGAAATGTCTTCTCTAAGTAAGATATAGCTTGTGGAAAAAGTTTGCTCTGAATAGAACAAAAATAAAAGTCACTCAGCAGTAGTGCAGATATAACTCACCTTAAAAGCATTAACTACCAAGTTAATGAGCAGAAGAGCAAAAATCCAGACTTCTTAAGAAGTTCAATTGCTATGAATATATTTAGGAAATATTTTGTTTCCGTTCCAATATTCTGTTATTCCAAATATTTCACTATTTTGTATTAGGATGGCAAAATGAGAATGGAACCAGCATTAATTTGAATGCACAGCTTCAAAGAGGATTCAAAAACTACATACATCCTGCCCACTGAAACCTTTGCACCATGGGATATAGCAAACACCTGCCAAACAACATTCAACAAAACACTGGAAGTATTTGAAACGGAGGCATCATCTGTACACAAAGCCTTAGTCTCCCAGACTAGAGGATATGAAATTGCTGGTGTTCAAAGCCTTTAATTAAGTTTGCATTAAGCTTAGCATCCATGTAATAAGCATGTACAAACAAAAAGGGGAAGCAAATATGACATACCTTTATAAGGTGTCTTTTCTCAGGTAGCAAACTATTTTAGAAACAAAACAAACAAGCTTTACTTAACAGGATTTTAAATCTCAGATGGGGGAGAGGGGAAGTGTCACAACACTATACTCACTCCTCAACACTTCTGTCATAGGTAATGTTAATTCTTAGCTGCTGATCCACATGTCTCTTCAAGACATGATTTTCCTTTAGAGGGACTTGGTAGACAACCTGGCAAGGAGAGGACCAAGCCGCTGGGTAAGGACAGCCACACCAATGGGTGCTTCCCGCTCCTCCACACCTACAAGAGCACCTTTTGGTCCGTCTTTACACAAAGCCCCTTCCCGCCTTTCTCCCCCCACACCGCCAGGACAGTCAGGCAGACGCCGCACCGCTCCCGCCCCCCGCGCCAGCGCTGCCACCGACCACGCCCAAGGGGGGGCAAGCGGCCAGACCCGCACGGCTCGGCCCGCGGCAGCCGGGGGGGGGACGGACGGACCTAACAACGGGAAACAGCAGACCCGTCGCCCCCAGGCCCCCCTCCCCACCACCTAAGGACCCCCCGCGGCGGCCCCACCTCCTCGCCGCTGGGCACGCGGTGGTGACAGGACGAGGAAGAGGAGGGAGAAAGGGTGGCGACACGGCCGCAGCCCAGAAGCGGCAGCAACAGCACGGCGGCGGTAAGAGCAGCCAGCAGCGGCCGGCAAGAGCGGCACGGCCCGAGGTGCCCATCGCCCGGCTCGGCGGCCATCTTCGGCTGTCCTTCCGCCGCGTCGCCATGGAGGCAGCGCCACTGGTAGTGGTCCCCGCCAATGGGCGAGCGGGGAGCGCGGGAGAAGGTGGAGCGGAGGCGACGGGCGCTCCTGATTGGGAGGAGCTCACGGACGGGTGGGGCAGGGGGTGAGGTGAAGGTGACGGAGGGGCACGGCACGGGGGTGTGCAGCGTAATGCGGTGTTGGCAGGGGCAACGCAGTGTTGTGCAGTACGACGGGACGCGACGCGATGCAGTGCAATGCAGTGCTCTGCAGTTGAGCCTCCTGCGCAGTGGTGCAGGGCAACAGTGTGGTGCCTGTGAGGCAAGGCAGTGCTGGGTGGCGGGTAGCAGCGTGGTTAGGGGGCAGCTCACCACTGCGCAGGGCAACATAGGGCGATGCAGTGCTGTGTGGCGCAATGCAGTGCCGTGCAATCTGGGTGGATGCAGTGTGGCACAATGCGCTGTTGTGGAGCAACCCAGTTGGGTCCGTGCAGTGCTGAGGGGAGCTGTGCATCACATTGCTGCAAGCCCCACAGAGCTTCAGTCACCCTCCTGCTATTAAAAGCCAGTTAGGGGCTTGGGAGCCAGGTGCTCAGCTCAGCAAGGCCCCTCATTCTCTCACCTAGACCGAGCTCCTTGGTCTCCGGGAATCCTGCACCGAGAGGAGTTTTCTCCAGGCTCTGAGTCTGAAATCCTGCTGGGAAGCAAAGTCCTCTTGCAGCCAGCCCATCCCAGCACTCGAGTCTGGAGCTGAGATTTCAGTCTTCATACGTGATGCAGCCCTTTTCTCAGCCCTCAACCTCTGTACAAAGTACCCCCAAATTTCTAGTACAGAAACAAGTCAAGAAACTCTTAACACCACCAACAGGGATAACAATTGTCTGGGGTTGTGTAGTGCTTCATCTTGCAGCTTCTGCTGCATTCCAAGGCATTCAGTTATAATGAGGGCCATGCAAATAGAAGGTGGTGTGTCCTGGCTCACCCAGTAGCTCTGTGGCACCAGAGGAGAACCTGGTAGATGCCTGGTGCTGTCAGTTTAACTGAGTTGCTCTGGCAAGTTCCAAAATACAGAAAAGTACCCAAACAGGCAGAAAAGGGAGAAAAGCATCCTCACCTTTTCACAGGGAGCAAAATCTATTAAAGCAGGAGTGGGTTAAACTCTGCTTTGCTTTAAATGGGAATTTATGCAGGACATGTGTTACACAGGCATCTACTATGAAGAGAAGAAATTTTTTACATTGCTGCCTGTCACCTACAGATACCATAAGCATTTTTCCCCTTTGCAGGTAACAAGAACATCTTGGTGGGGTTTTATGACATCCTGGCAGCTATTTGCAGCACAGGTCTCCTTTAGACTAAGAAAGAATAATTTCACCTGGAGTCTGTATACAAATCTGTTACTCAGACAGTACAAGAAAACAGTTTTGTCTTTAAAGCCATTTCTGCTTCTCACTATTCATAGCATCCCTGTGACATAAAGACATTCAAATGTAAAGCAACACATCTACTTGAAGTGTGTTCAAAATACCACACAGCCCCTTGGTCACTGTCCCCCTACCCCCAAGTGGGATGGAAAAACGGTAAAACCTGCAGGTTGAGATAAAAACAGTTTAATAATTAAAATAAGGTATAATCCTACTACTAATAATGAAAAGTGAAATAACAAAAAGAGACAAAGCAAAAAAGCCCAAGTGCTGCACAACACAACTGCTTGCCACTTGTTGACCAAAACCCAGTCAGGCCCAAGCAGCAATCAGTCCCTTCCAGATAACTCCCCCCAGTTTATATACCAGTTTATACAGCACAGCATGATGTGCTGTGGTATGGAATACCCCTCGTGATAGTTTGGGTCAGCTGTCCTGCCTCTGCTCCCTCCTGGCTTCTTGTGCCCCTCTTTGCTGGCAGAGCATGAGAGACTGAAAAGTCCTTGATCAAGGTCAGCACTACTTAGCCACAACTGGAACAGTAGTGTGTTACCAGCACTGTTCCCAGGCTAAAGCTGAAACACAGCACTGCACCAGCTACTGGGAAGAAAATTAACTCTCTCCCAGCCGAAACCAGGACACTTGGTAAACACAACGTAGCTGTTTGAAACTACTTTAGTTAAAAACAGGTGTATATGGCTTTTGATCGGCAGTTGTAAGATTGTAACTATAATTAAATGTACAGCTTGCAAAAGATATGCAAATACCATTATTTACTTTCTTCACAGAATTTTGAAAGTTTTCAGGTGCTTTAAGCATGGTAACTGAGTTATGCACCTGTAGATGACCCTCTGCAAAGCAATAATTCTACAGAGGGGTTAAAGTTTCCGTACTGACCAGAAGATAAAGTCCCTCCTTAGCATCTTGAAAATTCCAGAAGCAATGACTTTGTATGTGGAAGACAGATGTATATAATACTGGGGACCATGGAGAATGCCCCTAAGAAACAGGTATGAATACAGGAAATCATACACAGGGTATAACAGTATGCTACAACAGCTAGCAGGGTGAAATAATGAATGCAAATTGTAGTTCAGTATTGTGTTTTTGTCTTCAGGACTCTTAGTATCAATAACGGTGAGTGGATGCCTGAGAATGACTGAAAACTCCCCTGGCAAACAAGGTTAATTCCCCCAACACAGTGCATTTTAAATAAGTCTTCACAAGCAGCCAACCACTTGGTGTGTTTTGTGAATACTGGAAATAGGAACACAGATAGGTGCATTGTCCTACCCTATACCTCTTCAGGCTGCAGGTAAGGCATAGCAGCTCCCTCCCTCTCCTACCAGCTCACTCTGCCTTGCATGATAAGAGGTAGCACTTACCTACACCTCCACGTAACTGAATTTGAAGTGAGAGTATTGGAATAGTACTTTCTCAAATATTTGCTTATCCTGGGTCATTGTGTTGATAATTTGAAGACATATTCAAACACATGGATAGATAACTACTTAGTTTAAGAAACCTGTGTGTAAACAAGAATAAAGAATTCCCCTGTTAATTCTCACATGTGAAAGACACTAGAATTTTCTAGGCTATTAAGAATATTCTAACATCTGAAAGTAATAAGGTATTCAGGATATGCCTGGATGTCACTAAATATGACAAACATTGTTGGATCTTTCACATCATCAACCACACTGTCATACACGTCACTGGAATCTGCTGTGTTTTTTGCTGGTGGTTTGATTAATCCTTTGCTCCCAACACAATACTGCCCAGTGAGGACCCGAGCCAAGTACATGTACTTTCTGCCATTCACATCTGGTCTGGAATAAGTATCCTGAGCAGAATAACATGCATCAACAGCAAAGTAGGTCCCATTTCCAATGTCTGCAGCTGTTTGGAAAGACAACATTATTAAATATAGTTAGTCAGTGTTCTTATTTCCTTCAGAATCTCTAAAGCTCCCCCACCCCTTCCTTTTTTTCTTTTTTTTTTTTTTTTTTAAATTCTGCAAAGTTATGAATTTGGTTAAACAGCAAATTCTAGTAATAATCCTTTGTATCAGAAGGAAATCCAAATCCTAATCCACTTAGATGTCAACTAAGTATCAACACCCAGGTTTTGACTGGTAGTGGATGAGAAACTTAGCATGAGCTGGCAGTGTGTGCTCGCAGCCCAGAAAGCCAACCGTATCCTGGGCTGCATCAAAAGGAGCATGACCAGCAGGTCAAAGGAAGTGATTTTGCCCCTGTACTGTGCTCTTGTGAGACCTCACTTGGAGTATTGTGTGCAGTTCTGGTGTCCTCAACATAAAAAGGACATGGAACTGTTGGAACAAGTCCAAAGGAGGGCCACGAGGATGATCAGGGGCTGGAGCACCTCCCGTATGAAGATAGGATGAGAAAGTTGGGGCTATTCAGCCTGGAGAAGAGAAGGCTGTGTGGAGACCTCACAGCAGCCTTCCAATATCTGAAGGGGGCCTATAGGGGTGCTGGGGAGGGACTCTTCATTAGGGACTGTAGTGATAGGCCAAGGGGTAACGGGTTCAAACTTAAACAGGGGAAGTTCAGATTGGATATGAGGAAGAAGTTCTTTACTGTGGGGGTGGTGAGGCCCTGGAATGGGTTGCTTGGGGAAGGTGTGAATGCTTCATCCCTTGCGGTGTTCAAGGCCAGGTTTGACAGAGCCTTGGGTGACATGGTTTAGTGGGAGGTGTCCCTGCCCATGGCAGGGGGGTTAGAACTTGATGTTCTTAAGGTCCTTCCCAACCTAACTATTCTTTGATTCTATGACTGTCCTTTCCTATGGGAGAAGGGTTCCACTTCTTTGGATCTGGTCCTTCATCTGTGAAGGCTACCAAATAACAAAACTGACTGTAATAGAAAAACTGGACAAAACAATCTTTGAACTAATGCAGAAAGTCTTTCTGCTAAATACTTAATTGTCCCTAACAACTATTAAAGGGGGGTTTCTTTGTAAATTACTTCACAAATTTCAAGGGATTTCATGTGCAGGGGAGTGGGATCTTCTGATTGCTTTTGCTGAGCTTATCTTTGGAAGCAATAGGAGAATAATCTGCACCTCCTACTTTGCTAACTAGGAGAGGAGATACCATCAGCTAGCGGTTGATATCTCAGCCAAGGATGTTGAACAGCAGTCCTTGTTCCTTTCTCTAAGCAGATCATACAACACATTTCTCGAAAGCTGCTCAGCCTTGATTTCAGAGTAGGTGAACTTCTGATGGTGGCATTAATCAACAACGGATTAACCAAATACATTAATTCCTCTGTCTATATAGAGTATATTCTGGTGTTTATTATTTTGTTCTCCAGACTTATTCTGTTTACGTGTTGTCCTGACAGCACTATAACATTGACATTCCCTAGTCATACATGTTTACAAAATTAACTGCTTTGGATAATGGCTCACCATTCTTTCCAGCATACCCACGATCAAATCCATTGTAGTTGATTGTGTGCAATGAGGATGCAGCTGTCCCATGAAATAGCAACTTCTCATTATTTTTATTTTTGTTCTTTGTACAGACAGACATCTTTTTTATTTGGTATGTCTGCCAGAGCAAGGGATTTTGTATTCTTTCAATCTGCAAAGTTACAAAATAGAACTATATTTATACTGGTAGAGACCAATATTTATCATGGCAGGAAAGCATTAAAACAAATTAATTAAACATCAAACTTCAAGAATGACAGTAATTATCAATATGCCTTGTTAGCATGTGGTTTGGGTTGGGGAACTGAATACCTGACCCTGCTGAAACATAATAAACCAAAGTAGCTTACCAGAGTTTTTCAAGCTTGATAATTTTTGGCATACACTTGTTTTGTGCAGTATACCAGGTACAAAGGCAATCACAGTAGCAATGCGTTATCATTTTTAGAAATATGCTATTGCACCACTGCCAGAGACAATGACGTAAGATGCCTTCTGTATCTTACGATAATCACCTTTACCTATGATTTTCTCACTAAACAATAGACTGCAGTGATAGCATGACGTTGAATTAAAGTTTCTTTTCTACATCTGTTTGGAAGTCAGAATTACTTTCTTTACTGTGTAGTTTAGCAACCTACAAGAATTATAGGTTCAACAAGTGAGGTCTCTGCTCTCGTGAGACCACACTTGGAGTATTGTGTGCAGTTCTGGTGTCCTCAACATAAAAAGGACATGGAACGGTTAGAACAAGTGCAGAGGAGGGCCACGAGGATGATCAGGGGACTGGAGCACCTCTCGTATGAAGATAGGCTGAGAAAATTGGGGCTGTTCAGCCTGGAGAAGAGAAGGCTGCGTGGAGACCTCATAGCAGCCTTCCAATATCTGAAGGGGGCCTATAGGGGTGCTGGGGAGGGACTCTTCATTAAGGACTGTAGTGATAGGACAAGGGGTAACGGGTTCAAACTTGAACAGGGGAAGTTCAGATTGGATCTGAGGAAGAAATTCTTTACTGTGAGGGTGGTGACGCCCTGGAATGGGTTGCCCAGGGAAGTTGTGAATGCTTCATCCCTGGCGGCATTCGGGGGGGGTGGGACATAGCCTTGGATGGCATGGTTTAGTGGGAGGTGTCCCTGCCCATGGCAGGGGGGTTGGAACTAGATGATCTTAAGGTCCTTTCCAACCCTAACTATTCTATGATTCTATGATTCTATAAGGATTATGTAAAAATAAGTTGGTGGTAAGATAGATGTTGCTGGCTCCTTATGCCAACAATGTGAATGTAGCTCAGGAGGAAACTATGTCGAAGTACAATCTTAAAGGTGTTGCTGTAACAGCTTTCCATTTTCAATGGAAAATGACTTTAATGTTATTACCTGATTTTTTTCTATTGTACTATTTTGTTCTATTTGTGTCTTAATGACCAAGCTCATTGAACCTCCTGATGGAAGAAAAGTTATCAAACACATATTCTTACTCTTAATTTTATCATACTTTCTCCTATTTATCACTCCTCTTGGTTCTGAATAATTCCATCTTCCCCCTGGTAATTAAACCTCTGTGCACTGCGCTGCAGACTTTCCAATAAGCAGGATCAGATCTTGATACTTTGGATAAAACCAGGTCTAGCTGAAAGGCTCTGGAACTGACAGGAAAGAAGTAGTAAACTAGTAAAAAGATTTGTGACCAGTCTGCAATGATTTTGTGTATTCGTTTGTATTCTAAATGCTTTGGCTTATGCTTCCATTTCAATACAGAATGTCCTAATTGGAAATACCACATTAACTAGTGAGTACAACATTAGATGAACGCAGAGTCAGCCTGAGGACCGATGGTCAAGGGTTTTGCACTATTAGAAGACAGAAATAGCAGGGCAACTCTTGGGAAATTTGATTTGATTTATATCCACCCTGTACAGTGCTGGAGAGGCTGACATATGAAAGGTGTATTAGGTTTCAGATACCTTATAAACAAATCTTTAGAAAGTATATTAACATTTTCAGCCTAAGAATTCACTTTTTTTCCTCCCCATAGTATTTCACCTTCTCTATGACACAGCTGCCACAGCTCTTCTTAAATCTGGACTGAACTTTCAGATATTCATCACAAAATGGCTTGAGATTCACCACTTTGACCTGTTTGTTTTGCATGTCTTCCCAGTGTGAAGGGAGTGTTATTGGCTGCTTATCTGCAAAACAGACATTGCATTATCATCACAGATATCTAGCGCAGTTTTGTAGGCACATCTTACAAACCAATTGCATGTACAGGGCTGAGAGGACAATACCTTACACAATGCTTTATCCCAAGAATACTCTCCATCTTCAATAGATCCCTGGCTCTGTAATGCACAGCTAAGACTACATTTTCTGGCCTAATTATTCCCATCCCAATATCTAACTAAAACAAGTTTGAAAACACAGAGGAATTTCATGTATTCTCCATACTCCACTTCCTTTGTGAGACTTAAGCATAGAATCTATGCTCAGCGTGCCATTTGTACAGATAATATTTAAAATAGATGTTCTGACTGCAGTCATATCTGCCACTAATTATGAAAGTACAACTGCTGGCTATGGCACGCACGGGGGAAAGGAAAAAATTAAAAACCAGAAAAAGCAAAAAGCTATGACTGGATTATTTCTTTGTAACACCTGAGTTTGCATGTATCAGAATTACCATTCAATAATCACTATTAAAGTAAAGTTACAAAGCTATAATTTACCTTCATTCTTTGACACACGTTGAATGTTCATGGTTTTTCCTTGGTCATCATTAGCCTGTAGCGTATTCATATCAACCTTGTAGTTCTTCCCATTAATTTTGACTGCAAGATGTGGTTTTTTAGCTATTTTGGCATCCTCCAGCTGCATATTTGTAGTTTTATCAAAAGCAACAAAGCTGTCATTGCTTCCTGCATACCTCCATTCTACCAGGTTATAAACAAGTTCTGCCTTGGATCGTTCGTCTTCAGCATCCTTAAGGTTTTGGATTATTCTTTGAACTTCCATAGAAACCTGACAGACGTCCTTGGTAATACCAGAAATTTTAATGCAAGGGGGGAAAAGTTTATTTTCAAACTGAATGGTAACATGCTTTCTACTCTGGAGATCCTTCAAAATGTCAATTTGCCTCTTATCAAAATGTTCAATTAGCTCATCTGAAATAATGTTTTCAAAATGATCTTTTAAAATTAAATCCTTTAACCAAGATTCAGTTTTATCCACATTTGTTTGGCTTTCTCCACAGATTTGGAATGTGGCTATATCAACTTTCTTCTCCAAATCCACAATCTTTTTCTGCCCACTTGGTTGTTTTTTAACCTGGAAAAATGCTGTGAAGAAATACATGTTAATTATTACTTTTAAATAAAAGATCCTTAATTCCATGTGCCCATGCACACAGAAAATCCACCTACTTGCATTTAAGCAGAGACATACATGAATTTATTGTAGATGAATTTGAATCCTCTCTTTTCTTCATGCTTCTGTAGAAGTCTTTGAGCATATTTGTTTGGAAGATGACTATTTTAATTTTTTGCAAATGCTGTACATGTCTTTTCCTTGCAAATTCTACGATTGCATCCAACATGTCATCAGCTACCTTTGCTGGACTCTGTCCTGCTTGACCTGAACAAAAATCAAAAGCATGTACCAGTGAACAGTACTTAAATCAAGATAGCATCCAGAAAACAGAGACCATGTCCCCACCTCATACAGACTGGTGTCCCTCTCTCCCCCCACTCCATTATGCTTTCTGGCCAAAGCCCCATGCTTAACCGCAGCTTTACACCTAAGACTGGAGCTCAAGGAGCTGACACCCTACAGAGAGCCAGGAACCCCTTCTGGGATTCACCCTCATTTACTTTGAGACTCCAATAAGAACTTCAGCCTTAGCATCCCCCTGATATTTTTAATTCCACACACCACTAACTCTATCCCCATAGTATTTCACCTTCTCTGTGACACAGCTGCCACTGGTACCAAAGTAAAACCAAATCAAAACTAGCAGAGTATTTTAGGACAAGCCTGCAGCGTATTTCAACATACAAACAGGAACACCAAGCTCAAAACAATTGCTTTCATTCCCCTACAACAAGCCTGAAGTGCAACCTACAGCTTATCCTGAAATGTTGGTGGGAGCCCTGCCAATTTCAGCCAATGCATCCCTTGGACAGCCATCGTGACACCAGCATGCAGATGACATTGGCAGCCCAGGGGACCTGGGCTGACCCACACACCAGCTCCTACCCTAACCAGGCATGCTGAGCAAGGACCAGCTCATAACTTCTTTTTCCCAAGTCAACAGGAGCCTTGGTCTGAAAAGGATACCTTGCTTTCTGCAAGTCCCAATCCCCAAGCTAACCAGAAGCTTAAGCCAAATAAGCTAGCCTGCCTCTAAGCCCTCCACTGGAGCAGGTATGCTGAAACAAGATCTATAAGGGTGAAAACCACAGGAATTCTGTACCCAGCCCACAATTTCCATAGTCAGCCAGTTTTGGTCTCAGAACAATTCCATCTTTCTTCACCTACAGACCTCAACCTCAGCCCTCACATGTGGCTGAAAGCCCAAAGCAAGGTCTGTGGGAAGTTTGAAGGAAGTTGCAGGGTTGCCAGCTGAGATACATCGTCTGTTTTGGGGCAGAATGTCTTTTAAAGAGCAATACCTTTTCTTTAGGGGTTTTTGCTCCACTGATGTTGACTGTACTATTTACACTTTTAAAAAAAAGCATTTTTGAAGTGTGCAGGTGGTGTTTGAACGAACTACAATGAATTTTCACAGATCACAGCTTACAGAGGTTCTTGTACAAGTCTACTGTTATCCATATCAGAGGTATTAATTCTGCCCCAGTTTCTGAACTACTCCCATCACGGCCTTCATTGCTTTCCTAAGAAAATGCAAACCTGTTCCAATTGCTGGGAAGGCGACAGATTTGTACATCCTTAGCTCACACTCGTTAAGCACTTTGGAGACCTGACTGCTCACATTCCTGTTGTGAATCAAGTGGATGATTTTACTGCACAGCAGTTTTCCACCTTGTGTAGTAATAAAGCCACTTTGAAGCAGCCCAGCTGGAAAAGAAAGCATAGAGAAGGAGACACAGTATTTTTGAAGTGACTGTCTCTCCTGATAGCACAGCTCGTTATATTGATGATAGAAGCGAAAAAAGTAGAGCGAAATCCACTGCGAGCTTTATTATTCTGATTTCAGTTCATTCCAGTTTTCTCTGTTAATATTTTGATTGCAGAACTTCTTTCAGAAAGTAATACAAGTAGTTGTGTGTTTTCTAATTTCCCAAAACCTCTGCTACAAGGTATTTTCCTGTTAAGTGCAGCTTAAGAATTTATGTTTAATTTAAGTAAAGCTCACTTTTATTTGAAAACATGACAATAGAATGTGCACAATTCATTCATGTGAGAATTCCTTTCTTTTATGTCACTTACTCCTTGAAAGCTCAAACCCCTGTTCTGCAGAATAGCTGAACAGTTAAGATACCACCATTAAGATATCAAAGAACTGCGGTATGGAATCTTTCAAAAGATGCTTGTGTTTTTCAGAGTGCTCATGTTTGATTGCAAACACCTCAAAAGGGAATCACACTGCGAGGATGAATGGACCGATGAGCCATACCACTTCACTGGTCACAAAGGTAACGACTGATTATGTGATGCTCTGCATGTGCTGAGGTCACGCTGATAAACAGGGAGAGCCTGCACAGCCAAAGGCTGGGAAAAATATCCAGGACACTCCGTCTTGAAAGTTAACTCCCGGATTCAGAGCAGGAACATTTTGTTTATGCAAGCAGAATGCGTTCCTTTCTGCACTCATAGAAGCCAACCACAGTGAGTTGGGATGTTACTGCTCTGCTGGTCTGGCAGAATGCAGACCACGGAAGAACTCATGATCATGGCGATAAGCAAGGTTACACTATTTCAATAAAAAATAATTATGTATTTGTGAATACATACAGCTCAATTTGCTATTAGCTTTTAAAGGCCAGTCCTGCACTTGCTTACACCAAAATATGGCCTTCCACCACTTTGTTCAGTTTCAAAACTTGAGCTCTCCTGTAGCTGACAAGAGACTTAAAGATTTCTAAAAGTGAAAGCTATTTACATACCATACTGAGCACATTCTGCTTCTACCTGGGAACCAGCAGCATCCATTATTGCTTTGAAGACCCCTTAAATTATATGAGAAAATCATACACATTTATTAAGTCAACAAAGCCATTTCTACAAAAAACTCTACCCGACTTCTGTACTCTACAAATATCCTGGATTCTCACATGGGAAGATCCCACAAAGTGCAAAACCTTGTCCATTCCCCTAATTCTGCTCCTTGACACACAACACAGCTGCAAAGAGAACACTGATTTCATTATTGATTAGAAATCATTAAGAACAACTCCTATTTCATTGTTTCACCAGTCAGTAGTAAGCCCCTCACCAAACTCACTGATTTAAATTATACCATTTGATGTCTTCCATGCTTGCAATTCACAGTGTCACCAAAGAATCTCTGATTCTTACAGGTCACTCAACCAGGACTTTGGCTCACAGTGACAGGAACAGTTTGTCAGGATTATATTTGATGTGAAAACTTCCTTTTATTTAAGCACTTTTGGGTTTATACAAGAAAAAGTCTGGTCAAGTGACTTCTGTCTGAGTAGTCTGGAAACTAAATGGAATATTCAGGTCACATACAAATCCCGTTTAATATCTATTTCCTAACTAATCACAAGTCTCTCTCATCTGAAAAATACTTCATAGGAGTTTCACATATGGACAGTTCTTCCCCCTACCCCCTTTTAAAAAGTAGCCCAAATTTATCACTAAAGAACTACGTATTCAATACAATACCTGACGTGGCATCAAATGTTGGATTTGATATATTTACAATAACCTCTGTGTCCTCCGTGGTAATATCTCCACTAGTTACTTGGAGTATAATGGAACCAACCTGCATTTCATGAACTTCCAGTGCCTTAGTTGAAATAGGCCTAATAATACCTACAAAGGAAAGAAAAATACCTTAACACACTTATCATCTAGTTTGGGGCATTATTCTCTTCCACTGATAGAAACATCAAATTTTAATTTTAAGGAATGTGCTCTAGATCATTTTGATGGACATAAAGAGTCTCTGACTTTCTCTTTACTCCATTTCTGAAAGCAGGAAGGTACAGTGTTCTTCCCATTTAAGTACTGTGAAAGTGAAACTATTTCTATTCTTGTAAATTCATGCAGAATGAATTCAGAAAGGGACTCTTGGGGTTATCTGATCCGACTAGCTCTGTAACCAAGTTTCCCCGAATTCGCTCTTACAAGAAATACAGTATGCAGCTGAAGTATTTCCAGTAATGGAGATCCCATCACATCAGTTTTGTAAGCTATTTCATCTTTACCCTTACAGACATAAAATTGTTCTTTACTTCTAGTCTAAATTTATCTAGTTAATATTTTACCTGCACATTCTTAACTTCCTCTCACTGATACTCAAAGCGACTGAGAGGAAAGAGCTATATATTCTTATGAATAAGGCCATGCCACTGATGCAGTTCATTCATATGTTTTTGCTATTTTGTCACGCTACTGCCAATTAATAAATGGAACAAAAATTCTCCATTCTGTATATCTCTATATAGGAGATGTGCAGAAATACATGTTACTTATGGCTTATTTGGGAAAGTGATACCAACTTCTGATACCCTTCAAGTAGGACAAAGTAATGGTTCTCCTAGCAGGATATCCTCTTCGATGTGGTAAGACAGGCCTCACTAACATGAGCATGCCCTCAACAAAAGAAATTCCTCTAAGATTTTTACAAATGGAGTTTAAGAATGCCAGTCCACTAGGAGGAAAAAAAAAAAGCTCCATGTCTTAATGACATTATACCTGTTTCCTGATACGTATAAAGCCTCCTTACAGTACTTACATTCTCCCGTGTCCCACCTCCTGCTTACTAGCCACTACACAACTTACTTGACCATGATGCTGAAGCATTGCAACTTTCAGCTACTCTACGTTGTAGTTCCATGTTAAAAGCCTGAAGAAAAATAAGAAAGGTACCAAACATAGGAATATTCAGTATATAACTCTGAAATACTGTCATTAACATTAAAAGCCATGTAGCTCTTGCTGAGCCATCTGACATGCTTTACAGTCATGTTCAGGTATCGTTAATAACAGTGGAAGACTCAGTGTGAACACTGTGATAATAGATACCACCTTTGTGTTGCCAGACCTCCTCTGTCAAAAGATGAGTGAGCATCTACAGGTGTTTACAGTGCCAGCTGCAAGGCCAATTTTGTCTGCAGCTTATGCTTGCTGAGAGTTTACATTCCAGAGATACTGGAGAGACAACCCATTGTTACAGACCAACTGCTAAATTATTCCCCTTAGAAAGCAATATAATTAAAATATTGTAAGGCATAACTAGAACAGCATGTAACATAGATGGCTTTCTCCTAAAAGCTACCTGAATGTTATCTGCATCATTTGGATTCAAGACAAAATGAACTTCCTGGAGAGTCCTCCGAGTGTGACTACTACTGAACTTGAATACCACATCAAACATTAATTTAGAAACAATGTTTGTAGGAAATCTGAATCCTCCAGTTCCAATAGCTGGGAAAGTGATTGATTTCAGTCCAAGTTCTTCAGTTTTCTTCAAGCAGAAGGTGATTATATCTTCTAGCATCTGCAAAACATAGCAGAGGTGGTTTTTTTATCTTCCTTTTTTTTTTTAAAGAAGGCATCATTTATGATTACTTTCATAGAGACTATGCTGGTATGAGAAAAAGCTCTCAGTACATCAAAGAATCTTTGAGGTCACTCCAACAGAAGTAAATGGAGTTGAGTCACCTAAACTAACTACTTTAAATCCTGAAACTTCAGGATAGGATCCCAAATAAATCTGTCTTTAAAATCATTATTTTTTTTAAATAATTAAAATGTACCTCCAGGGTTCGTCCTCTTCCTTGATTCCACATGGGAATTATGGCATGTAGCACAGACTTGCAGGCCAGAGCACAACCACTGGTGCAGAGCACACTTCCTTCATCAGCAACCTGTCTTTGTTTTTCGTTGTCAAACTCTGCTTGGAGCCCTGGTCCTGCCTTTTCCAGCAAGGCTTTGCAAAGATGCCCCACACCAAACTTCAAATCTGCGCCAACACTGTTAACAATAACATCCGTCTGCAACAGAATTACAACAAAAATATCTGTAGGCAGACTTCAAGTAAAATTATGCATCAAGCACTATCAAAGCCATGCACAGCATGAAAACCAAGACGGCATTGAAAAAATAATTGGAGAAATTTCAGCACAGCTTTGTATGCTGAGCTTTCCTGGACTTGTAGTAACCCTGTGTTAGGCAGCATCAGACCCACTGGGAGTACCAACACCACAGGTATCTACACGTGAGCCAGGCATGCAGCAGATCTGTCAAGCCCTCAGGGGAGGTAGGGCTGTGACTACCTTGTCCCAAGCAGATACTAAATGTCTGGGCATGTGAAATAAACCCAACCTCTGCAGCCTGCAGCCTGCCTCATCCCCTTTCCCCAGGCCCTGCCTTTCCTACATTTCCTTATGAAGAACTGCAGCAGTATCACTCCTTCTTCTCTAGCATCATCGCATGATGCAAAATACACATATTGCATAAGGTATGCATAATGCAGAAAGTTTAATGTCCCTTTCCACCTTTTCACTGGAAGTGCAATTATCTACGCCTTATCAGAAAACCAGCACCTCACGCACCAAAACGAAGTGGAGAGAGGTTGTTGTGCTCTCATGAAGTAAAATGGGCAAAGCCCCAAATCTGGTATTTGCTTTGTTTTTTTCCACTGAAGATGTGTTAATTACCAAATATTTTAATAATTAATATTTTAATGTGTGTCATACTGAGTGGTTTTTTACATCTAGTGTTGCTTTTTTATTGGAATAGGCTTTCGCAGGCACCAAAATGAAAAAAAAGAGCAACTAATATTAATATTAATAATAATAATTTAGGGAGATTTTAAATTCCCAAAGTATAAAGTCAGGGGCTGTTGAAAATGAGAGATTTATTGAGATGCACTTTGCATCACTGAAGGGAAAAAACACAAGAGAAAAAAGCCACATCAGAGGTGTAAACTGCATCTTGATGGTCTAGATTAGTAGTAGTTACAGTCTCTGTTAGCAGAAAGAATGAAAAAAGAAAATGGGGATATGGGGTATTAAAATCAGGTCTAGAGTGTGGCACAACAATGCAAGTATGCCCTCTTCTATGGGATCACTTTTCTAGCGCTCAGTAACTTCTTCATAAACTCTGTCTTTAACCCATCCAAAGAGAAGGGAACTAAAAAAAGAACAAGCTCCATCCCCCCTGTTAGCGTGACTCACAGCAGCAGCCAAGACAGGTGCTGGTTTCCCATAATATCCAACCTAGGTAGGTACAGATCATCCGAACACTTTTAGAACGTATTTTATTATTTCCCCTGTAGAGAAAAGCTAAAAAAAAACCCCACCAAAAAACCCCAACCCTGTTTTACATGTTGACCTTAGACCTGGAGCACAAATAAAACCTAGGTGGGAACAAAACATCCCAAAATTCACAATTGCCAACTAGAAACAGCTGCAGAGTGACAGATCCCAATCAGTTTTGCAAGCTTGCATCCTTGTTCAGCTGGCACATAGCTGCTGTTTGCATATGTAGCAACTGCCTTGTAAAACAATATAACCTTCTGTCCTTCCTTTTCTATTGAAATTTAAAGATCTTCATAGAATCATAGAATTAACTAGGTTGGAAGAGACCTTTAAGATCATCAAGTCCAACCTTTACCCCAGGACTTCCAATTCCACCACTAAACCATGTCACTGAGGGCCTCATCTACATGGTTTGTGAACACTTCCAGGGACTGTGACTCCATCACTGCCGTGGGCAGCCTGTTCCAATGCCTGAGCACCCTTTCTGTGAAGAAATTTTTCCTAATATCCAATCTAAACCTTCCGTGGCACATCTTGAGGCCTTTACGTCTTGTCCTATCACTTGTTACTTGGAAAAAGAGACTGACCCCCACCTCACTGCAACCTCCTTTCAGGTAGTTGTAGAGCGCAATAATGTCTCCCCTGAGCCTTCTCTTCTCCAGTCTAAACAACCCCAGTTCCCTCAGCGATTCCTCATAAGACTTGTGCTCCAGACCCTTCACATGATTTGTTTCACTTCTCCAGGCCTGCTGCAGCAACTCAATGTCTCTTTCGTAGTGAGGTGCCCAGAACTGAACACAGTATTTGAGGTGCAGCCTCACCAGGCTGAGTACAGGGGGATTATGACTTCCCTGCTCCTTCACAGCAAGTTAGAGGGGAAGCAGAAAATAAAACACCTACCATGGCTTCCTGAACATTTTTCTCCTCAACTTGGATGCAAAGACCTTCATCTGTTGTAACCATCTGAAGATCATTTCTAGCCATCTGAAGATCCTCTTTTCTCTCCTCCTTTTGGCTTTCTCTCAACTTAAGGTTTCCCGAGCTTGAAGTCTGCAGTGTAGGGGAGGATAATTCATCTGCAAACACTTTCTTTATTGCATCACTCAGAGCCTGAACGGTTCCTTCTGCATCATCAACAAGATGAATCTCCTTCAAGCTGATGTCCCCCTTGGATTCTTTCAAGGTTTCCTTGATGGAGTCTACAATGCAATACGTACACAGTTCCAGTGGGAAGCCAAAAATCCCTCTGCTTATAGCAGGCAGAGCTATAGAATGATGATGAAACGTTTCAGCTAGTTGTAGACTTTTCTTCACTGTCTGTCTTAACAAGCACACACACTGTTTTGCTTCCTCCTCCCTCCACCTAGGCCCAACAGCATGAATTATGTTCTTGCAGGGGAGTTTCCCTGCACTCGTGATAACCACACACCCAGGCTGCAAACTCCCGCTCTTCTTCACCAGCTCATCACACTCCTGCTGTATCTCTGGACCAGCCGCTTTTAACAGTGCCCAAGCAACACCACCGTTGTGTTTTAGGTCTTCATTAGCTGCATTTACCACAACATCAACAGGATGAGTGCACAAGTCATCTTTATAAACTGCTACTACAACTCCATCTGGCAGCATTTTCTTAAAGTAGAGCTTGCTTTCCTCTCTATCACCAACTTTTTCACCCATCTTTTGTTGTTTTTGTTGTTTTTCTTCTTCCAGCCTAATCAAACAGCCAAATTTCTGCTTTGCCTCAAAAACACATGACTCTTTCCTCTCAATGAAGAGCTCCCTAGCTCCTGGCTTATCAATTTGCACAGTTTTCCAGTAAAGGGATGAGAGGATTTTTTCAAATGTGGTGACTGCATTTTGTACTTCTGCTCTTGGTCCACTCACAGAAATACCTGGTGTCTTGGTGTCGAAACGTATTGTCATGCCTTTCTTCTTCAGTTTAAGATAAACATTGGATGTTTTCTGCTCTACAAAATGCACTACCACCACCGACTTAGCTGGGATTACTTTTTCCATATGTGTGTTTCTGTCTATAAAATCAGTCAGTTTCTGATAAGCTTCTCTTACATCCTTAGAAAATCCAGCAATAATCACTTTATTCTCTTTTTCAGGTTCATCAATGACTACAGTTTCCTGGGAAGAACGCAAGGAGGCAAGAAGACTCTTCCACTGCTCCTTTTTAATGACCTCACAGTCCTCCACACTGATGCACTTATATTCTAAGCCTGTCTTTATTTGCTTTTCTGCTTCTAAAAGATCTTTGGGAGCATCTCCAAAAAGCATAACTGTATCATCTTCAAGCTCATAAAAACTATTAATGTTTTTACTAGTGAATAATGTCTCTGACACTGTTTTATTATCTACACGCTGTAGATAGTAGAAAACATGGGGATCAATGTTAACTGATGTACATGGCATATTCAATACCTTTTCCAGTAAGTCAGCTTTGATCTTAGATACTTCTGCAGGTAATCCACACAACTGAACAGTTTTTTTTGTGTCATCATAAAAGATCTTTAAGCATGGATATTCTTTGTGAATATTTTCTTCTAGCCCAGCATTGTGCAGAACAGCATACTTCCCTGGGATCACCGATACAGAAATTTCTATGCTTTGTTTTTCCCTTTCACTTTGCTTCATGGCTTTTTCCATGCATTCCCTCACTTCTTTCTCTGCCCTCTCCACTGCTGCTCTGTTGCCTGCAATCACCACTGTCTCCTCAGAAATCTCAGTTATGATGAAAGCAACATTTTTCACCAATCTGTTTTTCATGTCTTTCCAACCTGCTGAATTTACTTTACATTTTATTGCTATGTAACATGCCATGATACGTGAGAACTCAGTAGAAGCATCTTGCTTCCATGTCTTGATCAAGTTAATCATTGGCTTTCTCTGCTCTGAGAGGGATGACGATGGGCACAACATAATTTCTGGGTGTGCACAGTCTGTCTGGGGCCATTTTAGCTCACAATGGCAAACTGCCATTTCCTGGTTTATGTCTTGCATCAGTTTGGCCTGTCTTTGTAAAAACTGCCAGACATATGGATCTAGCGGCACTCCAATGGGGTCTGGCATCTTGACAGTTGGTCTTTCTTCTCCGTAGAGAGCTGTTCCCAAGGAGTGGTAATACGGATGCACAGAAATTGGTGTCTGTTCCAGTAAATGTTGCTTTTCCAAGACCGTGTTTACATCTAAAAGTTAGCACACATACATACAAACACACATATATCATTTACTTCAAATCAAGCAAATGATTCTGAATAGAATTACACTGAATAATTATTTCACTTCTTTTCATTTGAAACAGCTACTCTTATGTCTTTCTGATTTGCAAACTATTCTGTAGGGGACAAGATAAGAGGCTTGGCTCCAACCAGCTTGGTAAATATGCTTGTGCCTGTGCTTACCTGTACAGCTACACCTTGCTCTCATTTGCTAAGGAAATCCCACCCCGCAGCAGGGCTATATCAACATACTGTTATGGAACGTTCCTTACTCTTAACTTACAACAAAATTCTTTGTGCCACTGAATTTTTGCTTTCCTTTTTTTTTTTTTTAATTTCTTTTTGACATTTTGGTGGTCTGGACAAAAGAAATTAATTATAATGTTGACGGGGATTTAAAACTACATTACAATGATCCAAGTTACCTATCAACTTAATATGCAAGATATTCGTAAGCAAATTCTGAGAGTCAGAAGAAAAACAATCCCCTGGCAGATATCTTTAATTAAAGGAATTTACTAAGCCAAGGGTCTCCTAACACAGAGGTATTTACCTGAGGTTACACTGGCATAAAAATGAGATGCTGATTCAACAAAAAGAATAGTAACAAGATTGCTCTTTAGCTCTGTTCTTCCCTGATAATGAAGATATTTGACCTTAATTAGCTTCTGAAAGCTACCTGTGAAAACTGCAGTCATTGACAGATCCTGCTTCCTCTACCTGTAAGTACAATTAATGCTGTATTGCAGATAAAAGCTTCTGTAAATGGGGAAAACACAACAGTGGGAACAACCCATGCACAAAATGAGTATTAAACTGACTTGGGTAACATAAAAACCAAAGAGATTCTGAAAGCCTAGACATGCAGCAGTATTTGTAAATCCAGAGCACTTCCCAGGAACAGGACAGTGTACACTGGCTTTAGCAACAGCAAGGCAAGTTTCTCTTATTGCCCAAATCTGCACTTATTTTCTTTCAGTTCCTCTCCCTGAGAGCAATTTGGTCAGGCTGAGGAGAGTGTTACCTTTGTGATCACAGAAAGTAATGATGGCCAAGTTCTCCTCGGGGAAGAACTGGATGTCTGACACGGTCCCCCCACCATTCCGCACACTCTCAAAGTAGACGGTGATGTAGTCTGTGGAAACGCTGGCCGGTATGTTTTCAGCCTTGATGCTGCAGGTCAGTTCAAGAATCCTGGCAGTCATTTGGAATTCTTTAACCCTCTTGTTTTGTGAAAATTTTTTGACAAGTTCTTCAGTATCTGTAAACAAGAACAGTACAAACTGACTGTGCTTTTCCAAGCCATTAGCAGCCCCCGCTACCACTTCTGGCAGAGAAATTAGATGAATCTGCTTTTCCCTGTGTTTGCAGCAAAGCCATCTTTGGTGCCAAGTAACTCCGTTGAGTAGAACAGGGGAAATGTAACAGCCATGTGACTCTTTGCTATTGACTATCACTATGCTTCTGTTCCCCTCTTACTCATCTCTTGTATTAACTAAGCGCTTCTCACTGTTTCATTGTCTTCTCAGATGGAGACTTTATACACTTCAGTAATTTGCAGAAATCATCTCCACCCTCAGTGTGCTTCTAATTCTGCTCCATCTAACCCAAAACAAGAGCCGCACAATGAAACATTCTCATCCAGTTTCAATTAATGAAGACAACACAACTTTTTCAGTGTAACACTTGGATCACAGGCATTTTCATGAAGGTGTACATAAAGACTTACATCTTTCTTCGGAAACTACAGTCCAGGTACTTGTTTAAAACTGTTTGAATCTCAAAGAGGAATCTAGCTGTGTGTCCTGATTTAGGCTGGGAGAGAGTTAATTTCCTTCCCAGTAGCTGGTGCAGTGCTATGTTTCCACTTTATTCTGAGAACAACACTGATAACACACTGATGTTTCAGCTGTTGCTCAGTAGCATTTACCCTGGTCAAGGACTTTTCAGTCTCTCATGCTCTGCCAGCGAGGAGGGGCACAAGAAGCTGGGAGGGAGCAGAGACAGGACAGCTGACCCAAATGAGTCAAAGGCGTATTCCATACCAGAGCATGTCATGCCCAGTATATAAACTGGGGGAAATTACCCAGAAGGGGTTGGGGGGAAATGAGGAGTGCGAGTGAGTGGCTGGACAGTGCTGAGTTATCGGCTGGGCTTAAACGAGGACACTCTGAAAGCCATTACTCACACATACACAGGGAAATGAACAGTGGTGCTGATCCTGGCTTACCAATGCTTTTTGTAAAAGTAGCTACAGCAACATTTATTTCAGGTATCACTTCCACGGTGAAGTCATCGTCTGCTGCCAGGCCACTGATGTTCTCCAGCAGCAGACGTAAGCATTTTGGACTGCATTTCTGCATGTTTTCAAAGACCACTGAAGACGAGGTCTCTCTGGGCTTTTCTGTGATGTTCGTTCCAGAGCCAGCTTCCTCTTGGAGTTCATTGCTTGCAAGAAAGCTTTCTGCTTTCTGCAAGGCTTCTGCATCATCTTCAACAGAAAGAAATAAGCCACATGATATATTTGTACACATTTCCTGGAATAAGCAGATTTTGCTCCCCCCTTCTCTCCCAGTATTTGATTAGTCAGAGATCACCTAACTAATCAAATACTGCAGGATACCCCGGGACATTCTGGGATCCAAACCAGCCCAGATGCAATATTCTGCAGGCAGATTCTTCAGTGGCACAGAAATAGCCACGAGTTAAACAATCCAAGGTCACTGGTATGCCTCCAGGTCCAAACCAAATAAAATAATGTAAAATCCATTGAGATAATTGACTGATGCTGCTCAGGCATTGGTAAGGCTAGTGAGAGACCCTGCAGCCTCTGCATCTGTTTCTTGGCCCAGCTGAAGGCATAACGAGCCTGAACGTAGCCCAGGACATTCGGATGCATCACGGGCCAGCAGTAGCTCTGCACAATTCAGTGCAAAACCTCCTGATGACCACCGTGCCCTGCCATCAGTGCAGCATTACGGCCCACGTGCACAGGAGGCTGGCAGGGATGCAACAAAATTTTGCAGATAGACAATACAACAGGGGTGCCCACTGAGCACTCCAGAAGTCCAGTGGCTGACAGAGAAAGGCAATTCTCCAGCCTTGCAGACCCGTGAGGGTGGAGGCAGGAAGGAACCTCCAAATGGGAACATCCTCCTCTGCATGCCTGAGTAAACTGAAAGTGTCATGTGGTGACACAACTGTCCAACAGGCCACAGCAAGCAGCAGCCAGGGTGGTGAGGGACCAAAGGGCACCCCAGGGTACTCAAGATGGCTCAAGACTCACAAACAAAGGCAGCTCCTCACCCCAATGAGCACGATCAGCAACCTAAGCCCCTCTCACTTTTGGTAACCAGCACATCCCTGCAGCATGGTGGGGAGATGAGCATTGCATGAAACCCTGGCACTCACAGCCCTCAATGTAAATCCCTAGGGCCACCATCTCCCACTGTGGCACAGAACACTGACCTGAGGGAAGAGGAGCTCAGTGGAGCAGTTGCACACCTGACCGGGGAGGGGGGCAAACAAGGTCTCTCCTTGCTTTGGCTCAGAACACCCAAAAATCCCTAAATCCTGGGGTAGTGCCCAACAGGCTGCCCGTGGGGGGCAGCCCCAAGGATGGAGACAGGGAAGGCTAGAGCAGGTGGCAGCACAAAGAGGCTGGCTCTGACTGCTCACTGGGTGTACAAGTTTTCCCAAGGTACAACAACTGATTCCAAACCCATAACGTTTACAGAACACAGCTGCCTTTGAAGGCCCACCAGCATAAGCCAGACAAGAGGAAAACAAAAGAAATAATCACAGAAGCAACAGCTCTACAGATGTCAGTTATTCATTTCTAGATTGCCAACAGGAACCATCAACTCCACTATGTAGAATGAAGAAAGTACAAAAAAGCCAAACCTGAAAACTGGGCTGACCCAACAAAGGCACCAAGAGCAGTATCTGTAGATTTTTCAGGGTCATCTCCAGTATAATTAAAAACCAGTAGGTGTCAACTTTGAATACCTGATTTTGAAAGGAGGAAAACCACCCAAAACAGCACCAAACAAAACTTCATAGAGAAAGGAAAAGATAGGGCAGTAATTACTGAAGAACTTCCGGTTTAACAGGTCTGTCTTGGGGCTGAATGTTTAGTCTTTACAGATGTGGGTATATTTGGGTGTGCAGTACTGCTTTCTAGATTGCTTTCTAAATCATACAGCTTAGCATAGTACTGCTGAAAGCGGACCTAACAGGAGTCACTGAGGTACAGGGCAGATGCACCTCTTTACACTCTTGCAGTTAGACTCTAACTGCAGGGAGCAAAATGACACCAGGCCTGGGCTTCAGACCTTCAGTCTGGGTGTTTCTATGCAGATCTTAGAGCAGTTATGCAGGATAAGGGAACTAAATCCACCTCTGGAGATGTCCCTCTGGTTAAAAAGGCTCTTTTAGAAGCTAAAACCAGGCTTGTGGTCTAAGCCTGGCAAAGTGAACTCCACCCTCGGTGATCAAGACTACAGTGTCCCTGGCCAAACATCTTTCCCTGTATCCCCTGAGCCAGGCTGCCAAACTCAGAAACTTTCAGCACAGCTCCCCACAAAACTGGAGCTGTGTGTGGAGAAAAGCACCTACATTTTTGCTTTATGAAGAACCAGCACAAGGGTGATAATAACATTTTACCTTTTGGTTGAAGGTTACTCGTGGCATCCAAAGCCTAAAAGAAAACAAAACCAAGACACCAGTGACTGATTTGACACTCACACCATTACTGCAAAGCTCTGGCGAGAGTTACAATTTTTATTCACCTTCGTGGGGCTTAATTTTTCTTCAAATGCCTCCTCTTCAGCAGCTAGTGCTGTGTCAGGCTCTGTGACAATTAACTTCAATTTTCCTTTTTTCCCCAAATACAGCTCATGAGACTGTCTCTCAAGAACGCGTTGCTTCGCTAAATAAAAGCAAAAAACCCCAGTGACAACCTGAATGGAAATACGACGTGAAATTATACAGCAGTTTTCCACCATTACATTAGGACACATATATCATCCCCCCCCCCCCACAAAACAGAAGAGCTTTTATCTCATGAGGCTAACGAAGAACATGAGAGGCTTCCCTCCCGAAGCAGCACAGGAGAGAATATCCTTTCTGCAAAAAGCCCACCAGAGGTGCAAAGCTCAGCTGCACTACAGATCCCTGGTGGGCAGCCCTGCACTGGGGCTGCAGCACAGCACCCCGGTACTGGCCCCCGCACCTTGCACACCCCCACCCTGCCAGTGTCGAAAGAGCTTTGTGCTGTCTGTCCTGAGCTTACCTGCTGGGAGAGTCAGCAACTGGGAAGCATGATAAGGCAGGGGGAAAAAAGTGTTATATATATGTTAATGCACATGCATGTGCACACATATACATGCATACACTTAACCACAGCTAAATGCTTTCCACCTTGCTGCAAGTTTTGATAAATATGTGCTTTTTTATGCAATTTTTAATATATACCTGCACTATAATACATATAAAGTTATATCCAAATAAACTTCATTATTCCAAGTACAATCTAGGGAACACTACTCTGTCAAAATTCATACATATATGCATATATATATACACAGGGGCATATTTATTAACTTGCAGCCTGGAGCTATTCAAAACGCAAGTTGGAGGCTAGTACTACCAAATTTAAGCAAAGACACATAAGCAAATACGTATTATACATTCTATATTGCATATTACGGGATGCATATGAGGCATTATATACTATATATTTGTATATTACATACTAGACAGTACATATCACATCACATGCAATAATTAAGTCAGTATATTACATATTTTTTTAACTTGCAGAAGTTACGACTCGCGAGTTACAACGCAGCTCACACGCTCCGTACGCAGCCCAAGCACCAGCCCGTTTCTCGGGGGAAGGCAGACGGGCAGCCCTGGCCGTCCCGGCCCCCGCCGGATCCCTCACCCCGGCCCCCGTCCGGCCGCTCACCTTCGGGGTGCGCGAAGCAGAGGAGGAGGTGCCCGGCCCCGGTCCTGACCCGCAGCTCGCACTCGCCGCCGCCCGAGTGCTTCTCGCTCTGGAAGTACTTGAGCAGCTCCGTCCTCAGGCTGAAGGGCGGCTTGGCGGAGCCCCAGTCTCCGCGCACCAGCAGCGGGAAGCCGCCCGGCCGCTGCCCCGCCATGGCCGCCCGGCTCCGGTCTGTGCCCGCTACCTTTCGGTTTCGCTTCCCGACGCGGCCGGGAGGGCGCGGCCTCTTCCGCCCGGCAGCGGCGGCCGGAGGGGCCAGGGGCGCCGCGGAGCGAGGCGAGGAGCTGGAGCTGCGCCGGGACAGGGCTCCCACCCCTCCCGGTTTCTCCGCTGTCGTCTGTCGCGACACACCTGCCCCGGGGCTCTTCCCCGCAGCCGCCAGGCACAGCTTCGCACCTGCGCCCTTACGTTCCTTTCCCCGACGGAAGTTCCTAAACCGCCAGAAGTCGCCTCGGGCACTCCCCTCACTGATAAAATGCCCTCCCTCTGCCAGTGCTGGGAGTTGGCAGCCAACAAGGTCATCCCTTTGTTCTGCCTCCCCCTCTGCCTTTCGATTATGGTAAACTCCTCCTGGGAAGCAGCATCCTCTACCCGTCACCTGCACAGAACCCAGTGCTGCATTTCTGCTCCGTGCTTGATGCCCTAAGCACCTGTAATGCAAGTACAGGTGAAAAAACACCTTGGCGGTAATGGAGAAGCTGAGGACAGATGTGTCACTGTCCCCTGCAGAGAAAGCCCAGACTGCTACAGGTGACCCGTCAGCTGCCATGCAGCACCCAGAGCCGTCACCTCTGGCTCCTGTCACATCGATGAACCAGTGACTGCAGCTATTTGTCACGGGGATTGGCTAAGTTTGTTCATTTTCAAAGCAAAACTTAAGACACTTGTCCCCCACACCCAGATCAAGCACTAGGAATTCAACAGTCAGCATTCTCCAGCAGATAGAAGACTGACACCATCCAACGCAATAAAGCCCAAAGCCAGTGGTTCCAGTGCCGTTACATAGGGAGCACTGGAGTGAAGTATGAGCAGCCTGCTGGTTGTGCCTTTGCCATGATACTTGCAGGTTCACATTATTTCACACCACCTTCCCTGGAAAACATGCCCCTTGGCAATGTTTACTGCTCACCTGGACGCACCAACCCACCATAAAACTTCAAAGTGAAAGCAACCCAACTAGTAAAGCAAGTAGTGGAATATTTTGTCCTAATCGCCCAACAAAAGAAGTCAAACCTGTTTCGTTTGGAGGAGTCAAAGGTTTTTAGAATGTGGAAGGGCTGCATCACTCTGCTTTTCCACTGGAAGATCTTACAACATCAAAGGCTGCAAGAGGTTTATTGGTTTTTACTCTGTCAACATGCTAAAAGGTGATGTTGCTTCAGCTCCCATGTTGGGGGCAGCATGGGACAACACAAATAACAGACTCTGACCTTTGACTTGTTTAATAATTACCCCTCTGAGACAACACGCTAGTGTAAGCCTTAACTCCCCCACCTCTCTGTGCTTTACTTTGCTCTATTAATTTATCCTTAAGATCACAGGAAGGTGGCTGGCTGTAGCTGGTATATGACAACAGAAACACCATCTCAAAATTTACCTTCCTGTCTCTCTCAGGCTAAATAACTAGGGCAACATCTGTAACTTTCTGCAGAACCACTTTTCACTGTGCCACAGAGGGTTACTGTATTAAAAACATGCAACTGGGTCTTTGAGCCATCAAGTTCATTGAAGATCACTGGTTGAAAACCCATACTAAGTGTTCAGAGAGATCTAGACAAACACAAGCCATTAACTACAATTAGTTCATTTGCTGAAAAACACTGTATCAGAATTTACAATGCAGACTGTCACAGAGTGCAAGAAGACAGAAATGCATCAGCCTTTCAGATGATTCCTTCCACTCCCCCATGAGTACTCCTCACTGCCTAGTGCAACTCAGATTGCCATAAGGCTGAATGGAAAGGCTAATATGGGATAAAGGATTGATATGTAACCTAACAGCCGTTATCAGTGGAATATCGAGCTCTTGGGTTAAATATGTTAAATAGCTACACTGAGTGTAAACAAGCAGCCTTTCAGTGTATCAAAAATTGACAGAGGTTGCTTTAATGTAAACAAGCTGTAAGAAATTAATTTGTTAAAACTAGTTGTTCTTTTCACTGTATATTTTGTTATGAAAGTGTTTACATCCCACCAAAGACTGAAAGACCAGCAATGATGGCTGCAATCAAAATGCTTATGCAGTGAAAGTGATAAGGTATTCTGGGTAAGCTTGAGCATCATGAAATATGACGAAAATGGATGGCTGCTTCACATTATCAGTTGAACTGTCGAACAGATCTGTAGAGTTACTAGTGTTTTTTGCTGCTGGAATAATTGATCCTTTTCTCCCCAGAGAATATTCTCCAACAAGCACTCGAGCCAAGTACATGTACTTCTTCCCATCCATATCTGGTGTAGAGTAGGTGGCATTGGCAGAATAGCTGGCCTTAACGGCGAAGTATGTTCCATTTCCAAAGTATGCAGCTGTAGTCAGAAAAACAAATGTTTGTGAGCATTACATTAACAGCAATCATTCACCTGCCATCTTCAGAGCATATGAATCTCCTGCCAGTTTTGCTTTTTATTTCCAATAGGGAGATATTAAAATGGGTTCAAACTTAAACAGGTGAAGTTTAGGTTAGATGTAAGGAAGAAGTTCTTTACTGTGAGGGTAGTGAGGCACTGGAACAGGTTGCCCAAGCAAGTCCTTAATGCTCCATCCCTGCCAGCATTCAAGGCCAGGTTGGATGGGGCTTGTGCAACCTGGTCTAGTGGAAGGTGTGCCTCCGTATGGCAAGGGGGTTGGAACTAGGTGATCTTAAGGTCCTTTCCAACCCAAATCATTCAATGATTCCATTCAGGAAAATTAGAGTTGTTTTGAAATTCACATTACCGTGCATTCCAGCATAGCTCCGGTTAAATCCGCCATTGTTAATTAAGGTTAATGAATTCTTACTTGTCCCATGAAACAGACACCTCTCATTATTTTTGTTGCCATTTTTGTTATCCATTTCACACTTTTTTATTTGGTAGGCCTTCCACAAATATAGGTTCTGTACCCTTTCAATCTGCGGAGTTTGAGAGCAAAACAGAAAGAAAGAAGGTTGCCATCATCAAAAAACATGAGTATATATCAACAATTCTATCTGCTTCCAAGATTCTACTCCTAGGTCCAACGCATATATATCAAATATGAAATAAGTTAGTCAAGTCACTTCAAACTCTGGCATGATGGACAGCAGAACCCAGCCCAAGACATGACAGAAACACTCCATGGGAAAAAACATAGGAGAGACTTGAAGGTTTCTGGGGCAGAGATGGCATGCCTACCTGCAAAGCAGACATGGCTTAAGCAAGCAATTGCTCTGCTCTACTACAGCAAAAATGATTTAAGGGAAGAGAGCACTCCCTTGGTGCTGGAGAATCAAAAGCTTAGAAGTTGTTCCAAATATCTCAACCACAACATTAAACTGATGCTGATTGAAGTTACTGACAGCCATAAAGACAGGTACAGCTTCAGAAATCTCGGTGGAATTTATTTTTCCATTGTTAGCATTCTTCGTCATTGCTATCAAAAGCATTTATGCTCAGATATGATGACAGGATTTTACCTTTTCAATTTTAAATGACTGACAGGTCTCCAGAAACCTTTTCTGCACATCTCTATATTCTCTTGTTTCTGGGCTTAGTGTCACTATTTTGAGTCGCTGGTTTTCCATATCATCCCATGTTGCAGGGAGTACGACTGACTCTTGACCTGCAGAAGAAACATAAAGCGTATTTGCACAAATTCTCTGCTTAAAATGAAGCATGCCTACTACAAACCCTTCTGAACACCCATACATCTAGCTTATCACTAGTGCCTATTGCTCTTTGTCAGCCAAAAGTGTTCCATGAGTCTTTTACCAGAGGATTAGGGCATTGCAGTTTCTAGTTTGCCACTGTACTGGCAACTGATGTGCTTGAATAAGTAATTCCTAGACAAGTCCATTCTTCACAGCTGAAGAGGGATTCTCTGCAACATCTTTTACTGGTAGCTTTCCCTACAAATCAAATTTTCAAGTGTGAGGAAGCAAATGCAGATTTACGGAGTAGTTAAATCTCATCAGCTAAGAGATTAGAAGCAAAACATCTGAACAAGGAAGGATTTCAATTAAAAAGTTCAAGAATATACTCTCCATCTGAAAAGCAGAAGGCTTTTAAATGGAGAAGACTATCTCCCTTTCATCCCTTCTCTCATTTCACGTGAGGCCTACTAATTAGCTATATCGTTAAATAGTAACACTGACAGATGCATATGTTGCAGACATCCAGCCTTATAGGTTCCTTCAATTAGAAGTGGCATTTTTCGGCGAAAGAACAAAAAATAAAAATCTGAAAATATGTGCAGGAGGCATTACTGAAGCACTGGGGGCTGCACAGTCATTTAAACCCATCCACTTTCAAGGGTTAAGTGGACAAAAAGGTTGTTCCCGCTAAGATATAAAATGTGCCCCTGTAAAACTGAGTCACGGCAGGACAAAGAAAAATAATACTGGGGAAAGTCCTGTATGGATGAGTAAGAAAAAGGTAGCTCTTTCTATTGGAAAGGACCAGAAGGAGAGGGAAGAAGAAACACCTCAAGAACTCAGAAGTGAGCTGAGATCTACAATGAACACTGCTACAAACATCTGACTACTGCCGGTAAGGCTGTTAAGAACCTCAGAATGCACTACCTACATTTCAAAACAAAATAACTAAGTAACTGCAGGAGTCTTTTACTTTAATTTTCCAATTCAGTTCCCTCTGGCATTCTCCAGAAATGGACCTGCACAAAACTCCTAACAACATTTTGCCTATTCTTACCATTTCTTACTCTGCAGGAACGTCAGTCTGTCAAGACGCTTTTACTTACATTTATCAACACGTATAATGGGTATACATTTTCCCTGGTCATCCACAACATGTTTAGCTTCCAAATTCACTGTGTATTCTTTCTCATTAATGATGACTGAAGTATCTTTCTCCTTTGCTAGGAAAGCGTTTTCCAAGTGCATATTTGTGAGATTGTCAAAGGGCACATAGGAATCCTTTTCATAATATTTCCACTCAGTTACGTTTTTAAGAAGTTCTGCACTGCTCTCTTTCAGTTTAGCATTTTTTACCCTGTAGATCATGTCTTGAATAGTCGAATAAGCCATCCAGACATCTTTTGCAACACCTGAAATTCGAATGGAGCTACCATCCAAATAAAGAGCAATTCTTAATTTATTTTCTAGGTCATGCAGTTCCTCCCTCTGTTCTTCAACAAAATCAGAGATAAACTCATCTGTGATTTCTGCTTGAAACTGTTCCTTTAAGATTGCACTTCTCAACCAGTCTTCAGTTTCTTCCACTTTCTTTTTGCTTTCACCACAAATCTGCACAACAGCCAGGTCGATTTTCTTCTTCAAAACTGCTTTGGCTTTTCCATTTGGGGAAAGATTCTCAGAGCTCTGGAATGCTACATTGAAATACACAAGTGATTATCATTAACCATTATCAGCTGGTGCTGAACAGATTGAGCTATAATATGTATTTAAATGACATTTACTTACACTTTAACTTGGAAAGTTGTAATTTGGCTGCTGTTTTAGCAGAATTTTCTCTTTTCTGCATGCTTGTATGGAACACACTCAGCAGATGTGGCTGAAAGATGACAACTTTAACAGTTTTCACATATGGAGCTGAGTTACTTCTTGCAAAGTCAGTTACTGCATCTAGCATGTCTTCAGCTACTGCAGCTGCATCACGGCCTGCCTTGCCTGAAATGAGTTACAAGCATTTTGCGTTTAAAAAGCACTAAGGACTGTTACAAATGGTTAAAACATCTCTAGAAGAAGTTATGAACGTACCACAATCACTTGGATCATAAATATGTCAGAAATAACTGCAGGCTACCAGTTTGGAAAGGGAAAGGAGACTCGAGACATCTTTCCAGGAAGGGAAACATGATAGTTTACTGTTGTTGACATGGCAACTGATCAGGTTATGGTGTAGATGATATTGCTTGGTTACCTAATAGGCCACAGGCCTTATGCTGAATGACCCAGTGGCAAACTCTTTGCTCAAAGAGCAAGTCTAGTTTTATTCATGCCAGAGGTCCCTGCATGCATGGGGCCTAGCTCTGGATTACCTGACTAGGGATTTCTCCTGAAGTGAAAATTATAAGAGGAAAAAAAAGGGACTATCTGGCCTTTCTGATAGGTTCACATTCCATCCATATGAACCCTACTTGTGTGGCTGCTAGCCAGAGCTGCATTACTTACTAATTTCAGCAATGGAGACGTAGCTCCCTGGATATTCTCTGATGAGCTGCCCACACATATTAGGCTGCTGTGACATATACTTGTGGTGCTCCAGGAAGTATAGACATACTTTTTAACCCCTGTTAGCAGGAATATGTCAGATCTAGAGCACCCATACTCTTTACATACCAGCTGACTGCAAGGAGGAATCTTTCTAGGTCTTTATGATCTTCTTCTAGCAGTTTTGAAGTCTGCAGTTTCTGAATATATTTTCACCAAAGAATAACCTCTCCAGATAAATCAATTTCATCACTTTAACCCTGAGATCAGCAGAATCACACACACTAAAGCCACTTCAAAAAGGAGATAAAGACCTGTTCCAATTGCTGGGAAGGTGACAGAGGTGTACTGCTGAAATTCACACTCCTGAAGCACTGTGTAGACTAGCATCTTGATATCGTCTTGGGCAACAAAATGAATTATTTTTTTGCATGGCAGCCTTCCTGCTTGGGTGGTGATATAGCTCTTGTTAGCTTGTGAAGCTGAAACATTAAGTAGGAGAACATAATCAGTCAGCAATTATCCACAATATAGATGTGCACTAATCCTCATTAGGACATGATAAATCATGACAAATATTCCCCAGAATAAGCTTCAAGTCTCCTTCCACAAATTGTGCATCCTCCTCTCTCTATTTTCACTTTCAAGGCACAAGGATCCATTTTATGTTTACAAAACATTTGCCTCATTTGGCAAATAAATTTCGTGTGCACCTTTATTTGTCAAGTTTGCTCTGCAGTCTTTGAGAACTTCCTACAGACTAGTACTGTGCTTTGTCTTCATGCACACACAAGCATGCCATCTACCTTCAGCCTACTCAATCCGAGTTACCCATATGGCCTGCACAACAGAGATTTATCTCTTACCTCTTTCACGTATTTCTTTTCCTTTCTTCCAAGCTGATCTCCACGCCAGCATCCCCCACTGCCCTTATTTTGAGGGCCACACACTCGTCCATCCTTACTGCCCATTCATTACATCTGCTGTTCGCTAGCTGTATTTGGTTTACAAACAAATGCCTCTTCTGAGGCAGGAACCCAGCTTCCCCAGCTTTCCCCCTTGGTCACACACTGGATGGGATTGTGATTTGCTGTTGGTTTAACTAGCTACCATTTTCCCAGGAGGGACAAAAGGAGTTGCTTCCAGTGGGGTATGGCTTCTCTATTAATCTTTCTGTCACATCATCCTTGCTTATGGCTCTGTTTGATGTAGATTCGATTTGTTTTTATCATGGAAAGCTTTATTGGAATAACAGGATTCAATAATGAATACATTTAGTTCTTTACAGTTCTTAGAATCCCTCTCTTTAAGACATCTCTTTTACTTCCCTCATTAGATGTTTCACAAGTATCACATTAACTGATTAAAAACTAGCTGATGTAACGCAGTGCGTAGTACAAATGGATGTGCAGTAGGCACCGGGAAAGTATTCCAACAGATTCCCGCCGAACATGAACACTTTCAGGAAGCAGGTCAGAAATGTACCATACCTAGTTGGGCACATTCATCTTCAACTGCTTTTCCAGCACCTTTCAGAATTGCTCTAGAGACACCTTAAATGAGAAGAGGCATATGAATCCACAGTTACTACAGTTAATGCCATAAAGTCCCATCTGAGGTAGAACTACGTACCACATAATATCTAAAATATCTCAATCCTGATAACAGTAAAGGTTATAAATGAAAAGCAGCCTAAATTTTAGGCTTATGCTTTTCAATTCAAAGTGATGTCTAAAGTACCTAACAAGCTCTTCTGAGGTCAAAATCTCAGAGGTTTGTCTTCTCCTTTAGTCTGACAGATGTTCTATGAAAGGATTACATGAAACAAAAATTATTAGATTCCCTTTCTTCAAGAGTCTTAACCATGCCATCCTGTAACATAGATCAACAAGAAAAAGGAAGTTTCAGACACTTCCTAATTGAACCTTTGTACCCCAACAAGCAAAACAGAAACCACACTGTGAAACAAAAGGTTTGACACACTGGGGGGAGAGAGGGAAAGAAGGGGGAAGAATACTTCCTACTCTCCTTATCCAGCCCTTCCAACCACATGCACTGTTTTCATACATAAGGTCAACTGAAGTACCTATTTTGAGGCTGAAGGTTTTGTTTGTTATGTTTACAATAACATCTCCCTCTTCCTTGGTAATATCACCTTCTGCCACCTGGAACACGATGGAGCCAATAGTCATTTCATGTACATTCTGTGCTGGCATTGAAGAGGTACCAGAGAAAACTGCAGGAAAGAAAGAGAGCAGAAGGGAGCAATGAAGTAAGAGATGAGGCACTTGTTCGTGGGCACAATGCCTACAGAGACCACAGTCTGGCTCTGCATTCAGCCTGTGAAGAAGACTGCTTATCACGTTAACTGAAAATCATTCCTTCTCACAGGAGTCTCTTATCAACCTTCACATATTCCCACCATTGCTATTCATGATGAGATGGCAGAAAAACTTGTTCCACTTCACACCTGGTATACAGACACTGCTTTGCAACATTTTACTGTATAAACCTTTGCAAAACTCCAAGGCAAGAGAGCAGCAAATTTGCCAAGTCTCACTCCCTTGCTCCTCTGTCCAACAGAGTTTTCAGGCAGGTTCCCTACTATGCGACAGGAACTTTTTACCTACGCGTTATTTGTAAAAACTGGATTAAGTTTTCAATATGTAACCCATTTCCTACACTCCGCAGTTCCATTAGGCTGGATAACTCCAAAGATATTTCACTTTGGGTTTGCTATTCATCTGAATGTGTAAAAGATTTAAGAGTGTTCCAAAGAGGCCACTTGAAGGCACATAACCAGGAACTCACCTGCCTTCCCAGGACATAGGAAGACACTGACCTGTTCAAGCTCTAATCAAGTACTGCGGCAATAAAAGAAACAGCCCTACTTCTGCCCTCAGCACATGATAGCTTCTGCTGTAGGGGCACAAGCCAGGTAATGAATCACAGGTACCTTTTTTTATGTTAGCATCTCCAACATGGTTTCAGACATTACAGAGACGCTCAGCCTGAAAATATTATATGTTGTCTTTTCAGCAGCCATTTCAACTGTTACGTGGACTTTGGGAATAAAATGCCCACCAAACAAATATCCAAACATCCCTAATGAACACCTTCCCTGGAATATTTAAACGAATAAAAATATCCAGTGGGCATGCAACTTCTGTGAAGCAAGCTTACCTGTGTCTTGGCTAGTCTTACTTGGAGAAGTCTGCTGCACTGTAACATCTAGAGTATTTCCACACCTGTTCTTAAGTTCATCTGAGAATTCCTAGAGAAGGAAATTACAATCCACCCTGTAGAAGTCCATAGATTAGTTTTCAAACCTTTATTTCTAATGTCTAACGTTAAAAAAACCACACATACATTTAGGAAGAGCTTAATGCAAATTACTTCATACCATATACCTAGATGCTCATGGCAAGTCTTGACACAAAGTTGTTGTCAGATAGCAAGGTTAGTCAGTTTGAGCAACAGACATAATTGATAAATAGCTAAGTCAAAGCCCTAGTTACTATTCCAAAGGGATTCATTAACAGATGGCACCCTTGCACCAATGGCCTAGTTTACACTCCAATTCAAATCTTGCAGCTAATACCACCCTTCTCTGCACAGTAGCTCAGGCTTTGATGCAGTAACCTTCCAGTTTGGCCTTTCAAAATGTATTAGCTACTGCACAAAATAGCAGAAGTCAAGAAATGCAGAAACATTTATTTGGGCAGTAATTCACATGGGGGTCTACTCTATTTTGAGAGATGCGTGTGTGAAATGAATAACTTCAGAGCAGATATAGAAAATTTGGGTTAACATGATACTGAAGAAAGGGGGATATGGAATACTGGTGTATTTCTACAGAAGACATTTACAGCACGGCAATCCTAGCATCATTATTCTTCCCAAAAAAGACACTAGTACTCCATTGAAAGCACTCCTCTTTCCAAGAGTGAAGGCATCTATGGAGGAGTTGCAGCAAATTCATTTGTAGGCAAGTCCTTGGTACTGAAGAATTAGATGAGTTCATGAGATGAAGGCACTTATACTTTCATCTATATTATTAGCAGGGAACAGAAAAGGATGGGAAGGGAATAGGGCTGTACAGGACAGGCAGGTGACCATTAACGGAAAATAGAACTTTCAGTACATACAAGAAAGATACTGTCAGCAAACTTCTTTAGTATAAGCACAAGCACCCTGTAGATTCTTTGGGGATCATCAGACAGCCAAGTATCATGACATAGAACCCTAATAAACTTGCATATAATAGAGACAGAAATACATGGTAACTCACCTGAATATTAGCTATGTCTTTTGGATGCAACAGAAAGTGAACTTCCTCAAGAGAATTTACTCCACTTTTACTACTGAATTCAAACACCTTGTCAAACAGTAATTTAGCAACCACAGACCTTGGGAACCCCAAATTCCCTGTCCCAATCGCTGGGAAAGTAATTGACTTTAAAGACAGCTCCTCAGCAATCTTCAGGCATTTCGTGATGATGTCACCCAAGACCTGTAAAGCACAATTATTTTTTCAATTACTGAAAGCAATTATTTCTTTCCAGGATATGCAATGTAGCACATCCCCTTTAGCTACCCCTTGGTACTAAAATACAGTAATTGCATACATCACAAGGAATATATTAATAAACAAAGGATCAGACACACAGTAAAGAAAGAATAGGCCAAGCTCTTCCACCATCCTTGACACTGTCCCCCATTTCAAATAAGAAGTGGCATTAAATCCAGTATAAAGACCAGTCAAATTAGAGTTCAGGCAAATAAAACCCCTTATACCTTTGTAGATCTGTATCCCTGTAACCACGGAGGTACAACAGCATGAAGCACAGCACTGCAACTTAGATTGTAACCTTTTGTTTTCAACACACAACCTTCCTCAGGTGTTTTTCCTAGGCCTTCTTCTTTTAAGCCTGTCTGAAGCATCGGCCCTGCCTTGCTTAGCAAAGCTGTGGAGAGGAGCCCTTTATCAAGCTGGAGATCTTTGGCAACACTGATGACAACAATGTCCGTCTGAAAAACACACAACCAAAACCTCTAGTTTTTAAGTATCAAATTTAAATCTTGCACTGATGAATCTAATACAGTCTGCCCACTGATATGCAAAATAAAGTTTTGGGACTGCTTTCTGAAAGTGAACAAAGAAGTTATGCTCAATTCTAGCATCACAAACCTGCACAAAGTACACAAAAGCTGAGTTAACAGTGAAATACATTTCAAACCAATGGGAGAAAGTGAAAATTCTGCGTTCCTGGTCTACTCATTCTGCCTCCATTTGGAAAAAGCTAATGCAATTTTGTTCTCCAGGAGAAACTCGCACACCAATCACTGAGGGAAGCAGGAACTCACATGTGTAGCTGGTTTAGAGAAAAAGGAGAAGCTTGATATTTTAAGAGCAGGTAATTTAAAACACTTACTGTAGCATCTTCAATGCTTCCTTCTTTAAGTATGATGTCAAGGCCTTCCTCAGTGGTTACCAACGGGAAGTTCTTGGCATTTTGAGAAATTTTCCTTTTCCTAGGCTGATCAACTACACTGGTCTGATGCAGTAAAGTGTAGAAAGGTGGATAATCTGAAAACACTTCTTCCAGTGCCTTGCTGAAAGCCTGAATTTTATTCTGCTCAATATCCACAAGATGAATCTCCTTCAAGCTGATGTCCCCCTTGGATTCTTTCAAGGTCTCCTTGATGGAGGCTACAATGCAATACGTACACAGTTCCAGTGGGAAGCCAAAAATCCCTCCACTTATAGCAGGCAGAGCTATAGAATGATGATGAAACGTTTCAGCTAGTTGTAGACTTTTCTTCACTGTCTGTCTTAACAAGCACACACACTGTTCTGCTTCCTCCTTCCTCCACCTAGGCCCAACAGCATGAATTATATTCTTGCAGGGCAGTTTCCCTGCACCCGTGATAACCACACACCCAGGCTGCAAGCTCCCGCTCTTCTTCACCAGCTCATCACACTCCTGCTGTATCTCTGGACCAGCCGCTTTTAACAGTGCCCAAGCAACACCACCGTTGTGTTTTAGGTCTTCATTAGCTGCATTTACCACAACATCAACGGGATGAGTGCACAAGTCATCTTTATAAACTGCTACTACAACTCCACCTATGGTCACCTGCACATAGGGTTTACCTACGTTACTATGTCCTTGCTGTTCTTCCAGCTGCTCTTCTGACTGCTCTTCCAGTCTCACTAGACACTCAAAGTTTTGTTTTGCACTGGCAGCAAAGAAGTGTTCTCGCTCTTCAAAATATGACTTGGCTCCTGGCTCTCTAATTACCACACGTTTATAATGCAATCCAGACAGAATTTGTTCAACTAAGGTGACTCCCTTCAGTACTTCTTTTCTTGGCCCACTCAAAGATATAACTCTACATTTCTTCTGTGTGATAAAGTCAACTTTCACATCTTTATTCTGTAACTCACCCAAAACCCCGGTCTTCTCTTTCTCAAAAAAGATAATGACTGCCATGGGCTTTCCTACGATGAACTTCTGTACTTGTGTGTTTTTATCTATGAAGCTAAAAAGTTCCTCAAAGGTTTTTTCTACTGATTGAGAACAGCCAGCAATAATGACCTGACCCTGTGTCTGAGTGACTGTTACAGCTTCATTAGAGCAGTTTTCCTTAGTGAGCATTCTCCATTCCTGCTTCTGGAGGACTGACTCATCCTCCAATGTAATGCTTTTGTAGACCAGTTCCTTCTTTATTTCTTCTTCTGCTTTTAGGAGATCTTCAGGAGCATTCCCTTTCAAGATGATAGTATCTGGGCAAAGCTCATAAAAGGCAATAATTTGTTTTGTCATAAACAGGCTCTGTGACAGCGTTTCATTATCAATATGCTCTAAAAACTGGAAAATATAAGGATGGACATTAACTCTTTTCTTTACCATTTTGTGTATATTCTCTAATATTTCCCCTTTTACTTTATAAACTTCCTCAGGCATTCCACATAGGTTAATTATCTTCTGCAAAGGATCATAAATTATCTGCAGGGCTGGGAACTCCATATGACATTTTTCTTCAAGGCCAGTACTCTGTAAAATTGCATATTCCCCTGGACTCACCAACACTGTTTCTTCAGTTCTTTTTTTTTCTTTTTCAATTTCTCTGGTGGCCTTTTCTATCAGAAGCTTCAGTTCTTGTTCAACATTCTTCACAACTTCTTTTTCACCTACTAGAACAAGTAAGCTCTTGGAAATATATGGGATTATTAGACCCTCACTGTGGGTAAAGCTGTTTCTAATGGCTTCCCACACCTCTGCACTTACTTGACATTTAACTGCATTGTACTTCGATATGCTATGTGAAAATGCTGTGGAAACATCTTCATTCCATGTCTTGATCACTCTAGACACTAATCGCTTCTGCTCAGACAAAGTAGCTGAAGGATGCAAAATAACTTTTGGGTCTGCACAGCAGGGTTCAGGCCACGTTAGCACACAATTATGCTTTGCCATTTCACAATTTATTGTCTCAATTAGCCTATTATTTTTCAGCAAGTAATACCAGATATATGGATCCAGAGGCAATATAATTTGATCTGGCTTCTTTATTTGTGGCTCTTCCTTTCCATATAGAGCTGTTCCCAGCGAGGTGTAGAAAGGATAGACAAAGACTGGTGTTTTGTTGAATGAATGCTTCTTTGCCAAGATACTGGTTACATCTAAAACAAACAAACAAAAAATTCCAAACAATTATGCTAGCACTTAAAACCAAAGATTATTTTTTTTTAAACTTTGTATTTTACATAATACTGTTTCTTTTGTCTAAGAATAGTTTTTCATTCATTTCCCAGATAGAAATAATTCCAAATTATTGAAGAGTTACTGGTTTTAAATGCCAAAAACTAAGAGTGACAGTTAAGAACCAACACTGTCCACCTCCAGGAGGTACACACAGCTCTGTTCCCACTTCTGTTATATGCTGTACTTAAAGTGCTCAAGTCAGTAGTTATCTGGGCTATTACTCAGCAGTATAAAGTAATCACTCCTCCATTTTCCCCCTCCCCCAAAAAGAGCATCTATTTTTTTCAACTTCCTCCCAGCTTCCCCTCTCACTCCAATGCCTCCAGCTTCCACAGATGCTCATGTTTCTGTCACTGGCTGGACAAACCACAGCACCTGCTCTTTGACCAAAAACCTGCCCAAGAAGTTGTCCTCACACAAGCCAGACAGAGCACATTGCCACGGGGCAGCTGATGGTGAAGGTGACAGCTGGAGGGGATGTGTCCCGCACTAGGTAGGCCTGTGTGCTGGGGTCTGGGTTGCTTTAGATAATAACTGAAGGCCTAATAGCTAGGCCTGAACAGCTGTGTTGCTTTAGATGATAGTTGAAGGCCTAAGGAAGGTCGGATAGGGACAAGAAAAGAGGAGGGATTACAGATGTGGTTAGTGATATGGAGAACCGCCAGCAAGAATAGGAGGAAAAACAGGATATAGGCGTGCTTGAAGCTTATTATAACCACCAATCATTAATTGCATGATCACTGCGTGCTAGCTGCTCACCGCCAATGATTAGAGCTTGGCACAGGCGACTGGCACGTGCACGAAAATAATACTGTATAAAAGTACGAGCTGTTCACCCAATAAAGTGGAACGATTTAGCATCATATTGATGTGTTGTCATTCTCGTCTCGCACGGAGAAGATAAACCCTTGCACCTGTGCTTTCTCTACTGAGCTCAAACTGTAACCTGAACTCTGTCAGGATCAAGGCCTGGGTGAAATAAACTACTCTATGCTGCATGCTCAGCTGGTCCAAAACATCAGCTTGCATTCCAGTTGGCAGAGGCCTGCTGACAAAGCACCAGATCTACTGTATTATGAAGGCAAAACAGGCATTTCTCCAGAAAATCCACATTTGGATCTTTAAATGAAAGGATCTCAAAGAAGTAAGATTTGTATTTCTGCCTTACCTTTGTGGTCATTGAATGTAATGATAGCTGCATCTTCATCAGGCAGCTGCTGAACATCCTCCACATGCGCACCTCCATTCTTCTTATTCTCAAAGTAGATGGTTATATAGTCACTGGGTATGTTAGGTGGTATATTTTCAGCCCTAATGCTTTTTGTTAGCTCAAGGCACCGTGCAGTAATATTTTGTTCCTTTGCTCTGTGGTTTTGATTAAACTTCTCAACAAATTCCCCTGCAGCTGAAACGGGAGAAGAAAAAAAGAAAAAGAAAGAGAAACAGAAAAACCAAGATCAAACCTTCTTTTCTTTTCATGATGGTAGCAGACTATCCTTGTGTACATTGACCACAGCACTGAATTACAAAACGTCTATCAACTAAGATGTGCCCACAAAGCTACTTCTTTCCACATATTAAGTATCTGTCACCTAGTATTCACCACATGGTTGATCACAGTTGTTGACTACAACTACCGTAGCCAGAATCTGTCACTAGTTTTCCTACTGAGTAGCACTGGGCCTATACTAAACAAAAGAAAGATCAGGTTCATTTTGGGGCTATGGTTTTATACACAACTAATCAGACATAAGTCAGCAGTTCAAATTTGGATTCTTTCAGGTTTATGATAAACACATCCTATTTTTCCTGGGTTTTCACCCTGTTGTCATCACAGTAAAAGACAATTTTTTACATTTGCCAGGCAAACACACAATTAAGTTTTTAAAGGATCTACTTATTTCCTAAAGGCTACACCAAAAACCTGGGACTAGACCACAATATGAAAGGCAAATAATTTCTGACTTCTAAAGCAGAAAACACGTTCTACCTTCTAAAGATTTACAATTTTTCCACACAGAAGACAGAATTCTCTCTTCTGTCCCATCTCTTCACCCAGAATCAAGCACATGTAAAATCACCTTGCCCCTAAAAGAGCTCAAGTGCAGCAGCACTTGAAGAATCCTGGAACCAGTTCACCATGTTGGTGTAATTCAGTTCTCCTGGTAACAGGGTGCTGTTATCTCTACAACATCAGCTATGGAATTAGCTTGCACTATTTCTGAATCTGGTCTTATCAGATCAGTCACTGTTGCCCATATTCTGAGATGGAATTTGTCAATAATATCAATCATAAGTCAACTGGGAAGTGCCCCTTACTTGTCACAGGTGAGAAGTAGGAGCAAACACCTCTGTCACCTGGAAGATGCCTCTGCTGTAAATCACTAATAAGGCAGAAGAGAAAGTGTGTATGTTTTAGGGTATCAAATACCCTAAAAAAAAAAATAAATCACAGTAGGCATGCAGTACCTTTAAAACTATCTAGTACTGCAGCATCAGGCAAAGCACACAGTGTTTTAATCCCACACTTCACACAACTGACAGCTGCTACTCTGCATAAGGACAGCATCTCAGGGTCCATGCAGTGCAGTATCCAGCAATGACCACAGCAGGCATCTTTCTAGAGAACAGCTGTAAGAAGATGCTGCTTCCCTAATCCTCTCCCAGCCTCCAATCTATTACAGTAGATCCCCCAGGAGTAATACAGCCTATTTAATAATGGTGAAAATCTTTGTTCCACCTACTTTTTCAATTTTCCCTCAAATCCATACAAACTTACTACACATATGACACCTTTTGGCAAGGAGAGCCTTTATCATCAATCTTTTCTAAGACCAAATACATCCTTTTATTGCTTGTGTAAAGTTAGAGTTTGGTTTTAGCCCTACCTGTTCTGTTTACTATCCAAATCAGAGGTTTTACTAGCCCTCTTCTGACTACTTTTTTTCTGTAAGATACAGAGGCCAGTGCATGTCATTAACTTTAGTAGAGTAAATCCTCATTTAAAATGATGCAACATGAGATTAAACTTTAAAGCTATGACAGAAAATATTAGTCTCCCTCACACACACACACAAGTAACTAATAAGAAAGATCCACAACTCTGACTCTTTACCAATATTTCCAGTAAAAGTAAGTACAGCAGCATGTATTTCAGGTATCATTTCCACACTGAAGTCACCATCATCCTCTGACAAGCCACTTATGTTCTCTACCAGTAGAATTAACATGCAGTCTTTCACTGTCTCCTGCACATTTTCAAGCACAACTGCTGTGGAAGGCAGGGATCTTTGAGAGTCCTCCACTTGGCCCAGCTCCTGGAGAGTATCCACTTGCCATGGCTTCACAAACAGGTCAATGTTCTTCACCAAGTGATGCTTCCTCTGCAAAACTTCTTGGGCGTCTAAGTTCCACAAGAAAACAAATAAAGATATGACCTTCCCTTCCCCTCCTGCCATAGCAGAGCAACATGTTAGATTATATTCTACTTTAAAAGCCTGGCCAGCCATCTTTTATTATATCACAGAAGAACAGAAGTAAGACAAAACAACATTGAATGTTAGGGTCAGAATAAAAGCTACTGTACGTTCTAGGTGTCCCCAGTGTCCCCCAAGAGAGAAAAGAAAAGAGTTATTTTTTGAGGTAAGTGCTAACTCCTACTAGGACACCTCAAGTGCAAGAAACTGTTCTCCAGATCAGTAATATTTAATAAATAGCAAATAAAGAAATGGTCTTCCATCCTGCTTATCTTGTGTATTTAACTATTAACTATGTAACTATATTTGACTAAGCTAAATATTTAACTATATTTAACTATTCCTTCTGCATAAACAGTTTCCTCTTTTTGCATACATCCTTCACTCACTAACAAGTAGCCAACAGCACTTTAGTGTAGAGGAAAACAGAGAAAAAAACAGATAAATTGAAGCTACTTTAAAAAACCCTTTTTGCCATAAAGGTGAGCATTCATCTCTCTGTCTTATAAATATATAATATTTACTACAACTTTTCCTTCCAATCCTCAAAGCCCTGGCAATTGAAATGAATATGAAAGAAAATACAACACAATAGTATTTACCCATGATTTGCAGTTAATACTGTACTATGCTTTATCCAGTCTCCTAAACTGGAATTAAAGCTTATGTATTCTGCAGTCTCCCGACATCATTTCTCCAGCATTATTCTCTGTGAGCCTTGATCAAGTATTTGGGACAGATCTAGTGAACCACTATCAGATAGAAGCACACATCAGTATTGGATGGATGGGCACATTTGTTCCTTTTACATCCTAACAGACTTTGCATTAATGCACCATTTCTGATGGATCAGTCCCCACAAAGAGAGCCAGCACTGGTAAAGGCCTATTTTTAGAAGTGAGCTTTAGTAATATAACAGCCAAAGGATATGATCATACCTTCTTCATCCTGAAAGGTGATGATCATTTGCTGATCTTTTTTGACATAGGAGTTAATGGTCCCCCCACCAGACTTCTTTTTATTTTCAAAGTACATTTTCACAATCTCATCTTCTATTTCCTCCCCAGAGGCAGTGGTTACTGCTATGACAGATTTCCTAGGGCTTGCTTTTTTCACTTCCATTTTCTCGCATGATCCTGAAATGAAACACCACACCCTAGTGAAAAAGTTAACAAAAACTCCAAGCTTATTATCTGCCAAGTTTTCATGACACTTTTTGTTCATATCATGGATAAGGTGAGGAAAAAGAACAGGCAAATAGTATTTCAGGTGTTGTTTTTTATCACAACAGCCTTCAAATCCCAAATAAGCTGATCATATCACTAGCATGAGTTGTTGCATAAACAGGCAAGGAGAAAAGCCTTCCTTTAACCCCAGGCAAGAACAGCATAAATAATGGCTATGAGAGTTTCTTCACAAATCCACAGTCAGGGTATCCACCACTTTTCTGCCTCTCCATTTACAGTTCCAGCTATTGCTGCGGTTGCTGGGTCTACACGTGCCACCAGAGCTCAGGTGTACCTGGGGTACGCAGCTACAGATGTTCTATCACAGGTCTCCCCAGCAGGGCTGGTGGCAGCAGGGAAGCTCTGTGTTATGTGTTACCCAGAACTCAGCATCCACTGCATACTATCCCTAAGGAACTGACCTGTGTGAGGTAGCCAGTGAAGAGGGGAGTTTCCTAAAGGAACTCATACAAAGGAAAAAAAAAAAATGTATTTATTTACTTATTTAAGCTCAAGATCATTATTTCTACACTACATTAGAGAAACATCACAAGCCACCCAGGTGACCAGGGCAGTATTGCAACATAGAGGTCAATGAAAACTAATGAAGCAAGAATACAGTGGTGTCTGTTTGATAAGTGTCATGCTTGCCCATCTTCTCCTGCTGAGTTCACACAGAATAAGTTTCCTTATTCTGGCAGGTGGGAAGGGACACCTGAGGTTCATTAACTAGACATAAATTACAATGATTTCTTAGTCACTGGGTACTTCAAGAAGAAAAGAGTCACGTTCTTGCTGTACCAGGAGCTGGCACATATTGAATTTAGTTTTATTTGACGTTGTCAGAATCAAAAGCTTCTATATACCACTTTTTGCAAGCCATATGTCAAGTGTGGTCACAGAAACACTCTTTCAGCTCAAGAAGCCTCAGGCATAATGTTAAAAACCAAACTAGCGCACCATCATGCTTTATGGTCCCCTGCAAGCGCATCCTCCCATGCATTACAGCACAACCCTCAGAGAAAAACTGTGTGTTGAGCAAGAAATCTGTTGAGGACATCCAGCCCTGGAAGGAAGTGCCTTTAGAAGTCAAGCGCCCCTGTATAAGTGTCTGTCGTGATGTATTTTGACTCTGCACCACATCTCTACTTGCTGGCTTGAAACAATAAGGAACACAGCTAAATTAGAAACCAAAAGGTAACGGCAATATCCACCAAGCTGCTTTCCTGGTCTTGTGCCCTCAGTCTTCACCTGTGCACCACTCTTATTGACACAAATAACTCATTTGCTTGTAGGATAAGGTGGCATGTGTGACTAGCCAACTCAGGTCCGCGAGGAGAACACAGATGATGTCTGCTGGAACCACAACAAAAATTGCATGGAAATTAAGTTTGTTCGGACTTTATGCATGCCTTGGAGTTTACTTAAGTGCTATCCTTTATAAATTACACTAAATTTGTTTTAAAAAACGAAGGGGAGTGGTGGAGGTGGGGAAATGACAAGAGCACAGCTCAACGCCAGCCTGGGCAAACTCTCGATGAACAGACGGCTCTGTCACCGCTCCCTGTCCCCCCTCCCCGGGCCCGGGGTGTCCAGACCCGGAGTCCCGGCCCCACACCGCGCCTCGCGAAGACCCTACCTGACGCCTCGGCCCGGACAACCGCTGCCGCTCCCTGCAACCGAAACCGGAGGAGAGCGGTTACCGCTGCCAGCTCGCCCAGCCGCCCTCCACGCCAACCCGCCCGCCTCACCTGCGCCGGGCAGCCGTCCGTGGGTAGCTCGGTGACGAGTAGCGACAGCAGCCCTCTGGGCTCCCACTCAAGCTCATGGACCCGCCGGTCGAGCACCCGCTGCCTCACTGTCAACACGACACACACCGGTGAGGAGAGGGCGGCCACCGCCGGACGTCCCGCTCCCAAATGCGGGTAGCAGCCATTGGTACCCCTACCCCGGCCGCTCACCTTCGGGGTGCGCGAAGCAGAGGAGGAGGTGCCCGGTCCCTGTCCTGACCCGCAGCTCGCACTCACCGCCCCCCGAGCACTTCTGGCTCTGGAAGTACTTAAGCAGCTTCCTCCTCAGGGCGGGGGACGGCTTGGCGGAGCCCCAGTCTCCGCGCACCAGCAGCGGGAAGCCGCCCGACCGCTGCCCCGCCATAGCAGCGCCTACACCACCCCCCCTTTCAGTTTCGGTTTCATTTCTTCAGCGGTGGAGACAAAAGCAGCGCCAGGCTCCGCCCTGCGCGGGGTGCGCTGCGCTCCACACGGCGCGCAGCAAAGGTCCTCCCGCCGACTGCTGTAAGCAGCCAGGGTTACACGGCCCTCGCTGCTCGGGAGGCCGTGAGCGTAGCGCGGTACTCGCACAGAGCCGCTGCAGAACCTGGTTTTACAAATGCAGCTGTTCTCAGTGCCTGAGCTTGTAACTCAGGCAGTGGGCAGTGCTCACTCTCCCTGCCTTACGTTTTGAAACCAAGTCGTGGCGCAAAGTGAAACTACCTGTTTCCATCATTCTCCATCAGAAATACTTCTATCACTGTGCAAGATTGTAACGAAATAGTATTTCTTAGGAAGAAATTCTTCCCTGTGACGGTGGTGAGATTCTGGACCAGGTTGCCCAGAGAAGCTGTGGATGCCCCATCCCTGGAAGTGTCAAGGTCAAGCTGGATGGGGCTTTGAACAGCCTGGTCTAGCAGAAGGTGTCCCTGCCTATGGCATTGGGGCTGGAACTAGATAATCTTTAAGGTCCCTTCCAACTCAAGCCAGTTTATGATTCTGTGAAAAAGTGTTCCTCAGATCAACATGTCAGCTAGCCGAGGTATTTTCAACCATGTGCCCAGGACTTCCCGTTGCAAAGTTTCAGCTATTTCTTGCTGTGTATTTTACTAATGTGCCCAAATCTGAGACACTAAAGCAGTAGATAAATGAAAATTGGTTTTGTTATACATGCTGAGTGCGCCCACAGGGATGCCTTTGTTTCTCAGTGGACTATTAATCTTTTGTTTCTTAATGTACTGTTCTCTCAACAGTTTGCCCAGGCACATGCTCTCCTCCCTTGCTGTAACCCAGGCAAAGCATGTAACTTTGAAAGCAGGTTGGGTAGATTTATTCATGAACAGTACATCTGGTTATAGGATAAAGGTCTGCGAGCTTTCGGAGAGAGTCAGCAGGACTCCACTGCAAAACTCAGCCTGCAAACTTTGCCACAGATAAAATGGGAGCCAGTGGGTTACCGGACAGGGGCCAAACACTGAAGAACTGGCTAAGTGGGACAGAAAGCAACATGAGTGACTGAAAGAAACTGGGGAGATTTGACATTCACAGCTTGTTTCACTACAGAAAAACACAGCCATTTAGAAACAACTGGAATGCTGGCATCTTACTGCATAGAAAAGGAGGAAACGTGAAATAGCGTAAAATGTGAAAACAAATGTGGTAAAACAGAACCACAGTAGAAAAGATACTGTGACCCACATGGAAACCAAACAGTGCTGATACTATGACACATGAAAGTCAGGGAGGTAAAGTAATACTGCCTATTCACAATGTAGGAACCTAAAATAAAGAAAAGAAAAAAGGAGGTGGCATGGGGTCCAAATCACCACAAGTAGTGGTGCTGGTGGTAAATTCCTAAATAAAATAACAAAACAACTATACTTATTTAAAACAGGAGGGAAGAGCTGTACAGAAGAATGCAGAACTGGGCAGATGGTATTTTTATATTTTATTTATTGGTTATATTCAATAGCCTAATAAAAATGGTTTAACTCACTAAAAATTAAGGCTGCACTACGTAAAAGTTACTTGTTTTACACCCCCCCAAAGGTAATTATCAGGCTATTTAGACTGTGCAGAGCATAGCAACACGGTATCTTTGTTATACAATTTAATGCATATATTAGAAGCAATGGTATGAATATAGTTTCATAGTTGTAAAGCTTACATAAAAGTTGTATGTAAGTTCAAACACAATGGAAGGCACAGAACCAGGACCCCCTGATCAGAGATGGCCACAGGCACAATCTACTTTCCATTCACTCAAATGTGCCTCTGAGCATTTAGCATTCCTACAGGTTAAAACCACCGCAGCAGCATCCACATATCCCCTCATAAATTATCCATGCTAATTTAATGTGTAAACCCCAAACCCCTACTGCAATTTCTACCCTGCAAAGGAAAATAAGTGAAAGATCACAGCCTGATCATGGCTGATGCTGTAACAGCTGCATAGAAATTTTCTAGGCAGATGAGTTACCTGATGCTATCCATGATGATAGAGGTAATAACACGAAGCTAAAGCATTTTATCAAATAAAAGCTAGTAGTTGTTCTGGGTTCAGCAGTAGCAGTTGTTTTTGTCCTGAACCCAGGACAGTAGTGGATGTAACAGTTTTGGTGATCAGGCTGAGGACTTGTGGGGAAAAAACTGCAGATCAGATTCACTGGTAAGATAAGATACACGATTTGAAATTTGACAAGCGCAATGAGTACTGCTACTGTACTCACAAGACCCAAATTCTGTAAAGGCTACACATTTAGAGAAGCATTATTGGAGGAAGTAAATGATGTGTAAAAAGAGCATATATCACTTGATGGAAAAGATTACTTTTCTTAGCTGGCTGTGAAATACAAGTGGTTTAAGTGCAGCAGTTGAACAAAGTAATTTCTTCATAGTGATCGAATAGTAAATTAACTGCTACATGTTCAGTTACTGCATTTAGGGGTTGACAGTTGATAAATTCCTTTATTCAATTCCTTTTGCTTTCAATTCCAATCGAACCCGGTGCAGATAATTAGGATCAGGATAACCAAAGCTAGGAGAAGAAACAAAGAATACTTCTGTAATGAAGCAGTTCACAGTTCTACAGAACCTTCTCATCCAAATCTCTTAGAACACTTCACAAATTTTATGCACTTCCTTCTTAATCTACAGAGAAAACAGATCCTATTTTGCAGGTTAGAGAGGTAGTACATCTGTAAAGCTAAAAACTTAAGAAAAGGAACTGCTGAATTTGGTTGCCCAAACTGACACCAAGAACTTGATTTTCAAAGCTGCCTGCTGTCTCACTTGAAAATGATAGGGCACTTGGGCATGCATCTTTGTAAAAATCAGAGCCAAAGCGTATCCAAGTGAGCATCCAAAACACAAATATAATAGCACCTCTGAATTTTAAGTAGTGCATCACCAAAAGTAGGTATGAAGCAAGTGATAACAGGGGAGAGCAGCTGAGCAAAGGAAGCAATAAAGTAAAACTGATACTTTTCTGTCCTAGCCCAAGAAGGGGGATCTAAACATAAAACTTGAGAGCTTGCAAGAAGACACCTGCCCCTGAGAGGTTTAAACAAGCTTGAAAGGTTTGTTCCAAGACTTCCTCTTGTTTCTGTAAGACTTGTCCCAGGAGCCAAATTTTGCTGATATTATCTGCAGTTAATCATTGGAGTATTGCGTGCAGTTCTGGTGTCCTCAACATAAAAAGGACATGGAAGTGTTAGAACAAGTCCAGAGGAGGGCCACGAAGATGATCAGGGGACTGGAGCACCTCTCGTATGAAGATAGGCTGAGAAAATTGGGGCTGTTCAGCCTGGAGAAGAGAAGGCTGCGTGGAGACCTCATAGCAGCCTTCCAATACCTGAAGGGGGCCTATAGGGATGCTGAGGAGGGACTCTTCATTAGGGACTGTGGTGAGAGGACAAGGGGTAATGGGTTTAAACTTAAACAGGGGAGGTTTAGATTGGATCTGAGGAAGAAATTCTTTACTGTGAGGGTGGTGGGGCCCTGGAATGGGTTGCCCAGGGAAGTTGTGAATGCTTCATCCCTGGCGGCGTTCAAGGTGGGGTTGGACATAGCCTTGGATGGCATGGTTTAGTGGGAGGTGTCCCTGCCCATGGTGGGGGGGTTGGAACTCGATGATCTTGAGGTCCTTTCCAACCCTTACTATTCTATGATTCTATGATTCTATATCTTTCAGAATGGCCAATGGTATGTGCATTAAGGGGTGGAATGTAGTGGTGCAGACCAGAAGGCTGTTATACATTAGGAATTAGTGATCCACGGCTCACTGGGGCAGGCCCAGGCCTGTGCCATGCTTTGCTGTGCTGGATGTGCAGCGTGACCCTCAGGGCCGTGTTGTGCTGTGCACATCCCATGGCAGCATGACAGACTTGGGCAGCTCCCACTTGGTCCTGGTGATTACACCACCTGTGTATCCCTGTGCAGCAGATCCTCAAGAAATACTGAACAGAGTTTCTCTTCTACTAAGAAAATCCTATAATAGCTCGAACGACCAAAATGAGCTAACCCCTTGTATGGATGTGGTTGGCATGGCATCCTCTGCTCTGATCGGAGGCCCACTGAATGCTGTACAACTCAGGGTTCATAGCATCTAAAAGAACAGAACCATATCTATACTACAATTTCTTCTTGCTGTTAGCCTTCATATGTAGAATTTCAAATCACGTTTTACAGAGTCTGAGTGCTGTCTTTACTGGGGTCATAACAGACCAGCACCTCCTGGTGCAAAACAGCAGGTAACAGAAGAGGCCAGGATCAGAAGTCCGACCTTCACTGCTATCAAGAGCTTGCTGTCCTGTACAATACATAGTTTCTAACCACAGCAGTTATGAACTGAGTACGTGCTTTACACAGCTCACTGGTGAATGAGTGGCCTAAAGGGCAACAGAAGCCTGAGCTCATCCTGATCAGCTGTTTCGACTATTCAGTTGTCTGCACTGGTGAGGTGATTCAAGTCTGGATCCATAGTGCATTCCACATTCACTTTGTCAATGACAAAATCTGAATGCTCTAACATGGAAAATATTGAGGGTAGCCTTCCTGACTCATCTAATAAATAAAATTACATGAAGAGCAATAAAATTACATAAAGAGCAATAAAATTACATGAAGAGGAGACTACTTACTTGGTAGGTCCTCCCACCATGGAAGTTTTGTGGTGAATATCATTCCATGTGATAACATCCGTTGCACCAGTAGTACGTGACTCCCCCACTGTGAAAATCAATTTTTGGTTAAAGGCTTTTCTGAGGAGCTTCAGAATTTCTTGCCCTTCTTTATTATCAGGTAAATAGGCTTTTCGAAAAGTTGAAGAATAATGTTTCCCTGGGTTTGGATGGTTGCCCTGTTTTGTAAAAAAAAAGAAAAAAACAAATAAAAACTCCATTGTATATCATAAATGCTTTGAAAGCATGAAAATTACACATCCCAGCTTTTGCAATACTTTTTATCCCATCTTTGATTCAGGAGGACATAGTATGACTGATGACTGATTTTGAGTTTTCTGACTAGATAATTTCTTTCATAGAAGTTTCATTCACATTTTCTTGTCATCACTCATGTATCCATTGTTATTTTTAAATTTGTTTTCTCATCTTTGCTCTCTGGAATGCATGTCACCCCACCCCTGACTTTTTCATTTATCCCATTTTTAGTCTCAATCATGACTCTTAAGCACACAACATAAGCTGATATCTCACCTGAAAAGCTTACAAGCCAGCCCGTTATTCATTTTGGCCCATTGGTGCCTGCAGCTAAGAGAATTCCCCTGAAAATACTCACTATACTCACAAAATGTTATTTAAATGATATTACTCCATAGATTTCAGTTCAGTTACCCCCAGTGTGCAAACTACAGACAGGTAGCTCTGTCCTGCTGCAAATGAAATGGCTACTGTTTAACTTTTAATTCCTACTGCATTACTTACTTGCACCCAATAATACTGAATTAAGTACTTGCAGATTTATACAGAACAAAGAAATGTCTCTCCTGGACGTGCATCAAAATGATAGGAAAACAGTTAATTTTATGTTCAATATTGGTTTTGTTGTGGAGAAAATCTCGTTTATTAATCTTTATACTTACAGTTTGAATACCACCTCGCATCTTATATGTAATCTCAATAGTACCACAACTGGGATAACCAGGGAGAGCTGAAGACAGAATTCTACTTGACATTCTCCCCTCTGGTTGGTCTCCCCTCATGGCTCCATAGAAAGTATTGCAAATAGGACAAGCTTGCTTGTAAGTCATGGCCTGGTCGATGCAATTTTTGCAAAACGCATGTTTGCACTTTCTCAGTGTTTCTTTGTTATCAATTATCTCCATGCAAATGGGACATGTATCTTTGTCATTTTCTTCTGTTGTTTCCATAGCCTGTCCTTCAGAGAAAAGATTATTCTTTTGCCTGCAATCGTATTTCTTCTCAGATGCTCCTGTATCTTCTTGATAGCTGAGATCAGAGGTCAGTGGTGTCCTATTTTTACTTTGTGTTGAGTCTTCCATGGGAAGAAAGTTCATAACGTACTTTTCAGCATTAGAAAGATGGTTTGGTAAGCCAATTAACATGAATTTGTCTTTGTCCTTCTTAAGCTTTACATGCAGTTTTTCCAATTGTTTTCCGTTAAGTAACATATTTAATCTTTCCTTTTGACCTTCTGAAAGCTTCAAGCTGATGAGTTTTTCTCTTAACATTGCAGAGGCACTCTGAAATGCATTGATGAAACATTCAGTAGCATGTGAAGACATATCAAAAGTTTTGATCCTGGGCCTAAATATTATCAGCATCTTCTGCTCACATGAAACATTTCTCTTTTCAATTGTGGTATCAAATTTGTCTTTAATGTCTTCAATTTCTTTGCTTAATATTGTCTCCAACAACATAAACAAAGAAGCATCAACTTCAATTCCATTCCTGTATTTGTACAGTTCAGATGACATTTTCAAATTCTTTTCAGCTTGGCTGTTCTCACCTTCCTCTGTTAGGAATTTTTTGGCAGCTAAAATCTCTCTCACGGGACCACAAAGTAGCAACTGATTCCCTTCCTCTTTGGCAAGAAGATTACTAAACTTAGCATTTAATTTCGCTATTATCTCACTTAATGTATGACTGTTTGTGACAGGAAGTTCTTCCTGTCTCAGGTTTTCCACATTTTTCTGAAAAGTTCTGATAAAAAAGTCACTAGCCTGTTGTATTGATGCAGAACTTCTATCAGAAATGAAGCCTACTGATGTGTTCCCATTGTAAAGATCTTTACTTGTTATACACACCCCAAAACGTTCACGTAGTTCTTTGATTTGCTCTTTGCAGGTATGATTGAAATATTCATAGAGAGCTGATGGAACTGTAAACTCATTCCCTTCTTCAGTTTTCAGACCATTTTCATCTTTCAAACCATTCTTACTTTCAGAATGTGAAAAAACAAGGTTCGGGTAGTTGCCTGCAAGAATATCCTTAAAGTAGCAATAAGCTTTTTCAATGTCTGCAAAATCTCCTGTCAGTTTCTCAGATCCATCAATATCAGGATGTCCTTCTCTCTTTAAATTTGGACATATAATGGTAATTCTCTTCCTTTGCTGTTCAGTGAACATACTGGTATTCAAAGTCGCAGATACTGTAAGAAATATCTAAAAACATAAGAAGTGTAATAAACACGTAAATGCATTGGCTTTCACAAATCATAGGTGTTGCTATGTTGATATAACTGTATGAGTTCGCAAATAAGAGAAACAAAAGCTTGCTAAGAACACAAGACAACAAGTTGAAAATGACCAGAATTCTTGAGCAAAATGGAGTCACATAGCAAAAGGATTCGTAAAGTTAAAAGAAAAAAAAAAGGGGGGGAGGGCTTGATGTGAGAAAAGTTAGTGCCTGGAAAACATAGGGTTAAAGTACTTTTAGCTTAACTTAGGTCAAAGATAAAGAACAATGTTTGCGTTGTAAGTCTGTGGAATTTAGTGGCCCCACTAAACATGAGTGAATTATTTCACACCATCCTTCTAAAAAGTACCTTTAGCTTAATTTAGATTGAAGATAAAGAACAATGTTTGTGTTGTAAGTCTGTAGTGAGATAACAGGATTTAGTGGCCCCACTAAACATGAATGAATTATTTCACACCATCCTTCTACTTATCAGTTGGCTTAGAGACTCCCAAACATCTGCTAGCTTTGGATACTCCTTGTCTGCCCATCCTGCAATAAATTTTGCAGGAAGGTCACACTGTTCTAAATCTTTGCCAGCTATCAGAAAAATTACAGATACGGCTGGTGTCAGTTAGCTTTGTGATTACTGGGGCACCCAACTGTGCCACAGGTGAAAAGTACACCATGAGGAAGACTGCTTACTTCATCTTGAAGACCCCTGCCCGCATGAGGAAGACTGCTTACTTCATCCTCAAGACTCCTGCCCACAATCGCTGGAGAGCAGTGCGCAGATGCCAAGAGGAGGAGACTTATGATAATAAGTTTCTAGAGCTAGTTATAATATTCCCTGCCCATACGTGGCAATTATGATTATGTATATGACTAATGCAATAGTGAAAGTACATAAACCTCTAACAAATGCTATTCAGTGCACCTCTGGCTACAGTCACGTGCCCAGCGCTGTTGCTTTTGCTTGATTGACTTTGTCCCTCAATAAAACTCTCTTATCTTGATTAGAAGAGTGAGCTCGTATTTCGCAGATGAAATCAGTATTTATTTTTTCGAAGGTTGTCTACTTGCTGCTTCTATATTTTCAGTAAGGAAAAGCTCTGGTACATCTCAGTGGGGCCAGGTTACTGTAGACACATTTGCACATAGCATTTCTCTTCTGTCATGTATACTGACATTACACATATGTAAGTAAAGCAATTTGCTTCTAAGCAGCAAAAATAGAACTTATTAATGTCATCAGCACTGCAGGATCAAAGACAATAACTTTGCTACGTAGTTTGCGACTGTGGCCAGTATCCTCTGCTCCTGACCTCCAGTATTACAGTTAGCATAACTAGTGCCATTTAGTAAGACAAACAGCCATTCTCTGTAACCAAGCTGGTCACATATTAGTCCCTTTCCCCTCTCATTATCAGGCCCTGAAGGTCCTGTGCACTAAGTAGATGAAGCAAACAGACTTCTCCCTCTCCCTACAATCCTCAAGGTTCCTGGGCACCAGGCCAACTACTCCTCTCCTTGCTGGCCTTGAAGCTAATCAGCATGCAGAGCACTGTCTACAAAATCAAGCGGTTAGAAGTCCCAGGTGGGAACCTGGATCACAACTGCTCCTGAAGAGTGAGACCCGTGATCCCCCAGTGGCCAGGGATACCCCCACCATTCTCTGCTTTCTCTGAGGACTGAGCAAATGACTCATACTTTCATGTGTTTTTTCAAGTCTAGATATGTTACATTGATACAGCAAGCCAAGTACTAAGATTTGACATGATCTGCAGAAGTGATTAGAAACCACAAGCTAAGATTTGCTATAAAATTCAGTGCTATGCTATAAAATTGTCCTACACTGATTCGGCATGTAGAAATCCTGTGCTATTCTGATCATCAATTCTATGCTATGTTAATCATAGAATCCTGTTAAAAAAATAAAGCTTTAATTGTAACTATAACTTGGGGCCATCATTCTGCTAAGGATCCCCAAATGAACCTGCCTGTCCCCTTAGTGTCTAGCAACAGAGCTACAAGATGTTTTAACAGCACATTTAATATCACATTGTTCTTTAATTGTATTAGACTCTCAGTTTTTTTTTACTCTCTTTCTTTAAAAAAGAGAGTCTTTAAAAAAAGTCATGCTTTAGTAACTCAGGGCAGAAAATGGGATTCCGAAAAATAACAAGCATGTTCACATCTCTACTTTGTACAGACAGAAGGATAGAGAAATTTGCAGTACACTCCTCAGATGCCAGGTAACCACTATGTTAGCACATGCTATACCTGCTACACTACACAAAACAGGGTAAACCCTTTGGGGCAGCTATCAGTGTCTCTGTATAGTCATGTCCACATCATGTAACGCATAGCCTGGCCCTACCCCATGTCCCTAACACACAGTTGGTCTTTTCTGCATAACTTCTAGTTCGAAGTGCCTGAAATAGTGTTTGCTGTGCTACACCAAATCAGAGCAGATATTTTTAACACTGAGGTAAAGGATGGAAGTAATTAGGGCTGTTGGAAGGTGCAAAATGTGCTGAAATAGTGTTAGAGGTCTATGTAGCAGGGAGGGATACAAATCTTATACAATTCTTCCACCTTTTGGGAGCAATCCTCGATGCATTCTATTTCCTGAAACCTGCCAGGGTGCTGCTCTGAGGAACAGTGGTTGGCATATACCAAAGCCATGCTGGAGAGCATGCTGCCTGTTAGAATGTATGGATGACCTGCGGTACAGCATTCTAAACTAATTCCTTGCCCCCATTTCATTGACTAAGATAGTGTAACTGACATTGAACATTCTGCAACACGAATGAACATATTTGTCATGAAATATTGAAGCACAACAGAAAGCAACACAAACGACTTGTGAAACTACAAGCGGTCGTGGCACTGGTTGTTGCTGCTCTTCCTTGTGTACCTTTTTGGTAATGACTTCTCTTGTGGTATCTCCACGACCTTTGGCTGCCTGTTGCTCCAGCTGAGGAGGTGGGGAAGAGCTAGAGGGGGTGGGGCAGCTATCGAATGCCTGCTTTGTAAACAGGCTCTTGCTCAGGTCTCCTTCTCCCGGCTGGATGACTATCTTCAGGTGCCTGGCACCGATTTCCACAACGTGATCCGTGCGAGATTCCACACTCTTCCTATCTGCAGCAGTTTGGGGACAGACAGAGAAGGCTAGTAAAGTCACCTGACGTCTTGACGGCTATAAGTGGTTGTCACAGAGACCACCTGCCCTTTGCCCACCCAATGGTGGCCATGACGGCCATTGCCAACCCCCTCAAGCGGTCACTCGGCAGCGGGGCCTGCTCGGTAGCAGCCCCCTCACCCCTTCAGTGCCGGCGGCGGGACCATGCGGAACCGCGGGTCCTGCCGCCTTAGAGCCGCATCGCCCGCCCTAGCCCCTCTCCCCGGGCCCGTACTACCTTGCTCCTGCTGGAAGAGCACCCAATAGGTGTTGGGCACGGGTCCCGCTCGCACCTCGCACTCGCCGCCCCCCGACCTCTTCACTGACTGGAAGTAGGTGTAGAGCTTGAGCAACACCTTCTCGCCGGCGTCGGGCGCGGGGCAGAGCCGCACCAGCAGCGGCGACGCCGCCATAATGCCACTGCCTCCTCCGTCCGCTTTCGCTTTCGCTTTCGTTTCCTGCTCCGTCGCTCGGGGCCGGAGTTCTCCGCCCAGAGCCCTTCCCGCGACCGAAGCTGAGGGGGAGAAGGCCACGTCGCGCAGCTCCGGTTAATGGGGATCCTCCAGGTAACAGAGCTGGGCTGGAGGGGGGTGGAGAGCTCGAGCCTGGAGGCAGCCCCCTAGGAGGTCTGGGGAGCTGCGCCTGGAGCTGCCCCTGTGCGACACGCCAGGCTGGGGCCTCCCTCACAGCTTTGCCACCTTGCTTCAGGCCCTGGGGAATGAACCAAAGCCCAAACCAAAAACCCCAAAGAAACCGTTCTTTTCTGGCCCGGCTCTCGGGAAGAAGCAAAATTTCCCGGTTGCTCACCACCCACAGGTGAGCCGGAGCTATCGTAAGGTGTGGATAACTTCATGCGCAGCGCTCCGGTCACCGCAATTTCAGCCCTGAATAGCATTTTAAATATCAGAACACTTCGCAGTTAGTTTTGAGAAGGTATGCTGCCGGTTTTGCTTGCAACAGAACGCCTCCTGCAGGAACGCAGCGGTCAGGCAGTAACATTTACTTTCTTGTCTTTGTTACAATAGAGTTACTGCCCTGAGACCTCTCAAGAGAAGAGCGGTTTAGGTAAGCCTCTCGTTTAGCCATCTGCAAAGTGTGTTCCTGTATTTAAGTTGAAAACTGCCAGACACAGAGAGAAAACTAGAAAATATTGATGTGAAATAGCCAAAAGCAACCTGGAATGTGTGAATTAGACACAATTATGACTCAACATTATTATTCATTGCTTCAACAGGATTTGCTTGCATTTCTCTTTTAAAAAAGTAAGAGCTCAGAAGTGTTTTGATGAATCAGTGTGCATATAAGTATAAGATATTAAACTCTTTACAAGCAGGCAGCATGCCCCAGAGGAAAGTTTGATTGTTACAGTAACTAACATAACTACTGTATGTAGCACTGCTGACATCTGCCAGGAGAGGGCTGCGTAGCCACAGTGATAACGTAAAAGCCACCCCACTCTTTACCATTATTTTTTTCCCTCAAAGAAGTAGTTTCAAAAACCCTTCTGAATTCATAAATTCCATACTAAGAAAGAACTTGCTTGTGAGATTTAAGTGCAGATCAAAGAGCCACAGAATTAGATAAAGTTCAGCATTAAGTCTCCATGGCATCATGAAATGAACGTATCGGCAAGTGTTCCTCAGCCAGTGTAGCTGTGAGTTATTGACTCTGCAGAGGCCTGGGGAACTCACCCTTGGACCTTGCTGGAAATCAGAAACAAAATGCTAAAATAAAATGCCCTGGAGAGGGCAGAAGGAGGCTTCAGTTGGGAGAGAATAAACAGCAGGTAAGTGACAGAGAGAGAACAAACAGCAGGAAGAGATGCATCTTAACCAGGTTTCCTCCTCAGGTAAACAGTAAGGCAAACTCAAATCCTCAAGTCATGACAGGCTCAGTGATATTACTGTAATCTTTTAGTGCTTAGTTGGGCTTTCTAAGCCTGTGAAAAAGGCAGAGTGATCAGACCGTGCCAAAAATTTGGTAGGTAATGAGAGTAGGATACAATTGAGAGCTATAAACCACACTTCTATATAAAAGGCAATGTTTTGACAGTAGTATCTTGGATTTCACTTCATATTATTCTGTATCCTAGGGCCAAGCCTGGTAATGGATGAGGACAGCTTGATGATTCCCATCAATGAAGATGCCTATGAAGCTCTTAAGAAAAGAGAGGACTGTCTAAGTAAACTTATTTACAAAAAGTTTGCTTGTACATTGACCTTCAAAGGTACAAAATGCACTGTTGAAGTATACAGGAAAAAAACAAAGCAAGGAATTGAGATTTGTGTTTGTAAGGATGATCTCACAAGACACAAGGCTGATGCATTGGTGAATTCAGCCAATAAATTTCTTAATCATTCAGGAGGCCTTGCTTTAGCCCTTGTGAATGCTGGAGGGCCAGAAATACAAGCAGAAAGCAATCATTATATTCAAAAGCACGGAGAACTCACAGCTGGCAAAATAGCAGTGACAGGTGGAGGGAAGCTCTCTTGTAAAAAAATCATTCATGCAGTTGGTCCACTGTGGGTTGTTTCTGAAAAGGAAAGATGTTGTGACCTACTTCAGGAAGCTATTTGCAATGTTCTGAGGTATGTTAGTGTTCCAAAAAATGGTATAAAGTCTGTGGCTATCCCAGCAGTGAGTTCAGGCATTTTTTGCTTCCCAGTCAATTTGTGTGCTCAAGTGATTGTAATGGCTATAAAGGAATTTATTGAGACTAGTCCACCAAGCTGTCTCAGGGAAATCCACCTGGTGAACCCTTATGAGCCTATAGTTGCAGAAATTAAGAAGGCCTGTGAAAAGTTTTTGGATGATACCAGCTCACTTCAGGAAACTCTTTCAACTTCATCAAGCCAGCTTTCAACTTACATCAAGCATGGAGGTGTTCACTTGAGCATCGTAAGAGGTCTCCTTGAAGAGCAGAAGGTAAGTCTGTCCCATGACATGCTGAAAAAGAAGTTGTCTCACAATCCTTGCAGGATTTGGAGCCCAATTGTTCAGAACTCATTGATCCACTAAGTAGTTATCTTCTCAGCCTGACGAGAATTTACAAATGGCAAATAAATTATAGTGGCAAGGAGCTGTTGTCTTTGTTTGCTGATTTTTGGTGTGTTTTTTTTTTTTTTTTGTTTGTTATGTTTGATCCTTGCTTGCTTGTTTATCTAAATGGATATTAAAAATCAGAACATTTTTATTTCTTTTTTGTATACATGCTGTTATGGTATAATAGGAAGCAGCTAAAGATTGGATGCTTAATAATCATAGAATCATAGAATAGTAAGGGTTGGAAAGGACCTCAAGATCATCGAGTTCCAACCCCCCTGCCATGGGCAGGGCCAGCTCCCACTAAACCATGCCATCCAAGGCTATGTAATGTTTATCTTATCATAACATCATGGGAGTGCACATTTTGTCATGCATTCCCTAGAAGTTTATTCTTATTTTTTGCCTTGCTTTTTTTCTGTAATTTATGTTCTCATAGATGCCACTGCTGGAGTTACTCAGCAAACACTGCAACAGCTGAATACAATTTACACAGGTGATATGCACCTTACCTTTAAACAGTGGAACATTTAAATTGATTTGTTTAACTTCTTAGATAGAAAATATGAGGCAAAACATACAAGCTTAGTCACAGTAATCCCACAGAGCTCTTAGACTGGAAGCTACGTCACAGGGATGGCATTTAGCCATTTATTTAAAAAAATACAGATTTTGCTAAATGCAAATCATAACTTTTATTTTAAAGAAGTATCTTAATCGAACAAAAAGTTGATTTTGTTGATGTGATAGCAAAAGATCGCAAAGTTGACACTGTGGGGAATTTTATTAACCAATTATACAGCTTCGGAAAATACCACATGCCTTCAAGACTACAAGGAAAATCTGCTCCAAAGTCTTGTAACTCTACAAAATCTGCAATAATTAAAAGCTAGAACAACGACTGTTGTTATCAGCATTCTGAAAACAGGTTTTTTGTATTTTACATGTTTAATTTGAAATATAAAAGACCTGCGGGAATCTGGTCTTTCCACTGGAATTTGAAGCACCCAGAGCTGTGGAGTTCCTCTGTGTACACTGACCCCACTAGTCTGGTAACTACTGTAACAGGGGGAGCGTCAGCAAGGGCTGGGATAACAGCCACAGCCATAGTTCTCTCCTGCTGGTTGATACTTGGCTGCAGAATTGCATTTGGTGAGGCACATATGGGTCACTTCCATAGCTGCAGTAATAATTCTGCTGAACACACTCAGAAGACTGGAATGGGTCTTGTGCATGCCGTTGGCTTCTGAAAAGAATGTAGGCATCCACTGCCACCAGAATGTGCATACTTTGATGTATTCCAGCGCTGTCCTTAGTAATAAGCAGTGCTTATCAGCAGTGTTTGAAAGAGAATCCTTCAAACAGCTGATGTGCTGCAGCCACTCTTTTTTAAAATGAATTGTTCCTAGAAAGAGTGCTCTCTATAGTAGCAAAGCTTGCATATTGTAAACTTGAATTATACTGAAACTTTGCTCTTTTTTTCCAGACTACAGATGTTGTTAATTTTGTATCTGTGAATGGCGAGCCTTACTCTCCAGTTGCAAGAACACTGCTGCAAAAAGCAGGTTCAGGTCTTCAGGATGAACTTAAGTCTCATCTTAAAGATCTTTTGTCTTCCAAAATCTTACGAACAAGAGGTTATAATCTGCCCTGTGAGTTTGTGCTGCACACTGTATGGCCACAATACCACCACCCGGTGTTACTATGTGAGGTAATAGTTCCATTGGTTTTTAATTAATTTTCATCTTGAGTGATGTGGGGACTAAACCATTTGTTTTCATGCAGGAATTAAAAGCTGCAGTGACCAGATGCCTGTATTACGTTCAGGACTGCCAATCTCCCTCAGTTTCTTTTCCAGCAAATGGCATTTGCTCATCAGTGCTGTCTATTGATGTAGTGGCACAGATCATGATTGAAGAGGTTTTAAATTTTGCCAGGGCAGAGCCTGAGAAGAAGGTAGATGTGCAGTTTGTCCTTTGCCCCGATGACAATGATGGCTATCAGGTAACAAATATGTTGTTAACTACTAATAATGAAAACCCCAAACTGTGAAAATATTCTCATAGATGACTACAAATTAAGAAAATCTGAATTCTGCGCTACTTATGTTTGTAAGCAGCAGGTCTGTTAATTAAAATATTTCTCTCATTAACAGGTATTACTGATCTTTACAGATCTTTATTTATTTTCACTAAACCCGAAGTCATCATGCTGTGGTTTGATAAACAAGGGGAAGGAACTCTGAAATTCTCATGACTGTCAGCAAATTTATAAGAAAGAATCTACTCTTAACTCGTTAAAGAATGAACTTATTCCTCCTTGGGAAATTTATTTAACCATTTTATTATTTTCTTTTGTATGACGCTCCTAGGGCAAAACACTATTAACATATTTTATGACCTAGTGTGATGGAAGGGTTGCTAACAGACAGTGAGTAATTTTAACTGCAGTGGGCCATTTTCCACCTTGAATATTTAGCTGATGTGATTAATACATATGTGTTTTAGATAGCTATAAAAGTAGAGCTTGCTTTTGTCCCCATTTAACTTTAACCATTCATTGTTTCAGCTTAGTGCAAGAACTAGGTGGAGGGCAGTTGGAACTAGGTGATCTTTAAGGTTCCTTCCAATGCAAAACATTCTATGATTTCATGATTCTAAGATCAGATCTGTCTTCTGTAACTGTCTCATAAGCTCTAAAGAAAGCTGTATGTGCTTCTCACTTAATCCCTTGAAAATCAGGGCACATCTTTTTGCTGAAAAAAGGAGAGGCAATTTGCCAGATGCCAAATCCACTGCCTAGCAGAGTAGCAATTCTCAGAGGCCTTCCATGTGTGATCATGATGAGGAGTTTTGAGGTAAAGGTAGAGGAATAGTTTGGATTTTAAAACTGAGTAAGGATTCATCAGCATTAAACTGCAACTAATTTACATCTTTGCCTAGTGTGGTTCCATGAGTTCCAGATATCCCACACAAGAAGCCGTTGTTAAAGGTGCCATTCAGTATATAAGGGGTATCTTACCTTAGGAGATGTAGAAGAATAGGAATGCTTTTGGTATTGTCAGCAATAAAATTTGGGGAAAAACTGACAAATGTCCACTGTCAATAATTTCAGAACTGGGGGGAAGCAGCTGTAAACTGCTTATCTATCAGAGTTTTGAAAAGACGAACTGTGTATTTGACAACAGAGATTTCAAACTGCTCCTAAATGTTTTTCTTCCAAGGTTTTCCAGAGAAAATTTTATTCAGTGACACAAAAACTGGGAAAAAAACAGTATTACAACAGAAGTGATCATTTGAGTAAGTAATGGGCAGAAGGGGCATTTTAAGTAAATGAGCATTCCAGATTTGAGAACCTGAAATCACCTTCCTTCAGAAAGATCTCAGTGTTTGCATACATATCTTGGGTGAAGGAGGAGGCAAAAATTGAGCGCTTTGCATTTTTACATTGATAGGAATGGAACTGGACACTCTCTTACAATATTTTAAACATAAAAATCATTGTCTCTGCTTAATCTGTTAGAATTCATTTAGTGGAAGGCAAATGAATTCTGCATGTGTGTTTTGGTTTGCTTTTGTTGTTTGGTTGCTTTTATTTTCCCTGGAAACCTTATCCCCTGGTATCTAAACTCTTTTGTTTTGACCATACCAGATGAGCAGTGTGTTACCTGCATACTGCATCTTGGATTACACATAGGAAATTGTGACAGTGCTTGAAAGCTCTTCACTCTTCCAGCGCACTTCTAAAAATGAAAAAAAATTTTCTTTCAGGTGCAGAGTCAGGCAGTCAAAGTGTAAAAGAGGCTGCAAATAATGAGCCTGCTATCGAACTTAAAGGGAACATACATATGGCATTGGAAGCAGCAGAATCATGGATCCAAAACATGATACAAATTGAGGGAAGTCACCACGCTGTTATTGAAAACAACTACATTTTTAGCCTTGGTAGAAAGGAGTTTGCAGATATATCTCAAAAGCATCATTCTAGTGTATGTGTATCGGAAGTGGTGGATGGTGGAAAAGCAAGACTAGAATTTTGTGGCCCTCCTGACGCTGTGATTGATGCGGTGCTCGCAACTGAAAAATTACTGCTTCATATACAAGAGGAGACTACAGCCAAACAAAAGGAACTGCTGTACTTAATTGGTATGTAAACAAGTGTCTAATGAATTAAGCAAAGTGCCTAAATAAGGTCAAGTATAAAGCAACATCTATCTGTGTATTGCTGAGAGTTGACAGACATGCATGCAGTTCACACACACACTGAGCATAGCTTTAATTACTGATATTACTGTACTTCAGTGAGCCCCTGAAAGCCGATTTGTTAGCTTTGGTTACCTTCTTGGCAGTATTTCCAGTTGGGCACAGCTTATAGAAGGGCTGGCCATCATTGTATAGCCAACTCCAACTGGCTTCCCCAAGGACAGCATCACTTTACAGCCTGGCCACTGGTGACTGATAAGATTTGCACTTGATAATCACGTACCTTTGCTGAGCTCTTTTGCTAGCTGCAGCTGAACCCTTGTTGCAGTACCGACCTCAGCCTTGTTCTGCAGAGTCCTTGACTTCCCTTGAGGATGATAAGGGGGCTGGGGCACCTCCCATACAAAGACAGGCTGAGAAATTCGGGGCTGTTCAGCCTGGAGAAAAGAAGGCTGCTTGGAGACCTCATAGCAGCCTTCCAGTATCTGAAGGGGGCCTACACGGATGCTGGAGATGACTCTTCGTTAGTGACTGTAGTGATAGGACAAGGGGCAATGGGTTTAAACTGAAAGAAGGGAAGTTCAGGTTAGGTATAAGGAAGAAGTTCTTTACTGTGAGGGTGCTGAGGCACTGGAATGGGTTGCCTGGGGAAGCTGTGAATGCTCCATCGCTGGCAGTGTTCAAGGTGGGGTTGGACAGAGCCGTGGGTGACCTGGTTTAGTGTGAGGTGTTCCTGCCCATGTCAGGGGGGTTGGAACTAGATGATCTTAAAGTCCTTTTCAACCCAAACCATTTTATCATTCTATGATTAAGTTGATAGAAGTAGTGCATTACAGAAAGCTATCCAGTGATCAATTTTTTTCTCATGTTTGTATAGTCATTCAATATAGATACCATTAGATAAAAGTTGGGCTGTGGAGAGATGTAATGCAGAAGATAAATTGTTGTGTTTTGTTTTTTTGTGGTTTTTGTTTGTTTGTTTGTTTTTTGTTTGGATTTTTTGTTTGGTTGGTTTTTTTTATTTCCTCTCTCTCTGGTTTCTTTCATAAATACAGTAAAAAAAATTTATATATATATATCAGTCCCTTTTGGTATTAGCCTCTGGCATTACTCCAGAGAATATTTAACATTATTTCTTTTTAACTACCAAACTAAAGTATTGGATCCCTCCTCATTTGCCTGCACCTCAGATATTATGATCTATGAAAATTTTACTCCCTTCTTTGTATCTAGGCCAAGCAGAAGGACACCTTCACAAGACAAATACTACCAAATGCATCCAGATTTCACTGGTAGAATCACACCTTCAGGAGTTTAAAGACAGAGAGAAAGAGTTTGAAAAAGCTGGGCTTTGTGTTCTTAAGGTAAAGAGGGTATTCATGGAAAAAAAATAAATCTCGGCTGATATATTTGAACCAAGCACACTTAAAAAACTCAGGTGAACTATTTCAATACATTGCTTTTAAAAGTTGAGATCAAATGAGCCTAATCTTTAAAACAGATGTAGTCTTTACTGCTAATAAAAAGTATTTTAAAATGTAACATAACTCTGAAAGTGTGGTTAAATTCTGAGAAGTCCTTTTAACTGTATTGTATATTCTGTTTCTTATTTCATGCTTCAAATGTTCCTTTGTAGGACTGTAGAGAAAGAGGAGATTGGTAGTCAGAATGAGCAAAATATTCCAGGACACTAATGCGGCATATGTGTTTTCTTCTTGTGTAACCATGTGGCTGAGACATGGAATAGCAGTGTGGCTCATTTTCTGTGGATCAGCTGCACGCTTCAAATACCTGATCTGCTCTGTGGTCAGTGCCTTTAAGCTAAATCAAAAGTTCTGCCACTATAGAACATAGCCTGACCAAGAGCACTCATGAATTTCATGGATATTGGTCTCTGCTTACACTACACTATTGTTTATGTTACAGATTGAAAAGATACATAATCCTCTTTTATCTGCTGCATTCCAACAAATGAAAAAAAAAGTAGAAGAAAACCCGTATACCTACCAAATAACACACAAGTTGTACCAGCATGTTCCGGTGCAGTTCTGCAGCTTGGTGTGCCAGACTGGGTTTCACAGGATGTATTCTCCAACAGGTAATAATTTGCTTTGGCATCTTTAATCAAAATGAACATAGTGACTGACTACTAAAGTTGGATTAAAATCAGAAAAAATGGCATTCCTAAACAAGAACCGTTGCTTACCTGCATTTAGAGTTGTATGAGCTTACTTTTTTATCTATGGTAAGCTTTTCCTTCCTGATACAGTCAAGTCAGTAAGGCTCTGAGAAGACAAGCAGGATTCTAGCCTAGCCGACACTGCTGACAGAATATACATACACATAATGCCATGTCCATGTTTTCGTTTATTGTGTCACTTTCTAAAGTCAGAACTCAGCATCTTTATTTACTTGCTGCAGCTTGATGTTTTAGAACATGCTCAAAGGAATCATGGACTAATTGAGGCTGGAAGGTACTTCTGAGGGTCATCTAGGCTAATCCCCAGCTCAGATCAGGTGCAGTCAGAATACGACTGAGCAGACTGCCATTCAAACTAGAGTATGCTTAGGAAGAAAGTTGTGGTGTCTATGAAGTATTGTAGTAGACAGACATTTCCAGAAATGGAAAGGATAAGCATTTAGTGCTTCATCCTGCAATAGGTGAGGGTCTGATATTTTGCTGGTCAAATGCAGAACTGAGATTTCAGACAATAAACTGTTCAAAAAAGGGAGGCTTGCCTTTCCTTGTCTATGCATATATGTGGCACATTTTCACCCTTTCAAAGTAATAAATAGGATGATGGTCTCATTTAATTTCCTTGCACTTTTCCAGACCATACAGTAATAGCATTTTTATACAGCATTCTTCTTATAAATCTTGAAGCTTTTATTTTGTAGTTTACATTATTAAAATCTTGCCACCTTATCTGAGTCCTTAGTACAAGCTGACAAAAGTGTTTATATATTATACCTTGATGTTTCTATCACTGGATTAACAGTTAAATCTGAACGTTCATCTCTGAAGCAGCAGTTAAGTCAGAATGGCCATCAGCTGTCACTGCTCATGATTCCAATGGGAGGCCAGTGCTAGCATTAGAGCCACTTAATGCATATTTACTTGTGAGAGGATGGCACACATTCAGCTGTAATGTAAACGCAAGAAAATGTAATACTGAACCAAGAAGCAGACTTTTAGTACAACCACCCCACAACAATCGTTAAAGGCTTTTATTCTTCTAAACATTTTTCTTTCTTTTTCCAGAACAAAAATATGGAGCTGGCATCTACTTTAAAAGGAACCCGAAAAGTCTAATTGAGGGTAAAACCACATGGGAAACAGACTCTAAAATGTATGTGTTTGAGGCTGAGGTATTAACAGGCTTATACACTAAAGGAAACTCATCTTATATTATGCCACCAGCAGTGGAGGGGGATGCCATTAAGGTATATGACAGCTTGGTAGATGATGTAAACAATCCTGACACCTTTGTCATCTGCAACAGTGCTCAGGCCCTTCCACGATATTTGTTGACTTGTAAAGAAACCAGCAATACCCTGAATGAGAATTAATTAGACCTGTAGCTATTGTGAAGCCCCCCCTCAGAACACGGTCTGGCACTTAGAGAAGATATTCTTGCTGTGATCAAAGTGCCTTGGGCAAAGCGCTCTGAAATATCCATAAACAAATTAAGTCAATATGTTAAGGAGCTTAGATCAAAACTACCTGTGAATGGAAGCAGAAGAAAAAGCATCACAAAATACAGTTTAACATTTATCTGGTCATTTACGCGTTAAAATGTTCTTAGCATGTGACTATACACCTGACGTTTACATAGGTTGTTACTCTTTCATTACATTTTCTTAATCTGAGGTATTATGTATGTTCATGAAACCCGAGAAATCTTGGTTGTGCCTTTGATTCCTCATTTTTCTTCTCACTTAAACGTGTATCAGGTCAAAGCTATTTCCAACTCTGGGACAGGCTGTTAAATGCACATAGTTATGGTAAGTGTGAGGCAATACTTCATGCTGTCTAATGGTAGTTGCTATTACAGTTTTTATTAGTTAAGATATTCCAAGTATTGTAGACATATGTATTCAAAATAAAAAGTAGGACTGATACTATCAGCTAACCTGTTATTTTTCCATATAATCTCAAGAATGTGACTTGACTGAGCTTCAGATTTCTCAATGGCACTGAATCGCTTTGAAAGGCTACAGAATAGTAGAGAACTGATTCAAGCTACAGCACGAAATTTCTCTTTAATTGATCTCCTTTACCGGTATCTTTTAAAGATTACAGTGTCATCCTTGTAGCCAGGTATCTCCACGCTGGGTCTGGAGTGACCCAAAGCCAGTGATTGGAAAAGTCTAAGAGCTACTATACTTATGTTAATGCAAAAGGGGATTCATTCCAGCTCTTGGGTACTTTGAAACTTTCTGTACTAACACCTGAGCTATGCCTGGTGTTAGCAGGGTTCAAAACAAATCTATTGCCCCCAACTAAAAGCTACTACCAGATTTGTCCAATCTGAAGCATTTAAAACCATCAGTTACAGCCCTAACTAAACACTTATAGGACTGTAACAGTGCTGTAATACAGAAACAAAGGCTTGTCTGTCAATATCGGGTCTGCTTCTAGACTGAAAAGCCACCTGTGGTTAAAATGGTAATTATCTGGGGAGAAGAAGGGCTCACATAAAACTACTAGAAACCAACAACAACGTCATATGGAAAGCATTTCAGCCACATGTAAAGCACTATGCTAATGGAGAGCAGTTTGAACCCTAAAACACAGATGAAATTAGCATTTAGTAAAACTTTTCAAAATAATCTAGTAATTTGTTTGCTATAAGGATGCTGAGGCCCTGGCAGAGGTTGCCCAGATAAGGTGCGGGTGCCCCATCCCTGGCAGTGTTCAAGGCTAGGTTGGATTGGGGCACAGTGGTCTAGTGGAAGGTGTCCCTGCCCATGGCAGGGGGTTGGAACTGGATGAGCTTTAAGGTCCCTCCCAACCCAAACCATTCTATGGTTTTGTGAATTCCAGCGCATTTGCACTGCACCTGCAACTCCCAAGATTAACTGTCACAGTGCTAGGGACCATCCAAAAGAAATTAAGTTATAAGACCCTAACTCTGAACTCTTCAGTAAGGTTGCAAGTGGATTTTTTTTTAAACTGACTACCAATGTTTTTTTAATAGAAAAAATGATTACTGAGATAACTTTAACAGCTTACTCCAGTGTCCAGCACATGCTTCCTCCTCCCTCCAGGTACACCCGCAGTTTAAAGGATTCAGTCTTGCCGAATATGTATCTTCCATTTTATTATAGCAAGGTATTTTCTAGTATATAATTCCTACTTAAGCTCACCAGTATTCTCTGCACTTGGTGATATAATGTATATATTTATATACTTATATATATATAGAACTTTTAAAAAACAGTCACATAAGAGGTTGTATACAATAATTTTCAACTGGTCCATAAAAAGAGTAATTCCATATACAGAAACTAGAAAATAAACCCAGCACAAACCAGATGTACCAAGTAGTACATATTAAAATAATTACCACAGTAATTGAAAATTCCTTATCTTAGTCCTACAATAATCAGTCAACTGGAGGCTACTCCACAGTCTCTGGGATTTCTCTGTCATCCACAATAAGGGTATGAATAATTCCTTCCTTTCGTTTCCCACTACTGACAGCCTTAATGCAACAGCTGTGATCACCAACACTGAAGTGAGTTTCAGTCCCATCTTCTACAAACTCACCCTGGGAGAAAGGAGACAAGAATAAAACAAGACATGCTACTTTAGTAAAGTAAGTAAAAAGCTCAAGCACATCAGACTGTTTCCAAAGTCAATATCCCTCCTGGTTCCCACAGTAACAGTAGCTGTGAGTACCTGTGACAAATACAGTGCAAATGCTGAACAAAACTACGGAATCTCAGACTGGGGCTGTGTTGAGGTGTCCAGTTAAAGATTTGTGACTATTACGTGGCAATCAAAATTTCACATAATCAGAAGTGGTAAAACTGAAGCTTGTGAATCAGTATTGTTGATCCATGTCAGTAAAACAAAAATAGGAGAGTTTCCTTCTGAATTGTGTAGTACAATCAGTAAGTACCGCACAACTGAGGCTGAAGAGGCAGTAAAACATGAAGTATTCAGTGGTGCCACCTACAGCAGGATGAAGAGATCCCTGACAGTTGTATGGTTTGGATACACAGCTCCTGCTGCAATTACATTATTTCCCATTATAGATTTTGCCACAGATAGCTGCATTTTTGTCATGATCTTTGGGAGGGCAGAAAAATCACAAGCACAGTTTGACAGCGAAACCTGTACATGTAGCTTGCAAGAATATCTCTTAGTGCATTTACTACATCATGGGAAAGGCTGAGAACCATCAAGAACAGAAATTCTGATTCACTGAGAGAGGCTGTTTCTTCCACTGATTACCACAGAAACATCTGGTGAATCTTTTCATTTGGTTTTCAAGCACAGCAAACCTGCTGATTTTACAATTTGTACTCATCCAGGGGCTTACTCGTGGCAGTAGTAAACACAGTGACAGCTCTCTAGTGAGAAAGCACACCCTTTAAGGATTGCGAAGACTACGTAGTATGCATATTGAAAGTCATTTATATCACAGTATAAAAAGACACCAAATAGAGTAAACCTTCTAGCTGTCAACCTAATCTAACAAATGATGCAGATGTGACAGAAGACAAAAACTTGTATTTGTTCCAATGAGATTATTAAGCCCTGTGTTAGGGACCATCTCTAGATGGAAAAAAAACCAGGGTCAGACTACATGTGTTTAACTTTCGGTCACTGCTAACATGAGCAGATTTGGAGGAGGTGGCTCTACACTCTGCATTACACTCAAGTGTCTTCCATTCCCCTGAAGGTTCTCCTGTGAAAACCCTGGACAACCAACCCAGATTTATTCTGCTTGTTAAAAAGTGTAAACAAAAGGATTGTTTACCCTTAAATAGCTAATGTTTGGCATCCTAATTCAAATATTGTCAGTTATAAGATACAGTGAATATCATTCAGAACAAACTCATAGTGTACTGCCTGTCCAGGTGTATGCTCATACTCTGTGGTAACGTGAGGTAACGCGCTCCTCTGTGGCTCACTTTGCTAAGCTTTGGTTACCTAGCCATAGCCTGTGAAAAAACTTTGGAGATGATCACCTACCGCTGTTTCCATTTTTTGACCGTTGCACCACACATCCATCGTGTCCTTTTCTGTGAAGGAAACAGAAAACAAAAAGTAGAAAGAACAAGCTTTTTTTTTACCTTACAGACAAGAAGATCTAAGAATTTTAAACATTTACTGTGGAATTTTACTTTCAGTTCCCAAAACAAGCTCCTTGCTAGCCATAGCACCCAGGCTACAGGGTTTGTTCTCATATTGGAGAGATGGGAGGCTCTGGCAGCAATTGGCAAACAACTTTTGCTATCAACATAAACTTTTACCTCTCCCTAGCCCTGGCTACTGTTCTGGGTTGTTCTGAATATTGTCAGAGATATTCCGACATTCTTAAACAAAAAAAATTTGAAGAAAGAAAAATTCAGGAATTTCTGCTCATTATTCGAGTGCTGCTCCTCCAGTGAAGCTCTAACATCTTCTTCCAGGTCAGCAGCATTATTCAACATGCTTTACCTGGACAACTGTCTTGCAACCTTGCTAGGGCTTTCTTTTCTGTTTTTTTTAAATTTAGACCATGCTGCCGTAGGCTCACACAGGTGTAACAAGACCATTATTTTTCAAGCTGTCTTTAGCATCTAGTCCTAAACTTCCAGACCTAGGATTTTACACTGCAACAGTTCTAGTCACTGAACTGTGCTTTCTCTTCATCACCAGTTATTAAATGCATACAAGTTTACTCAAAGGCAGCAACACAAAATCATTCAGTGTTTACTTACCTAGAACAACTCTATAGTCTGCACCACCCAAGCTCAGTACCCAAGTATTGGTTGTTTTTGACCTGTTCTCCATATACTTCTTGAGGCTCTTCCCATTGATCTCCAACGTATATTCATATGCAAAGCCACTGACAGCATCAATGTTAATAGTAGCTTTCGTTTTGGATGCTCCAACCGTGAATGTTTCTTTACCCACTAATTTAAACATCCATTCTTTTCTTATTTCTTCCTGCAGAATAAAACAAAGGCAATGGGTATTAATTGATAAAACATGAATGTATGTTTTAGTGTAATTTAGTGTAGATTAACTAGAACTCGGGAAACAGCTCAGTACTTAACTATTATTTCAGAAAGAATGAATACATGGTATTTTCTGTGTCTACAATGCCTCTGCCCAAGAACAACAAAGCACTTCATGAATATTCACACCTTAATTGTAACTGAAAAAACAAATCAGCTAAAGTTAAGCAACTGAATACACCTCACTTGCATTTATTAGTCTTTTGTTTGTTCTGATGCCTGTTGCATGGAAGTGCATTTATATAATCTGTATCATAGTGGATTTTGAGCACACAGCAATTTCACCTTTCCATCAACATAGACGACACGTTTTCCTGAAGTGGTCCCATGTTCAAATTCAATCTTATGAACACCATCACTTAAAGCTACTTCCCAAACAGCCACCAAATCTGTCATCTTCTCTAAGTGGCTGTAGAGAGACCTATGGAAAAAACAGTAAAGTAAATCAATTGTCATTGAAAGAGTTCAGTTACTGATGTCTATACTCCAAAGTTTACTGCATCAGGACAAGTCACTTTTTACAAATGAAAAGTAAGACTTGAAAGAATAAGCCTACACAATTGCTTCTTTTTTTCATGTTTTTCAAACAAATATGACAAAATATCACAAAGTATAAACAGACACTTAAACAGACTCACTTTGACAAACACCATACAAAGACATATATACCCATCTAACCTCTAAAACTTCCTCTTCAGGTGACAGTACGGTTACAAAATTACACTTGGAATTCAGATGCTCTTGGACAGTTCTGCAATGTTTCGGCAGGCATTAAAATACAGTATTTTGATTGGTCTCTGAGAAAGTGTTTTAGCATTTTAAACTTGAAAACTAGTCAGGATGACCAATTTAGCTTTTATCTGTTTTAACAACTTTCTCTGTCATTTTTCTCATACATTACGTACATCATTCAGCAATGCAACTCTGCACACAGAACACTCACAAAGGCAGAGATCTGGCAAGATAATCCTTTCATTTAAGTAACCTTTAAAGTTCAGATACAGTCAGAAGTGACCACTGGGACTATGGATATCTTTCCAAATCTGCCCGTAGCACAATACCTCGTTTTCAGTTTAAAGCCATAACACAGTGATTTTTTACCTTACTTCATCTTCATAGATAGTAATCTCCTCACGGGATGCCATAGTAACCTATTAGTCCAATTAGCAGCAAGAAATAAAAGAAGAGCAGAATAGCAGCAGAGAAGTGTTGAGGCCTAGATTTCCCCCGTTTACTTCATTCAAGACAAAGGACATTTTTTAAAGTGTCATGAACTATCATGCACTGCCATATATATGATGGCATACAAACATATTTCTTTCCTCTTAAGACAGAATGGCAAATGTAAGTATTCTTTTACAAAATCAGAAGGTGCAATTTATCCTAGCTTTATCAGCACATCACAGCTTTGTCAGTTACTTGATGGAAAAATGGCTTCCCTCACTTGTGAGCAAGAGCTTAAAAACAAAGAACTTGACCAAAACAGGGACCAATTCCAGAGCTGCCCATCTCAGTCACAAACTGAAACAAACCAGGGACTGTTGCCACTTTTGGGAAAGCAAAATAGCACAGACAACGAGGCCAACTAACTCATTTTATTAAACCACTGCTATCTGCATTGTCTGTATATATCAGTAAGCATAATTTAAGCGCAAGTAAGTTATTTTTTTATGAACTGCACTTTTCAGTAAAAAATGAATTAAAAGTGAAGTTATAAGTTCTGGGGTCTCTCTTCAGCAGAACAGAGGACCTGTTTTAAATACATCAGCAGAGATGCATTTAAAAACTAAACCTCCTTCACTCTGTCTAAAGCTCCTATTTTAAAACATGCTCAAGTACACTGCAGTATTACTGTTGTGGTTTTGTCAGTACACACAATTCTGTTCATAAACTGAAAATTAGGTTTTACTGTTCCTAAAACTTTTCTAAGGATCCAAGGACTTAATTCTCACAGTAGTGAGATTATTTTGGTTGTTCCTAAAATTAAGGATTGGTTTCTGTGAAGGTTCACATCCTCTGACACATGGTGGAAGTCAGGCTGGGTATATTTCATAGAATCACAGAATTGTTTGGGTTGGAAGGGACCTTCAAGCTCACCTAGTTCCAACCCCCTGCCATGGGCAGGGACACCTTCCACTAGACCAGGCTGCTCCAAGCACCATCTAAACTGGTCTTGAACACTGCCAGGGATGGAGCATGTACCGCTTCTTTGTGCAATCTGTTCCAGTGTCTCGCTGCCCTCACAGGGAAGAATTTCTTCCGAATGTCTAATCTAAATCTCCCTCTTTCACTTTAAAGCCATTCCTCCTTGTCCTATCACTACATGCCCTTGTAGAAAGTCTCTCTCCAGGTTTCTTGAAGTCCCTTTAGGCACTGGAAGCTGCTCTAAGATCTCTCTGGAACTTCTCCAGGCTGAACAACCCCTGCTCTCTCAGCCCATCTTCACAGCAGAGGGGCTCTAGCCCTCAGAGCATTTTCGTGGCCTCCTCTGGACTCACTCAAGCAGGTCTACATCCCTCTACTGTTGGGGGCTCCAGAGCTGAATACAGCGGAGTAGAGGGGCAGAAATCAACTCCGTCAACCTGCTGATCATGCTTCTTTCAGTGCAGTCCAGTACGCGGTTGGCTTTCTGGGCTGCAAGTGCACATAGCCAGCTCATGCTGAGCTTCTCATCAATCAACACCCCCGAGTCCCACTCTTCAGGGCTGCTTTCAAGCTATTCTTATTTCAGCACTTCCCTCCTCCTCAAAGGAGCGGGTGCCAGGCTTTCAGGATAGACCCAGCTTCTCCCTGCCAACTAATCAACACAAGAAGGGGCCTCGGGTACAAAAAGAAATGCCAGAAGAGGTGGCACCTGGAGCATGTCTACAGGCTACCCACATTGATCGCACTACCCCCGGCAGGACGCAACCCTGCTGCACAAATACTAGCAAGTAATTTAGGATCAGTGCCGCAAGGGTTAGGAAGCATCCCAGAACATACTATTTCCTTTTTTTTTTTTTCAACAAATCATAGCACTGTGGTAATCAAACCTGAACTCAAAACTCTAGGCCAGCTCTATGTCTTCTGAAGGGCAGTGGGTACCCCGGGTGCAAAGGGAGAGTCCTACGCTGCCTGCCGCAGCCAGCCTTCCCTCGTCCCCTCGCCGGCTCCCATTCAAGGAAACAGGTTTGTACTGACTGCCGAAAGTCAGGCATCTCTCTGCATGTTCCGTTAAATCAAATCAGCAGTCCAAAATGAGACTGACTTCTTTATCTACAAGGGCTTGTTCTGACAACTAGGCTAGGATTACCGCTCTGCATCCACCTAATCCATGCCTAATAACAGACAAGAAGGGATGGTGCACTAGCAAGTGCATGAATTCCACAGACAACAAGTTTCTCCACACCACCCACATTTACTGCCAGTAAAGATTAGGGGGGTTGGTTTGTTTTAATTTAAGCTCTGACTGCCACATTTCTAAACCCTCCTCAAGCAGCTTACTGCGATCGCCTTGATCCTCCATACCCTGTGGAGACAAGCGGCTGCCCGATTCTCCTGCAACACAGCCCCAGCTCGACCCACTCCTCCTCCGGGCCGGGGCCGGGGCCGGGACAACAAGCTGCAGCACACGCCGCCGGACGCGCGGTCTGCTTCCTCTCCTTCCTCCTCCTCTAACGGCCAGGCGGTCTCCAAGGAGCCCGGGAGACGCTCCCTCCGATCTCGCAGGCCCGGCCTCCCCCCAGGCAATGTCGAGGCGGGAAGGGACTGAGCTTGAGAAATGATCAGGCCGCCGCGGGCGAGCAGCCGAACGAGCAGACGAGCCAGCCCGCACCTCGCTGCTCCTACCTGCGCCAGATTCTCCTCCCCCTCGGCTCCCCGTGCCGCAAAATGGCGGCGTGCGGCCAGCGCCGCCCCGCGGCGGCCCGCCTTCCTCTTTCCCGCCCCGGCGGCGGGCGGGCCGTTACCCCTTTGCTCCGGCCCACGGTGCTTGCAGCCGCGGCCAGTTCTGTAAGAAGCTGTGCCCCGTCGCTGTCTGGGACCTGCTGAGGCTGCCCGTGCCGGTGACCGACCTCTTTGCTCTCCTGTATTCCGGTGGCTGTCTGCAGGCGGCGGCGCGGGCTCGGCCCTCTTTGCTGGCGGTCCGGGAGCCGGCGGCCCTCGCCATGATAGAGGTACCGTGGCGAGCCTGAGGCGGATGTTGTTACTGTTCGGTACTTAGAACAGAACAGAAAGAAAACAGAGTAAACCCCAAAAGCAGGCGCCTGCGCCCTCTGAGGGCTTCTCCCGGGGCTGGGGCCGGCTGCAGCACTGGTGTGCTGGGGTTAACCATGGGCTGGGTGTTCTGAAACTTCATTCATTGTGCGTGCTTCTAGTAGTGATCAGGGAAACTGAGTGCTCTGGACGTTGTTAAATACACCTTACACCAGTACTTGTTTCAGATCCTATTGGAATGCTTCACAAGTTCTCTAGTGACTGGGGCTTTGGGGGGCTTGGGGTTGGTTTGTTTTTATTTGGGAGCATTTGGCATTTTCTGCTGCTTGCGCAAGAGGAAAGATCTGGACAACCTGGGTTTCTGTCTCCTTCTCCCACCTGCAGCAGGAGAAGGCTGAATGGGAAAACTTAAACAAGCTATTAATGCGTCATGGTTTGAAACCAGTGAGTCTTGCTACCCCCCAAAGCTGCAGAAATACAGCAGGTGAGGAAATGCTAATTGTACAAGGGTTTGTATTTTGAAATAGTAAGCCTGAGTTTGTAAGGCATCTCTAAAGCTGTCACTTCCAAAGGGTAGCAGAAATGTGATCTTCAGATACTATCCCTGGCAGTGTTCAAGACCAGGTTGGATGGAGTCTTGGGTGACATGGTAGTGGGAGGTGTCCCTGCCCATGGCAGAGGGATTGGAACTAGATGATCTTACGGTCCTTTCTAACCCTAACTATTCTATGTTTCTATGATTAAAAGCCTTTCATTATGACTTCGCTTATTTTATGTATCTCCAGATGTGATTGTCTTAGACAGTCAGTCTTCTCTAGGAATAAGACTTGCATTAAAAACACTGATGGAAAACACTGACCGACAGCAGAAAGTGATGCAGGGGCTTATGGAGACCAATCGTTCTCTTAGGTAAGGAAAAGCAGTGGAAGGAACTTGCTAATGCACAGGAAAAGCATTATCAGTGTCCTACTCCTGCCAGGTGGAGCTCTTGTTGCACCAGCAGCTTAAGACTGTTTTCCTAAGATTATTGTCAAATATGCAGCAACATTGGCCTAGTTCCTTTTGTCCTCTTCTGCTATTTCTGCTGCTGCTGCTTCCCATACCTGTTGCCACAGGCTATTATTGAGTGTCATCAGGTAATGTTGCCAGGCCTGTGCTTTCTTCACCGTCTTTAGTGAAATTAGTTTAATTTAAATGAAGGATTTGTTTGTTTTTTCAGAGATGAGATCCAACAGCAAAGTGGTTGGGCATCTCGGCAAGAACAACGGGCTAATGATTTGGAAAATGTGGTGAAAAACATTAAGTCAAAAATTTGCCAGCTGGAAGATGAGACGATAGCTAAAGTTTGCCAGCAACAGAATCAAGTCAGAGAACTTAAAAAAGATCAGCAGGCTTCACAGGTAATTCAGATAGTGCTGTCTGAGGATTCAAACTTCTGACTTGTTTTAAAAGCTCTGAAAATATTTACATTGATCAAAATAAGCTCTGGGTCGTAGAGTTAGTACACTGTTTATAGGTAGGATTTTTCAATCTATACAGAATTTTCTCGCAGTAACTTGGAAAAATACCTGTATCCTTCTTTCACTGCCTCTTCGGTATGGCTGAAACTGAGCCTCCTTGGGACCAAGTGCCTACCTGGACACGTACAGTACGGTCTCCAGTTTGTGGGTTAGAATAATTTCATAACTCTCCCATTATCTGTCACAGGCAAAATATCAACAGCAGCAGGAGAAGCTGCAAGAACAGGAAGAGACAATTGCCCGTTTGCAGAAGGAGCTGTGCAAAGTTGGGCTGGAGGAGCAGCGGCGTGTTGCCACTCAAAACAAAATGTTTTGTCGCTTTTGCAAAAGAGCTCCCAAGTCTCTTCTAGATCAGCAGTAAGCCATTTTCTTATGTTGGTGAGCGACCTATAACATTAAATGAAGAAACTGATTTTAAAGTAACTGTTCTCAATAGTTATATTTAAGAAAAAAAAAAAAAGGCTGGAGACCTTAGGAGTGCAGGCTGAAATCCGAATTCTTGCCCAGGTACATCAGTGCGTGGATTTAAACAATGTGAGCTGGATAAAACCATGGCAGAAATTCAAAACGTACACGCTAGGTGTCAGCAAAGAGAAGGGAATGATCCGCTCTACTCGAGCTGTTAGGGTGATCTCATCCTGGGGCTCTAACGTTTAAAAATGTAAATTAGAAAACAGCCAAAGAAGAAAACAACAGACTACCCCCAGCCTCATCAGAAAGAGCCCTTCCAGTTCTGGAAAGTGGTCTTTGCAACTGCGGACTGAAGGTTTGCTGCAAGGCTTCCCAGGTACTTTAGGGAGAGCTCTGCAAGTATTCCGAGCTTGTGTCTCTTGCAGTAAGATCTCCGTAGTTCTGCCGTAATCGAGATTTGACAACTCTTAGGCCCCAGGTGGCCACACTTTATTGGCTGCTGTCAGCAGATTTCCTAGGCCTGGCTAGCAATGTTTTCCTGGGTAGCATTTAAAAGGGATTGTGTGTGCACAGCCTTTTTCTTGTGCCCTCACTGTATGAGAGGGGGAATCACTGAGTTTGGTTCCCTTTGCATTCTCACATGCCTCTCCAAAACAGGCAATCTCAGAATGCTCAAGAGGAAAGCCAGTTTCTCAGCTGTTCAGTTTTGTGAGGGTCTAGGTTTTGCAACCACTCTGAAAGCATATTTAGTTTCTTCAGAGGTGGATGTTCTCGGGCTGTGTGGGACCTGTGCTTTCACCTCCTGCAATGGTCGCAGAGCCCTAGCACTCAAGACTGCTCCTCACCATTACGCTTGCTGGGGAAACAGTCACAAGATGAGGAGCCTGTCAGGAGGATTTAGCTTTTTTCTCCTCTTGAATAATTTTACTGCTTTTTAAACTAGTGCGTAGTTAATGTTGGTTCTGTTCAGGAAAACTGTGACTATGTTTGTTTGGTATGAGAGAGAACCTTCTTGAAGCAGTCACTTCTGAAGCGTAGTGCAGGTGTACAAGCTGGCCTGTTCCAGGCATGATTTTTATTGTTTTTGGAGAATATCTGAGATTCAGTAATGCCTTTTTTCCTTTCTTTAGGTTCCTTTGTCTAATTGACTATTATGAATCTCAAATTAGTGAAATGAAAAAGGAGCTAAGGTGGGTCTCATCTGATACCTTATGGTTTTACTGTTCAAAATTTTTGTACACCTTACTGTTGTTAAATCTTATAATGGTAAATTTTCTGTGTTCCAGATGTCACTAGCATGTAAGAAACAGCAAAGAATTGTAATGGTCATGGAAGTTTGGATTCATCCAGGGAATAACTGTCAGTCAGGCTAAGCAGATGGTCATGCAGGAGGCTGGGACAGCTAGGAATTTGGGTTTTTATTCTTCCCTTCCTCTTTTGCCATGCTTCACAGGCAGAATTACTGCGTTAGCTGCTCTCAGTTGACTCATCTCCCTAAACAAACATGCTACCAGCTTTTCAGCTCTGTCGTGGTGCCTAAATGGTACAAAGCAACAAGCTGTGATACCGGAGGCATTCCTGTCATTTGAGATTATTATTATCATGAACAAAGAAATGCAATTTGCTTGTATGGGAATTTCTCTCAGGGAATAAATGAACTTAATTAGTACATGAAACAGCTTTCCAGAAACAATAGAGAAGAGCAGTGGATCTTAGGGCAAAATTTCTAATCCATTTACTTTGCAGCTTATGGAAATATTATTACCATATATACTGCCAACTAAACCAACAGGGATCTTTGAGGTAATCAAATTACAGTAAACTGAGACAATTTATGTTTCCCAATAGGCAATATAAAAAAGCTGAAGATCAGGTACAGAAAGAAGTGAAAAGCAAGGAAGAATTCTTAAATCTAGATGCTACTCCTAATTACAGAGCACTGCTCACGGTATGGAACTGCTAAGAATAAGTCCGTGCTGATCTCTAAACGGTAACTCTTAAAATGCCACATAGAAACATACATGTATTTGATGCTTATCCCCTTGTTCTTATCATGCCTTGGATGGCATGGTTTAGTGGGAGGTGTCCCTGCCCATGGCAGGGGGGTTGGAACTCGATGATCTTGAGGTCCTTTCCAACCCTAACTATTCTATGATTCTATGATTCAGTGCTCTTTTGTGAGTCGTCCTTGCTTGGGGGCTGCATAACCTCCTTAATCACAGGTTCTCAGTCATCTAATGAGCAGGCTCTTGCTCTTAGTTGACTTTTTCCTCATGCACACTGTCTTGCTATATAGGCAACTGGGAGCTCTTCTTAACATGTACATACTTTAAATCGTTAAAGCTTGTTGATTATGGAATAAGTGAAATAAGAGAAGTAACACAGCCTATGTTGCAGTCTTTCCAGAAACAACTTATTGAAACAAAAACCAGGAATGAACAGCTTTTACTTGAAAATATAAATCTCAAGAAAGATTTGGAAACAAGGTGAGAAAGGATAAGTATCATCCTTTGCAAGGGCACTTCAGCAGACTGCTTTACAGAGAAAGAAGCCAAAAGCACCATCACTGTAAAAGTGTAGTATGGAATCTGCCTTTAAAAGTGATATGTAGAAATAAGAAATGGCAGCAACAGTCACCCTTCTCTCCGTACACTGTTAATGACAACAACTGCTGATGGTTAGTTTGCCATTTATTGCTTTTACGACGTGGAAATGTTGCAGAATTTCATTTCCAGAATGCTGCTGTGGCAGTGGCAAAACTTGCTTACTTTTTCACTTGGCTGAGTTTTATAGATACCTTCAAATGCAAGACATACAATATGATACTTTTTCTTTCTAACAGACCATCTGCACAGGAATTAAAACTTTACGAGCACCAAGTAAAGAAACTAGAGAAAACTTTAAAGAAAACTATCAAGTAAGTATATTTCTTCAGTAACTTCCAGGAATCCTCTGAACGTCTGAAGGCAAAGATACTCTGCGCCCTGTCACGTAGATAGCAGCTTATAAAGCATGTACCTTATCCCCATTTCTAGGAGTCTGGCTATGAGCAGCAAATGCTACTGTATCTCCAAACACACACTGTGAATCTCTGAAATGATGATGTGGACTCTTTGGGGGGCACAGCAGTGTGTCTTTTTTTATTTCATTTTGTTTTTCTGGATTGGATTTGGATGCTATTGCAGACCATGTGGACAGGTCCAAACTGTGGTGTTTGTTGCTTCCATGAGCTGTAAAGAACTCTACTGGTTACATTATGGATTATGAGTGAGAAAGTATGAGTTGACAAAACATTGCAGCCACTGAAGTTATGTCCATATTATTCTCAGAAATTGACTTCGTTTTTTCTGAAACATTACTAAGAAAATACGTTGAAGGTAATAGAAATCCAGTGTTGACGGAGTGTTTTTATCTGTAATTTCACTTAATCATTTGTGCATGTGTATACTGAATGATAAAAATTTTATAGTCTGAAAAAGACATCACTTGCTTAAACTTTAAAAATGTTCTTCATTTTGCATAAGGTATATTTACATGGCCTTTTCTCTCATGCAGTGGATAGGATTTAATGGTAGTTTTAGAGAAAGTCATCTCAGATTTGACAAGAAGAATAGTGAGCTATCAAGCTGTGTATAGAAAGCCAGGAAAGATGTTCAAGCAGATAAACGCTGTGAGCATGGAATTTGACCCTTTTGAGTAAAATTCTGGGTTTTAAGTCTTCAGCCATAGTAGAACCTCTGTAACAGAACAGCTGTGCAGCTGGTGGCATCCCTTCTAAATCAGCATGCAGTCTGGAATAACCTCAGCCTGGAGATAAATTCATGATGCTTACATTAGGTATTACATTTTTCGGCTAGCTTGGTTTGATGGAATTCTATTGGCAGGTGTCATATGATGAAGATTTTTACTTTGTAGGTGTAAGTATGTGTACTTCATACCTGGTTCTTTAACCAAGTTGAAAGTAGTACCTCCTGCTAAGGCTACTTGTGGAACCCACTGTGTGTATTTGGCATGTAGATCTTCGGGGAGTAGTACCGGAGAAAGAACAGAAGAGAAGAAAGAATCTGAGAGTATCGCAGGGGTGGATAAACTGCAGGCAGTTTGCCAGCAGTACTTAAAGGTATGCAGATTTTATCTGTGCTGTGTGTGTCTAGCAGTATTACTACAGTGAAATATAACACACAAGTTTTGTTTAACCATGTAAACTGAAGCATGCTATTTTGAATCTAAGAGTTCTTATGAAGTCCTCCACATGAGACGCATAATATTCTGGATTTGGCAGTTAATGTAGGCTTGTTCTTAATTTTCTTAATTGTTACATCTTAATGTAAACTACCTGAAAATACAGCATGGAAGCAGAGACTAGGTTGGGAAACATCAAATGAATGATTTAGCTGAGCTCTTTTCAGGACAGGGGATTTGTTCGATGTCTTGCGTAGTACAGATCCTTATGTTACTGTTTTAAACATGCCTGAGGAGAGAGTGGCTTTTATTTTTCTTTGAATTAAAAAAAAAAAGGCAAACATAATAAGACTTAGCAAAATGTGAACTGTGAAAAGAACAATGCCTCAAGTGTATAAATGTTACATATCCCAAAAGGGGAGTATGTTTGCGTTGCTTTTATGTATCTTCCAGCTAGTATATTTTTAAATCTTTGAAAGTATTACGTATTGAATGCTTCTGTAAAATTCATTGATAGTTACTTACTGGAGCTATTTATGATTTAACATTTAGACCATCATGACTGTGGAAGGGAGGGATTTTATTATAAAATGTTGTACATATTTGAACAATAACATTTGTTATTTGTTGTTGAAGGTTTTGTCCCATATTGATTCTATCTTGCAAAGCCCAAGAGCTCCTCCGTTAATATACAGGCGCAGTAAAGGGCCAGTGCAAAATTACATTAAAGAGAACGGGCAGGAATGTGGATTTGAGCACCTTCCACTTACTGTAGGAATGTGGGCAGATCAGCTAATGGCCCTGAAGGTAATGCATTATAGTACTTGGCTTTATATTCTTCCTATAATCCAGTGACCCCTCCTTGGTCCCTCCCTATATGTAGGGTTTTTTTCTGTCTGCAGCTTTTGTTATTGCCTGACTTAGTGATAAATTTTAAAAATGATTCTGCTATTTATATGCCATTTTAAAACACAGTGGTGAAAAATGTGCAGTGTTTCTACACACCAGAGGTATTGCTCTGTGTATATTATCTAAGTGGGTTTGTTCACAGCCTAAGAAGTCACTTAAATTTTAGAGTCTACGTACTTCATGCATTAATGACGATACATTCTCTTTTTCCCCTTTGTCTTGCCCAAACAGTAACTTTCTGTTTGAAATACAAGTGAAGGAATTCTGGTTAAAGCCAAACTTTCTGTGACCAGCACTTCTTATTTCACTGAAACTGTAATATTTGAAGTATTTTGATTGTTAGACTACCAGGTTAAGCAAGACTGTAAGAACATAAGCAAGATACTTGCTGAAGTTCCATGGAAACTGAACCCTTACTGTCTCCAGTAAAAGGATGTTTTTGCATACGAGAAACAGAAAATCTGCCTGTTTCTGTAATAAAAACACCTTCAAGCAGTTAATAAAATAAGTTGTGTCCCCTCTTGTCTTTTAAAAGGATTTGCATAGGTCCTTGAAAAAACTGTCTCTGGAACTGGCACCCTGGCACACCGAAGATCCGCAAGACAACAGGGAATCCATACAAGTTAAAGACCTCCAGTTCATAGTAGATGCCATTTTGGAAGAAATAGAAAATAAGGAAAAGGTAATTCTTCCAGGGGTTTATAATCACAAGTTACTGTGGAATTCTCAAATGTGGTCTTAGCACGGTGATTAGATTTGTGCATTTGAAAGCCTCCAAGGGTTTAACAAATAGCTGTTTGAAGACATTCAATAGTCAGAGACTATTTTAATGTAATGGATAAATTCACCTCTGGGAGGACTGCTTTAATCAAAGTCATTTGACCAGTGAGGAATTTGCATTGCCCTGTAGTCTCAGGTTGTCCTGTTCTGTCTGTTTCTCAGTCAGCATTGAGAATACGTAAATGTACTTGCTAGGCAACAGAGAGGAAAACTTGTTAGGGTGTTTTTTTAGTTTGCTGAATATTTGCGTTTGAAAACTCTCTTTTCAGTTTGTCTTCAGATTTGAGAATATTTGAAATGCCGTGGTTTAATAAGGGCAGTTACACCCATTTTTCTTCATAGACTAGTTTTAAGAATGTTCACTGTTTAAAAGAATCCTTGCTTTGTTAAGCAGTAACACTGACAAGTTGCTCCTTCTGCTTGCTACAGACCAGCCAGACAGCATCCGTACCAACCCTGTTAGCAATAGTTTCTCACTTTCAGAAGTTGTTTGATGTGAATTCTCTCAGTGGCATTTATCCACGAATGCATGAGGTTTACACAAAGCTTGGGGAAATGACCAACGCCATGAGAAATCTCCAGGAGCTCCTGGAACTAGGTAAAGACTTGCCACCCAGCATTTGTTCACACCATTTCCAAAGGGAGAAGACAAGCAAAAGCCTTATCTCTCCATTGAAAATTTGGTGAGATGCTAGGAAATGCATAAACCAGGTATATTCTTCACGGGAAAGATAAAAATAGGTCAATTGGCTGCTTAAATAGCAAATCCCCATTATTTGTAAGCCTTTGGTAGTTGCTGAGGAATATGAGGGAGGCAGAACAAAGGAGTAACAGAGGAAATTGATTTAATTCTTGACTATCTACTCTAAAGATAGATAACAAGTTTAAGAAAAAATAAGTTGGCCTCTGCTGTACATTTCTCCTCAGTGATTCGTTCAAGTGTAGTTATGTCCAGTCCTCAGAAACTTCCTTCTTACGCTGCTAAACTTAGCTAACATTAGTTTATATCTGACCATAGGCACTTAATTTTTGTGTGAATGGTGGAACTTGTATGCCTAGGTGTGGGGAAACCATATAAAATCTGGGCACCCGCAAGAACTGGATTGTGTCAAAAATACTTTCCTGTTAACACTGTTACAAGCAACATGAAGCATTTGTTTTTCCATAGACAGTTCCGCTCCACCCACTGTGGTAGTGAATACTGTTGGGAAACTGTGTGACATAATTAATGAGAACGTGACTGAGCAGGTACAGCAGCTTCTGGGGACCCAGGACATCCACAGGTATGTGCGGCTGCTCCACCAGCGGCCCTTCTGCAAACGTCAAATGTAGTAATTGAGAGAACAGGCTAGAAAGGATGCTGAAAGAAATGTCACTTATTTGTTACAAAGTCAGCAAGCTGCAGCAGCGAAGGAGTTGCTACCATCCTCCATGAAACAAATCCTGAATATTTTCAAAAGGATAAAGGGGGCAGAGAGAAAAATTATGGTCAGAAGATTACAAAACCCTTCCTTGCCTTGCATGGATGGGGTGATCAAATAATGTTTCATAGGATGCGTGTTGCATAAGAAGACAAAGCAAATACTGCATGTGGGTGGGGAGGAGAAAGTGTTGCAAGGTTTCAGCTGTAATGTACAAGTTGTTAAGAGAGTTGGCTCAAGCTGACTGCAAATGCTCTGGGAACTGGACAAATCCCGTTGTATCTTCAGCAGATGATCACATACACATGCTTGGTAGCAGACTATATGAACTCACACTCGGCCTGCGCTCCGCAAATGTACTAACACGGAGGCAGGTAGGGAGCCTGACACATGCTGAGTTAATGATACTGACTCCCTCAGCCTTCCTGCACTCACCACAGTTTTAACTAGTGAATGGCTGCTTATAAAATATTTCGTGCTCCACCTCTAAGGCAGTTATGTCACCCACACCCAGGCAGTATATTTAGCATACACAAACTGATGTTCCAGTCCAAGAATTACCTGGTGCCATGTGAGGAGGAAAGGATGTATATAGGGCATGAAGCGTGAAATCAGAGCTCCTCTTTTGACAGCTAATAGTTGGCTGCAGGTTTCAGAACTTAAACCCACATTTTTGGTGTAGATGGTTTTATATGCTACTAAGCAGCAGCATTATTAGAAAGTCATGGCATAGTATGACAAACTAGCAAAGAGATGAATTGAAAACATCCTGGCACCTTTTATCTGACAGTCTCATTTGCACCTTTCAGTATAATCAATAAGTTAGAAGAACATGAGTGCTTCTTTCCACCATTTCAAGCTCTCATTCAAGATTTGCTCTGTCTTCTAGGTGAGTAATATTTGCAACAGTTGTAATTATCTTCATGCCAACACTTCATCCTAAAACCTTAAATAGCTAACACGTGTTTTGTTTATTGCTGGTGTACTAAAACACAAGGAGGATGTGAGGCAAGGTGCCAACTTTTGCCTCACTCTCTTCCCGTCTTTTCTCAGGAAGTGACCCACATACATCGTTCTTATTGAAGAAGGGGTTGTATAGAGTCAATCATATTACTCGTAAGATAGGCTAAATTGAGGGTTTTTTCCAAAAGCATTAGAAAATGTGAGGAGTTTATTTTATTTGCTAGCTGCATTTCTAGCATCTTAGAACTCTGGCTGAACTCAGAGATGTTCTCAATACACACACCTTTCTGTTTTGCTTTTTGTTCTCTTTCAGATATCTGTAACCTGGATGATATTTTACCTACAGTGCAAAAGTTGAAGTTGGCAGCTAGTTAAGGCTTACTCTGGTCTTCTCTAGCAAGATCATCTTACCTGTGGCTGAACACACTGGTGCCTATGACATGACAGCTACCTCTATCCTCTATTACCCTAACCAACAGACTTTTAACATAATTAAAAGCTGCTGCGTTTTTTTATTTTTCTTAATTCTTTGTCAGTTTAAGAAAAACCCACTATAACCCTGATCAGCTCGTGCCTGAATGAGAACCAGTACACTCTGTATCAGCCCAGGAAACTGAAGCCAGCCCAAGGCCAGAAGTGCTCTAGCCACTAAGCATTTTGAATGTTGCTGACACAGTAAGCATGAGATAAAGGTGCTCTGACTGCCTTAGCCATAACAGTTCCATCAATGGCCTGTCTTGGTTTGCTAGGCAGCCTATTTTAAAATGTTGTTTACATTCTCAGATCTGTTTGGCATGCGAGCACATTTTTACTGTGTGAGCTATGTATTGCTGGTTATGGATGGAGGCAGACTAGATTTCTGTATTCTAAGCCAAAAGTATTTGAAACTGGTTTCAGGTGGTGGTTTATGGGGTACTGCCTAGCACAGATTTGAAGCTATATATTTCAAAAGTCAGTTTTAGAAAGGCATAGATCAAGATCCTTATGCAAGACAGAAGTTTATTGTACAGAAACAGTACACTATGCTTCCAAAAATAGTTTTGGTATAATTTGCTCTGCTATTAAGAAAGCTTACTTTACAAAACTCTGCTGTTCCTCAGGCAGAACACTTTACTGTCAAAGTTTATAAGATTTTGAAATGTACTGCAACAAAGAACAAAACACATTAAGGCATCATGAACTGAAATCTTAATGACTTGGTGAACTGATCTCCCTCCTCTTGGAAGGTCATTATGTACATATCTGCAGCCACAGTCTGCCAAGATACTTGTGAACAGTGGAATATCAATTTCTTAGTTTCTCAAAAACCAGTTGCCATTAGAGTCTGAAACAGGTTCTTCCAACGGGTTCTGTAGCCCTCAGATAAAGAATGCTGTTTAAAATTTATTCTGCGAGAAGTACAAGGCTTTCATGTTAAAACACCATGAATAGGATCCTGGGGAAACGAGACTGCCAAGCAAAGTAATGACACTGAGCTGACACTCTGAAGGATCTCCAGGCACAACACTTCCTTAAGAGAGTGTCTATAGTTGAGGGTTCTCTGGGAGAGAGGTGCCAGAAACAGCAAAAATAAAGAACTCCTTATTGAGGGGCAATTTATTCCCAGTATGGGGGGGTTTGTTTGATTTTATTTTTTTTTCTGAGTAGGATCCTTAAATTTACATGTCCTGAGCTGGAGACTGCTTCAGATTTGCGGTGACTGTTCAAAACACGTTAATTACAGGAGAGATGTACATTCTTACAAAGTTTAAAAGTTGGTAACTTATGAACATGAGAAGAAATCAAGTTTTCTTGCTCCTACTCCTTGTCAGCTCATACCTGCAAGACAGACACAACAAGTAATTATAGTTGTTGCAGACTTCTTAAAGTTTTAACTGGCACCATAGGGAGAACTTGTGCTTCTTTATGGCCTGTGCTCCACAGGCACCATGGCAAAGGAGCTGTGGGGACAGGGTCAGCCTTCACCAAGAACCTGGGATGCATCATTTCCTCCTGCTCTGTAATTGCCGTATCCCTCTGTGAGGCACACAAGCAAGCAGGGCCAGGGGAACTTGGTTTTCCCACCCTGTCCGCAGGGATGGTAGGCTTCTGGACTACCCGCACTGCATTCCTGGGCTCCATTGAAGGAGAAAGAAGGAAGAACTACTGCTATTAACTACAGATGTAGAAAGGGGAAAAAAAACAAACCCAGCTTCTCAGTCTTTGCCTCATTCCAATGCTTAACTCTGAACCACAATGAACACACAAGCAAAATTGCAAGTGGCTTATTATAATAGTTCTGTAAATGCTTTGTAATTAAAGTTTTATCATATATATATATTGCTGATCAGACTATTAATTTAGTTAAGATCTTTATCCAAGTTAAAATTTGTCACAAGGTTGCTTTAATAAACATAATTCTTTTACTTATGTTTCCCAGTGCCTTTCATGGTAACTTGAAATATGCTGAAGACTATAATTGACATATTAAAGTTGTTTCACAGGACAGGTATTGCATAAGAAACTGTATTACCAGACAACTTAGATAAAACTACCAGATTAGCTCCAAGTTAGTCCTGCATTTGTGGGTCATATGTTCTTGCTCACCAAACCACAGGGCCCCTTTACCAACACCCCAACAAGACGTGCACAAGCTCCAGCAAAGCAAGTGGCAGGGTCTGAAAGCATGGAGATGAAAACTTACCACTGTGCAAAGCCTTTTATCAAGTCCTCCTGCGACAAGTCAATCCGCACCTTTAAAAAGCACATTTTCTTTCTGTGTATGTTATCCAGTGTACAAATCGATTAGCTGAGCTAGCACTCCTCCCACACCAGACACACTTAAGATTAGGCTCAGGAAGCAGGAGCTTCCTGAGCACTAGCCAGCCTCAGCACTGCCCCTGGCTTTCTTAGTATCACAACTTGGGAATTTTATCTGTCACTGAAGAAGTGATTCCAGTTTACACAGAAAGATTAAAGCACTGCTGGCAAATTCTGGGTTTAATCACCCATCTTTCTGAGCTTTGTGTTTGTGCTATCGGAGCCGTTCCCCAAAGGGGCAGCAGCAGATCCCAGGAAACACATTTTTACTTAAGAAGCACCCTTTTGAAATGAAGCAGCACACAAGTCATGTGAGACCACACAAGCTTCCACGTGGGTACAGCCTGACTTCAAATGAAAATCTAGCAGAAAAAGTTGTTTCCAGATAGCTAGTCCTACTACTGAGGCTTAGTCACTAGAACTGCGCTTCAGGATCCCGTCACTCAGAATGCTCAGCTCCATTGAACCAGTAGAGCAGCTTTGATAAACTTACTTTCCCCAGCTCCTTCCTGTCCTGTGAAATGAATGGCCTGCTGTTCTTCACCGCAACGTCCAGCGTCCTTTTCTTGACATCTTCCAAAGATTCAAAAAACTCAAACCTAAAAGTAAAGTTTGGAGAGACTTAACAATTAAAATCCTATAAGCACTTGTGGCCAGAGAAGGAAGTATAGAAAAGGCAATTCTATAGTTAGATTTTATTTGCCTTGTAAGAAATCTCTTCCAGGCCTCACAAAAGACTATGACACTGTCATTCAGACTGCTCACTGTGCCAGGGTGAAGGAGGAAAACATGCATCCATGATGAGATGCTATTTACCATCATTTTCCCCCTTCATGGAAGATCAGCATGTTTTCTGTACAACCTGCATTACTCAGAGGAAGTAGCTGAGCCAACCCCCTAAGTTTACAAAGTCGGTTTAAACCACATGAGGAGAAGACAAAGGTTGAAATCTGTGGCAATTAAGTTCTTAATGGCTCCGACTCATGCCTCTGGCACCATCATCTGATGTCAAGTGTGTTTTGTCCATGCTAAATCACTGAAGTTCTGCCCACCTGAATAGCTTTTCCTCAAGTCAGAGTTGTAAAACAGGTAATGTGTTTTGGAGCTAAGTATTGCTATTACACTTAATTGAGGATGTACAAGAGACGTCAATACCGAGGATGAGGAAAAAGTGATGCTGTTCTAACAGGTGTGCTGGCACAAGATCAGTGGTGTTACATGAGAATAGTAATCCACCACTCTAGTGTTTAAGATGAAGTATTTTAAAATCTTTTCTCCATTTCTGACCTATACTGACATGTACAGGACAGACCCAACATAGGAAAACTGAGCCACCCAGGATCAGCCAATATTCACGTACGTGTACCTTCCTCTAAATATGGGGTTAAAACAGCCTCTCAAAAGAGCTCTAAGCATTACTATGTTTGGTTTTACAGAAAACACATTCCAGTTCAGTGGGGAAGCTGTGGACATGACACTGTCAGCAGAGGTGGGAGCATTTCACTCTGCCCCCATCAGGTCCTGATGAGAACACCCATCTGTCTGTCTGAAGAACTGTCCAGTCTCAAAAGGCTTTGTATTTCTGCCTTTGATTTTTGGAAAGCTGCCAAAGAAGTGTCAGGCAAAAAAGTACAAACTGAGAAAGCGGCTTTGTGAAGTACCCAAATGGAGAGATTGCCTCTGCAATAACATGGGTAGGGGGATGTCTGTGTGCAAAGCAGCAAGTGCAGGCTACCCCTGCTAGGATCCCTGAAGGGGTGGAACAGACACCACTGCAGACAGACCAAGGCCAGCCCCAAGAACTTGCAATCACAAAGTGCTGGGGTTTTCCATAAGACCTGCAAATGTCCACAAGACAATCCTTAGCAGCACCAGGCACAAACCCTAGGCATGCCCCTTCGTTTCACAGAGATCATAGCTATTTCAGCAACAATCATAATTAACATTTTCTTACTTCTCATCATATTGGGGATTCAGAGTTTTTTTCTTAACAGAAGTCTTCTTCCTGCTTGTCCATCTTCTGTCTGGAAGCAGGTATATACGAACATATGGATCTACTCCACGATTGGAAGAGGGTACTAAGTTTCTGTTAAAAGAAATACAGTGCTGACAAGCAAGGCACATTCTTGCACTGTGTCTTCATACCTTTCTCTCAGGATCAGACTAATCCTTCATGGGTTCACGGGCCAGAAACATTTATCTTGGGAATTGGAACATAAGTAAATAAAACTTTAAACAAAATTTTCACTACTTGAGTGTGTGGTCACTTACTGGGATTCCTAAATTAATGTTAACAAATTCAGTCATAGGTATTCAGTCCTTGTCATGATGCCTATCATGACATCCCAAGGCATGCACCATTTGTCAGTGCTGGTCAGAAGTAGTTTTGGGTGGGTGAAAGCTAAGGTACCTCTGCTGCCCTGCATTGACCAGAGCTGGGCTTAGCGAGGCTGCACAGACTGAAGCCACCCAATGCTGATGCATCTCAACTGGGCAGCTTACAAAGCAGAAGGTTCTGCTCCAGCTTTGCTGGTCATCTGACAAGCTCAGAGCTTTTTCCCTTTCCTTTACAGACATAGCAAGCAATTATCAGCGTTACCTGCAGCCATTCACCAGCACGACGAGACTCTGCCGTATTGAAGCATACCGCACCGTGAGCTGAATCTCTCCCCGAGGCATTTCAGTCCCACTGTAAGACAATTGCACAATCAAAGCTTTTAAACACAGCCATATAACCGACCACATGCACAGGCCTAGCAGCACGAAGCAGGGCACAATGTTGGTGCTGCATTTGTAACTGAACCTGATTTTCAAGGCACTATTCTTCTTTCTGGCATCCTAAGGTTTGACGTCTAGAAAGCAGCTGGACCACAGAGGTTCCACAGAAACAATGCTCCTGTTGGTGCCAGCACTGCCCAGCCTGCCTTCTGTAACAAGTACCCCATTTCAGTCCCTGCGTATAAACAGCCAAGAAAGCACCTACTTGGCCTGCTGTAGATGGAGCAGCAAAGTACAGGTGAGCATGTTACACAGCTCCTTCAAGTACGTCAGTATTTGCAAAATGGGACCTTTTTCATATTTCATTCTGCATGTTATTAAAGTGGCTTCAAATCCAAAACCATTGCTTTAAAATGGTTTAAAAATGGTTTCTAAATGAGGCCCTGTTCAGAGCTAGAGAATTTGCCAGTCCAGAAGTGCTAGACTGAGCAGCTGGAGCTGGGGTTGATGTTCAGGTTTATGACTGCCCTGATGCTCTCTTAATTGAAGTGGACCTTCTCTGCTACTTCAGCTCATTAAGGTTTCTACTAACTCCATTCTGCATCCTAGGAGAGACAGACCCAGCTCTCCATCCTCCTCAACGGACCCAGCTACCTGCAGCCTCACACTTAGTACAGTGGGAAGGACACACACACAAGAGCACCTAGTCACAAAAACTTCACTCACAGCATTTTGAAAGCCTTAAAAGTTTCTGGATAAAACACAGCATCCAAAACTTTAAGCAGCCAGATAATCCTTATTGAGATTTTATGTTTTTACAGAAGTGGGATATTCAGACTTCCAGTATCCTTTTGCTTAAATCATGAGCATTATGGGACCAAGGATATTCTGTGCAAGAGGCTCTTAAACAATATAAAGCAAACACAAGCAGCATCTCTTAGGAGAGCCAGAGAAGGAAACACTTTCACTTCACACCTGAACAGACAGTAACCTCGTAATTTACTTTGCTGTTGACTGGAATACTTAGGTCAATTCTTCCTAAGGTGATTTGACACAAAACTCCAAATGACTTAGCAGTCATGAATTCAACCACATGCAACAAGGAACTGTAAACCCTAAACCTTTCCAGACAAGAACAATTCAGCTGGAAGAACACCTACTTATGAAGTTCCAGATTGCTGCTACTTAATTCAAAGCAAGAAGAAGGCAGAGAACCCAGGGAAGCAACACTGGGCGCAAGCCTCAGTTCCTGTACAACTGGCAGTGTGGGTGCTACCGCTGCTCTGCTATGCAGTGCTGATGATGTGTGATGCTCTGGATTTTGGCTGTGCTCTGCCTCATTAGGGCCAGCAACAGCTTCACTTGGTACCGGTGCTGCTGAACTGTCCTTTGTGTCCAGGTCTTCTCTGCTGTCCTTTTCCAGCAGGGATTCAGGTGCTGCAGAGTCTTTGCTCACTGGAGGTACTTTTGAGACTTCCGGGTCTGGTGCGGAGACAAACTTCTGCTGGTTTCCACCCTTCTCAATGACATGCACAGGTCCTTGCTTCGAGGCACTGACACCGGCCTTCACTCTTTGTGGATCAGGTTCTTCAACATTCAAGGTCTAAAAATCACAGTGGAGAGAAATGAGTGCTGCTCCCAAAGCACCAGAGTTAATGCGAGCATTATGACCTGGGATGAAATTTTTTTGTGTTTACACCACAAAACTGTAACAGCATGAACCTGCATTGGAAATGAATGAGGCCTATGGGATTAGCTGTGGTGATCTCTTCCCTTGTCCTACTGTGAATGTATTTAACGCTGTATAAACACTAACGCAGAGCACAATGAGAAAACAGTTCCTAAGCATCTATCTCCTTTACTGTTTAGCAGCTTTGATTTCACCAGCTTAGATTTTCTCAATCCAAGCCTTTGTTGTCATGAGAAGGTTTTCAGCAATGGCACTGCACTGTTTTAGGAAGCCTCAGGGATATATCTCAGCTCCACCGTGCACTCTTAATGGCACTTAAAGTCCTGTCACACTTTTGTTTTCTACTCATCTCTGAAGCAAAGCTGCATTTCTCCACACCCCACCTTTCTCCCCATCTCTTTGCTTGTTAGAACTGGGTGTTTCCATTGAGGAATCTGAGTGAATACAGCAAAGAACTTACCCGTAACACAAGTTTCATCTTAATGAAGCTGTCTGAACTGGAATGGTCCAGCTGAAATCTTTGATCCAGAGTCATGTTTGGGTCCGTAAGTAAGTGGGAGAGACATACCACTGAAGTTCCCAGGACACTGTCCCGATCCTTGTCTTTTATCTAGGAGCAGGGGGGAAGTTATTAGATGGCAAGCTGGAAAGCTACCACTGGAAAGAGCAAAGCAAGAAGGTATTTCAGACAGAAACCAAATTTAACTTATTTACTCCAGGTCATACTATCAAGTATAGTTACTTCCAAATGGGTGATGCCACTATTTCAGGAGTGTAACAAATTAGTATGTTTGAGTAAAAATCTCATCTCTAACTATGCAGGGAAGGAGCTGCCTTATCAGGCCCTGGCATTTACTTGGCTTTCCTTACTTAGTTGGAGGAAAATGTCCCAGGCACCAGGGATAACAACTGGTCTTTACAAGCTTTTTAGGTAATAGCTTGTTTAGCCTATTATCCTCAGCATACCTTCCAAGTTGAAATCCATTTCTGTAGCCAAGTGAACAGCCAGAGAACTGGCTGTGACTGCAATGAATGCTGGTGAGGCACAGGATTTCTTAGTGAGACGAAATACCAAGGTGGAGAGATTGAACTCTGGTTGAGAATTATGAAGGCTGCAATTTCTGACAGCAAAATATTCATGGATTTACTGCACACAGACCTGTATAAAACCTCCTTTGCACATGATCCTAGAGCAAAGGCAGATACCAGCACCACCTGAGAATCACCCAAGCAACAACACGTGCTTCTTCCACCTCTTCAGTAGGAGTACAAGCTCGCAGAAACAACTAGCACTGAGATCACATCCACCGCAAAACAGGTTTCTTCCCAAGGTTATGCGCTTGGTCTTCAAAGGAAAGGCTTTTCTCTCACCTCAACATGGAGTGACTGGGAATGAGCGCTATGGACAAAGAAGGTGAAAGCCTGGCCCCATGTTGGATCTTTGCTGAAATTGCAGGTCTGCAACAAGAAGATTGCGGCAAATATATCAGCTTATTCTATAAACAGCAAAGAACACCACAGCACTGATCACCAGAGAGGTGACCCTCTTGTTTTATTCAGTGATTCTACACCTTAGCTGCATTGAGACAGTGAAATTTCCAGGTCAGAAGTGTGCAGAAGCAAAGTCTCTGGCAAAATCAGAACAAGTTCTGTGGGGCATGGAAATGCCGACAAACAAGTCTGGTGAGCTGCAGTTGGCCCCAACCAGCGAAGCCTGGACCAGCAGCCTACCTCACCTGCAGCACGGCACCGCTCCCTCCCTCCCACCCTTCCACCAAGAGAGTGCCAGGGTGCTGCTTCCAGCCTGCAGGTGCCCACAGCCAGCTCCCAAAGCTGCAGCGAGAGTAGGAAAGCTAGAGGGGTGGTTTGGTGGGTGTAGAGCTTGTGGGAAGAGAGTACAGCTTCAGCACCATCCACTTCAAGGATAAAAGCATGGCAAGCACCCACAGGGACTGTGGCTGAGGCTGCTCCATAAACCAACTGCTTCTACCAGGCCATGAGTGCTGGCAGCAAGCAGAAAGGAGCAGGGGAAAGCTGGAAGTCTGACCTAGCTTGGGAGAGGCAGATTCTGTGGTGAGGAAACAGGTAAAGCCAAAAAGGGTAAAAAATCCAAGCAGAATGTAATTTCTGGATGTAGCAGGTGGAAAAAAAAATACCAAAAAACAAAGGAAAATAGAAGCCAGTCCCTCATGCTTGTGTAGCCAACTGGAATCATTCCCATTTGTTGGGTTTCCAAAAGAACAACAGGCTGCTGTCATCTGCATCCAGCTGAGGGGCAATAAACACAGCAGCTAGTGGGAGGGCAGAACTCAGCTGTTGCTCACGCTCATCAGGCAAAAGTAAGTATTAAACAATGAAAAATTAACTGAAAGTGAAGTGAAGGAGATCTGGATACATCTTGTCCAGGTTAAAATCAATCAATAAATAAGAAAAAATAAATCAGTAGAACTGTGAAACACAGGAGCCAGGAGACAGATGAGGAAGCAAATGCCTCTGATGAAAATGACACCCTGCCCTGAGAAAGCATGAGCCAGATTGGAGACCTATCATTTTTAACTCTTCAGCCCTCAAAGAACTAGAGTATCTTGACCAACCGACCTCGTGACCATGAACACAAAACCACACATCTGTACAGCAGCTGGGAAGGCACCCAGTAATCAAGCACAACCTAGTGACATGATGCTTCCACATGCTGAAGCTGACCCTCGCTTCCAAGCCTCAGCAGCTCCCACTATAACTCCAGCTCTTCACATCAGCCTCACTGGGCCTACCCTTCCTAGGGGTTACTAGGTGATAGTCACCCATGAAATAGAAAGTATTTAAGGAAAGCAGAAGAGTCAAACAGCCTCACCTTGCTTTTCTGAGTCTTGTTTCCTACTGTGAGCAGGACGAAGGAGGAAGGTTCTCGCTCCACCTTCTGTCAATACAAAGAAAAAAAATAAAGAAAGCAGGAGAAGTAAAAAAAAAAAATAAATTAAAAAGAGAAGATGCATTTATAGTTTACAGGAAACAATATCAAACCACTACTTTTAGTGAGATAAGTTGCTGGAAAGCTGACACTAGTTTTCAGATATGGGACATCTGAAGAGTGAAGTACACAGGAAAGACTTCAGCCAAAACACAGCACAATCTCACCCTCTGCCATCTAGAGTACACATTTAAGCCACAGTTTTGTCTATTCAGGTTTCAACAGCTGAGCAGTTAAAAATTTGTCCAGAGCTGGAAGGGCACAGAGAAGACAGTTGAAGGCTCAGTGGAAATCTTCATCATTCCTGTGTGAAACAGGACTCTCAGAATTGGTTCCCAAGGCTCAGGAAACTTGCTATGAAGCAATTAGAAGCAGGTCTTTGGCATCAAGTAACAATTCCTTCCAGAAGCAATAATACTGAACCTCTTATACTGTGCTTATTTGCACTAATGCTATAGAAGTTAAGGCTGGTCTTGGCACAACACTGAATACAGAGTGGATATGGTGAAGTCCAAAATTAAGGATTATCATATGTGACATGTATGACAGTGCTGGTAACTTATCTAAAGAGACTGCATTTAAAAGGAGAGCTACTCAGAGAGAATAGGAAGCTTTATCCATTGCTCAGAGCTGTGGTGATGTGTAGCTTGAAAGACATTTCTCCCTGTAACCACCATTTACATCACAGTAGCAAAATACAGTATTTGGGAAAAAGATAAACAGAAGCAAAGAGAGAGAAGGCTTGAGTGACAGCATGGCTTCTGAATCCCTCTAAAACTGAGTGGAAGGAATCTGGTGATGAGGTGTCCAATGGACATGAAGGTTACCACAAATAAGCATATTCCTCCCATCCCAACGTGGAAGGTCATGCTGGAACAGCTCATTTTGGGAAGAAGCCCTGTATCAGCCAAAAAGGGTAACATAGAATTATAGAATAGTTCGCTGGGGAGGGACTCTTCATTAGGGACTGTGGTGAGAGGACAAGGGGTAACGGGTTCAAACTTAAACAGGGGAAGTTTAGATTGGATATGAGGAAGAAATTCTTTACTGTAAGGGTGGTGAGGCCCTGGAATGGGTTGCCCAGGGAAGCTGTGAATGCTTCATCCCTGGCGGCGTTCAAGGCGGGGTTGGACTTAGCCTTGGATGGCATGGTTTAGTGGGAGGTGACCCTGCCCATGGCAGGGGGGTTGGAACTCGATGATCTTAAGGTCCTTTCCAACCCTAACTATTCTATGATTCTATGACCTTGAGATCATCTAGCTCTGATGTGCAGGGATGCCTCACCCTAGACCATGTTGCCTAAGGTTCCATACAATCCGGCCTTGAACACCGCCAGGGATGGAGCATTCACAACTTCCTTGGGCAACCCATTCCAGTGCCTCACCACCCTTACAGTAAAGAACTTCTTCCTTATATCCAACCTGAACTTCCCCTGTTTAAGTTTGAACCCATTATCCGTTGTCCTATCACTACAATCCCTGACGAAGAGACTTGACTTGGCCTGATGTCTGGAGGCTCTCTGTCCAAGGTATAAAATAAAAATAAAGACAGCCCCACACACAGTCAGATATTTCTGATTCCCACTCAGACCTCCTAGACTTTCAATGGGGGGGGGGGTTGGCCTTTCATTCACTATTTTGAACCCCAGTCAGTTTGATTCTGATGGTGGCAAGATTATTTCTTCTTAACCACAGCTAGTTTCAGTTGCTATGATACCGCATAATCCAGAATGCTGTTTTGCAAGTATGGGAGAAGAATATAAATTTTACCTTGAGGTACTTGTTATTTTTGATCTTCTTTGCTCCACATTCCCCATTCGAATACTCAAAGTGGTTTTTCTGAATTATTAAAAGAGTATTTAAAAGCAATTAAATTTGTGGGCTTTGGTAAAAGGCTATGAGTGAAGGTGCCTGCATGTGATTTGTACTCACTGGAAGGTTGAAGGCACTGTCCAAGTAGACTATCAGAATAGCTGTAGACAGACCCTTCTTATCCTGTGAAGGCCAGGAAAGATAAAACACAAGGTAGGCATGATCACCCATCAAGGACAATGTAAGGCACAGCACAAATTCAAAACACAGTTTCTGAAAGCTAAGCAGCTCTTCACCTTTCTCCTAAAACTCGCAGTTTAGATGAGCACAAGCCAAAAGAGCATGACAGTTTTAAGCAGACCAGTAAGAAGAGGTGCAAGTCTTTCCAATTCACTAGCCTTAATGCTTTTCAATCTTTCTAATGCAGAACTGCTTGGATTCTCCAGAACACCAAGACACCTAAAAATATTCTCAGCCACATACATCCACGTCAGTGTCAGCAGAACAAAGCCTGGAAACAAATTTTTTTCACTTCAGTGGAACTCAAATGTTTTTGCTTGATTCTGAAGCAGCAGCATCCTTGGGAGATGGGCTTTATCCAAGCAATTCTGCTGGACAAGCAAGACATCACTGGGAAGCATGGCCCTGCTAAGCACCAGTGCTGGGTTATTTGTCTGTGACTGGTGCAGGTTAGAGACAGGGGTCCTACACAGATCCTAGTTGATGAGAGAAGGGAAAAATTATCAAAGAAGGTAACTTTGCAGTGAGTCAGTTAAAGCTTTGTTAATTCAAGTAAAAAAGCTGCCAGATTCGAGTTACTCCTGAATTACCAAGGGAGCTGGGGCAAGAAAATGCCCTTCCTCAACAGGAGGGGCAGAGAGGTGAAATCACATCAAAATTTTTCAGACAAAAATAAGCTCCTGTGAGTTTGCCTCGTGTCCCTAATTTCACACACTCCTTTGTTGATCACTGGATGGACAGAGATCAGAGTATCAGAATCCTTTAAGAAATTACACTTACCTCATGTAGCTTTTCTTGGTCATTTACTAGTGAAAGCCACTCCAGTTTTAAATGGAGGTGTCCGCTTGTTGTCTTACTTAAGGGAAACCACTAAATGGAGACAACAAAGAGTAACTTGAGAAAGGTGAGGCAGAATAAATTTTGCATAAATCTTGCATTCTGAGACTTACATACAACAGACAATATGAATTGTATTTGGAGTGCCTTAGCTTGCATTTTTGATGCTTAGATTATAGCATGTCCGTCTACTCAGAAACACAAGTCAGGAAAAACACAAACCAAAGATACCATGTACATGCAAAGCACATGGGTATTTCCAACCAGCAGCACAAGACAGGCACCCTGGCACTGTTTGCAGAGTGCTGGGTTACAGAATGAACCACAATAAGACTGGATCATTTCTTCCCCCAGCAATCAGACTATTTCACCAGCTAACTTGTAGCCTTGTACAAAATGTTTGGTACTTACAGGATACGAGATACCAACATAAGATACCCCACTGCTGGCTCAGCATAACCTCATGGCTGCCTGAGTTTGCCAGCTTCATTGTAAAAATTATTGTAATGGCTACTTGAAGTTTTATGAGTGAAGGTATTTTCTCTTTGTGAAAATACCACAGTGCAAGTGTGCAAGGAATCTTTCAGCACACAGAAACAATGCAGTAGCAGAGGGAGAGCACAAATGAGTACATGTAAGCATACACTGACAACCACATATAGAAATATAGAGCTGTGATCTTTACCTCATCAACAGTTCTGTCATTCATTACATCCACAAGGCTTATAAGCAAGCTGAAATACGAAAAGCAAACATTTCAGTGTATATTTAGGCATACAACATATTGCTGCTGGGGAGAGAAGAAACCACCACCAATAAAGCCCACACTCAAATCTGCTCCAAATAACACCACCTCTGCATTACCTGCATGCATGTGCTCTGGAGCACACTTACACTCCTGAAGTCTCTCCCTTAAAATCCTTCCAAAACTAAAGTAAGTTGAAAGTAAACCTCAAGGTGTGTAACCAGCACTTCTAATGGCTTCCTAGGATTCCCTGAAGGAGTCTTGGACCATTCTCTACCTTGTTCAAAGTTAGCTGCACTAAGAACCGAGAACTTGGTATCAATATGTGGACAAATGGAATAACTCCCTTCAACGTTAAATTTCCAGTATGAGTAATCTGGGTGTCCTGTTGCAGAGACATTGGTAACCTCTGCAACAAGGGTCTTGTAACCTCTAATTTACCTGCCCTGCACCTTAATTTACCTGCCCATAAAGTCGTCTTTATCTGGATCTTCATCATACAAGTCCACTTCTAAGTCCTGACCAGGCACTTCATGAACAACAAACTGGAAGAGAAAAAGGTATTAATTAAAATTAAAGCCTATTCACATAGGTTTATATATGTGACATGAACACTTCACAGCTGTATAACACATTAGGGATATTCCCTGCTGTTTCATGGTTGCGTAAGAAATACAATTGATTATAGGTGAAAATATTTCAAAACCAGTTTGCTTGGTTTTGAAATGCAAGTTAAACCTCTCAAACTGGCATTCCTAATAAACAGAGAAGAATCAATACTAGAACAGATTACAGCTGCACAGACTGCTGTACTGATTGATATTAAAAGCAGTGCTTTGCACCTCCTCCAAAAACCCACATATGTAAATCAGATCAACCTGAATGACATTTAAAGTTTGCAATGTAAATTTGAATTTGTTTAAGGGAAAGAAGTGCCTCAATCAAGTAACAAAGAAGTCCACCTGCTCCAGTGCAGACAGCTAAGAGAAGGTCCTCCAAGCACAGCAATGTAAACGGCCGTGCATTCCACAGATGGAAAGGTCAAAAGATTCAGTACCTCAAATGTCTCATTCCAAATGGGATTAAGATCTCTGGAAACTGTCTTGCTTCGATACTGCACCGTGCCAACGCGGAGAAGAGCATACGGGTCTGACTTCCCCCTGATTGCACCAAGGAAACTGTCTTTCTGGACAAGATTTTCAGCTTCTAGCAGATGAACCCTTACTACTCCCTGAATAAAAGAAGATACAAAATTGTTCATGAAGAGGTGATCTTTGAATAATTATAATATGTTACCTCCTAAAAATAGTTATTTCAGGCAGCAAGGGTAGTCACCGTGACAGCTTTGCAAAGACATGTATTTTGATGCAGTGTATTTCTAACGACAGTTGTATTAAAACACTTTTTGCACCATTTACCTATAGGAATAAAATGAAACCCAACCTAAACCAAACACCTTAAACAGATACACGAACCAATCTAGAAAACTGGGTAGAAGATATTCTTCAATTTATTTTTAAATCAGAAGCATACTTATGCACACAGGATTACAAGTAAAAATCAAAAAGTAAAGTAAATCAAAAGTAAGAATCAATTCCTACTAACTGAAGAAGGAACTAAGCACCTATCAACAGGTTCTTATTTTATTGTGGAGTGGCCATTCAACTTCAATTTGGTGATACAAGTTTGTAATAGGGAGCATCCCTTTGTCGTTCATTTAGATTTACCCCCATTAATGAGTGCATTAAGTATTTGATGGATGAAGGAAACTGAAGATCTGATTATGTCAAACATTTAGATTGGTTGTTGGGTTTTTCCCCTGATTATTTTTCCTGTAACAAAGAGAAGTCACCCTCTGAGCTCCCCATTTACACACCTTCACAGTGTTAGTAAAAAAATCAGTAGCCTGACACTCACTGCTCATGTATTTACCTTCTCTAACTGAAGACCTGTGGTATTCTCAAAGGTGACTAAAGCCTTCAATTGGTCAGTGACTCAGTGTCTAAACAAACTTCTTACGCCATGTAGAGAGAGTAAGACCCTTCTAGTCCCACCTCTTCCCCAAATTATAAACCACCCAACATCTGCTGTTATATTTCTGAAATGTTGGCTACAGAAAGTCTACAATCCAGGTGAAAACAGCTGATACAGGAACCTAAGACACTAAGCTTGTACGCATCCACATTGCAGCAAACGCAAATCCAGGCAGATTAACACCTCTGCTGAAAAAAAGAAAGGAAAAAACCCACCAAAACTGAAACCAACTCACATGCGGGATAGGGAACCTCAAGTGGGCAATGTTCATGTTCTTTTTCAGAGGCACTGTGATCCTGTTTGGTAGAACCAGTCGTGCAGAAATGAAGTCTTGAATTAGTGAGTCTGACATAACACTGCAGGTGGGGGGGGAAAAAACACAACCTAAATCTCTACAATCAAACAGAATTTCAGTCAGAAGGGAAGAATGAGGCACGGTGAAATAAATGGGCACTGCGAAATTAATTATACTGCCTGCCTCATAGAATCATAGAACGATTTGGCTTGGAAGGGACCTTAAGGATCATCTAGTTCCAACCCCCTGCCACAGATCAGGTTCTAGTTCCAGGCCCCCTGACACCTTCCACTAGACCAGGTTGCTCAAAGCCCCTTGGCCTTGAAAACTTCCAGGGATGCGGCAGCCACCTTCTCCCGAAGAGTTATCAAGCACTGGAACAGGCTGTCCAGGAAAGTGGTGAAGTCACCATCCCTGGAGGTATTTAAAAAGATGTGTAGATGTGGCACTGAGGAATACGGTTTAGTGGTGGGCTTGGCAGTCTTGGGTTTATGGTTGGACTAGGTGACTTTAGGGTCTTTTCCAACCTAAATGATTCTATGAGTGCCTACATACAACTGCACACAGGTAGAAGAAAGTCATGTTTGTGACTTAGCTTAGAATAAGAGGAAATGCACAGCTCAACACCAGAACCAACCACCGAGGGTGGACATGGATCGCTGCAGAAAGTAAGGCTGTCTCCTGTCAGTAATGTGTATCCAGTTGTGCTGCTGCAAAGAAGAATGCCTTGCGGCACACACGGTGCAAGTGCCCACTTGATGCAGGGATTTTCCAGTCTAGGGTTACTAGGGCTGGAGGGGAATTTGGATCTACCAGGTTGTAAATAATGAATAGAAGCTTAGGCCATATGATGAGGTGGTCATACCTCCAAACAAGTCAAACAAACTCATGTGCCTTCTGTGTTTCCTTGGGAATGCCAACACCACTGACAGACAAGGCGAGGAGGGAATAGGTGAGCTTCTTCATTTCACAGGGGGCTCAGAGACCTTACTGTAAGCCAGCCAAATTCAAAACAAAACAGCTTGGCTTATTTTGCATTAAATATCTGAAAGACTTTCATCCTCTTGATAAATCTAGTGCTTACAAGGTAGCTTCTCATGGTAAGACTGCAACAAAATTATCACAGCTCGCAGATGAGGCTAGATTCACACAGAAGGAAAGTCCTCTCCTCCAAATGTGAAAGCAGGAGCCTGAAAGCCCTTGGTCAGGCTGTTGGCTTTCCTATCAAAAAATCCCAACCAACCCACAAGAAGGTCGCAGAATTGTCCCTTCTCTCAAGTCTCAGGGAACACCCAACTAAACACAGCCTGTACACAAGGACAGACGATTGCATCCGGTTTCATTACTCTTAAATAAGCGCAATTTATTTGCAAGGGGGAGCTCTTGTTTAACTTGCACTTCAACCTATTCGTGGTCAGGCATGTTTTGCTCCTGGCTTTCATGTGCAGTGCTGATGACCAAGAAAGGCTTTCTGTGTTCAAATCCCTGTGAGAGAACCAGGAAGTGAAAATTTAGAACACCAAATTTTCACTTCATTATATGAGAGGCTGTAGGTTGGAACACCTACACACCTTCTCCTTGCAAGGATTAAGGAAATCAGGTTAGAAAAGACAGATTAATTTCTCAGATAAAAACTGGAGCTACCAAGGCACACTTCAGGGCAAAAGGCCACTCTGGCCTCAAATTAAGAGAAAAAGAAAACTTCCTCTTACTCAACATCAAAGGTCTTCAGAGACCCTTTAATGCATAAACTGGCACCTGAAGTAGCCAGCCACTTCCTATGAGTCTGCAAACCATCAGCTGCAGAGGAAGAAAGCGGAGCAGAAGTGTCTGCAATTGCATTTACAGGGAGAAAGGCAACGGCTGAGTAACCAAATACATTTTGTTCTTCCGTAACAGAAATTTCTGCTTGCACTAAGGAACAAGGACAAAGTGAATTGCCAACCTGGAGAAACAGTTTGAAGCTTAGTACTGAAAACCACTAAGATTTTCATCCTTGCTCTGCCAGTTTTATGTACAAGATCAACCCAAGAGGCATTGGGGAAGAACTGCTACATTTTCTGAAGAACCTAAAGATTACACAGAAAGAGAAGAACATTTCTTGTTATAAATCTGGTGCAGTTCTCTTTATCATGGATTGTATCGCAGTTTGTCAGAGGGACTGCAACTCTATGATACCTTGCCTTTTTTTACTTTAAGGCAAAAAAATGTAAGCTCAGACTGCCAGTCAGCTAGATCTACCTCATCTACCTTTGCAAGTAACTGGCATGTGGAAAACGTGAGGGCTTGGTTTTTAGTTTACAGAACATTGTTGTTTTGAGGATTTACTATTTCCATCCTAAATGCAATGAAGTGATTGAAGCAATCTTGACAGACTGTAAAAAGCACACTCCTCAGGTTTTGGGCACTCCACAGCCAGATACAATGGGATGAGTATCAGCGCAACATAGAATAGTAAGGGTTGGAAAGGACCTCAAGATCGTCGAGTTCCAACCCCCCCGCCCTTTTACACAATGCTCTTGAGAGTAGCTTTGATGATTACTGAAGAACTCTGTCATCCCAACTTCCAAAGGTTTTTTAAGGAAGAATAAAAGGAAGCAAAGTGAACACTCACTTAATCCCTGGAACATCCAGGAGGTTGCTCATGCCTGCCCAGTTGATTTCCAAGTGCTACAAGATCAGGGAGAAAAATTATACAGGACTATTAAAATTTATTTCAGAAAAAATGTAGAATTTAAAGGGGAAGCAAATGCTTTTAAAACAAAGCCAGCTCTTTAAAGGAAGCAAAATCTGCATCAGTGACTGCATCTGTACATTGAGACCAACAGCTGGTATCTATTCCCTTATCTATTTTACCTGCCACAGGTGAAATAAGGGTATCACTTGGACTTATCCTGCAACTATAGGGAAAGAGAGCATTCAGCCCCTAGCAATGGCCTCTGGCAGATGCCCTGTGGTTATACATAGTAAATCTGACAGCTCTACCTAGACTTTGAAGTTGTTTCCTCATCCTTTCACTTAGAGGTTGGCCTATACCCTGAGGCAGGGGGATTTACAAACACCACCTGACTTCAGGAGTTTGTATTTCTAGTCACACAATAAACAAGGTTTTTTTCATGTGCTAAAATAATGCTACTACCTCTAAACACAAAAACACCTCATCCAACACTTCCATGAACTCGAGCAGACCATAACCCACAAGCAAGCAAAGCTGCATGCTGTAAGATAACTAGTTTTTACAAGACTAGAAGGTTTCTCATATTTTATTAAACCACAATTCAACTACAAGGTGAGTGATCTTAAATTTTCAAAGCACAAGCATGACTGAATGGTCTCCCAAGATGAGTGTATTTAAAATCTATGAATGGGAAGAATTAAAATCCACCTGCCAGGAAACTTGCAGCAAAGACCTAGGAAATGGTTCCTGGGCTGTCACCATCGGAAAGTCCTCCCATTCTTAGAGCAAAGCAAGTAACTTTTTAGGCACTACAATAAAACAACAGGGCAAAATCCTTCCTGTCCTCTTGGAGCTCAAGAGGAGGAGCAACAATCAGGAATTTGCTATTCAAATGCCTTTGACTGTTGCACAGTTTGGGTTACCAGTGATGGACAGCTTGTGTCACTCACTGAAGACCTATCCATTCATCAAGATAGACCAAGAAGCAGGAATGCTGCAGAGTGCAGCTCATGACAGACTCACCGGTTTCTGCATAAAAAACAAGGTCACTGCTCCAATGAAAGGTGCATCAGTTAGAAGAGGTTCCAGTATCACCCGCAATGTTCCATACAACTGCAAATAGAAGAGAGCAAGGAAAGCAGAGTCTGAAGGTACTTTCAGGATGCAGTTTCAAAATGGTGAGCTTTTCAGTGATGGAGATAATTTTTAAAATCCTACTTGAAGTAATTTTATTTAGACTTTAATGACAACAATATCCTTCTCCCCCCAAAAAACACTGCTATTGATATCAAGCGATGCTTTCTAAGTTTGTGAAGCTTCTCTGCAACCCTGACTGCTGTATAATGCAGTGATCTGCTTATTAGCTTTCAACAATGTAAGAACCAGTTATGAACACCCTGACAAATCTGTCTCTTCTGAAGTTCTCTACCAACCTGCAGCTCTTTTGAGTGCCAGTGGCAGCAACTGCCCTACATGAGCTCAATGCTCTAGCACTGACCCTGTTTAAAAGTCACATTAAGAAACTTACAAGAGGTATTTGGGTGCCTTCCATGGAAGGCACCATTTGCCTAGCCAAAACAAAAGGAGATAAAACCAATCGCTGCTAGCCTACTCATTGGTGGTTTTCCACTTAAGTGTCGTGATCCCCCGCTCCCATTGGTACATGCTAACTCCTGCACCACAGAGCCTTGAACAGACATTAGCACTGCACGTACCTGTATGCCTTTCACTCCAAGATTAAATTTCGATATGTCCATGTGAATCTCACAGTCCCCTACATAACTGAAAGAAAATTCTCACATTATTTCACAGTTTGAAAATTTTAGGCTGCACAGAGTATAAATGAAATTAGGCTAATGACTGACAACATGACCCCATAGGCAGAGATGGATTTTCAAGCGTCTTAAAAGGGAAAGTTGAGCAGATTGAACAAGGGTCAGATCTTCACAAGAGAAACGGTGCAGCTGGCTGGGGCTGATCAACCTGCAAATTGTCAAATCAACATCTGTATTTCAAGGTTACTTTTCCATTCTTAAGACTGGCCATTAGCTGAGGCAAGCTTGCTCTAAGGAGGGGATCAACAGGCTCATTCAAGACTCAAAGTGACAGCAATTGTCCTCTTGCTCCCTTCTCTGCCAAAGGCCTGATTCCACCCCACACCTGGTGATCCAGCTCCCAAGCTAATGCAGAGCCATCCTACCATTGTATATGGGGTCCTCAACCTGCCCACGTGAAGGATAATTTGTTCACTAAAAATAACTTGCTTTCCTTGAGGTTGAATAAAAAGACAATGATTTGGATCAGATTTTGGTCAGTTGCCATGGAGAACATCAGGCTTTAAATACAACGAATGCTGAGCGTGGTACTTTTGCAATCTACAAACCACCTTAGACTTTAATAAAAATACAAACATCACCTTATGCAGAAACCAATAGCCACTCCCCAGGAAGCAGAACCTGGCAGATCTGTTGATGCCTCTGGCAGAAAACAATTGAAGGGAGCTACCAAGTTCCTTTTCAGTCCACTGAGAAATAGCTCTTTCTGGATGCAGACACACAAACACCCTCCAGGTAAAGCAGGGTGTAAAGGTACCGCAGCACAGTGAATGTGCTGCGCTTGCCACCTGCATGCGTAATTTCACCCCATTATCAAAGGACAAGATTTATCTCTGACCACATGCATACAGGCAAATAGTGCTGTAGTTGCCAAGAATTCACCCTGTAATTTGCACACAGACATATTACCTCTCCCCCAGAAAAATGTCACGAATGAGTAACCCGGTGAATTTGTCTCCATTTTTGCAAGCAGAGTTCTCAAATATTTGTTTACAACAGTCACTTAACAGAATTTTAAAAGCTCATAACACACAAATTAAAGCCTTTTATGTTCGAACATTCTCATTTCTTAAACAACTGACCTCACAGGCCATGCCAAAGTTAACACAGTCTTCCCTATGAGCTAGTCACGTAATTAAAGTTATTTTTACACTTATTAGTTTCTACAATTTTGACATTATCTTACAGCTCATTACACTGGGTGCTAATAGAGTTTTGTCACAAGAGAAGTCTAAATGAGAAGACAAAATCAGCCCTTCAATTTGCAGTAATTAATCCAAGAGGATTTAATTCAGCCATTGCCTGTGTCCAACACAACGAGTAATAGGTGGGTGTTTCAATTTACAACCTTTATGGCTTTCCACTAGTCAAAAAACTCTTCCTACCCAGTCCTAGATGTCTCTTTTCTCCAATAACACTTCAGTACATGCAATTGTATTTTAAGATGCCTGAGAAGTCTTTACCTCTTTTATCAGATCCTGAGCCTTCAATTATCCATAAGTCTGCTCCATACAGGCATCACTCCCACACCAGGGTGCTCAGTGAAAAGGATGCATGCTTTGTTCACTAGTTTTGCTCCTCATTTCCAGGCCAGGCTGCTCATGCTTTTACCTGCCACCTCTGCTTAGCATAACTTCTCTGTGCTCTCTGCTGTTCTCCCCCAGACAGAGCACGCCAGAGCCAAACTCAAGCCTTGACACTCAGAAGCGTGCAGGGCTGAACCCCTCTGCCACTATCACGAAGACCATACTTTACCCACTTGCAAAGGGCAGAAGAACGACCTATTTCTCTCCTACACCATCTTTTGCACAAGGCAATGAAGATAAGCATGCCTGTGCCATGGATGAGAACTGGAGAAGCTTGTATAAGTAGACATATCTGTATCTCTTCTATACTTGGGTGGAAAAGCTAAACCCAGTGTTTATGATACAATGGATAAAAACACAGACGCTACAAGAGTACATACTGACAAGTCTGATTAACCTGGGTATCTATGTGTCCCTTTTGAAAAGGCATGTGCCATTCTTCCCCCTGTAAAGTAACTCCACACAAGCCCTATCTTCTCATCAGCCCACATGCAGAAAGTGCCGTCTGGTCCATCTTCTCAAGTGCTTTGTAAAGCAGACACTATTGCTTAGTCTGCCTGACTTTGGACTTGGGTTAATGAGCAAGCAGTATTAGACAAATGAGAGAGACAAGAAAGGGTGACCAAGTACCCAGAAAAACCAGACCACCTCTGCCTTTTCCCTTTGCCTATCAAGTCAGACTCCTGAGGGCAAGTGTTCCTTTTTTGCCCAAGACTGACAAGTTTCCAAATTGTGTTTAGTTCCTGTAAGATCCTGCAAACTTAATTAACCCAAACTCCACCAAAACTCTTCATTTTTGTGCTTCTTTTGATTACTTTCTCCAATCCTGCATTAGGTGATAGAAACCTGCTTCCATTTTAAAACTTGTCCATCAGAAAGTCCAGAGAGTCTCTTCTAAGAGGAAATTGCAGTGCCTACATATTTTTATACATATTTTTTCACCATTCTTCTATGACTTCTTATGTACTGTAAATGCCACAGAAGAGCCTGGAAATGAAAATATGCAACAGTTCTTCTGGAAACTAAATGATCTTAAGGTCCTTTCCAACCCTAACTATTCTATGATTCCATGGATTGAAATATATTCTTCTGGGAGGTAACAGTGCCTTCAAATACTTTGAAACTTATTATTATAGCCAATGGTTATATGGCTACACAGTAGCTCAGGCAATTGCAGAGTTAGTGGGAAGAAAAGCAGCTGTAGGAGATCAAGTGGGTGCACTTGAAAAGTTTCCACTTCGAAAAACACAGTTTTGGAGGCCATTTCTGGAACACTTTGACATTAATTCATTTGGAAAATGCAACTGTCAGCCCCTATGCTCAGGGGATAGATTCGTGATTTGGATCAAGGGCAAATTGTTTAGAGACCCCAGAGTATTACCAGTTTATTTCCAGCTGGGATCTCATGTTTCAGGTTTGGGGATTTCAAATCCCAGTCTGTCAGGGATCTCATATTTCATTTAGCCACTGCAAGAACCCGATTCTTTCTTACGTGTCATATACGAAAGCTGTAGACTGGGTATATCTGTCGGAAAGCAGATACATGCACAGAATACAGTCACCAGGACCTTCAGACAGATGAATGACAAACTGTGTGTACAAAAGACCTGAGGGTAACCTGTATTCCTGTTCAGTCCTGTAAGCTGTGACAAAATTTACACAACTTAATTACACCAATTGTGTGCATCATCTCAGCGGCCAAGCAAAAGATTTTGAAAGACTTATAGCCTCCTTCCTTGCCTTTGCCAAAAGACCTCTGTGCCTCACAAGTAATCACCTCTGTGCCTTGGTTCTCCTGCCAAAAACTCAAATATAGTCCTTTCGCGTGGGGCAGCAATCACTGTAATGAGGCAGTGCTCCACAGAATCATTTCCAAAGCTCCGATGCTGCAGACGTAATCTGTTGTTAACAGATTTAATTAAAGCAGCTTCTCAAGTTCTGCTCCATGCAATACTAGATCTACCGCATCACTGGCTCTGCCAGTAGCTACTGCCCATACAAGTAAGAGATCTCTTGTGTGCTGTTTTTCACAGTTCCAATGCAAAGGATGTAATCTGTGACATCGCACCACAAATTAAACACAGAGGAAGCGCTTCTTCACACAGCACAACCCTGAACGGTAGCATCCAGCACTACATCATGTTCACCTGTGTGAACCTCATGAAGTTCAACAAGGCCAAGTGCAAGGTCCTGCATGTGGATCAGGGCAAGCCCAAGCACAAATACAAGCTGGGTGGAGACTGGACTGAGGGCAGCCCTAAGGAGAAGGACTTGGGGGTGCTGGTCAATGAGAAGCTTAACATAACTCGGCAATGTGCTCCTGCAGCCCAGAAAGCCAACTGTATCCTGGGTTGCATCGAAAGGAGCATGACCAGCAGGTCAAGGGAGGTGATCCTGCCCCTCTATTCTGCTCTCATGAGGCCCCACCTGCAGTACCGCATCCAGCTCCAGAGCCCCCAGCATAAGAAGGGTCGTGGAACTGAAAGCAAGAAGCACTTACAGGGCACACTGAAATTTCTGGATTCAAGACACTGCCTAACACAGAGTAACTTGGCACTGGAGTGCGGCAGAGCTGCTAAGGCAGGAGTGCTGTCCACAAGGATAACAGCACCTTGCCTGAAGAAGCTGCTCAGCCTTCCCTGCTGCAGCCACCCTGGTCAGTGGTGAGCCAGCCAAGAGGCCAGCTCACATAGGTTCACCAGTGAGGGGACTCCCAGAAAACTACAGCTAGCTAGCACCAAGGCAGAGGAGTCACATTCATAACACAGAGACATGTTAATCCTTTAATGCTCACTGCAACATAGCCACACTTCTCTGAAACGTAAATCCAGAGAGGAAAGTCAGTCACTGTGACCCCAGCATTGCAAAGTATACCACACAGGCACCCACAGCACATTGCTCTCTTCTCCAGAACTGTGATGCCAGGGCACAGCTCTTTGGACAGATCTAGCCATTTAAACATCACCAGCATGCAGCAAGTATGCTGGCAGAGAGGCAAGAAAGGTAGTGCAAAGGGCATCAGAGTCACATTGGGCAGTTCAAGTGCATCTCCTCTAAGTAGCTCTTCTCCTGGCACCAGCTAGCTGCACTAGTGCAAGCACCCACTGCTATTCAGGTAGCTAAGAGAGCCTACTTTGTAATGGGGATTTGCCTCATTAATTCCACTCCAGAAAAGTGGAAATTGTCCGTTTCTTTGATTAAAAAAGAAAAAAAAAAAAAGAAGCTCCCTTGGCAGTCCAGAAAAAGGCAGGAAGGCACCACCACTCATCTGCTCGCACATCTGCTTCTCTCCATTTGTGGAATACACTACCTCCTGTGGACACTGTACATTTCACAACCCCCAGCTTAGTTGCTGATCTTAATATATTAATGCAAGAGAAACTGGGTCCTTAACAGAGCCCATCAGAGAGACAAGGTAGTCTGAACACTCCTGTGAGAATACAAAAAATACTTGGGTTATCAGATGACAGTTCAGGTTAAGTTATAATCAGGATGAGGAACAGGAAGTGCCTGGCCATTGGGAGATGCTAACGGGTCTGCCAGAGGGACAGGAATGAGGAGGTGTGGGAATCCCTCTGCAGAGGACTGTTAAAAGACAGTGAAAATGAGTATGTGGGAGAAGCAGCTTGAAGAAGTAGTTTAACAGTGAGCAGCAGCAACCGCCTGCAGAGCCTTGAAGGCATCAAATCCCTCGATGTCAACGTGGAAAGCAGAAACGATTTGCCAAATGCTCCTAAACTGGTCTGGCTATTACAAGAGCACTTCACTGACAGCACTGAAGCACAACATGTTCTGGATGAAAAATCAAGCACGTCATTTTGCAGGGAGTGATTGTACTCTGCCAGGGCTGGGGATGCTGCCATGCCATTGCCACATTAAGCAGCAGGCACAGTTCTGAGTAGCTGTGTGCTACTGCCAAGACACTCCACAAATTCACAACTGCCTTTTTCTGGCACTACTATGAAGAAAAGCGGTTTAAATTAGGCAGCTCAAACTGCTGAACTTACAGAGCTACAGCAGCATGCAAGTGGCAATTCCCCCAGTAATTCCGTTCTCCAGGCTAAGCCAGGAGAGAGTTTAGCTCTACATTGCCTCTGTTGTTAACAAAACACACAAGCTCATTCAAAACAGCCTGAGAGGTATGAAATGTTTTATCTAATTTTGTTGTTGTTATTGCTAATAGAGCTAGAGGCAGTTTTTTGCTCAGAGAACAGCTGTAATCAAAAAAGCAGATGTGCAGGGTGGCACATGGAACAAATGGTGATTAAAACAAGAGGATTAATCTAGGGGAAGAAATAGAAAAATAAATAGCATGAGTAGTTCTGGAAGAACTGGAGAGGTTGCACTGAACATGAACCATAGTGGGACAAGACAGACCAAGTGCCTCCATGCCCAAGAGCTGTCAGAACAGAAAATACAATTCCAAAACTTGGGCTCTTACTACCATGAATGGCAAAGCCACGGGGAACATTCCTATACCCATGGTAGCAGTGATGGGCCAGAGCAGGTAACACCTAGACCTGTGCAAGTGACACTGCTTTCTGACTTAAAGGCTGCTGCACAACATAGAATCATAGAATCATAGAATAGTAAGGGTTGGAAAGGACCTCACTTCTCTAAATATTGAGGACATCCAGTTGGAGACAGATTATCTTGTATCATTCTAGTTCAGTATAAAATAAGGACCTCTGCGCTTCATGCTGATCTTAGTGGCCCACGTGTTCAGTCCAGCACAACAACTCACACGCAGGTGTCAAATGGGCAGTGAGTTAAGAACCATCTACATGATCAATGATATAATGTTACCATATCTGCAGGTCTAGGGTAACTTGTCTTCTGCCGATTTCTTTGGTGTAGGCTTTTATTCCATTGATTCTAGGACACTGAAATAAAGACAAACAAGATATGACATAGTTAATATCTTTGAAGTTAAGTCTAAGTGAAAAGTCCTGCTAACTTCAATCAATTTGATTACAGAAACATTCATTAAAGACTTTGCACAACCGCATGTGAAGTACAAGTAAATTATACAAGTTTTCCCTTAAAGAGGCAGTGTGAACAGCTTTCGCAGTCCTCAAATCCAAGGCTGGTTGCAAGTAGTCCAAGCTGCAAGATCTAGAAAGCACTGAAAACTCCTGTTGCAAGGGTATTACAAAAATAAATGTGGATACATGCCCCTTTTTCCATCTCCAATCCCATGATACTGACAGCTGGTGGGAAGGAATGTATGTGTCTCCTATACAATTCTTCCTTCATGGTGAAGATGCTCAAGACAACACGAGGAGGGAACAAAGGAGGCAGCAGTGTTGTACCAGTACCATTTTATTAAACACTCAGGGCTATTAAAGAGTTGAACATCAGACTCCCCTTGCATCCGAGCTTTTCAGAAAAGACTGACCTGCAAATGTTGCAAAGGATTTACGCTACCTTCTCGCCAAAGTGGATCTTGGTAAAGGTGCATGTTTTCAGGTGTACGTTCTTTGCTCTGATTTTTGGTTCAACAATTTCTTTAAATGTTTTTTCCAGGATTGTCCCAAAGTACGGCCAAGCCTGTACAAGGACCTAAAGAATAGCAAAAGGGGAAACACTCTGAAAATTCTTTGTATAAGATATATTTTGTTGAGAAACAGACACAAACATTACAGAACCCCTGGCTGTTAACGTCTGTCCTTTTACCAAGTCACATTTGTACAGTTAAGTCATCCTTATGGAAGGATCCATCTCAATTCCTCAGCAAAGGAATTTGTTTTAGGAACTGAAGGGTGAGTTTTCAGCACTATAGACTATTACATAGACTATAGTCTATTGACTGCTTCTAACCTCAGGGGCTAAGCCAGCAAAGCCCAGGGTTAAAGTTGCTAAAGCACAATAGTTCATAATTGCTCTAAAGTGTCACAAAGTTCCCTGGGGTCAGGTTTATTTAAAAAGGAGCGGAAATGAGCTTTCCATGAAGAAGAAAGTTTGCTAAAAAGAAAACCAGGATAGTTACTGGGTGCTAATTTGCAAGTTCAACTGTTTTGCTTTGAATTCCAGAGTCCAGCTCCAGTCAGAGCCTGACTAAATCTGTTTATAGGAACACTGGCCTCAGAGCTTGCTGGGGACCTCTCTGGTCAGAGGAAATGCAACTGCTTTTGCTAAAATTATACTTCCACATGTATGCATACAGACAGGTATACATACACACATACATTCTTGCTTGTTTTTATTTTTTTAATCTCAGAATGAAGTGTTGTGGTCAAATTCATCAAACCCGTGTTACCAAACAGGCACACGTTTGGCTCTCACCAAAACCTCAGTGGCAACTCTATACGAGAGTTGGCTCCAAAACTCAAGTACAGGCACTTATAGGACTGAGCTATACTGTAGTGACTTGATAACTTTCTCAGACCTGGCCCACACAGTTTGTACTATGATGCAGCTCAGAGCAGATGGCTCCTCACCTTGTTCAGCCACTCCACTCGTTCAACATCAGGGAAGTGAACCTGGATGCAAAGAAAAACATAAAACAAAACAGTGAGTGCCACATGCTATCTGTTTCTGCATACTGCAACACATGCAAAACATACCACAGAGCATGAATAAGCTTTAGAGTAAGTCGAGATCCCTCTGCCCTCATACATACATCCTTCATAATTTACTACCTCAAAAAACAGTAAAAGGCAAAAGAACACATGTGCACTGATACACCAGCATGCCTCTGGGCACATTTATATAATTAAAGCAAGTATCATATCCTGTTCATGGTGTACAGCATCATTAGATTTCTCATCCTTCTCTTGGTCATGCCTTAGGAAGCCATAAGAACCTGCTTCCCTTCAAGATCATGAGCTGTGCGGGTCCTGTTTCCTGTACTGGCTCACCTCAATCAGGACACTGTGCTTTGGAAAATAAGAACCTGCTTGGGGAAGTCAGTTTATTGGCTGTGGCAGCATTTCTCCACCAGTATTAACATAGTGCCACTGGCTTCAGAGAAAAGAAGCACTGTTAAGAGTTCAAGCCTATTAGTACACACTGTCATGTGTAACACTCCAGTGTTTTCACATCTCAGAGCTTTTTAAGAGACTAAGGACAGATTAAAATGAAGCAGTCACTTATGCATCATGTTTTCAAGTGGAACACATTGAATGCCAACAGGAAGCATATGTGCCCATTACAAAATCCTCCAAGTTCCCTGAAGTGATGACTTGTTTAATCACCATCAGGACAGTCAGATATGAGGCCACTCACAGGTAACTAACTGATCTCTCAGACCTCATCAAGAAGCTGCTGAATGAAGAGCCACAATCACCTTACTACAATCACACATTAAAGTCATATGGATGTGGTATTTTCAGCCAGTGCTGTGGGCTGGTACCAGCTTATTGCAGAAGGGAAGGACAGTGCAGGGGGGCACATTTAAGCTCTGCTCAGCTCCGCAAGAGCACCCAAATACAAAGGGACTCCTTCAACTATCATCTAGCTTGATAATAGTCATTGGGCAGGAAAATACATTACTTCCTCGTACAAGAACTGTGAATTACACTCTTCAGTCAAAGGCTTGCTGTTTAACTCAGCAGCTTTCAAACAGGTGCTCAGAGATGTTCAGATGGAATGGACAGTAGCTTGCCTTTTATTCCATTTCATGTATGATTTCAGAGCCCATTTCCCCTGCTCAAATAATGCTTCAAATTATCTTCAATTATTGCATTTAAAAAATGATATTACCATATTCTTTACAAGCAATTTCTTTTGATGCTCTAAATAGCAACTTTTCCATTAAATAAGACAACACAAGTCCACTGAAATGTCAGCCTACCCAGCTCTATTTGCATGATAAAGTGAGAATACGGCACCAGGAGGGACAATCAATACTGAAAAAACACTGCTGACATTTTACAGTAAGGCATATTATGTGAATTGGGGACCTCCACTTCACCTGCCAGCCTTTCATCTTTCACCAAAGAGTCCTCTGCCAGGACACAAAAATCCTGGGTAGTCTGAAGGCAGCTGCTCCCCAGCTCCCACATAACTACCAAGTGCCAGTGTTCCACATTATTTGTACCACAGCTCTGCATCAGTCACAGGCAGGGCAGAGAAGTTACGCAAGTTGCATGGCAATCTGCCCTTCAAAAGACCTTGCAGCAAGGAGAGAGATGCGACCCAAAAGGAAGGACAGACCAGGACTCAGGGCAACAGTTATGCTATGACTTTCTCACCACATCCCAATGAGAAAGTCACAGCCCACATGTGAGATCCACCAATGTTAAGGGGAGGAATGTAGCACAACATAAACCACAAAAGATGGCTGGGATTATTCACTAAAGCCAAAGCTGCTAGAGATGCAACTGCAAGAGGCAACCAAGAAGCAAACTAGTAGCTTAAGAAACTTGGAACTGCACTCAGAAGCATCAGGAAACAGGCAAAACTGAGAAGGAGGCAGCAGGGAGATCCACCTTGAGAAAAAGCAAAACTGAATTCACTATTTGGGCCATAGACACTGCCCAAACCAGACAGCCCACGACAAACTTCAAAAGCAACCACAATGAACCACGTATCCCTGCGTCACACCTTATATTGCTGTGATAGGATTAGCAACCATTTGTGGAACACTTCCATCCCACCTGACACTGCCTCATGCATGTGTTTGCAACACAGCTCCTACCCAGGCACTCCATGCCTCTGTTTCCTTTGATAAATGGAAGGAATAGCGTTGCTGCAGCTCTATGGTACCAAAGATCACCAGGAGCTCCTTGGCTAACACAACAGGGCTCTTAGAGGCAAACACCAGAAATCAGCCAACTACAGGCTTCTGGTGAAAACCAGCTTTCTGCCTATTATGAAACACCATCACATATCCATGGGTTCCCAATACCAAAGGTCAGCTGAGCAGTTCTGCAGAAGAAGCAGAGCTTGGTATCCAAGCGTTACATCTTTATTATCCACTGTCTAATAAGACATAAACTCTGAGCAAAGCCGTTCTCACCCACAGGGTATTCTTATTACGTGCATGTCCCACTAGTAGAATGAGAGTTCTGCTCTAGTTTGGCCTAGTGACACTACCAAGCTCTGTTCTTATCCAAACAGTTTACTCCAAGAACTTACTGTATCCTAATATGTTTTGGGAACACCCCCCCCCCCCAAAAAAAAAAAAAACAAAACAAAACAAACAAACCATCTACAGCTCCGTATTTTAACCACATGCTCTGGACTTCAGACTCACTTCTGACCCTTGTTACTGGTGAGAGCCCCAGCAGCAAGGTCTTGCCCTCAAGTTTGTCATCAGTACAGCACAGGTAAGAGAAGCTCAGAACACCTCCTATTAAGCCCAGAACCAGCCACAAAGAGCTGCCAAAGTTAACACTATCCCAGAAGAAGACTTAATCCTGAAGCCTTGGGCAAGTCACACTATCAAAATCAGTTTTCCCCACTTACAAAAGCAAGCCTACTTGTCAGTATCTTTGGAATGATGCAAAAAATTACTTAGCATTTGAAAAGAGCTTTGAAGATCAAAAACACCAGGTAAGGGCCAATTACCATCAAGTAGAGAAAATGCGTAAGTTTCTGCATGGCTCCACCTTGCCCTGGAGCAGGGCACACCAACAATTATAGCAACAGCAAAACCCGTGTCTGACACAACAGTGCCATTCTCTTCCAACACAGGAATCTATCCATGGGGGTGTGTGCATGTGTTTGCTTGGGGTTTTGTTTGGGATTTTATTGCTGTTTTGTTTGGGGGTTTGGGCTTGGTTGGGTTTTTGTTTGGTTGGGTTTTTTGAGGGGACACGCATACAGGGTTTTTAGCTCCCTGGGCAGGGGCAAAAACAAAAGTCTAAACAAACCTTTTGGTCAAAGGAGGAATTAACTGGCAAAGTTGTAAAAGGACTGCTCTGTACCCAGGAGTATCAATTCATCCTGGTAAAAGGAGTTTAACATCAGGAAGAAATCCAGCATGCTCGGACATTCTCACCTGCAACCTGCTAAAAGCTGCAAGAGCAACATGGAGAAATCACCACTGCCAGAATGAAGAAGCCAGAATGAAGGTGGAAGCCCAGCTACCTCTGCGCCAGGCACTGACTGGTTTTACGGAAGTCCTGCTAGAGGCAGCACAGGCTGAAGTCACCTCTCCAAGACACAGACCTGACTCTGCTCAACACGAGCAGATTTTCAGCCTGGTCTCCTGAGGAAGCACAGCCTGCCCACGTAAGATGTCTAGCACAGGAATGCCTCTATTCCAAACTCACTGGCTGGTTTCAGCCAAGAAACTGGTGCTGCAAAAGAACCGTGCAAGCTCCCTGAAACAGATGGTTGAGTAGATGAGGGAAATCCTCCCCGCGCCCCCTCTGAATGAAAGGCTGCAATGTGAATGCATCTCCTAACAGCTGACACCAGGACTGAGCAGATTCCAAGTCACATCTGAAGGAGCCACTGCACTGCTCTAAGGGAGAACGGTTTTTAACCAGACAGTGCAATCAGTGATTGCTCTCAGCTCTTCACTGGATGGATCCTCCTCATTTTACCACAGGGTACATGAGCAGACAATTATTTACCAGTCCCCTAAGACACTGCCATTGCTTCACAACTCCAGAACCTTTTCTAGGATTACAACACTGCACATCCAACCCTTGCTTCCCTGAGCCTGAATTGCATTCCTACTCCCACCTCTGCATGTCAGGAGAGAAGAACACAAGGGACATTTTTAGAGCTTTTTCAATTGAAGGTTCATGAACACTGAAAGGCAAAAATTAAAGATAAAAAAAGATGACACCACAGAGAATAAACTGAATACACAGCAGGTGAGAATCAGTCCCCAAGACAGGCACAGGGTAGAAGCAGATGATCAAATCAAAGAAGGGGAGAGAAGAAAATTTAAAACTGAGTTTAAAAAAATATCAAGCACAAATGTGTTGTGGAAGCAAACACCACTGATGGAGAATAAAAGTTACCAACATAGAAAAGGAGAAGAAGTGACAATATGGATAAAAGCTAAGACTAAAAGCACACAGTTGCAGCCCCTTTATCCCTAAATCCTACATCCTGCCTTCCAGGAGCCAACTCCAAGGATTCACAAATCAGGAGCGAGGCCTCTGAAGACAGCCTGACCCCACCATCTCTATGAGTATGTGATAGGCCGTGGGAGACAGCGCTGAGATCCCCCTTAAGCCTTCCTTTCTCCTAAAGTGTGCTGAACAACCCCAGCTCTATCAGCCCCTATTCACATTTCAGGTGCTCCAGGCCCTGATCATCAGAACAGGCTCTGCTGGAGTCTCTGTTTGTCAAAACCCTTCCTGTGCTTGGGAGACACAGTGCTCATGGTGCTGCCTCCTGAATGCTGAGTCAATGATCCTTTCCATCGACCACCTGTCCACGCACTAGTAAAGCCTGACACTTTCAGCCACAAAACCCAAGAACTTTGGAGGGAGAGAGAGGGAGTGTGTTGTAGGGGGTGATGCTGATTTTTCAACACTGACTAAGAAACTCAGTTTCTCAGCAGCAGGATTCAGGGCACTTGAGGATAAAATACAACACTATTCTTACAGGATCAGGGCAAGAACTGACACTGCCACACTCATTAATGCTCAGAGTTGTGTTAAATGCTCTGTCAATACAAACAAGCAGAAACTTCATTCAGACACAGGCTTCTGTGCCCAGGGGGAAGGAACATGTGCAGGGAGCTGCATCAGCTCTGCTCGGAGACCCTGGCCTTACTTTTCAGAAGTGCCAACTGCTTTCATCTCCCACACTATTAAGAAAAGCCAAGTGCTGTAGGCTATATAAAACAGTTTGCTGACTATAAATGTCTCCATGCAACACTCCTTACAAATAGAGCTCTTTGATATTCCTTCTTACAAGAAAGGCACTTCCCTACCAGTCCCTGACATGTTTTAAATGCTAAGCAAATGACTATGAAGGAGGAAAAAAACAATCCTTGTCATCCTTTTCCATTATCCAACCAAGGCTACCCAACAAATAACCAAAGACATAGAATAAAACCTGCAGCTAGTTTTTTGAGTTTCTTCACTTTAAAACCTAAAGTAGCTAGGAAAATACGTGAAGAACAAACAGGGGTTGGCTCTCCATATCATCAAGAGATGGCTGTAAATATTGTTTCTGGAGGCAGAGAATACTATGTTTATAGATTTTTATCTTCTTCCAATGACACTAAAGAGAAGGGGGGAAAACCTGCTGGGAGAGAAGGTCTAAAGTAACATCTACACCAAAATACCTGCAATGCAACAGCAGATATTTGAAAGAAGATTTCTCCAGGAATACAGCAGTGTCTTCTACAAGCATGGTTACAGCAACATGCGCATCTCCTGGACTAAACCAACTTCCTGTTTAGCATTCACTTTAGTGAGCAGATCTCAAAATCAGACACGCTACCGCTTGGTCCAAGGCATCGCTGCTACTTCTGTTCTTTGCCCTTCGGCTGCTCGCTACGGAGCGCCCCGCTCCCCACACTCCTACGGCTGCACCGCCGGGCGCTTCCCAGCTGCGCAGCCCGGAGTCCCCCGCCGCACACCTCGCAGCGTGCCCGCTCCCGGGGCTCCAGCCGCTTGGGTCCCCACTCACCCAGGCGGGCAGGTGCCTGGCGGCCAAGCCCCGGCACACCGCCTCCCGCTCGTCCTCCAGCAGCGCGAAGGCGGCAGCCAGCCTGTCTCGCTTCCACCGCCGGTTGTGTCCCCAGCAGAGCCACAGCGCCAGCCCCAGCAGCACCCAGCTGCCGCTCAGCCCCAGGTAACCCGCCAGGTAGACGGGACCGAGCCACAGCAGCGTCCGTGCGGCGGACGAAAGCAGCAGCCGCGGCAGGGAGCCCGACCGCCAGGCAGCGGGGCGGGAGGCAGCGGCGGGATGCATGGTGCGAGCACGGAGCCCCCGGCTCCGCGGGGTCGCCCCTGCCGAGTGCGCCTTCCCCCGGCAGCCGCTGCCGCAGCTGCCCCAGCCCGGCGGGAAGGCGCGACCCCACTCCCGGGGCACCCGCCCCGCCCGGCAGCCAGCGCCAAGCGCCCGCCCCGCTCCGCCCCGCGAGCTACGGCGCCCCCCAGCGAGCGCGCCACGGGGGCCCGCACACAAGGGGCAGGCAAGTGCTGCGAGGCTCCAGTGGCACCGGCCTTACGCAGCAGCCTGCTGGTGAGAGGGCGGTCACAGCATCCAACAGGGAAAGGGGTGAGAGTGGGGAAACCCATCACAGGTACGGCAAGGCGTGGACCAGCTGATAGGCTGCTACTGAAAAGGCGTCTCTCCCACCTACCAGGGACGGCTCTGCTGCAGGATACGGGATCACCCACCACCGAACAGGAGACTGACCCAGCAGCGGCCTGGATTGCTGCAGACGTTGCTATGGTTCAGTTCTTTCAGAGGACCTAACCAAATCCTGCTTGCTGTTTAATATAGAAGGATATGAGGCATAAACAGCTTTTTTTGGTTCTAAACAGCCACGCAGCCCAAAGCAACTCACCTGCCCTTGCTGCTTGGAAGAATAACAGGTTTTTTTCCTCCTCTTTCGATATTGATGGGGATATTAGGATGTGTGTGTATGTGTGTGTGTGTGTGTGTGTTGGATTTTGAAATACTGAGAATTATGAATTAGGGAATGAAGCAGTATTTGGGAACCATGCAGCACTTTTTTGAGATGCTTTTACTCCCAGCAATATTAATTCTGAAACTTTCTGTACAGGCCTTAAAAGAGAGGCTGCAATTATATAGCTCTACACTGTGTTTCTGTGTTTTCTACTGCAGCTTTCCCTGGATCAGGCAAATGCCACTCTTTGTTCAGTGGATAAGTCTGGAACATCAGTGAATGATGTTCTGATTGTGGCCCCTTTTTGACATTGGATGCACAAGATAACAAATGATGAGCCAGACACAAGCCTCCAAAAAAATAAAAGGAAGCTGATCATGACTGGGAGAACTAGGTTTGGTCTCCATTTTGCCATGAAATAGATGTTTAATTATGGGTCAGTCAATAAATCAAACACCACCACAAGTGATCCTCATTTGTATGTCAATCATTTTGCATGACTGATCTGGGATAGAAATTAGTTCAGGCATCTGAAAAAATCAAGCCTTAAATACCTTGCATTAGACAAATTCATGCATGAGAGATCAACTATTAACAGGCACTTTTGGAAACAAGCCCCAAATATTTCTTCTCTATTAAATGAGGATGAATATGTTCTTCTTCCTGTGGGTGTTGTAAAGGCAAGTCATTATAAAACACACTTAAGAAAGTGCATCTTTACACAGTGGCCAGTAAACCTGTAGAACTTGGAGAAGGCTGCAAGGCAGACAGGTCCAAAATGGGATTGGATACCTTCTCAAACAACAAGGCCCATACACGTCCCCCCTAACTTCACAGATACACCAGCTGCGGGTGCTGGGGGAGGCTGTGAGGAAAGGACTGCAGGAAGGACAGGGCCTCCTCCCTAAACAGCAACTCCTGTAACCACTGAGAGCAAGAGGACTGACAGGTTGGCCCCAAAGGGCGTTTCTGTTTGTAGAGCTGTAAAGACCAGAAGTTGGTGGATCTAAGGACTAGAGTAGCTGCCCTCTTGACATCATACATAAAAACCCCATGCAATGGTTATTTTGCACGATTATACACAACAGGAGATTTGTTTACCAGCAAAAACGCACATGGTTTTGTCCTAACTGTGATCAAAGACTGAGGCTGAGGCTGACTTGTTATTTGTCTTTCCTCATTGCTATTTAAAGCTTTGTAAAACATTTTCAGTGTGATATTTCAGCCAGGGGGTGAAACATCATATGGATAACCTCAGCCCCAAAGTCTGACCCTTCCGAAAAAACAGGAGCTTCTGGGAAAAAGTGATTTTTTAGTTATTTGAAGCTTAGAAGGTTACTTTTGCTACCAGGACAAGATATAATAAAAGGTGATCCAGCATTTTCCTCCTTCAAATTACTACTCTTAAAGAGTTTGAGATAGCTCAAACTTGGAGAGCTATGCATTTTAGAAGCACCAACAGGTGGCATACCATTAAGCACAGAAAACAGAGGGGTTCCAGTGATATGCTGTCCTCGGTTCAGCAGTAGCAGTCATTTTTCTCCTCCTTAGTAGCTGGTGCAGTGCTGTGGTTTTGACTTTCATAGAATCATAGAATAGAATCATAGAATAGTAAGGGTTGGAAAGGACCAACCCCCCTGCCATGGGCAGGGACACCTCCCACTAAACCATGCCATCCAAGGCTATGTCCAACCCCACCTTGAACACCGCCAGGGATGAAGCATTCACAACCTCCCTGGGCAACCCATTCCAGGGCCCCACCACCCTCACAGTAAAGAATTTCTTCCTCATATCCAATCTAAACCTCCCCTGTTTAAGTTTAAACCCATTACCCCTTGTCCTCTCACTACAGTCCCTAATGAAGAGTCCCTCCCCAGCATCCCTATAGGCCCCCTTCAGGTATTGGAAGGCTGCTATGAGGTCTCCACGCAGCCTTCTCTTCTCCAGGCTGAACAGCCCCAATTTTCTCAGCCTATCTTCATACGAGAGGTGCTCCAGTCCCCTCATCATCCTCGTGGCCCTCCTCTGCACTTGTTCTAACAGTTCCATGTCCTTTTTATGTTGAGGACACCAGAACTGCACACAATACTCCAAGTGAGGTCTCACGAGAGCAGAGTAAAGGGGCAGGATCACCTCCCTCGACCTGCTGGTCACGCTCCTTTTGATGCAGCCCAGAATACGGTTGGCCTTCTGGGCTGCAAGCGCACACTGCCGGCTCATGTTCATTTTTTCATCAACCCACACCCCCAAGTCCTTCTCTGCAGGGCTGCTCTGAATCTCCTCCCCGCCCAACCTGTAGCTGTGCCTGGCATTGCTCTGACCCAGGTGTAGGACTTTGCATTTAGCATGGTTAAACTTCATTAGGTTGGCATCAGCCCACCTCACAAGCGTGTCAAGGTCCCTCTGGATGGCATTCCTTCCCTCCAATGTATCAAGATGTTTTCAGTTGCTGCTCAGTAATGTTTACTCTGACCAAGGACTTTCTGAGTCTCATGCTCTGCCAGGGAGGAGGGGAAACTGGGAGGAAGCAGAGACAGGACACCTGACCCAAACTGACCAAAGAGGTATTCCACACCATAGCACATCATGCCCACTATATAAACTGGGGCAGTTACCTGGAAGGGCCAGATCGCTGCTTGGTTGGGCTGGGTATCAGTAGGCAGATGATGAGCAGTTGTATTCTCTTCCCTTGTTATTTCCCTTATCATCATTATTATTATTACTGGTGGTAGCAGTAGTGATTTGTGTTATACCTTAGTTACTGGACTGGTCTTATCTCAACCCGTGGGAGTTAGTTTCTTTTGATTCTCCTCCTCATCCCTCCGGGAGTGGGAGGAGGAGGAAGGGGAGTGAGTGAACGACTGTGTGGCTGATTTACAGCGGGGCTTAAACCAAGACAAATACGTACCACATAATTTCATAAACTGATTTTTTTTTTTTGTCTCTTTCTTTTTTTCTTATTCTTCACTCAGCTGATCACAAACCCCTAAGTTCAGATGAAAGGATAATGAGAGACCTTCCTCTGAGCAAATGAACAGGGCACTTTCAGTCCCTCAGCACAGCCCACAGCTGCTGTTTCATGAAAGAGATGCTTCTATGAAAGCAGAACTCTGTGTCTCATCCTGCACTGTCCCCCAAGACCCCGAGCTCAGAAACAGCCACACTGTCTTGGGCACTGCTTGTTCCTTTGCTGCCGGCCCTCAACCTTGTGAAAAGACAGTTCCTTTCTAGGGCCAAAGAGGTTTTAGGAACTTTAAACAATTACACAAATAGCACAGAATTGTTTTACACTTTGCTCATGCTACTTAAAAATTTTAAAGTTAAACAAAAGAAAAAGACGAGTAGAGGTGAAAAATTGCTTTTATCTCAACAGGTAACACAGACAGCTGTTCTCAAACCAAATATTGTGCCCATGAGAACAAGACAAATCAATAGCCTTTGAGACCTCTCTTCATGATGGATAGTAGTGACCCTTCAAAGAATAATTGTTTCCTGCAATTTTCATAAATGTCAGAGGAAATACTGAATCACCAACCACAAGGACAATTTAAGACCTACCAGTTTCCTACAGGTGAAAGTATGATCTTGACTGCAGTAGACTGCTTTCAAGCACTAGATATCTGAGCCACTTGAAGCCAATCTTGTTTTCAGTTACAGGAAAATTCACAACCTGTTTCTCCCAATATACACAGGACAGTCACCAGGGTAATGACCCGCAGCTATTGTTCTGGCCTGTGACAGTCTTCACCTCTGATTTACAGATATCACCAGTGTAGCTTATTAACACTGGTAAAAGTATATGTTGTAGCTGATTATGACACAGGGATTTTACAGAAACTGTAAGGCTTTGAAAATGTATTAGTACTAAATTTGCTGTCTCACAAGCTGGCCACGGTAACTAAGGCAACCCATTTTAAAGGTGGGGAGCTATGAAAAACCACTGCCAACGCTTTTGCTTTTAACTATAGAAAATATGCAAAGGAATTGATCTGAAATATCAATTGAAGTGCATACCAAAGAGCTATCAAAGGCTTTTCTGCAGATTACTTTCTAACTTAACTTTCTTGTGGCTTCAAGGTTTGTGATCAGTGTGAAATTTCCACATTAATCCTAGCAAATATTACAGGGGCACTATGTCTTTTCTCTGTGCATCCACAGCAAAATAGAAAACACTTATGTAAGGATAAAACCTTACTTCTTGTGGTAACAGAATGACTTCTGTATCAAGACCTGATTAAAGCAGTTGCCTTTTTTGGCACTCCTTGTCGCTTGACAAGAAATTGTTATTTAGTGTCCTCTGAGTTCATACTCCATCCACACACTGCTCACTCTGTCAAGCAAAGCCATATCAAGATTTTGCCATCATAGGGCAAAAGCCTTGTATCTACTCCTACTCTCTGTTCTAGGGCAAACACTCCCACTGAGTCCAGAGTGCACTTCCCCAGGCAAAGCTGCGGCTCCTTCATTCTGTCTGGCTGTGTCTGGAAATTAAATATGAGCTGGGCAGCTCAAATGAGCCCATGTTACATTGTTCAGCCAGGTATATTATTCTGGCTGGAGATGTGTAATATGGTCATAAAAATAATTATGTATGTATATCTTGTTTCGGGAATCATTCAATTGGCATAAAACCATACCAACCTCAGGCCTAGCTGTGGGATACTGACTACCTAAACCAGGACTGATCTAGGACTTATTAGTATTATCTATAAACCTGGTCTGGCCTGGTAAAACTAATGGGATTTCTTCTCAAGTGAAAAATAATGACATGTGTAAGACTGCAAGATCAGTGCTTTAGTTGGGAATATGTGCAAAGCCAGGCTTGCATTACTCTTGATTTTAAACCCTCTGCATCACTGTGCTCACTCTCCCATTCTGTGCCTTCTGTCTGCCTAGTTTGTGGCTTCTCACTGCTTTTATACTGTGGGCAGTGAAGAGAGGCACTGAACAGCTGGTACTTTTGGCAATATAACAAAACCAGAAACAGCAATTTATTTCATATATCCACCTGTTCTTTCTATATCAAGGCCATTAATATGAGGGCAGTGCAGTAGGATGCAGAGTATCCACCACAGGAGGTAATGGGTGATGTGGTTCAGCACGCCTTGCTCAGCTTTGCCCTTCCTGTCAGCAAATTCTACACTGCTCTGACACTGGGAGGCGCAGTGGACATCTGGGTAAGCAGAGCGCTGAGGAAAGCTGTGTTTTGGATACACGAACTATATAACTGCGCCGATGAGGCACGAGAAAGTGGAAGAATACAAAGCGCATTATATGACGACAGCAGAAGGAGGAAAAAAAATAACTTGCTTTAAGGTGAGGACACGATTTTCTAGCACTTCCAAGTCGGTCTGCGAACTGGAGCTGTCCGTTTCCTGCTCTGGGTACGACTCAGATTTTCACAAGACACATCATCATACCTTTGTGTCATCTCGGAGCCTGCGCTGACCCGTAAGCAGCTGGTGCCACCTGCTGAACACAACTTTTACTTCAGGAAGGCAGGCTGCAGGAAATAGAGCTATCGGAGGGTAGTTAGGACCTGCCCTCGCCGGTCAGATCCCTGGATGCTGTCACAAGATGGCTTTGCATCCCAACATTGATGTCAGTAAGCAGTCCAGATTTGGTAGGAAATTTATGATCTGGATTGAGGAAAAATAATTTTTGCTTGAAAATCAAATCTTGCTGAAATTAGACTATATTTCACACCTAACAGAATCAGCAGAGAACTGCAACGAGCCACAGGAACTCACATTTATTTTTATAAGTGTTTGCTGAGTACAACTTCTATTACTGTACTATATATTTTAATCTCAGAAGCACAGCCTGTTAAATCTGTTTTGTTCAAATATTGCCATTGTTATAACATTAATTTATTCTATTTTGCTGTTTGAACAACTGCATCTTCAACAGGATCTGTGAGCACAAGATACAACGTCTTCCAATCTAAAAATAACACAACAGCTTACTTGGAGGATAAAATATTCCATAAATTTCGTTATGTCAGAGAACAGCAAGCAAGAAATTCCTAGGGAAAAAAAAAATGTCTCCACGACCTTTTAAATCCTTTTCTACTTTGCTGAATGAAAGAGCATGCTGGTACAGGCTACTGAAACACATTAGGCTGTAAAAATTGCCTTTCAGTGTGTGATGAATTTCCGGAACAAGCTTATTAACAATTTATAGCTTAGTCTGTAATCTGTACCACTTACATCTTGCTGTATTTTAAGTGCTTAAAGGACTTGACTGAGCTCACAGAAACCTCTTCTTTATGGAATTCAAGTGCTCAACCTTTGTAAAACACATTAAAAGTGTCAAACAGAGGAAAAAGATAATTCATGAACTACAGAACTGCTGTGCCAACTGGTGTCTCCCCATCAGTGGTGAAATCAGGAAGGAGAAACTTTCTTGGTTACATTTCTTGGAGGGATCCATCTTGTTTAGCTGACACTTTTCATTTGAAATGTGACAAAACAAATGCGTTTCTTGATAAACTGGACCTTATCACTCTCTACAACCACAGGAGGTTGTAGCAAGATGGGTGGTGGTCTCTGCTCCCAAGTAATAAGTGCTAGAACTGGAGGAAATGGCCTTAAGTTGCAGCAGGGAGAGGTTTAGATTGGAAATCTGGAAAAATTTCCACACAAAAGGGGTTATCAAGCATTGGAGCAGGCTGCCCAGGGAAGTGGTTTAGTGATGGACTTGGCAGTGTTAGGTTAATGATTGGACTCAATGATCATAACGGTATTTTTCAACCTAAATGGTTCTATGATTCAATGATTCTACACTGCACCTAACAACACCATCCCTACAAAGCTAGGTTCTTTACACATGAGCTTAGAAGAAGTAGTGGACACATCATCTGCTACACCTCCTCTCCACAGAAGGAAAGGAGGGAGGTAAAAACTGACACTTTCTGCTCCTTTCTTTCTGCTGCAGGGCTCTGTCATAAACGTATATTTAAAGTACAGCTTTGCCAGAAGATTCTTCATGTCTATAATTTGTGCTCGACACGGCATGGGACACAGATCAGATTCAGACCTACAGAGTAGCAGCAGGAGCAATGCATGTGAAACTGTGCTGAATGCTGTTTGCATTTTTGCCTGCTCAGACATCCCTTCATCATAATGGATCCTGACACAGGAACACCTGCCTGCTGTCTCCTACTTGGAGTGTGGGCTGCCAAAGACGGCACAAGCAGTTTGCAATGGCACAGCCAGGCTGGTGCAGGGTTGGGAATTCAGTCAGTCAGAAGCCACTTTCTTCAAGCCAAGTTATTGCCAAGGAGCAATGACAGCCTCTTGCCTCTATGCCAGATTGCACCTCCCAGCTCCTGCTGAGTTTCTGCTTAGTGTGCCTAGTCTTTTCTTTGAGAATGGAAAATATATACAGCCTGACTGAACTGCTGCCTCTGAAGAGCTCCTACCAACTCTTTCAGGGTGTGTTTTCAGCAAAAAAGTTGATGCTCTAAAATGAAGACCTGAATCTGAGGAAGTGCTGCCTTTAAAGAAAGGTCAGTGAAAAGCCTGTTCACAGCAGCATCAGTGCTGAAGCCATTAGCGTTCAGAAACCTCTCTGAGCAAGCAGAACTGCTGTGTGACAGAGTTTTGCACTTGAAGACATGCACTGAGTGAATTTTCAGATGACTTTTCTTAGCTTGTTGCGACCAGCTGCAGCATGCAAACAAGCTCAAGACTTGACAGAATTGCACAGTACTGTGGAAGCAGTCTACCAAGCAAAAATTTGTGGTTTTTTACCCAATGCTTCTCCCTTTGCAGCAATGGGTACCCTAGAACTGAAAAAGGCTAGGCACAGAATAATGAATTGTTTGAACTGGAGAAAGACAGGATGGAATTAATTGGGTTTTATAAAATCCAAAGCGGCTGAGAAAAACTTGAGGAAAGAAGACAAATTTGGAGTAAGCTAACACTGCCACTAACAAACACAAAATCCCCATCAAGAGGAACATGAGATTACAGTAAACTCAGCAAATTCAAAGCCCACCTCAGCCACTTCACTACATTCCTGTGACACAGACAGCTGGCCCTCATGAGCTAGACCCAAGCTTTTACTACTATCCATCCAAAAGGGATGACAGGTGACATCTCAGATTGACCATTAAACCCTGACATAAGCATGATGACAGTGTGCCTTTGCATAACTGTACCAAACTGCACAGTGCAGTTACAAAGTCCTCCCTAGCACTGTGCACAAGAACATCCTTTTTATAAGAGTTTTCCCTCTGCACCTGCTCCAGTTCATTGCTGGCAAGTACCAGCCCAATCAGAGAGCAGACCAGTGGCAAAAGCGATATTCATCCCAAGATTATTTTAAAAATCTTGGAAAGTTTGAAAATCCTCAGAAGTTTCCTTCTTTTTAGTAAAAGTCCTAATCCATAGCCCAGATGCTATCTCCCCATCAGTGAGCATGCTGAGCAAGGTCTCCGGGGCTTTGCACAACAGCTCTTCTACAATCACTTAGTGGCCTCTGCTGGCCAGGACTGAGATCCTGGCATCTGTTTAAGTGCTAACAATCCTGAATCCAGCTGAGATTTACCTAGGTATTTCACTGGTGACAACAGTAGAGACACAATCTACAGCGCTGTATTAATATGCAAGCATCCCACCTGATGCTGAGCATGTTGCTCAGGTCAGTCACTGCCACCAATACAGTATCAAGGGCCTTGCAAAATAGCCCAGATTTTCCAAGTCTTTCCTACTTCACTTTTGTACGCAGGTGCAGGCACCCTTTCTAGTATGTGAGGCATCATAAGTCATGTCCTAGAGAAAATTCTTCCCAAAAACTTCTTCACCCAAACCTTTGGTAAGTGATAAAAGTGCACAAGAGGTATGCAGAGGCATAAGTTGTATGTTGAGATTGGTACTGAAGGATAGAGGTCCTCCATTATGGATAAAAAGATAAGTGAGTAGGAAAGTAAGAAAACGCTTAACACTGAGGAACATTGTCGGCCTGTTGCAAACTATTATGGCTCCATTACATTTAGTGGAGCCAAATTAATACAGAGCAGCTGATTGTCTGACCTGCAGTTCAATATACATAACACTAATGCTACTAAAGCCTATTTCAAAAAGCAGGAACTGGAGTAGAGAAGTTAAACAACTTAGCCAATAATACAATGAGGAATCCTAGCTGGTCTATGATTTCCAAGCCAATATCTGCACTGTATTTGTGGCCCTGGTCTTATTCAGAGAGCAAGAAAAAGAGAGTGTTAATGAATCAGGGAAGCCAGCACTACATCTAGGCTTATGTTAACTGGAGTAATTGTTTACTGCTCTCTTCTAAGGTTTAAAAAGACAAAAAAATACAACCTCCAAATGGAGGATATATTTTTTTTTCTATGAAAAAACATAGTAGTTCATCCAATCGTGTTCATTTATGAGTTTCATTTCAGATAGCAAATACTGTTCATTCTTAGGGTAAGTTCACTGTTGGATATTAAACATTCACAAACAGGTATTAGGAAGCAGCATTCGGAGCTCTGGACGTCAATTTTTTATGTTTTCATTGTGTACTTGCACTAGAAAAAGAAAACATTTGTCTGGAAAATCAGCTAGCTTCTGCCACTCAGTTTCTAGAACTTCAGGCTAATTACCTTTATTTATAATCATCCTTTACCAGGTCAGATTTAATACACAGGAAATTTGAGGAACAGAACATTTTCCTGAGGAAGCATTTGTCAATGAGAGATGAAATTCTCCCCCCCTGCAGAGAGAAGGCACACGTGTCTGTAGTTTCTCACAAACAGAGAAGGATGAAGGGGTACTGTCAGAGGCTGAGACAGTTTCTTTAACCCATACAGGAAACATTATTAGCAGAGGAAACATTATAAGCAGAGGGGCTGTGCTAATTTTTGCACTTTTTACTTTTTGTACAGTGCTATCCTATTGTATGTTTTAGTACTCTGAAAATGCTTGAGATTGGGAAAAAATACAGAAATTAGTTACCTGCTATCCAGAAAGTAAGAATTTGCATCTCTCTGTTGTAGCACACAGTGTTATAGAGGAACCACGGGGGGAAGTACTTCATGTCCCTTGGTCTTGGTGTCCTCAGTTCTGTGGCTTGGAGCTAGCTTTGCTCACTATGTTTATCTCTTTTTCGCACAACAATTAAGACATCCATTTTTCACCTGCCTAGGGAGCAAGTTCTCATATCTGATGAACTGCTTCTGCCACTGTGTACAAAGGAAAGACCTACTGGAGACGAACTTTCTCATACTAGCAAAGTGATCAGCATTTTTTTCCCTGTACAGAGGTGTCGTGGTTTAAGCCCAGATGGCAACCCAGAAACCACGCAGCCATTCACTCACTCCCCCCCCTCCTTCCCCTGCTCCTGGAGGGATGGGGAGGAGAGTTGGAAGAATGTAACTCCCACGGGTTGAGATAAGAACAGTCCAGTGACTAAGGTATAACACAAAAGCACTGCTGCTACCACCAATAATAAGAATGACAAGGGAAATAACAAGGGAGGAGAATACAACCGCTCACCACCCGCCGACTGACACCCAGCCTGACCCGAGCAGCGATCTGGCCCTTCCAGGTAACTGCCCCCAGTTTATATAGTGGGCATGACGTGCTGTGGTATGGAATACCTCTTTGGTCAGTTTGGGTCAGCTGTCCTGTCTCTGCTTCCTCCCAGCTTCCCCTCCTCCCTGGTAGAGCATGAGACTCAGAAAGTCCTTGGTCAGAGTAAACATTACTGAGCAGCATCCGAAAACGTCACGGTTACCAGCGCTATTCCCAGGCTGAAAGTCAAAAACACAGCACTGCACCAGCTACTAAGAAGGAAAAAATGACTGCTACTGCTGAACCGAGGACAAGAAGGTGCTTGCAGTGCAAGCCATTTGTTGCTGCTAGTCCTGTCTGGCTCACAATTGTGATCTGTGATACAACCTTGCTTCCAGATTGCAGCAAGCAACAAATTTAAAAGTAAAGGACTGCTAGTCATATCATATCTTTTCTTTAAGTCGTTTGTTTGCATTCTCTCACAATATAGGCCAGTCTAATATGACACTAGTAATGCTCTATCATTACAAACATATTTTTATCTTTGCTTTTTTTCTGAGAATTTGGTTGTCTTCCACTGAAGGATTTCTTTTTTAGAGATATCATAGCTCCATGTTTTTTCTCTTACCTTCTGATCAGTCTCCGATCCCTTAGAGAATTCCAGTAGTTGCCTATCAAAAAGCTTGTTAATACAAAAAGAGAAAGGTGAATTATTTTATTAAAAAAAAAAAAAAAAAAAAAAGTATCTTCTCTTCCACCCAAGAAAATTCCTACAAAATTTGGTTTTCGTATATTATAAAGAAAAAAAAAATACTAAGAGAGAAAGAGAAGAGTCAGGAAAATTCCAAGGCAGGAATGTTCCTATCATTCTTTCCCACATAAAAAAAAATGTGAATCTTTGGAGAAAACATGAGAGAAGGTTCTTTATGCTGTGGCAACAGAACTCTGGAGCCCCTTGCCAAGGGAAACTAAAATGTTAAAAAATCAGATGGATTCAAGGAGAGAATGGACATGTACTGAGTTTTGTTAAACCTCAACAAGTTTGTTGAGGTTTAACGCATGAGGTTCAGGAAATCCCTAAGATGAGACAGTTGGAGGCGGGGAGAGCTTTGGGGGATTACTGTAAGTACTTGTCCTTACTCTCCACTAAGTGGTTGCTTATGGATACTGAGATAACTCTTGGTCTGAACCCTTATGGCCATTCTCATGGTCCCATGATGCAAAGCAATAGCGTCAGGTGAGAAGTCCACTTATACCCCTACAGGATATGATCACAGCTTGGTGCTTCCCATTACACATTGTTAGGGAAGAAAGGCAAGGGCTATGTTCACCCCACTGAACCATTCAGCACAGTTAGTAGCTGTTCTGTGGGGGCAGCTATACTCCCAGCTGTACACTCAGCTCCCTCACACTTCCATTTACAGTGGCTGGGGGGCCAGATGCCAAACCAGGTCTATTTGCAGTTCTCCACCAGCAGAACTGCTCTGCTGTCTTTTTCATGACATCCACTGTGGTAGCAATGGAAATCACAGACAGAAACTGAGTGCTGTATAATTCCTTTTTTTTTTTTTTTTTTTTTTTTTTTAAGGTGAATTCTTTTGCAAAAGGCTGAAATACTCCATTTGTTTCAAATAAAGTGCCATCTGGGCATGCTTCTTCAACAATGGCAGGATCAGAGTACCAAGGGCCCTGGAGGCTAATAGTTGTAAGAAAAGGCTGTCCTACACCATTTACCAACAAAACCTGGGGAGATGGGATGTGCTGTTCACAATGGAGTGAGTGTGAAAAAGCCTAAGATTCTGTTTACTGAGATAATGTTCCTCTTCTGAGCACCATGGCCAATAAAGTCATGATTGATTTCAAACTGAAAACACAAAAGTAGCCCTGTCACTTTGTCTAAGCCTTTTTCTTTTGCATCTGTTTCCTGTAAATTAGCTTATAGCAGAAAACCATCTTTTCTTTCAACTTCCTGTATTTGTTTCTATTATGTTAGTTACCACAAAATCTTTTGCTCAGAGGAGCAGAGCAAAGGCCCACTAAACTTAACCTTCTTGAAAACTGTTCAGCTTTTCCAGCGGTACTCTTGTGATTTTGTTTGGCATTTTTCAGTTATGTTTTTTCTTACAGAAAATGCAAGTCAGATCAAAGTGCAGAAAATACATCCACTGGAGGGCAGGCCTGAATCTAGCAGTACATGCTGGAAAGGCATAGAAAGAAAGATAGAAAAAAGTTGTGTTCTGCTGAATGGAAGCTGTCATGAGTTAATCAGAACTCAACAGATACAAACTAAAAGATCATAGAATAGTTACGGTTGGAAACAAGGGGTAATGGGTTTAAACTTAAACAGGGGAGGTTTAGATTGGATCTGAGGAAGAAATTCTTTACTGTGAGGGTGGTGGGGCCCTGGATTGGGTTGCCCAGGGAGGTTGTGAATGCTTCATCCCTGGCGGCGTTCAAGGTGGGGCTGGACATAGCCTTGGATGGCATGGTTTAGTGGGAGGTGTCCCTGCCCATGGCAGGGGGGTTGGAACTCGATGATCTTGAGGTCTTTTCCAACCCTTACTATTCTATGATTCTATGATTCTATGATCATCTAGTTCCAACCCCCTGCCATGGGCAGGGACACCTCCCACTAAACCACGCCACCCAAGGCTCTGTCCAACCCTGCCTTGAACACTGCCAGCGATGGAGCATTCACAACTTCCCTGGGCAGCCCATTCCAGTGCCTCACCACCCTCACAGTAAAGAATTTCTTCCTCATATCCAATCTAAACTTCCCCTATTTAAGTTTAAACCCATTACCCCTTGTCCTATCACCACAGTCCCTCATGAAGAGTCCCTCCCCAGAATCCCTGTAGGCCCACTTCAGATACTGGAAGGCTGCTATGAGGTCTCCATGCAGCCTCCTCTTCTCCAGGCTGAACAGCCCCAACTTTCTCATCCTATCTTCAAACGGGAGGTGCTCCAGCCCCCTGATCATCCTCATGGCCCTCCTTTGGACTTGTTCCAACACTTCCATGTCCTTTTTATGTTGAGGACACCAGAACTGCACACAATACTCCAAGTGAGGGGTCTTTTTTCTGAATGGTTTCATGACTGCAGATGCCTATAAAACTAAGGCTCTAATAAGGGTTCATGTCTAATAAGAAGGCTCCTAATGAAGCCTCTGACTGACTATAGTCAAACCTATTGTAACAATTATTGGTTGAAGTGAGCAAATCCAAACAGGACTGGCCCCAACACTGCTGACCAGACAACCATGAACTGAAATGAATAGAGTTGAATTCAAGTGCTGAACTTGGCCCATGGGTTTCACATGTTCTCACAGCAGCTCTACCTTCCAGCATGGGCAAGCAGGATTTGTGATTTGAGCTTGCTGGTGAAAAGTGCCTCACAGGAGGTCGTTTCTATGCCTGTGCATGCAGACCAGAGGCACGTTTGATGTACACGAGCAGAAGTGGTGCCTGACTCCACCTCCGACTCACAGCTGGGCTAGACCCTGAACATGCTCAGGGAAGAACTGCTATGAGTGGGCACCTGATGTCCCACCCCCTGGACATGCAGTCTGTGCACTCTCACTGCCAGATTCCCTACTACCATGGAGATGACTTTGCCTCAGAGTTAATTACATGTGACTGGATCAAATATTTCATACTGTACTTGTTTCTAGCAAAGACAGTTTGGCATTGTAGTTTGAGATGCTAACCCTTTCCTAATCCTGATACATTTTTTGCTTTGAATGCCATCAAAATCAGAACAAAAGTAGAGAGTTTATTTCATGTGGCAGCTGAAGATCCCATATTTATTGCTGCCCAACACTGTCAACTCTCCGTTTTCTTTCAGTCAACTGAAAACTCAATTTTCTCTCTGCAGGTTTCATGGGAGCATATTAAATAAACTTCCTCTTTTCATCAGTGACTCACTCCTGGAAAGGCTATTTCACAAATAGTACTTCCATTCCAAAGGAAACAAGCTTTTCTTTCTTACATTACTCAAGACAAACTAAAGTACATTAAGTGAAAAGATTTCAAAATGGATTAGACAGATAGATAGAGACAGACAGATTTTTATCAAGTAGTTTTCTGATATGAATTGATGCCTTCTAATGAAATCACTCAAGCCAAATTCCAAAACTGAGTAGAAATTCTGGGTGCCTGGCTGCAGACACAACCACATGGAGTCCACAAGTTCATATCCTTCTTGTGCTTAATGTTGGTCACACAAAATATCAGTAGTCTTTTTTGCTATCTCGCCCATACAGAATGCAGCTAACGGGGTTAGGTAGAAACTAATACAGTTCTACAGAAATTCTTTTAGCAATTGAATGCTAGTCTAAATTAGAGTCAGGATCTGAATCAGCATAACTGATCTGAGATTGCTAACAGCCATTGAGACATCTTTTCAAGTCTACAGCTGCAGATTTCATGTAAAGTAGTATCTGTTTTCTGCAATGTGAACTAAAGCCTCACCTGGAGATGTGAATAAGGTGATGATATGGGTACTCTCAGTAAGGATTTCTGAAGTGTTTAAAGTTGATCTGCACTGCTAATCTCACCAAAGAAAAGATGCTAAGAATCCCCCAAACTGTTAAGTCCTCAAATAAACAGTTGGAAAATGGTTATCTTGACCCCACGGGTTTGAAAAAAGTCAGGCCATTCTTGCTAAAGAACACCAGAACTACAATTGTATCTTTAAGCAAAGAGAAAAGAGATAAAGACTTTTATAAAAGCAAACAGAAAAGAGATAAAGACTTTTATAACAACCAAAATATCTCCACGGCAGCGTCTAGTACAACATAAGAAAATGCAAAACTGTCATGTTACATGTCAGTCACAGGTGGAATGTATTTGAAGACTCTGGGGAACATTTGCGAAAGTCAGCACTCCTTAAAGCATTCAGTAGTTCAAGTGTTACAAGTGACCAGGAATGTTTACAGCTGAAGGAGAGCCCATTAGAGCCAAGTAGCTTTCTGAGATCTGGCTACTATGGGTGAGGCCAAAGGACCAGTAACTCCAGTACAACACTGAGTGATAAAACATTATTAGGGTTTTCTCCATGAAACATCAGGATTGTTCTACTGTTGGCAGCATAAGAATTCACCTCAGGTGTATCATTTGTAAGTAGGCCTTCCAAGAGCGCTCCATGCCAAGAAGGTATTGCTATCATTTCATTTTATCATTTCTATATATTTTATTCTATTTTATTTTATTCCATTATTTCCATTTCCATATTATTTCTATTGCTATCAGTGGAAAGCTTTGTGTTGTTGGACTTCTGTTGGATAGTTATGGACACTGTTTCTGTTACACATAGCAAGTGCAGCAAACACTCAAAAGGAACAAGATAAGAGATACGCAAACGCAGAAATTAAAAAACCAAATAAGAGTATGCAAGATTTTCCAGTGTTGAGCTGTATAAAAATGACTTTTAAACTGATCTGAGTTCTGCCTGAGGCTAAACAAATAAATGCCAATGTAATTAGTTATTTTTGTCTCTGTGTCATCATGTCTGGATTTCTTTACTTTCAAGGGCCTGAAATCAGATGGCAAACATCAGTTCCTCACATTTGCATACTTTAATAGAGACAGACTAGTACATTCACTTGTCTTAAGGATAAGAGAGACTACCACAACCTCTTGCATGATCAGTGTGTTCAGTCTCACTGAGTAACTTTCACTTTAAGCCAAAAAATCCAGTGATCAAACACAGGCACCTCTTTCCATCATTGCTATCACTCTTTCTTTGGTTTTCTTTATCACCCTCTTAAAAGACTTAGATCATTCTGGTTTAATGAAGAGACCCTTAGGGAAAATATTTTTTCAAGTAGGCCACTCTCATGGAGTTTTATCTACTCTCAGCTCAACATTTTGGGAAGCACTTTCTTCCACTATCTATCTCCCCCCCCCTTGAATATTTATTTTAATCTAATACATAAATTTCACCTTAGCAATGACATTTGATTTCACATCAATCTTCAACTCCTAAAACAGACACTCACTTAGATAATAACCATAATCACAGTAATAATTCATCTCCTTTCCCTCAAGTACATGAATAGCTTTACTTCTCCCGTCTGAGATATCAGTATACAGAGTGAGAAATTTTGACATCTTTCAAGGTACTTACAAAGTTATGTCACCACGTTTCATTTAAAGGAGATTTCACTGTGCTATGGTGTGTTTGTGGGTTTGGAAAAGCAGATGGGATAGTTGTGCTTTTCCATTGCCTCCTCCTTGATATTTTCCACAGCTTTTTGGTTATTTTTAAAGTGATTTAATATAAATTAATAGCGTTGCTCTGTCCCTTTGGGAGTCTAACACACTCCAGAGTAACAAGCACAAACAGCCTGTGGGGTCTGAGAGACTGAAAGGAGCACTGTCCATAATCAGCAAGTTGCTGCAATGTCTAAGGCTAAAGATTCATTTGTTCGCATTCTGGCACAGCTCCTTGGGCTCAAGTCTATGAAGATATTTTGATGCCAGGGGCAACAGAGGGAGTTAGACACTTGAATTCTTTGCCATCTGCTCTCAGTGATTCCCAGCAACATCTGATGCCATTATAAGCACGCAAGATTTAACAGAGAACATTTAACAGCATTTAACAGCAGAAGTCAAGGCTTTCTAAGGAAAGCAGGCTACTGTCAGACACTTCCTGTGTAATCTGAGCCTAGAAGGATGAAGTGGTCTCTCAGGAACCATGTTCCAATCTATCACCTTAAATATAGGATTATGTCACTGGCAAATATTTAATGTACCAAGAAACACCATAGCCCAAAAGGCTAATGCCGTCAATGTCAGTAACAAAACGCCTGTTGTTTTCAGCCAAGGCAGATCAGAGCCAAAACTCAAAGCTTCTGAAGAAAATTCAGTATGTAATTTTTTCAAAATTAACTTTCCTTTTATCTGCCTGTTGGTATAAACAGAATCTTCTAAATAATACATCAGGGTAATGAATCCAGCAATGGCTAAACATAGCCATAATTATCACACCATGTCCACATGTGACCAGGAATTTCTCAAACTGTGCGACCAACACAGTTTGAGACTCCAAAGGAAATGGCAGAAAAGTAGTTTTAATGTTAACACAAAATCTGCTGTTTACAGTATAGTTCTTATAGAGGTGTTTTGCTGGAATTGTCTTGGGGCCTGCTGCTCCCTTACTGCATCCTCTTTGGACCAGAAAGCATCAAGGATGAGAGTCAGTAATTTCAAACAGTGACAGGCAGAAAGAATCAAATACATCTAAAACTGGTGATTTTTCAGAGGCTTGATTATTCTCTTAAGAGCAGCACCAGACCCTAAACCAGTCTTCAGATGAATCTGGTTTATCTTTATTGATACCAGGACATAAATATCAGTTTTAGGGCACAGCAGTAACAGCCTGGAGTCTCACAGTGTCTGGTGCTGTTATAAATTACTGTTTTGTGGCTGATTAACTAACACACTTTTTAATTGCATAACTATGTAAATATTACATAGCTGCTTTGTTCCTTTTCAGCTGTTCTACAGTATAACCAAACTACTAAAAATTCTGCTGTCTTCCAACAGTGGATGGAAATACATTGACATGGACAGATTATTAGCAGGAAGCACTGAACTTCAGGAGTTTGAGATTCCCTGGTCTGTTAGCTACATGAGGAATCAAAAGCTTTTTTGCCTGCTAGCTCAGGGGCCGGATATTGGTTGTCAACAGCATTTGTCTGCATCCTGAGCTGTATCTGGCTTTCTTGCACCAATATGTAAAATGATTGTCCGTGACTACCAACAGTACCTGCACAAAGAGGTCTGTGCCTACTGCGCTACCAGAAGTAAGAAATTTGTTGAAACACGATGCTGCCTGCAGGGAAAGGCGCTTCAGAGGCAGGGAAGCAAAGAGAGAATTGTTTGAAAGCAAATCTCCCTTGATAGTTGATGTCCATTTTCAGGGTAACATACAGAGAACTAATCATGCAAATCCAAACTCAAGGGAAATAAGCCTTGATTTCTTCATCTGGTGTTCTGAAATTCAGCCAACAATAAACACAACCAATATCCCTGAGGTAACAAGGTGCATAGTTGATCTGTAGGCAATGCATATTGGATTACTGGAGACTCCACACTGTGAAATTGTTATAAACCAGTAATGAGTTGGTGATGGAAGTATAATTTGGTTCAGAATTCTGAATCTAGAAAAAAATCAACTGATGAAAAATAATGCACTGCTAACTCAGTCCCTTGTGCAATTAAAAACTCACAGAACCGAACTGAAGTAGACGGAAAGGAAGGAAGGAAGGAAGCGGGGGAAACTGTAACCATTTAAAAATGTGCCCAACTAACAGTAAGATTGGGTTCTGGAAATTTTATTCCTTCAAAAGGAGATGCTTTTGCTCTTCATCCTAGAGAGCCCTCTCTCAAATGCAATTTAACCTTTGGACGGTAAAACATTAATGTGTTGGAACTAAACAGTGTCTGGCACAAGTGAGCAGCTCATCAGAAGATGTTTTTCTGATGTACTAGCACTTTGGAAAGTTTATTCCTGCAGGTGTTCTGAAATCACCTGGAGTTTTGCAAGAGCTGCCTGATCGAATTTGCAAGTCCCTGTTGTGGTCATACAGACATAGTCTGGGAGGTCCCTCACAACCAATTAGCTTCTGCAGGTGTTAGGTGGCACAAGATAGCCCTGTCAGATGTGGCTGGCTTTGGTTTTTTGTTTGTTTGGGTTTTTTTTCCAAATCATGTGATTTCTGGATCCTTTTTGTGGTTCAAGTTATTGTCATGATATTGAGTAGATTTTGGTTTTGATGAATTCAACTTTCTTACAGGACACAGGAGGACATGGCCAATGAAAGGCAGCAGTACAGCAGTATTTATGGGAGACTTCTGATGAATTCCACCTTCATAGAAATGACATGTTACTCGAGACATCCATAAAAATGAAGAATCACAAGGCAATTTTGATCAAAGTCCTTCAGTCTGTGGGAGCAGTATGAATGATGATCCATTCCTGGGAATGACAGACCTCTTTCAAGCACATGCTGAGACCCTGCCATTGACAATACCCCACGCCACAAGGTCCTGAGAAGAACTGTTTGTGACTGTACACTGGATTCCTGATGTTTTTCCAGGGCCTACACCAAAGCAGCTACCACTGACCAATCTTTAGCACAAGTAAAGCTGGAGGAGGCCAAAGAAGTTTCTCAGGCTAGAAAAGCTGATTCCTGCGCCACCAGACTAAACAGTTGTAGACTCTGCTCACTGCTTTAAAAAATTCTCTCTGAATGCTTTTCACATTTCAGAAAAAAACAAACAAAACAAAAAATTTGGGAAAGCTTTCTTATCACTGTACACTGCTAGTTGCAGCCGCTTGAAGAAGGGGACTTAATCCAAGCAAGCAGTGTTGGTACTCAGTGCACAGGCTGACAGCAGGAGAAGCAGAAAACAAATGAGATAAAAACATTTTTAAAACCAGTTCTGCCTTAAAGTAACTTCTGTGCAAAACCTAGCTACACCAGTAACAGGTATGGTTTTCAGAGGTCATAGAAGCTCTTAGCACATCAGCTGTTTGGTGTCTCTACAGGGACCTTACGAATTATGTACTTAGTAATTGCAAAGCAGCACTTCAAAATTACATCTGCAAATAAGTTTACCCACACTAAGCACACAGAGAAATCCTTATTCTCTGCCTTTATCCAGCTTTCTAAGGAAATGACATTGTGTATATCTCACCTGATAAATCCTAAACCTGCTGCTATTTCCAACCAAACTGGAGAAACAGAAGAGGTCTCAGCAAGAATTAAAACCCTTCACGGTTAAACAGATGGAGAGAAGCCTTCACAGTGTTTCCATAAAGCAAAGGATGCAGTGTGAGCACAGCTCTTATTAACCACAAGAAAACCTGTACAAAAGAGAGTCCAAATAAACGCTCAGACCACAAGAAAAACTTCAACTGGAGTTTGGAATAATTGAACCTTGAATTATAATGCCAAAGGTAACAAGATTCCTTTAATTTGGGGGTTATTAAACTATTCTTATGAGCTGAAAATACAGTTTCACCCACTTCTTTACATCAGACACACACTGCTGGTTTTCTCCCAGCCTTCTTATAAAATAAAATTAATTTACATTTTATAGACCTGGATGAGTTTTCCCTCATCATGGAACAGTGAGATTAATAACCCAGTTACTAGCACTTCAGATCACGGGTAAGGGTGGTGAGGCACTGGAATGGGTTGCCCGGGGAAGTTGTGAGTGCCTCATCCCTGGCGGCGTTCAAGGCGGGGCTGGACGTAGCCTTGGATGGCATGGTTTAGTGGGAGGTGTCCCTGCCCATGGGAGGGGGGTTGGGACTGGATGATCTTGAGGTCCTTTCCAGCCCTAACTATTCTATGATTCTATGATCATTCCACATAAAAACGTTAACGCTTTCCTAATTTTTAAAATGCACCTTTTATTTGATTTAGAGGTTAATGCTCATTTCTTATGTAATAAAAGGCAGAAAAGCTAAAGAATGTGTCAGTGTTTATTAACCTTGCTAATAAGATAGACTTTTTCGGGCATGATGGATATATTTTAACTGGTAAAACTGCTCCATGGTTATTTAGCCAATTAATCCTTTCTAAACAAGGGAAGCAGCAGCAATTTAATTTGCAGTGAATGGAAATAAACTTGTCACATTCTGCATATCAATTTACACTCTTAATTTCCCAGTTAGCTCAGTAAGAAGGCAGTTCTTTGATTCCCAAAATAAGGCAACCCACAAGTTAACATTAGAATGTATGGAAATATGCCTATATATTTAGTTTTAATTTATCTTTGTTTGCAATCTGTATGTGAACTCAATTGGCACATTCATGATATTAATCTAGAACTGAATGATACATTTCCTTTAAAAGACAGTGATTTTGTACCTTTAGTAGAGGCATAACAAAGCACATTAAAAGATGCCTTAATAGAATGTTTTCCAGAGTTTGTAAAAACAAGGGCCTAAGGCTGAAGTTTGCACTAAGGCTGCTTTAAATAGCACTGATATTGGGTGTTGACATTTCACCCAATTGCTACTGAATTGCTAGCTGATCCTTAAAAAAGACCCCACAGAGCATCTGAGCATTTATTAACAGGCATTAGCAGTCTGTCAGAGACAACTGTATATATGTCTTTTAAATATAAAAACGCACTCCAGAATGTATGCTCTGGTTCAGTACATTATAAATTATAAATTATAAATGATAATCCTGATAAAAACAACTGTTAGAAATATTACAGTGTGCTGGGTAATGTTGCACCAAAAGCACAATTTCCATTACATCATTCCTTTTTCCTCTGATTCATTTTCTTTAATACCTCAGTCCTTTCCATAAACACTGAATAGGCATAGAACTGTGAATAACCATCAACTGGAGGTTAGAATTCTTACAATTTATAATTTCCAGTTACGTTATAGAATTGTTACAGTTTATATATTCTTACAGAATTCTTATAGAATTCTTACAGTTTATATCCAATTTCTAAAAGTGTTCAGTAGTCAACCAGAAGAATACTTCAGTGGCTTCATGTGAAAACCTAAGACTTCGAGCTATTCAGCCAAATTTCATGCTCTTAGACACAGCTGGCTTGCCTCTGATAGCTTATCACCTTGAGAAGAGTCGGCCTTGTATTATGAGGTATCCTAGAGGGAAGTAATGTGCAGAAGTCTGTGTATTCCTAGCTGTCCCCTTGGATTCTAGGAACAATTTAACAGCTTTTTCTTACCTTCTCTGCACACTGAAATCTGGCCCATAATAAAATCCAGAAAGAAGATTTGCTTAAACAGCAAGGAGGTTCATTTCTTTAAAGGCTGGTGTCTCCACTGGAGAATGGAGAAAAGTGACTAATTTCCATTGGGATAATGAGGAAACTCTGTGGAGGAAAGAGGATACTATTGTAAGAAAAAAGAGATCAATTTTGGTTGATCACCAGTTTCTAAACAGCTGTTCCATCTTTCCTAGACATTGAAATTTAGCTGATGGCTAGCAGTTCCTAAGAATTATGTTTGATTTAACCTGAACTGTGAACTATTAACTGTGAATTATGAACTCTGAATGCTTTCACTGTCAACTGTGAAAATGTTTGTGTCACAGTCATTTTAAGAAACTCTTAAAAGATCAACTGCTTTCCTAATGGCTAGCAGAAGAAAAAAAGCAATGTGTATGTATTTAAGCAGCTGTTTTTACTCAGAGAAATTCTGCAGATATTCAGACCTGCATTGTGAACAATCCTTTGCCAGTTATTTCTCTGAAGTGAGCAAAAATAGTATGTAGCTAGTATAATAGAGGCTATTCTGTGGCATTACTTTCACCCTACTTTCCCATTGTCTAGCTCCCTGGATAGTTTGTCTACACTGATCTCCTCTATTTGAAATAAACTTATTTTCTTAGGGGTTTTAAGAGTGTCTGGAAAGAAGTATGGGTTCTAGGAATGCGGTATGTATTCCTGTATTTTCCATGCCTTTTAGTTCAGAAAATTTGTGCTTTCAGCACAAATAGCCTAGAGCACTCTTCAAAATGAGCCATCAACTCACTATGGATAAAACCAATTTTGTCTGATGTCCAGCTTGCCCACAAGAAAACAAGAGACATCTCAGCTGAAACACGATATGTTGATGCATTTTCTTTCCTACGGAATACACCCTGAGCATTGCAGGTCTCTCATGAGGCTCTGGAGTTCGTTCACCCAATCCATGCACCCTATTGCCAAAAGAGCTGTACATTGATTTAACTCTGAACATTTAATGAGATCTGCTTGGACATTTATGGACAGCAACTGCATTCAAGTCTTCCCTTTTATTAAAAGTCTCAAGTGCGTGATTCCCAGTCAAACCTCAGATTCAGTGACTTACCTGCAAAAATTCAAGGCCAGGTCATAACTAAAAAAAAACCAAAATCAGAAGAATTTGGTCATGAAGACTTTTCACTTTTTATTTGTAAATATTGGGCTGTACATTAATTACCAAACTATTTATATGGTAGTACTGCAGTTTTCTGGTCCTTTGCACCAGGACAAAATGGGCAGGCACATGGCTGAGGATTCTCGCTGGAGCAATTACTGTGGGGGGGGTAATGGTCACAGTGAAAGTCCTTGACAAAGGTGGCATTACTGGTGATTCTCTTCTTTCTGCATGAGAAGTTGCTGACCTCACTGAACATAAGTACATGTAGCTGGGACATAGGGAGCCTCACGCATTAATAGGATAAGCAGTGCCAAGCCATAGACTTTGTAAAATTATTCTTATTCCAGAATAAGGGTTTTATTAAGTGCTTTCAGCTTCATTTCCTCCACATGTTTTTGAAACTTCTCTCTGAGCTCATTGTTTCGGAGTTGAAAATGTCCATCTGGATGCTTGTGCAGGTCTCTGCAAGAAGTTTAAAATGTCATTTGTATTTATAATAACCAGGGAAGCTACTTAGGAATGCTGCCAAAAACAAAGGAAAAGGCACACATAATTTCTCTCTCTCTCACTCTTTTTTTCTTTATTTTATATATATGTGTGTACATATATATATATGTATAAAACGAACACAGAGGGTATTATTTCACTACTTACGCAGAACTGGAAAAGGAGTGAAACTATGAAACGAACATTCACTCTTTGCTTGGCCAGTTAGGAAAGCTAAATACATACTACATTGAGTTTTACATTTTAGCTATGAAGGAACATATGATGTAATGGCCAGAACAAGAGCATCCACATGAAAAAACTGATTTGCCTTAAAGATAAAATGTTGCGACTGCTGTAAAGAAGCAATGTGTTCTCTGTCCTCTAGAGAAACATCACCCTATCCATAACAACAAAGAACCTTATAGTGACAAAAGAAAGGATTGGGACTTCATTGTTTACTAATATTTTTTTGTTTCCCTCTTTACAAAGCCAAACAGGATGGCCCTAGAGCATCTCAGTATGACTTTCTACATAATTCCGAAGGGAATGCTTGTCTTCAGATTTCCTCCCATTCCTCTCCCCTAACTTCAAATCATACCTACCTTTCTTCTTTTGCTGATTTCTCTTTGCTTTCTTCTGAGAGCATCTGTTCAATTTGTGGAAATTCAGCCTTTACCATCTCTGGAGTAAGAGCCATTTTGAACTCAGTTTCATCTGTCTCTCTAAAAATTAATAAGATGATGAACAGTTGGCTTGATCCTTTTTAAAGTATTTTTTAGCCAACAAAAATGAAAGTATGTTTTATGTAAGAGCCACTTTGTGCATTTGCCTTTGGGGATCTCTTGGGACAGGTTTAGGTACATCCATACAAGTCTTCAAGAAACAATCATCAGACACATTTAGTTCAAAATAGAGGAGAAACTTACTGGTCGATTATGTTCTTCTTGTCTCTCTCTGGTAAGTCACACAGCATTGGTGGTACATCCCTGGGAAGCATATCTGAACTGTAAGGATCCCTGTGATGGAAATGGTATTAGTTTAAGAGGGGCAGAGAGTAACTGCATTAAATGTTTATATTTTGAAGCTTCATAGTAGTTGTAATTACAATGAAGATGATGTAGTTAGCAACTGCTGCAATAGTAGGGAACGTGAGCCTGAGACATGCTGGCTACTACTGGGTACCGGTGCCCATATGTTAAAGGTTTTACCATTCATACTTCTGCAGGACAGACAAGAGTTTGTAGCTCCCAGGGTCTTCTAGGCCTGAACCAAGAAGTACTCAGGACAGTTATTATTGAAAGTCCAGACTGGAATTCTTCCAGGGCTAGGTATTTCCTCTAATAATATTGTTCTTAACTCACCCTTCAATGAGGTCAGCAGGGGTTTTTCCCGCTGGTTTGAATTTCTGAGCAGCAATGAATTCCACCTGTAGTCCCATTTTTATCTGCGGGACTAGTTACTGGTCAGTGTAGTTAGAAACAGCAGAAACTAGTGTCGGGTAGAGGCACTGAACACTCAAATTCTTTCTTACCTAGGTATTGTACTTGTCCATGTGGGAGTGTTAGAAAAAGTAGAATACACCACTGGTAAGAATCTTTTCCATTCCATTACTCCGGAAATCACATCCTGAAATGACAAGTGCTACAGCAATCAGACCTCTAATACATAATGCAGTGTATGGAGTGGGGAGAGAGGCTTGATGGACAGACTGTCTGACTTCTTGGCTGAGAATTGAACCTGGTAAGATGAAGTCCTCCATACTTAAAAGATGCTTCCTCCACTGCAAGGTCATGAAAATACAACAGACAGTGAAAAGAAGGAAAGAGCAGAGAAATATTCAGGGATAAATAACAGGCATGCATAAAGACTAAAAAGAACAAGTTATTTCGACCCATGTACTGACTATTAAGGTGCTGCATAATTTATATTTGAAAATGTTTTCTATCTAGGATGACTCTTGATCTTCCTTTTAGATTACTTGGAACAAATTCTTAGCAAGAACATACCCAAGCCTGGTACTGATACAATAAACTCAAAAGGCCATACCTTGTGATGTAAAAATTTCTTTTGTGTGATTGGAATACTGGATCCTTTGGGGCATTCCTTGGTAAAGGTGTATTTTGGATGAGGACACAGATGATATTCAATGTTTGTTTCAGAATAGGCCAAAGGAAGTAAAACTGGAACTAATCCTGGAGTAGGATTCTAAAAACAAGGAAGAGATTATCTTACAAAATCATTCTGAGCACCATAAAGAACTAAACTGATGAAAATTCAGTTCTTATAAATGATGTAGTCTCCCTCAGATTCACACCTGTGTCTCATTGTGACTATTCTGTTCGGTCTGACCATTCATTTCTTGTCTCTTCCCCTCATCACAGACCCATAATCTGCCTGGTTTATCCACTCTCTCTGCTGTCTAAAATAGAGCAATTTAGGTGTTGTCTCCAAGTTTGGAGGAAAAAACTGTTTCCTAATTACTCCAAAATCCATTGCTGATTCTCCGGACAGTTCAGAATGGGAACTGACTTTGCTGTGGTGGAAGTTAGTGAGCATTTTGTTATCCATTTTACTGCACTAGCATCTGTTTCTGAGTAAAGTCTAATGCTGGGTAGTGTGGGATCAAGCTGCGCCTGGTTCATACACTGACATGACAGAGGGATGAAACTGATGTGAAAGTGATGCAGAGAGGATCTCACCACTAAGTCCACTGGATTCCTGGCCACATGCAGTGAGTACAAGTCTATATCATATATGTTATGCCAAGATCACCATACTAGCACTCTGGGCTCTGGCCCATTGCAGCTAAGTACTGCTGAAAGACAAAGCCACCCAAGTCAGACACAGTGCCATGCTGGCTTGGAGATGCTGCCTGTACCCATACACAGCACTTCACTGAGCTATACATCTGTCTTTGTCTGCTCAGAGACACCTCAGGGACCTCCAGGCTGTGATGCACTGTCTGGGAAATACCTTCTGCACTCAATGCCAAGTAGCACAATTTGCATGACAATCAACAGAAAATCCTCCCACACATGTGGCTGTGATTTTTTTGAATCCCTGCGCCTAATAACTTGGAAATGTGTTTTTCAGATGCTATGAGAACTATTGGAAACTCTAAGGCAGCAGGACACAACATGAGCAAAGAGCTTGACTTCACTTTTCTCAAGTTTACCTAAGGATCAGGCAGAACTGCAGTCCCCTAGCTGAACAGAAGGAGGAAGACTGCACCTGTCCCAATTACCTGGGCAAGAGCATGAGGTTATAGAAGGACTGAGATGCCAAAATCATGGCTTTTCTTCTAATGTCCAAGCAAGGAAACAAATGGAGAAGACGGGAGAGGCCCCATGGTGTTCCAGGGAATCCTGGGATCAGTGACCATATGTGAAGTGTGAGACTGGAAAGGTCCCCAGTTCACTGGCAACTTTGCTTTATCATTCCTCTCTCAAACTGACCAAATTCCACCTTAAAATGAAATGGTGCCCCTCTCAGTGCGATTTGCTCGGTGACTTTTACCTAACAGGGCTTGCACCTTGGGGGATTACTCTCACTATAGATAGATTTATACACCAATCTGAGTAACAAAATTGCCCACCAATTCTACATCAGGCTTCTGATGAAACAAACCCCTCTTCCCCTCTGCTTTTAGGTTCTATGCAGAAGTCAACTTCTACTTACAAAAATACGAAGTGGGACACTCTCTGTAGGGTAGACTAAAGCTTGGGGAGGAACCAGTTTTAAGAGGCTGATATTCCTTTCTGCCGCTTCTTCTGGGGATGGTTTGTGAAAATCCGCTTTCTGGGAGACCAGGTCAAGGTGCCCCTCAGGAGAAGCAATTACTTGTATCAACTCATCCTTGAAAAATGCAGATGTCAAATGCTTTCAGAGTATAGTAAGACTTTTGGCATAAAATGTTGAGACAAAATGAATCAAATAATTGTAAGAATGTAGGACTGGAAGTGACTTCAGCAAAGGTTGTATCTGAGATGACTTGTTACCTGGGCTCCCTGCCTCAGTGGTCGGGAAAGTTTTTGAGGTTTGTAGCTTGTGGCTGCATAGTGTGTACAGAATGGCTGATACTTCATAATGTTGAAATGCTGAGGAACCTAAATGCAAATAAAAAAGATGTGCTGCAGGAGATTACAGTAATCACTACTGATTAACTCATAGGTAGAATGACAGCTTTATCACACACACATCACACCTCTGTGGGAAAAGATACTCAGATCACTATTCTGGAATGTGGTGTATAACAAAGCTTTGAGAAGCCATACTTCAACAGGACAAGCTGAATGAGGGCAGAAAGGAATATTTCCATTCTCACTTTTCTATAAAATATCATGGATTTAATAGGGTTTTGCTCAAATATTCTGAACTCAATGTGGTGGATAAAAGCTGTGTTAAGTAATATACGTAACAGTGATAGATGAACCAATGTGTAATAAGGGTAAAATATGCTACAAGAATGCTTCCTTCTAGACTTGTAACACAATCTGAAAAAAGAAAAAAAAAAAAAAAGAAAAAGTGAACATTGAGCCCAAATCTGTATTGATTTGAACTTGGGGGAATATTTTTACTACAATGGGGTGCAGAATTTGAACTTTTTTTATTCGAAAATTGGACAGAAAAGAGTTTAGAAGTCAGGAGAAAAAAAAAAGTTTCTGTACTCATAAAGTTGAAAAAAAATTATTTATTTCAAAGAAGTGTTTGCAGGAATGAAGAAATGAATCATGCACAGCTGAATGCCAAATAAACAGAAGACTTCCATTACTCTCTAAAAGGAGGGACACTTCTACAATATCACTTTCATAAAACTCTGAAATCAAAGGAAAAACTGTGTGGTGTGCAGGGCTTGCAGTATCTTTATTCATAGAGTGATTTTGTTGGTTGAAATATAATAATTTCAGCTGAGACGGTTCACCTCTCTCTGGAAACGAGACTACTGCTGGCTATAAGCTTGTTACTTATGGAAACAGGTAAAATTCATTTTTAATAAAAGCATGATAATCATACAGCTGTATTAAGACAACATTTCTACTGGGCTGATGACTGGAGCCACTGAATCAGGCAGAAAACATGTCTAACTGGACTGGTGAAAGAGAGGAACATGATACATCTGAGGGAGCTGTTCTGACTCACCTTCAAGTCGTAAAAAGGGAGAACATGTCTCACTTTCACATCTACAGATTCAATAGGAACTAGGCCAAGAGCATCAGGTGCCTGAAAAAATACAGTATTTAAAACCCAATAATATGGTGGGTCTTTGTTTTTGCATTGTCAGCAAACCATAAGCACAGCTACTTGAAAACATATGGAAATAATTCTGCAAACATTTTGTTTGATATTTCTCGTGTCCTGTCTTGGACTTTGGCATTTCAGTTATTTTCATTTTTTTCCTTCTGCAAAATCATGGCTGTTAACTAACTCTGATCATGAATGCATTATTCAGAATTTTAGAATGCCATTAAGAAAATGCAATGATTTTTCACTCTTTTCAGCAGCAGCCTTAGTAAATCTGAAGTTCTGAATTAATTTGTCAGAACCCCAGAACACCAGTCACATTGTGAAATTGTAATACAGGCAGTACTGGGGCTGAGGCCAATGTCTGCAACAAAATTCTATCATCTCAAGTGTGGGCCATCATTTCAATACTGTACCTACCAAATCTTGCTGCAACTCATAGGAACTGTAAAAGGGGAATTCAAAAGGCAATATACGATCTTCAGTTATGCTGGAAGAAAAGCCCTTACGTTCTTCACTCTTCTCTGGTTTGCTTAAACTCCGGTTTTCTGTCATGAACAGAAAGCAAATACTAAGATTTTTTAATATATGTCAACACACTGTTTCAAAAATAGAATCAAGCCACAAAATATATTTAACATCTTCCTAAGACAGTGTATGTCTAGTAATTTTAATATAAATTTTAATTAATTTATAGCTTGATATTTATATAATGATTTTTAAATTTATAAATATAATTTTATGAATATATACAAATATATGTAGGCATAATTCAATATAAAAAGGTAATATTTCCTAAAGACTTTAAATGCCACATCTACAATATAGCAGACACAATATCTTGACTATCAGACAGATCTAATTTCCCCATTTCTAAAAGGACATTAAGCCTCACTTATTGCAGCATGGTCCTCTATCTCATTCTGCTCAGCAAGGCAGAGACAGGTCAGAAGGCCTCTGTTACACTAACTGCTGTTATGTTTTCTAGCATCCCTGCAATTCCTGCATTCTGGGAATTATAAATGTCTACTTGCAGAAGCAGGAAAAGGCCTGACATGGAAAAACGTTTCAGCAGTTGTCAAACTGTGTGTGTACAAGGGAATGGGAAACAAGAAACACAAATTCTCTCCCCACTATATCCAACTGTGACTGCCATCCAAAGCCAGCTTCCTTCTATGGCTGTCGAAGAACAAGTGACTTATCCAGGCCAGCACTTTCATTTCACCATAAAGAAAAGTGATATTTTGAAAGCACTTGTATGACAAAATTATAAGGAGGAAAACTCCTTATAAAAAAAAAATTGATCTAGTTGAAGATGCCCCTGTTCATTGCAAGTGAGTTGGACTAGATGACCTTGAAAGATCGCCTCCAACCTAAACCATTCTATGAGTCTATGACTCTACCTTGTCACTTGTTCTCTGTTTTCAGAAGACTCCTTTCTAAGGACTCTATACCTTTTAAGGTCTTTATAACTAACACACCTGACACACTGCAGTATAACCTGGATTATCATAATTCATAGCCAAAATATCAACTTGCTCTTCTACTCCTTACCATACACAGAGCCTTCCTCCAATTCTCTGGCTTCTCTGCTTAGCCCACGGAACAGAAGCAGTAAACGATTTAGTCGATTCTGCACAACAATCTGAGAGAATGATTTTTAAGTTTAACATTCAGCCGAACACTAAGTTTTACAGCCATGGAAAGAAATATCCATTACAACTGTATTTATTCTACAGAGCTCACTTGGCCGTCTCTCAGATTTTTTAACTATGGTTAGTTTTCTGATGAGGAGAGAGAAAATGGGAAAGGAAAGATGTAGAATGGATCTCAACTAACATGAGCAAATTCTCCTGGAAGGCATGCTAAGGCACATGAAAAACAACAAGGTGGTTGGTGACAGCCAGCATGGCTTCACTAAGGGGAAATCCTACCAGACCTATCTGGTGGCCTTCTATGATGGAACTGATGGACAGGGGTAGAGCAGTTGATGTTATCTACCTGGACTCATGCAAAGCGTTTGACACTGTCCCCCACGACATCCTTGTCTCTAAGTTGGAGAGACATCAATTTGATAGCTGGACAACTCGGTGGATAAAGAACTGGCTGGACACATGCAAAGAGTCTTGCTCAATGGCTCAATGTCCAGCTGGAGACCAGTAACGAGTGGTGTCCCTCAGGGATTGGTGTTGGGACCAGTCTTGTTCAGCATCTTTGTCGGTGACAGGGACAGTGGGATTGAGTGCGCCCTCAGCAAGTTTGCCGATGACACCAAGCTGTGTGGTTCGGTTGATAAGTTGGAGGGAAGGAATGCCATGCAGAGGGACCTTGACACGCTTGTGAGGTGGGCTGATGCCAATCTGACGAAGTTTAACCATGCCAACTGCAAGGTCCTCCACCTGGGTCGGAGCAATCCCAGGCACAGCTACAGGTTGGGCAGAGAAGAGATTCAGAGCAGCCCTACAGAGAAGGACTTGGGGGTGCTCGTCGATGAAAAAATGAACATGAGCCGGCAGTGAGTGCTTGCAGCCCAAAAAGCCAACTGAATCCTGGGCTGCATCAAAAGGAGAGTGACCAGCAGGTCGAGGGAGGTGATCCTGTCCCTCTACTCTGCTCTTGTGAGACCTCACTTGGAGTATTGTGTGCAGTTCTGGTGTCCTCAACATAAAAAGGACATGGAAGTGTTGGAACAAATCAAAAGGAGGGCCATGAGGATTATCAGGGGACTGGAGCACCTCCCGTATGCAGATAGGATGAGAAAGTTGGGGCTGTTCAGCCTGGAGAAGAAGAGAAGGCTGCATGGAGACCTCATAGCAGCCTTCCAATATCTGAAGGGGGCCTATAGGGATTCTGGGGAGGGACTGTTCAATTAGGGACTGTAGTGATAGGACAAGGGGTCACAGGTTCAAACTTAAACAGGGGAAGTTTAGATTGGATATGAGGAAGAAATTCTTTACTGTAAGGGTGGTGAGGCACTGGAATGGGCTGCCCAGGGAAGTTGTGAATGCTCCATTGCTGGCGGTGTTCAAGGCAGGGTTGGACAGAGCCTTGGGTGACTTGGTTTAGTGTGAGGTGTCCCTGCCCATGGCAGGGGGGTTGGAACTCGATGATCTTAAGGTCCTTTCCAACCCTAACTATTCTATGATTCTATGATTCAACAAAAACAGTTCAAGTTTTCATTTAGTCTTACAGGTTAATCAGACTTTTTTTAGCTATGTCTTAATCCTTCAACTGTGTCTATTGGCATACGCAGATTTAACAGTAGGTAGGTAGTCAGTTTATCAGGGCCATATGAATACTTGCTTAATGGATGAAGAGAATACATATTAACCTGCACTGTGAAATTTGCCTAGTGCCATATATCACAATGAGGAGTCCTAGGTTTTAATACCAGAAGGGGCCACTTAACTATCTCCTTTTTTGTGCAACAGAGGAAAGAGTATTTCATTTCAGGACCTCTGTATGGAGCCTAACATTGTAAATAGATTGGACATTATCCAAACTGAACACTAGGAAAGTAGGAAACATCCCTATTGCTTGCTACATTTAGATTTATTGGAAAAAGAGCAGTGGAGATGCAAGATAATATTTAAATCCACTGAGTTAAGTGATTTTACTGGTTAGTCTTTAGCTTCCATGTTGGAAGGTCCTAGTCCAACCTCATGCTCCAAGAAAGGTCAGTGACAAGATAAGACCAGGTTGCTTGGGCTTTATCCAGTCTGGTCTTGAAAACACCCAAGGATGATGTAGACTGTACAACTTCCCTGGGTAATGTGCTACAACGAATGACTGTCCTCACAGTAAAACCACATTTCCTTATACACAGTCTATACCTCTCTTATTTGAATTGATGCCCACTGTTTCCCAGACTCCCACCATGCACCACTCCAAAGATACTGGCTCCATCATCAAGAATTTCATCAGAGTTGTTGGAAGGTACTGTTCTCTTCCTTCACTTTCCCTCTCCAGGCTAAGTGCCTCTTCACAAACTGAGTGCTCAGGACCCTGCCCATCTTGGTGGCTCTACACTGAACTCACTCCAGCTTATTCATTCCTTTCTTGTCCTAGGGGACCAAAACTGAGCAACTGTATGCATTTTGAAATCTGCTCTTTAACATGTACAAGTATTTTTCACTTAAAAAAAAAATCTAAATCAATTTGCATTTACTTAGCATTGATTGCAATATTAAGCACCAGCAGTAGCACCCACTGAATAGAAAACTTACTCCAGATCCTTATTTCCTGGTGAAGCTGGGACATATTTATTAAACTATCAAATCCCTGGCTAGCTGTGAACTCTTTATGTTCTGGTTTGTATGTTCTCTTGTGCTATTTCCAAGTCATCATGCCATCACACTGCATTCTGGTTGTTCACTTTACCCTGTATGCTGCTTGTTGGAATTTCCTGAACATCCTGTTTCTGTTCTCCCAAGGGTCATTATGGAGCAGGTCAAATGTGGGATGGACACTTGGATACTGCATGGTATTTAAAAAAAAAAACAAAAAGAAACAGAAAAGAAAAATCACAACCTTTTTACAATTAGAGAGACATTTCTTCCAGCCCAAGCCATTTCTTGGCCGGAATCTGTATGCTGTTTCTAAACACTGAAATTAAGTCAAGTGAAAACATTTGCAGTATTGGCATTTAACCAGAAGCCTTCACTGCAGGGCTTAATGGGAGGTAATCACCAAGTATTTTCAGATGTAATATGGGGAATGCAGAGATAATGTGGCATGGTTTGCATCCACACAAATGACAACCACATACTATTACTTCAGTATAATACATGGGCGGTCAGACAGTGGAGAGAATGTATTACTTCTCTACCAAATCCACACTTGATCTTGTATGGATGCGAGCTGTAAGTGCTCAAACCAGCGGCCCATCCTGTCTCAAATAATGGCTGACAGTACACACATACAGAAGGGCAAAAGACAAGGGTAAATTTAGAGTGATAATTCCCTAGAAAAATGTCCCCATATATAGTGAACTCTGGCTCTGGACATACTTGAGGAAGAGGTGATGTCTTTATATTTAATATCTTACATTGTTGATATACTCTTTGAACACAAGTGAATCTTCCTGATGCATTAATCTTTTCTCTAGTTTTAAGCTGTAACAAAAGAACATGGCACTAGAAGAGATATCAGTGTTCCCAGAGTACAGAACCTCTCAGGAGGAGAGCAGCTGCCCAACCAAGATTTAGATTAGGAACGCCCCCAGAACACCAGCCCCACAAAACCCCATGCTATGCCTCACCAAACAATTTTCAGCACGTTGTAACAGGTGTAACAGTACAGCAAAAGACAAGTTCCACAGCTATTATGTTCCTCAAGAAGGCAGTTTGTGTTACTACCATTAGAAGTTCATTCAGCAGCAGGTTATCTATTAAATAAAACTCCAAATAATCCTTGGAAATGGATCTTAGGAAGTACCTCACACCACAGAGGATAAAAATATCTAAGTACCAGAAAGGCTCCTGTCAGCCTGACCTGCAGGTAAAGGTTGTAAACCTTGTGATATGCTCAACCTTATGTTTAGGCATGACAAAGCTACTCCTAAGAGAACTTTCAGAAAGAAGCAACATGAATCTGAGGTTAGGCATGCAAATTTTCACTTGTCTCACATATTAGGGTAGAATGTCAGAAGATGTGTTGTGCATGTAGCACAGTGCTTGCCCTACTGTACTGAAAGTAAAATGGGAAATAAGACACTGACACAGAAATAGGAGTATTAGGAGAAAAAGTATGTAGTGCCAAATATCTATCTGTTTGTTAGCTTCGTAGGTGATAATAACATATGGCAGGCAATAACAACACATAAACAAACCTGGTCAACAGGCCGGATAACACGTCTGAAGGAAACTTTTACTTCATTCCTTTGAAATTCCTGTTCTATGATAGGATCTCCTCTCTGGATCTAATTTATCATCAGGAAGGACAATCACATTAGAACAAAGCATCCAGTGGATTCTTTCCTCCCTTACAACTAGTAGAATTAATTTACGCTGTAATATGCTGGAGGTGCTTGACAAAACACAGACTTCATTCCCTTCTAGACAGAGATTACTGCAACCCTTGAGCAAGTCAAACAAAGTTAAATAATATCTTTTTGAGTCTGGGTTTCACTCAGATCTCTGCCCTAATGAAATACAGTTTGCTTTGCATAGACAGATTCAGCCAGAGAGGGGTTATGGAACCGATACCAAAAGTTAGCACTCAAACAGATCATGGCAGCTCTACATAAATTTCCTGCAGCTTTTCCATGTTCCGTGAGCATCTCCCATCATGGTTTCCAATGGTGCCAGCTCCTTAATCTGCTCATGTGTGAAACAGTTTACTATTGATATTGCTTCACTTCTTTGAGACCTCCTCAGTGTTCAGGCATGCTGACGAATACCAGTGCTTCTTTTCATTGTGCCTCTTTCACCCCAGTCCTACTCACCTATTGTTTCATTTCCAACATACCATTATGTCTTAAATAGAGATCTTGGCATTATTTTGCAGAGTCAAATTTCCATGACTTTCATAGACTGAGGTTTTAGTTAGTACAACGGAAGACAGACCAGTTAAAGGTCTCCAGGACAGTCACTCCCAGGCTGTATAACAGAGTGGCCACCCGAGCAAATGATGAAAGAATAATAAATACTCTGTGAAGCCTAATGACACTCAAGGTGAAAAAACTGACAGCATGAGCAAAAATATGCCACTATCAGTGAAACCAGGCAGAGATCTCCAGATCCTCTATGGTCAACATGTAGTTAAATAAATGTTTCTAAACAAAGTTAATATTCATCTAATTCAGTGATACATCAATCTCACAACTTAGATTCCCCTCTTTACTGACTTTCTCCTTTGTATTAAATATGTTTGAATGAACTCACTGTGCCTAATTCACTGTATAAATTAAGCTTTTACCTTATCTATACATAACTTTATTCTCATAAAAAGCTTCTTGGCAATCAGTGGGATATCAAAAGCTACTTGAATATCCAGGAGGCAGGATAAGAGGGACAAGCCCCACCTGTCCCTGCAGGCTGTGCCACCTGGGGAAAAATACTTCCTGCCATCACGTATTGATGCTGTCACCTCCACGAAAGATGACTTGCAATCTAGGATGACTGGAAGAAACCAAAGAAAGAGAAGGTGAAGGTTCAGAAGACCAATCTGATGAATTACCTCCTCATGGCTCTGTGTGAGAGTACTGACTGTGTTTAGGTTTTTGAGCCTTTCAGGACATCATATCTTCAGAGAGGTACAAAATAAACAGCAGGTTGGATTCAGCCATGGTGCTAACAGGATTACGCTGCAATGTTGCACTGTGATGTGGCTGAGTGCAAATCTGCAAACATCTAGATACATTTCCATTAATAACTTATCCTTCTCTGTGTCTACCTCCAAGACAAAACCCCCTCTGAAACAGTGATACACAGGCATAATAAAGATATAACTACAGTAACCTGTACTACCAATACAGGTTTGCATGGATGTATGAAGAAAAACTGAAGATGTAAAGAACTTGATGCAATTCACTAGTGCACTGTGTAATCTGAAAGAATAAGGGGTTTTTTTCTAAATTTGTAGAAAAAAGCACAGAAAAACTAACCTTGTATTGTTGTTCTTCCCTCTGTCGGTTTTCAATAATCTGTTTTTTAAATTCCACAGAGATTGGATCTTGGCCTTTATGAACTTGCCTGCGTTTACAATGGAGAGAAGAAAAATGCTTTACTCAATGCACAGTTTGCTTTATTTAAAGGCTAACAGTCTCATTCTTCTCTTCCTAAAGGGTCCAGGTATCCATAATGTTTCGCATAAAGGGCAGATCTGTGGATTGCAAATGAAACCACAGTGTGCTTACACACATGACTATGTGTTTTGCTTTATGCCATTTGATGTATGTGTGCAATTCTGTTCACTTCATTATACATTTTAACCGAGCTTTATTGACAACCATACCAAAAGCTTCCTTTAAGGGTACAAGATGAGATATAAGAGAACAAGGTTAAGTGAACAAGGTTTTCAGCAGGTGTCTTTCTGAACACAACCATAATACAATCAAAGACCTCACTGAGTACTACTATGGATTACTGCTGAGACTGCACTTAGGTATAAAAAAAAAAAAAAAAAAAAGAAAAGAAAACAACAGTAACTTAGCTGTAAAACAAACCTATCAGGACATGAAATGTCAGCATTATGTACTAGAGGATATTGCATACATAATTCATAGAGGCCTTAGTTAAGTAAACCCCCGTTTTGTTAATTTGGTTAACTAACTAACTAACACTTACCACTTCAGATGACTTGCTTCTTCTTGCTGAATATTTTGTTTAACTTTTAGTTGAAATAGAGTTTCCTTCATCTGTCTTGTTTTTATCCCTTCACAGCCTTGGGAACGGACTGCAGGAATATCAGAAAACCATGTAACACCTCAGACTAGATTGAATTTTTAATTGCGAAATCCACTGTTACTATAACTGAACTCATTGAGACACAAAGCTAAGGTAAGATTTGTTACAGAAACTACAGTCACATCACCTCAGCAATTCTGAAGCAGAATTCCTCATCAAAAGCCACAAATAATGCCACAACCAAGTTTATGCTGCTTAATTACATTACCTTCTTTCAAGTCCTTAATCCTCAATTTGCCTGGTTCCTGATTCAAAACAGTAGCTACAGCATATGGATTTGACAAGTCTGTGGGGAATCTGAGGTTCTGGTATTCAATTTCCTACGAGATGTAAATTAATAGGAAGAAATACAAACAAATATTTTCAGCCCAGAAAAATACTTGTAATTATTATCTGTTCACACCTTTACTTTTTGAATAGGCCTTGCTCGTGGTCGACTGAATTGGTTTCTTCTCCACACCACAAATTTTCCTGCAGACTCAGCTTTTTTCTCTGGATGACTTCGTAGTTTGTCAAAATGTTCTTTTCTGGGTGTCAGAAGGACAGATATTGCTCTTGTAAGTACTCTTTAAATGGCATATAAGTCTAATACATGCATTTACACCCCCTCCAGATATACATGGAGACTGTAAATGTATCTCCCAAATTACGCTTGGAAGCAAACTTTCTAATCTTCAGAGTTCAGAAAAAAATCAGTGCAGACCAAAAGACTTCATTGCTCAAAATCCCCTGTATGTTGCAAGGTCTCAGCAATAAGAATAACACAGAACAGTTATAATAGGAACTGAGGATCAACACTTCTTTAAGGGTATGCCATTTTTCATTATGCTCCATCCCTGGCAGTGCTCAAGGCCAGGTGGGATGGGGCTTTGAGCAACCAGGGAAGGGGACTGAAACTGGATGAGCTTTAAGGTCCCTTCCCAACCCAAACCATTCAATGATTCTACAACTATGTTTATTTTGGTACAGTTTCACTTCATACAGATTAAGGGAATTCTGAGCAAATGATGTAGAAGAGCAGGTACATGTATTAACAGTCAAATTACGTAAGTGCATAGATCCAAATGCTTGAAATGATTAGAGCAAATGTCTGTATCTTTTAGCACTAGGCAAAAAAACTCAGAGATCAGTTAGCTATACGTACGTTAGACCCAGATGTGGTGTTGATGTTCCTGTGAATACACATACATAGGGTTTTGACTTAAACTGTGAAATCCGTAACTGCATTGTCATTTGTGCTGTTCCATACCCAACTGGGGAATATTTCACAGTTACTTCCACTTTCCCATTGCCTGGAATGATTCCTGTGATTAGAGGAGAAAAACAGTGAGTCCATCTAACATGAGCCCACTTAAGTGTGCTGAAATTGACTCTGGACTACATTTTTGTTTTTAAAAACACTATTAATATTTGAATGGATGGCAGTAGGCCTGGAAAATATTTCAGGTCTCAAAGCATCTTTCAAGAACTATCCATTGCCAGATAATGGGAGATATTTCGCAACAGCAGACAGATTTGACAGTAAGACTATAATATTTCCTACTATTGTGAAAATGATTGCTTGTTTATATGTAGAAATTCTTCACTTGCTTCTGCCAGTCTTAAGTCTCTGGCATGTCCTGCTTTCATGAACAAAGCATTATAAACATGTTCCTCTTCTCCCTCCAAGTTGGGGAATCATCTGGATTTGATGCATTACCTGTCTCTACTTGGTCTTTTTTCGTTATTACCTACTCCGTTATTTTCTCAGCCACTTTAACCACCCTTCATATCCCTAAACATTCAGTGGAATTCCAGCATACAGGCCCTGATGCTCCTCAGCATTTTGCAACAAATTTATTCAGCTCATCAGAAATACTAAATTTTCATCTCTGTAAAGTGACTATTGCCTGGTTTCCTGTACCATGCAGTTTTAAACACCAGTTAGTTTCATTGGGATGTTTTGGGTTTGTGTGTATGTGCATGGAATTTCTTTTATTATTTCATCATATCTCACAACAAAACAGCTTGAATAGGTGCTAAAACTTCTTAGTGCTTTTCAGATATCATTCAGTGCCTCAGAATTCCCAGCTACCAAAGTTTCTGACTTCACTGTTACTGGGTTGATGTTTTCTCTGGCATATTTTGTTTCCCTTTCTTCCAAGAACTAAACCAACTTAGAAAGCATGAATTAGTTCCAGCTACTTTGTCTATGACTGTGCAAAACCACAAAAACTTCCTGAGGAATTTTACAACTTCTCTCTTGTTTTATTCAATTGTAATATTGTTCCTGTCCTCCCTTGATATATCAAAACTTCTTTAAGCACAAAATAAGAAAGAATATTATCCCGAAAGAATGACCCCAATCAAGGCAGCAGCATAGTTCATCTTTGTGAACCACACACCTGATAAAATCTAACTACTACTTCTAAAAAATGAAAATCCATCTGGCATGACAGGGAAAAATCATATCATTGTACATACAGAAACAACAGCAATTTTTATTGCAGTGCATAAATAATCAAAGTTTAAATTCCAGTGTCACAAAATGGTGCGAAGTGCCTGATTTAAGGTTTTCATTTATTTAGATCTTTATGTATTTCCATGGAATTGACCAGACTGTGTAGGTGAATTATGCAGCTAGGTCTGCATAAACATTTTTGTCAGAACACCTGGGTACTTATATGCTTCTGCCAGCATCTGGCCAATGAAAACAGTGATAGCACTGGATCAGCAAAGGTTATGTCTGTCTCAAGACAGAGCCCTCTCCAGCATTAGGCATGAAAATACCTAAGCATAATGTAGCCAAAAGTCCCTGCCTCTTGTAAAGCCTGCACAGAGGACTAGACTGAATCTAACATCCACGCCCTTCCACGAAACATCTGCAGTGGTGTGTTTGTGCCCTTCACTGTAACAGCTCCTGAAGCATCAGATACAATTCTATCAAATTTGTACAGACCACTAGCGAAAAACAGGTATGGGGATATGTTTGATAGAGCATAAGTCACCTTTTATTTCCTGTACCCCCAATCAAGTAATCTGATGCATGCCTATTCTGCAAAGACAGATGTTCCTTTAATGGGGCAGGAGCCGGACAGTGCTCGGGACAAGGTGTGATAAAGAGGTGAAGGCTGGGCTTCCTGCCCCTCTCCTTTCAAAAGCCTATGCTGGAAAAGAGAGAATACAAAGGCTGGATGGACTGCTTGGGACGTCCTGTATTTTGCAGAGGTCTGCAGCTGGGCATTGACAAAAAATTATCTACCAGCCACAGAGGACTATTTGCTATGAGGCTGCATATGACTCCTGTTAATTATCCAGCATGTACCTGAAACACTCTGAAGCGAAGACTTTTACTGTACAGCACTGAATACACTGTTACAAGTAACTACACTTTATAAGTATGCATTTAACATTTAGAACTTCAAATAAGTTCAATTTACCATATGTTGGCTGGACAGTGAAGGCTCTGTGAGGCTGAATCAAATCAATGTGGAATTCAAAATCTATTGGACAGCTGCACTGCAATGGGATAACATACTCTTTACTGGAAAGAGAGAACGAAGAAATAAATTGATAAAACCATCAAGTTGACCATCAATTACAAGCTGGAAATTTATATTATACACAACATGCACTGAATTTATCTGTGTTTAGAGGAATAGGTTACTTATTAGTGTGAAAACAGTCACCCCTTGTTGTTCCAAAATAGCAAAGTATTTCAGACATTTCAGTGAGGAAATGAGAGATAAATCTTGATTCAAATGATGGATATTTTACATCTCGACTTACTTTCTCCTACCCATACAGAATCTGATTACAGCAAAAATAAAAGAATTACTTTTTAGAAGTTATTTATGTGTATCCTCAAACTCTTACAAACTGCATTATCTAGTAAGTACCAACAATCCAAATGACAGCAACAGTAAGTACAGAACCAGAAATCAGCCTTCTTCTATGGACCTCCTTGTGAAAGATGATGAGAAAACACTGTGCAGTATTCAAAGGTGTTAAAAACTCCAACACATCAGAATGACTGGATTTTAACCACTGTGGAAATAATAATACAATGGCCTGATTTTCATAAAAGCCCTTTATGTCTCACACAAGTGATGTGAGGGGTACTAGCACACATCTTTTCAAGCTCTCTTGCTTTTGTATGCATTTATTTTCATGTATCTAGTTGAAATACAAAAGCATCGATGTAATACCATCCATCATCCTACAAATCAACACCAATTTACCCAGGCTTGTTTCTGGTTCTTGTAATCTGTCTGACTGAAATCTTACCCTGCCGATTAGCAAAGAATGCATGTTATACAGTGTTCCTTTGGAAAGCACATTTTGAAATGCCTAAGGAAATACACAATAACAGCAAAGTGCTTTTTACGCCGCTTCCATATGACCCGTTCATGAAGAAGGTGCAACAGCAGACTGAGGATGCAATTTAGGATTTAATATGGCTTGTACAGTGTCATGGCTTCAGCAGTAGCAGTCATCTTTCTCCTCCTTGGTAGCTGGTGCAGCGCTGTGTTTTTGATTTTGGGCCTGGGAACAGCGCTGATAACACCAGTGTTTTCAGTTACTGCTTGGTAATGTTTAGGCTGGCCAAGGACTTTCTGAGTTTCATGCTCTGCCAGGGAGGAGGGAAGCCTGGAGGAAGCAGAGACAGGACACCTGACCCAGACTAACCAAAGAGGTTATTCCACACCACAGCACGTCATGTCCAGGATGTAAAAACGGAGGGCAGAGACCCGGAAGGGTGTGGGTGCACAGTGGGGGGTGCATGGTGGGGGGTGCACGGCTTGGTTGGGTTGCGATTGATGGTGAGCGGTTGTATTCTTTCCTTCTATTTGCCTTGTCATTATTATTATTGGTGGTAGCAGCAGTGGTTTGTGTTATACCTTAGTTACTGAACTATTCTTATCTCAACCTGTGGGAGTTGCATTCTTTTGATTCTCCTTCTCATCCCTGCGGGACTGGGGAAAGAAAGAGTGGGGAGTGAGTGAGAGAGCGACTGTATGAGTTTATAGAGGCTTAAACCACAACATACAGTAACCAAAATGCCTTAAAACCAAGATAATTATGCTGCCTGTTGCATGATGGACCTTCTGTACCTAAGGAGAAAGCTGGGTGTTAGAACACAGGCCTTATCCTACACTTACTGGAAGTAAAAGGCAGTTTTTCCGTTGATCTCAGTGAGCTATGGATTGAGCCCATAGTCCCTTGAGCTCTGTACAGGACCAAGCGTTTCAGAGAGCTTTCATTTTCAGGAAAGTTTTTAACAGACTAATGATCAAAAGTACTGGTGAAAGTTAAGGTTTTACCTTAAAACCTTACATTTTAAGAGAAACCATTGGTTTTCTCTTCAGGAACAATTCCAGATTCCCTCAGGACATCTCTGAGCACCCCTGTTGCATTGAAAAATTTTCCGGTCACTTAAAAATGTATTTTGTACTCTGTCTAATCTCTTCTCTGTATTCTGAGAGCATGAAAATTCTGTATACTTCGGCACTTGTTGCAAAAATGGAGGAAATAAATAGAATCACATCATGCCTAGAGGCACCCAGAAAGTCAGCAGTTATGTCCAGCCCTGTGAGAAAGCTATAACATCACTTTTGGTATATTCATTAGCGTTTAGCAGATTAAGGGGGACTAGAAAAACAAATGAACAAAAAGACACAAATGTTTATTCTGCAATGCTGGGCTCATTTTTACTGAAGAATTTTGCATGTTCCATGTAGGTGCTTTGCCTGTTCTTATTTCTATCCTTCAGTAAAATTCATGAGTTACTTCCTACTAACAGGAAAAGAAAAAAACCCTAGCTGCTAAGACCTTCAGTTCCTAGATTTCACTCACATCTTTACAGTGACACATATCACCATAATTACAACTAATATAGTCAATATACTGCAGAACTAAATCCTAATCAACAGGATTTCCCTTCTCCTTTTCCCCTTCCCAGTTCCTATTAGCAATTACTATGACTAATTCATGAGAACACTCAATGTCACATCTACACAACGGAGTAAGATGAAATCTACACTATTTAGAGTTCCACATCAAAAGATCACATCAACTATTTTTAAACAGAAGAAGCAAATCTAATGACTGATCAAAATCTGTAATGAGGCTAGCTATTTGGTATCACACCTACCATAACTTCATTTCCAGAGTACTTCATCTTGAAAGGAAGATCCATTCACTAATTAATGCTAAAAAGACATAGCACTTGGGAGTGTACAGGTTACAAACCGCAGTCATATTGCTTCATATACAATCAGTGAAGTGAGTCAGCACTGATTCAGACCAACTGATACCCCAGTTACATCTATGTATATTCGTAGTTTGCAGAACATTTACTTTCCTGTGAACATGCGCCTGAAACTATTTATATACAGAATTATTCTGCAGTACAGATGGAGGCTGACTTCCTCAAAGCTTCCAAGACATTAAGTTGCACAAATAGAGAAAAAGGAGATTTTGCAAATTTTGTGCATGTGGACAGATGTCTGTCCTTAACTCACCTCTGACCAACTGGTACATCAGACAGATTTATAAATGACGGAAATTCTACAACATTCATAGCAGGGTAAGCATGCACAGGAACAAGTAATGTATCATCTCCCTGGGGAAAAATAAAAAATAAATTTAAAAAAAAGAGGTAAATACTTATTTCTTACAATGAATAAATATTATGGAAAGAAAATGTTTCTGTAGCGGTTGGCCAGTAAGTGGGCATAAAACATTTTTGAGATCATCACTGTGTTGCACCTCAGGATTTTGATATTCTACCCACTTTCAGAATCCATCTGTATTTCCATACTTTCAGCAACTCTCTAGAGTTCCTCCAAGCCTGTTCAGCTAAGACATTACATCAGTATGGCACAAAGACTGAACTGCTGGCAAAGAATAACAGAATAAGGAAGATATTCCACCCACAGCTCCGGGATGTTTATAGAGAGAAAAATTTGAAATGCTTAAAATGAAATACTCCAATCCAGACTTACTGGGAGTAAATCCATGCGTCTCTAGGAGATTAACTGTACCTTTACTTTATCATCATGTCCTAATAGTTGTTTCATTCCATTACAACTGTATATATATTTTATAATAAATCCTCACCTGACAGTGAATTCTGATGCAGTCATAGTAGTACCGCCACTCATCAGGACAAAAATCAACACTAACCCCATATGACAAGCCAGGGACAAGCCGGTGCTAGAAAATGACCCAAAATAAGACAGAAGACATGAAAAAGCTGCTTATATGACACAAAACCAGTGCTGCATGGAAAGAGCAGTGCAAAGGCTTTCCAATACTTACTGTTTTGTTGTATTTGATCTGAAAATACTTTGTCTGAGGTGGTATTATGTGAAGGTTTATTACATCAACAGAAGTATTTATTAGCTTCTGTAGAACAAAAGAAAACAAACCACAAAACACTTTACAATATGAGGTCAATTGAGAACGCCAACTGCTCTTTTTGTAAAACCATTAATAGCAAAGAAGCAATAACTTTTATTTTAGAAAAAATAATTTTGAATATGCTCTGAATTTAAAAGAAAATTACGTAAAACTTGCATCCTGCTTTTTCAGTCCTTGTAACTAAGTCCCAATTCCTTACCTAGGAATAACAGCCTTGCTAAAGACAATGCTGATGTTGAATCAAATTCTGGTCCTGTTTTGCTTACGTGCAAAAAGAACAAAAAATGAAACAACCTGTTGACTTCACTTTTACACAGGTCTGAAACAATAAAAATTTTTTAGTATTTTATGGGTTTTGCATCACAAAGCAACAAACTGTTGGATGGTGTCAGTTCAGCCTGTAAAGTCGTCTGCATCTTGTTTATTTGCATTATATCTGGAGAACCTAGTCCACCATAATCACCCAACCTCTGCCTCAAAACACAACATGGCTAAAGAAGGCAGTCAGAGTGAAGGAAGGGAGAAGAAAAGGAAATACTCAAACTAGGAAAGGTAATCAAACCCATGCACTGTTTCTTCCCTTGAATTAAACTGCTTTTGGCAGAAGACTAGAGGTGCTTTCAAAATTTTTCCACCAGTGAACAGGTTTGCAGACACAATGACAATCCAAGTACATTTTGAGGACAGTCTCTTAGGGAGTTCAAGAGTGAATCCTTCAATCATGATGTGCAAGTCACATTCACTAACAGTACTAGCAGACACAGGAAACAGAAAGGTAAAACAGAGAAAGGTAAAGGACAGTGATACACACAGCGTGGTACTCATCTGTTTTGTTACCGCAGGGCCACTCATTTTAAGTGCTGCTTTTTAGAGCAGTCTAGAGAGCAAAAGGCCTCACAACCACAAGCAGTCTACTCAGCTTCTGTTATCATTTTATTAGCCCCAAGAGGATCCCTGCTCGGACACTTACCAGTGTCTGTTGGTGATGTTTTCCAACTTCATACCCTCCATAGTGTAACACAGCAGGTTCAGCCTGTACAACTTTGCTCCTGTGATGCTCTGAATAAATCTCTACAGAGATAGAAAATAAAACAAGGAGAAAAGGAGACCAGAAGAAATGCACATGATGATTGTTACTTATGTTGATAAAGTATTTTATGCTGCACCCATTGTATATTAGAGAAAAAAATAGACAGATTATTTCTCCTGTAAACAGGCATGACTCTTTAAATGGAAAGTTAAGGCAGCATCTATTACCCCAGAAGAGCCATGATTCTGTAGCCAGTTTCCTTCTAGCATCATGGCTTCAACAAGCCTCCCCAAAATGTTGGGGTCATCCAGAATCCTCACAGCCACTATTTCTTTCTTTCTAGTCATTCTGACTATCTATCCTATGATTTGGGCCCACAGGAAGACACAATTTAAGCAGCACAATGCGAGTTTTGCCTATGAGTTACAAAAAAAATATAATAATAATGAAGCGTCTCCTTGAACTGCTCCAAGGTTGGGAAACAATCAGATAGCAGTAACTTACTTGTTTCCAGCAGGTGATGGGGAACAGCATGTCTTTTTTTAGGTTTCTCCACTAGGCTCTCCAGAAGGACACTGGATGTTTTCTTCAAGGATTTTTCAGTAATCATGGTTTCTATCGATGCCGATCGAACTACATCCATGTTGGACAGAAATGGAGTCAATTTCCTCAGCACCTGGGGTAAAATCAAAATAATGCAATGATCAAAATGTCTTCCCTTGCTCTGATAACATTTGTTACCTAAAACCACCTAAAACATTTAGGATAGGGAGTTACTTTTTCCCATACTGAAGTAGGTTTCTCTGTGTGTACTAAGTACAAGGACTGAGTGATTCCATGAAACATTGCTCCCACAGCAAGCCCTAGCACTTCGGGCATGTTCTAAGGCTTATCAGGGACATTTGCCTTACAGGACTGTGTAAAACATCTCTCTCTTCCTTCACATCTCCCATCACAGAAAAGGAGAGAAGGCTTTTCTGATAACCCTGCTATCCAAACTGATTTCTACAGAAGTATTCTTCCAATCTCTCACGAGTGCTTGGGTTGTTAACTTGCAGATTATTTTTTTATTTTTAAATATTAATATGAGGGATAAGAACATTGGCATTTGAATCTTTTGTTTGGGCAACATCGTCTGGGTTATTTAATGAAGACAACTGTAAATCCAGAAGGCCCTGGGTATTATAGAACCTGTGTTAAGTAAGCACAGTTATCAGAACATAAACTTCTCTAATGACAGTGCAAATATGCAATAACGACACCAGACACAACCCATTCACAAGAAATTATCTTCATAAAAATAGCATATAGGTCATAGCTCTCCTATGAATCAAAGAACTTATTTTTGGAAAAATCATGTTCAAAAGCCATGCTGATTTTTTCAGACCTCAAGAAAGGGGTTGAAATCCCTTCATTTTGTCTTTTTTCTTCATGAAGGGAACGTGGGTGTGCAGCTTAGGATGTTGCTGCATTAATATCAATGGGCAGCTGAACTCACCCAATGCCTGAATGACCCTGTAGGCCTCCAACCCAAAATTAACACTGACCATTAGAAGTTTGAGAGAAGAAGGGCCGAGGGGAGAACCAAAGTGATGCCCAGCATACCTGGATCAAGACTGCTGAGGACTGAAGAGGTCCACCTCCCCTGTTCCATTTTATGGTCTCATCTCCAGCATTTGTCTGGTTTTATAGCCTGGTTTAGATCTTTCAGAAGTTGAGAGGTGCTTCAAACTCATAAAGTGCAGCTTTGATTTATGGCTTTGTGCAGTACTAAATAATAAATAAGAAGCTTAAAATAATGTGCTAGCAGACCCTGCCCTCAAGAATATTTTCCACTCCATGGCTCCAAGTACAAATTTTCCATTTGCAACAAAAGATCTGTAAGAGGAATCGTATTATTTTGCACAAAACCAGTAAATTTCTGCTGAGGTAGTGAGATCAACCAAACTTGGACAAAACCATGCTAAAATAAATTCTAAGCACAAGGCTTACATTCTTTCCACTGGCATTGTTCAACTTTAACTTGAACGACTGCCACCCTCCTTCTCTTGGTCAGGACTTCCCGTCAGGAATGCAGCTTTTGAAAAGCTGTAGACAGACTTATATTAGCAAAGGATTCCTGGTGTAATCTAAACCATAATTTAAAGTGATGGCACCATCCACTCACCAACTTTAATAACACGCTGCAGTATTCCTGAAAAGGATAATAATGGGTGAATGCTTACTTGCCAAGGTCCTGGAATCTCTGAGTGATAGAGTGATCTTAAATTTTCCAGGATACCTGTCTCTACCCTTAACACAACTATTTTTTTGTGCAAAGCCCCCAACAGGAGAATCCTGTACAATCCCAGCTTCCTCGGAGGCAATGGCCAAACTCACTCCAAATGCCCTCAGGCCTGGATAACACTCTTCTTCTGTCACTACTTGGGTTTTCTAATCCCTCAGCGTCTCAGAGCTCCTAGCACACCTCACCACCTGAAAGGGGTACAGTTTACTGCCATTACATACTGCGTGACACTTGCAAAAGCATCGACGTGCTTTGACAGCAACACAAAACGTGCTTTTAAGGTCCATATAATTAGACTGGCAGAGTTCCTTAGCGGCCAGAAGGGCTTATAGCTCCCAACAGGCAGTCCTGACAGTGCCACCTCCGCCTCGACCTCCAGCGCTGTCGGAAGGGAGCTGAACGTCACGCCCCAGCTTGTTTCCGCCACTGCGAGCGAAGCATCAAGCCGAGACTGAGGCTGAAACAATCCGCCCCTCTGCCCTACGCGTTTTCCAAGCCCAGAGAGAGCCCCTGCTAACCCCGCTCTCCCCCTCACAGCACCTCCCGCCGGCCTGGCAGCCGGACCCATCCCCTGCCCGCGACCCGGCCTGGCCCGGTACTCACCTCAGAGCCGCGCCGGGCCGCGCCGGTTGCCGGGCAACCGGGCTGCCCAACTGGACCGCACCACTCGCGGCTGGAGGGGGTGGTTGGTGCTGGGGCGATGCGCGGTGCTCGGGTGCGCCCATTCGGGGCGGGGGGTGAGAGAGATCCCGTCTGCCGCAGTTCGGCTGTGCTTTACCGCAAAAGTGCAAAACATGAAAACGAACGCCCTTTTTTTCCGTAGTAAGTGTCGTTTTCAGGATCCACAGTGTGGCCGCTGACTGGGGAGAGGTTTGGGGTTTTTTTGTCTTTAAAAATACTAATTTTTATTTATCATCATTCTTTAAAAAAATCATTCTTTAAAACCACACAAATTGTTCTTCCTCGATAAGGCTCAGATGAAGTTTCTTCTCTGAGGTGAGGCGATGCAAAGCCAGCTTGCATCGTGCAGTGTCTGTCAGGGCCTGAGTTGGCTCAAAACAGACCTGGAAAGGTTTAATACAATATTTTAAAAGAGACCATCTCTTCTTCCCACAACCTATGTATTCTCACTTTTCAGTAGGAAAAAGCAGTCCCGTGAAACATAACCTGACACCATTTTGTCAATGTATTGCTCTTACCACCCGCAACTTATTTCACGTTTACATATATGGGGGACAAGGGAAAGCACAGACAGATTGACAAGACTGAGAAATGCTGAATTAAACACCTCAGTGCTTAATTCACGCAACCTAAGCTGCTGAAGGTACCCTGGCAACCCGTGTAAATGTTGTCCAAACCTGTAAGCACTCCAGACTCCCAACAGAGCTGACAGAGGAGTCAAAGAGTCAAATTCTAAGAATAAGTAAAATCATTCTCTTTCAGCTTTATAACATGGAGGTAGAATATGACCAAAAGTAGTGCAATGCTGAATTTAAATAAAAAAGGAAGGAAGGAAGAGAAATTTCACGTCATGAAATTCATGTCCCTGAAAGTGGTTCCCATACTTAGTAAAATGTTATTGCTGTTGATTAGGAAAGAATGACACCTGCACCCTTGACAAGGCTGGGGGAGATGCCCAGTGATGACAGCATTCAAAATGGGCCTTGGAGAAAGTTCAGGATCTGCTTCTACGGTGCCTTTGCATGAGCTGTGACAGCCACTACCCCACTATTTCACAGCATGTTCTCTGTCAGAGCTGGTTCTCACCTCACATCTGCATGTGCCCAGTATGCTACATCACTCTAAAGATGTATCACCCCTCAGAAAGGTACCTGAAACATCCCTTGCCTGCCAAAACTCCTGTCTCAGCCTCCCTTTCCTGGGTGCCTGTGCCTCTTTCTCATAGCTCCATGTATGCAGCTGTCTGCCTCTGGTGGAGATCTGACCATTTCAAACAGTGGGGACGAAAGTAAGCTAGCACTGTTACAAACCATCTGTCACCTCAGTTGGGTAAAGAGACTAAGGCAGACAGTTTATTCTCCGCTCAACAAGCTGGGGAGATGGTCTGACATTTTTTCTCTTGCGGAATGGATCTGCTGGAGAGTTCTCACAGGGAATGACTGCAGTGCCCCATGCCTGGCAGTGTTCAAGGCCAGGTTAGATGGGGCTTAGAGCAACCTGGTCTAGTGGAAGGTGTCTCTAACCATGGCAGAGGGACAGAACTAAGTGATCTTTAAGGTCCCTTCCAACACAAAACATTTGATGATGATAATGATAGTGATAACTGATGACGATGATGATGGTGGTGGTGGTGGTGACTGGGCTCCCCGAACAGGGTTCCCTGGCCTAAGGGTGGTGTCTCTGCAAAATGCTACATTTTTTGTGTGGCAATAAAAGTAGATGCACACAGCCAAGTGCAACGCTACGTTGTTTAATTAAACAAACTCCCCGTCTCAGTATATGTGAATTCTTGGTAATAATTCTCTGCAGTCTGCTGCTGCCCTTAGGTTTTCCAGCCCGTGGTGTCTGTCCCACTGTGCTGACTTCTGCTGCACTGTGAGTCAAGCAATGGTTTGCACAGGTGAGAATTTTCCAGGTTTAATTTTGCATCCAGCTTCTTTCAAATATTCAGCCTACTCATGAATATAAGAGGAGAGTCACAAAATATTGGCTCTTCATTCAGACTGTTGGTGCTTAAATCTAATATCTCCAAAACTCCATTGCCTGTTTCAGAAAATGCCCCACATTCTGAGGTATGTTCAGGGACAAAGCTCCCTCGATTGCACACACAAACATGAGGAGGAGCAGTGATTTTCAGGGGAAGCTGTTATAATATGAATGGAATAATAAAATACTCCTTCAGCCAAAGGAAGAGAGAGAATGACTTGGCACCCCACTGAGATAATGCAGCATTGCCAATGTGGTTTCTTCAGACTACTGTAATGGCATTGTCTGGCTGCCTCCCAGACCCCCTTTAACAATTTGTTTAACCCTTCGACCAGTTTCAATCAAAGTTTGTGGGAAAGCGTTGCTCTTCAAGATATGAAAGTTACTATGAGTTTAGTGTGGACAGGGGCAAGGAAGACTGAAACGTTTGCTCTTTTCAGGGGAAACAATGCTGTGTGAGCATGGCAGCTGGGCAGCTAGCACATGCAAAAGGGCAAATCAGGACAGACATAGTGTGGAGTTAGAGCAAATGCTGCCAATTACTCCTGCTCTAGGGATGTGGGGATGTCCTGATTAAACCACAACAGGAGAGAGGTGAGGGTGGTGTGTGGGGAAATAGGGAACATTGCAATTCGCAGTCCTAAGGAGCCTGTATAGAGGATGAGCTAGAGTTACTGTGATCAGAGTGGGCATGGAAAAGGAAACTGGATTCCTTCATTGTGCTCTTCATCAGGTAACTTCCTCAATCCAATGGCTGGATTTTCAGTGCACAGGTAACAAGCTGTATGTTTTGTGGGCTATAATCATTGACTTTACTGGTAGATCTGGAGCACACCTGTGTTCGGGACAGCTCCTCATCTTATCCGACCTGTCTGGAATGATGGGCACTGATAAATTGGTATAGACACCAGAAGATGTTTCAAGGCAAGCAAAGAACAGCAGTGCTTTGAGAAAAAGTACTAGTGCATGTGTAAACTTTGGCTCTTTATTGAAGCCACACTCATTATTATGCCACAAGTGAACCTAACAAGCTGGGACCCCACAACCCCCAGCCAGGGCAAGCACACAGCCCCTTTACAATAGTTTTGCCACAGAAACAAAATCTGGAAAAACAGAGTGCTGTGATGCCAGGGAAGGGAACCGCTGAGGAACTGCCTAAGGGGAATTCAGGATAGCTGAAATCTCCCTCCCACCAACAAGGTAACACAGGGATCCAAACATGAGGACATCATGCAACCTATAGCTTAGGGACAAAATGCAGACTCGCTGTTTCTCTGGATGTTGTATGAGAGGGTGAAGCCCAGGGAACACTTACAGTCCTCTTTGGCATGGGTGGGAAAAGCAGACCCTCCATTTGCCCTTTCCCTGGTGCTTACCCCACACTCAACATCTTCTTGAGCTCCAACAGCTCTGCTTGCCTGGGCTTGGTGAAAGGTGCAGGTAGCCAGCTCACCTGCAGCACGCTCTGCCAGCCTCCTCATTTCAGGCTCTCAGAGATGTGTGCTCGCTGTGGGAGGCATGTGCAGTGCTGTTGAGAGCAGAAGCAGTGCAGACAGCCTTAATCACATTCCTCCAACTCTATTTCTCAGCAGGGCACTTATTCCAGGGCTGTATTTCCTCTTAATTGATTATCTCTGCCATTGTGGGGCTGACATCTTACATGAGAGTCCTGCTTGGTCCCTTATCATGGGAGCATGAGGAATGTTCACTCTCCAGCAACACCCGTCTATAACAGTGAATAATAGCCAGGAAGGGAGGAAGGCAATAGTAGGGACATGCTCAACAGAGGTGCTGTTATTCTTGGGACAGAAGGCTTCTGCAGAGGAGGAGGAGAGTTTGGGGGATGGATGGGGAAGAGTGCTGTCACTGCTGATGCTCTCTAGGGCTCAGCAGCTGGAGAGAAACATTGGCTAAGGATGGTCGAAGCTGGGACAGAAAAAAAGGAAGGAGGGAAAGGGATGCAGTGAAAGAAGCTAGGAGCCACGCTGCAGAGCATACAGACAGCCCAGTGTCCTCTGGTGTATGAGGGACGAAGGAAACAGACTGTGATTGACGATGTGGACCATCTGGGTGATCATCTTCTGGATTTCAGCTGTCCTGGTAAGTGCTCAGAGCTATTTATTCCCAATTGCATGGAATCACCTGTCATATGAGTAAGTGCACCTCTATCCTGTGAAGTTGTGTTGTCTTTGTTTAAAAAGGTCTGTGTAGAAGCTGGATTATTTTTTATTTTATTCTCACTTCCTCTGCTTCCTGCACAAGTTGACAGAGACCAGACGGCAGGATGCTGGATGCCTCAGTTTCCCAACCTATTTAAAACAGCAGCATTACTAACGTGTTTTGGTAAACATAGCAAGTTCTGTGATAAAGAAAAGATTTTATGTTATTTAGAAAAACTTTGCTGATTTACACCAGCGAGCAATCCCATAAAGGGATTTAGGAACAATCCCCTAAAGGGATAGTGCCCACCACTACCAATGCCTAAGTTGACTCAGAATGAAGGAATGCAAAGCAGTGTTTGACCCACGAAATTTGGTTTCTTCCTTTTAGCTTTGTCACTTTATTGGGATGTTTACAGACAAATTGTCACTGCTGAGCTCCGACTCGTCTGCAGGGACAGCAGAACCCGGGCTGTGATTTCCAGGAGCTGCTCAGCTTATTCAGATTTTGAAAGTATACAAAACCAAAAGTGAAATACATCCAGCCTGGGTATAAGACATTGGGAAAGGATCAAACTCTCATCAAATGCAAAAAATTACTGTTTCATTACAACTACTGTAAAAATCATTCTATTTGTCCCAGCAGGGGATTTGGTTCACACTCTGAGAAAACCTGAGCTTTGTCTAGACATTTTAATTACATAGTAAATGCAATCTGAAAGCATTTTGCTATTTTATTATCTTCCACAATAAGAATAGTGACTTTGATGGTTTTCTTGTCATTTTGCTTTCTTTTACTTAGGTACTACCTAAAGGGCTCTATAAACAGGTATGATTGTTCAGGGTGCCACTGAAAGCATTCCCTTCCACTTGTTCTTTTCTAATCCTTAAAAATACGTATTTTGATTTTGCCAGTCATCTTTTTTCTCCTTTAAATCCTTTCATTAAACTAAACCCACTTACATTCAAACTAAATAGCTGTGAATTCTGTGGCTGTAAATATTATTTATATCTATTAGTCTATTAATTTCACAGGTTAAAAGCTGTAGTTGATAACTGCTATCAATATCACAGACTGCAGCTTTCTGACCATTCTAGTTATCTAGACAGCTAGTTATCACAGCTATTTCTATGTGAAATGGTTCTGGTATCTTATATAGTGTTTAAATAAAACAGGAGGATGTCTTACCTCTCATCAAAATCTGACAGCCTGTGAGCTGGAAGCCGTTCCAGTGAACTGTTTAGGAAGAGACCAAGAAGCTGCATGTAAAGAAGCCCATTTACCTCCTTGATTTCAAGGTTCAGGGACAGACTGTTTTCTCCCAGTTGTGGACAGTAAACAGGAGCAACACTGAGTATAGTCAGTAGCACAGCGGGGTTATCTGCCCGTGGCATAGGAAGTGGGATTTTGCATCACTCAGAAAACAGCCATGCTGGACCTGCAATGGCCCCCTCATACGCAGCCTGTCCCATCAGATGCCAGCATTGGCAAAGACTGACTGTGGGACCTTGCTTGTGGGAAACAAGGTCTTTAAACCAGCACCTGGGGGCTCACTGCTTTCTCTGGGTTTAAAATCCTGTTACCTACACATCTTTCACCAGATAGTAGTATCTGTCTGATCAGGAGAATAGCATGTCCATCACTTGGCGGGCTAAAACAGTAATTATAAGACATTAACTATACCACATTCCTGCTTGAACAAAATGTTTTATGTAAGAAAATAATGCTGTATCAGATCAGCAGTGTGGTCTTCCCAGATGAATGTGCTAAAAGCCTGTAGCCTCATTCTGGTTGTAGAGAAATAACACAGGCTTTAAATCTCTTTCTAGAATGAAAGTTTTCTTAGGACCTACATTCCTTAAAAGAAAACAGTGCCCTCAAGATGTATAGGCTTATTTAAGATGAGGAATTTTCCTGTTTCTGAGAGTGTTACTAGTGTGATTGCCAGCATTTATTTTTACATACATTAGTATCATCTTGAATGACCTGTGTACAAACCAGACTGGTTCTGTTGGCCACTTCAAATGCTCAGCACTAATATTGGTTTTTTAATGTATTTTCAAGGCAACTTTTGGACAGAGATACTACAGAAGTATCTTGTAGGTCTTAACTGGCACATTTGTACTTGTGAACTCTGAAAATGTACTAAATTGCTTCACTATAGGTAATCAAACCCATAAAAACAGAGAGTGACAGTGAACATTAAAAAAATCTGTCCATTTTTAGAAATTATCAAATTCAGCCTTCAGCTAACAGCTGGAATTACTAAATGCAATTACATTTCTTTAGACATGTTGCTCCAGTCAGGTATTTCTATTTTTATTAAGATTAAATGGATTTTAAAAATCTAATTTCTTCAAATAATACATGAATTAAAAATACATTTGAATCCTGGTATTGGAAGATAGTTTATTTCTCCTGAATTCTTTGCATGTGTGATTCCAGAAAATTCATTACATTAATGATAATACATTATCATTACTGAATGATTTTAATTTAGTTATTTCATGGCACGCAAAGACAAGGAAGAAAGATCATCAAGTAAAATGCAACCCAACTGATGAGATGATGCATGATACACTGCTGAAAAGATCAGACTTTGTTCAGAAATACAATACCCAGAATAATTCCAGCCAAAATGTCTGTTGGGCAAAAATGTAATTTTAGAAAAGCAATAGTTCTCATTACAAGGTTTTCAGTGATCATTCTGTCTCTTAAATCTAATCTGGAAGTGATCAGCGATGCTACAAGATTGAGTATGTGGAGTAGTAATATGATGCTGCTGGATTGACTTTTCCACACAAAGTACATTAAAAAATTCTAATCGATACTTTCCAAATAATACATTCTGGTGACTTGTTTTTAATGTTTTAAGCATATGTGCATATACACGCATGCATATGTATGTGTGTGTACATGTAAGTTCCATAGTGGGAATTTATAAAGATTTTTGGGTTTGCTCATGAGGAAGGAATTATCTCACTTGTTAGAATGGGAACCTGCTTATACTCAGTATTTATTGTCAAAAATAACAGAAACTAATATCATAATAGAAATGGTGAAAGTACTTTTTTACTGCGAGACATAACAACGGGGAGCTTGTCCTGCAAATGATTTTTTAATATGTAGCATTTTAATGGTTGGTAGCTGGTTTTTACGTTCATTTTGGTCCAGTTGAATACAGCGTAAACTGCACATTTAATTGCTGCATCAGGATTAAGTTAAGACTAACATTTTCCACACTAGTTTGCGAGAAAGGAGGACAAGGCAAGACAGGAAGGTGAAAAATTACCTTAGGACAAATTGCTACCTAGGTTCTCACAGAAATCTGGCTGAGATTCTGTCTTCAGGTTGGTTCCTGCAGCTTCCTGATCAGTAGCAGTGAAACAGGCTTTGGTGGTCTGCAGCCCGTGGGCATATTTGTATCACTCGTGCCTGGGAAAATGACCCGACAGGTCTATTGTTCAATGCTGTCAGGGGCAAGTAATTAATTCTTTGTTGCTCTAGGAGAATCCAGCAGTGCTTTGGATGTCTTTCCAGTCTTTTGGAAGAGCATCCTGCTCATGTACTTAATTTAGCAGAATAACACATCTTTCTCAATAACAGTAATGTCAGCAAAAGAGACAAGGCAGAAACTCGGTCTGTGCTTGCCTGCTGCTACTATAAAAAAGCAGACTTACTTAGGAAAACTGACTGTATTTCAAGGAAATATTGCCCACAATCAGTTGACAGGGTTGCATGGGGAGTGTGAGCATAAGAACAGCAAACCCTGTTGAAGGGATGTACGTTTTAACAGAAAAAGTGATTCTAATGCTTTTAAAATTTGCAGATCAGAGCTGTCCCACCTGTCTGTGACCTCCTGAGTGTCCTGAAAAGAGAGGAAGAAAACTGTGCTGAGATTCTCTCCCTGGAGGCAAAGAACAGAACAACAGAAAATTATCTGCTCCTGAGCTCAGGTAAAGGCTGAATGTATGTGCATGGTAAAAAATGCTTTCAGATGAGCTAGATGGCCTCAAAATCAGACAATGCCACATTCCTTCCCATAGGAGGCATGCACCTTGTATACATCTCCCATTTAGGAGCAGAAAAATGGGTAAGATCTATTATAAGGCTCCGAGAGTGGGATTTTGACCTTACTGTGACAGCAATAGATGTAGGAGCTAACTCAGCTGCTCTGCTGCAGTCCTCACAGCTAGGGAGCACATCAGCAACAAAATCTTGCATATTGCAGAGGATTTTGAATTCTTATCACCTTGGACAAGGATGCAAACAAGTTAAACTTGACAGGACTGTGCAGGTGCGGACCAGCACTAGCATAAATTAGCAGGCAGTACTGTTTTACAGATGGTGTTGTTTTAGTTCAGTCAAATCTATCTTCTGTGCACACTCTCCTGAAATCTAGAGAAAGAGAAGTCAAAACTGTAAGATTTGTTAAATCTTTGAGAAAGCATTTCCAGTGGCTGTCAAAATTGCTCTTTTAACATTACAGGGCAGATTAAACAAGGCATACTGCCATGAGCTCAGGGATACCCACATGGCAGAAGGTTTTAAGCTGAAAGTGGCCAGAATGGCTATGCCCCTCTCTGTCTCTGTAACTCTGCAAACACACCTCTGAGCAGTGAAATCCCAGAGGAATAAACAAGGGTAAGATGTACATCTTTCCCCAAGTAATGATTCCCAAAGACAGAGTCCCAAGGACTGATAAAGTTTGGCAAAGCTTTGCTCTCCTGCAGTAGAAAAGCCACTGAGACCTGCAGCCAAGCACAGACTGTTGGCATTATTCATTCCAGCACAGTTTTGGCATAATGAAAGAGATGGACAAGCAGAGCAGTATTTATGGTGATAAAAGGATGACGTCGATACTGATCCTCTCTGCCCTTTCCCCAGTATCATTCTGAAGCTATTTAAACTCCTAGTCAAGTTGTATCTTTTCCTGTTTACAGAAGTATTATGTAAAGAAAACATGTGGAAGCTTTAGAAAGCTTCACATGAAAGAAGATGTGGAAGTTTTAGAAAGACTGAAAAATGAGCTAAAAAGTTCACATATGGTTTCCTTCATCTTTCCAGGGCCATTAAATAGTTACTAGAAGACAGATCGATAGTCAAGGGCGTGATAAAAAGATCACAATGCCCCAAGTTGCTCTTTGTATGGCTAGCATATATCAGTGGACTCAAGAACCAGAATGGGACAGGCCTACAGCTTGCTGGGGATGATTTGAGGCAATCAGGACCTGTTCTGCCCTATTAACATGTCGACAAGTTTCAATAGGTCTTGCTCTGTCTCATCCAGGTACTCTGCTGTTCAGAGTTCTGAGCATCTTTGTTCCCGTAGCTGCCTTGGTGCCTGAGAGATGCTGCCTGGTGCTTTGTTGCTTGTTTCATTGTGGTTTATTGTTGGGAGAAGTTTCATGGTGTTTCATCATCGTGAGATGCTGCCTGGTATTTTACTGTTGCCCTCTCAGACAGATGTGCTGGAATGTGGGATAACATGAGCTGCTGGCCTTCATCTGCCATGGGACAGACTGTCAGTGCTCAGTGCCCTGAGTTCTTCCAGATGCTGACTGGGAAAAAAGGTAACACTAAAGATATGCTTTTATTGCCCAGGCATGCTTTATTAAATATGTTGTTTACAAAGATGCTACTGTCAGTTCTGAACTTGAAGTGAAATTGTGCCCCTGCTTCTTTTAAAGAGCAATGTTCACTTAGCAGCTCCATTTCCAACACTAAACTGAATGTGGGAAAGTCTGGAATTAAAGTAGCAAAGTTTTTTAAGTGTTTACTTTTGTTAACCAGGTGGAAAAAAATGCAGGAAGTAAATGTTCTGGAAAGCAGATTTTAGCATGATTTCTTAAGGGAAAAATTTTCACCATTCAGCCTCTGTGTTTATGTATTTCTGTCTGTCTTTCACCTTCTAATAGCTTCCAGAGCCAGTGGCTGATCTCAGCTGAGCTTGACACAGACAAAAATTCACAAAGCAGTAAGTTCACGCAAGTTTTGGCAAAACAGCCAGCCAGGTTGGGGTAAAAGATCCCTTTTTTGCCTCCATCAAGAGGAAATCTGTACCAGAGGGTTAATCCCTTGGTTGTGACAGGCTCCACACAAGTGGCACAAATTCATGGAAACTCAGATGTCGTGGCTTACCAAATAACTTACTCAAAAAGAGATGAGCTCAAGCAATACTTGTTGTCCTTTTCCTGGGATTTTTAAGGCAGAAGTGAAGTGAAATTTATTCCCAGTATGCTGCAGTAATCATAAGCCAATAAGTAGGAGTTTCTGTCTGTATTCTGTTCATTTCTACCTTTCAGCAATGCCCAAGAAATGTGCTTACATTTTTCTTCAGCGAGTTAATGATTCAAATTGAAATAGGGTTTTGCATTCTTCAGTTATAGGACACAGATTAATGAGATCTAGTACTTACAGAAAAGCAGACATTCATTTTATGGAGGGAGGAATGGCAGACAAAGTATTAGATTGTCTAATAAACATCAGAGAAGACGGAGGAGAAGCACTTAGCGTTCTTTAAGTAAAAGCAGACATGAGACATTCAGATTAAAATAAACTCTGTGTTACTTTCTGTACACACAAACAGTAGCTGACCATTGGGTCCCATAATCTGGTTTAAAGACAGAGGATAAACTACACAAAGACACAGATAACTGCTGAAGAAATCATCTGTCTGTCATGTGCTCACAAATCTTTGAGTAGTGGCACCAGCCCTTAAACGCGCTAATGAAAACCCCGCCGGTACAGCCACTAGAGGGAGCTGCACCCTGTCTCTGACCTTCTTACCGGGGAGGAAAACAGGAATTTGTACATCCAAAGATCATAATTACATGTCAAGTGTGCACTGTTATCTTGCATACCGTCTAACAGCTTTAAACTTTAGTTGCCCTCCTTATAGAGAGGCTAAGAGCAGAACCGCTTCTGATAAGCAATAATCAGAGTGACTGTTCAAAACAGAAACCCAAGACATGGTTCATTGGAATTTGCATCTTATTTCAGTCTCTGCATCTGGCATTTTGGGTCAAAGTCAGCAACAGTTTATTCTCATTCTCATAGCCACATTCTCCTCCGATTTTATGCTGTGGTTGGCTTGTGACTCCTGTGTTTAATTACTGTTAAAATCATTGCCCTGTTTGAAGCAGTTTTGCAAAAGAATAAACAGAGATCTGTTTGCTTGGAAAAAAAGGCAAAAGTTTTCTCTCCTCACCACCGACAAAGCAGATGGGTAGCCACAAATGCCAAAGACCCATACGTTAAGGGACACAGATAGCTCTGAGCTCTGATCAAACCCTGGTCTCTGTGCTTTGTGCTGACATCTAGACTTGCATCTGCAGCCCAGACTGTCTGTCCCCTTCCCATATAACAGACAAAAGGAACAAAATAATCTGTAACCTAACAGTAACATAGCCGAAGTTCACATCCAGACCTGCACAGTTTGTCTCAGGCAAGAAATGTGGAAAGGTGCAATGACTGTGGGGACTTGGAGTCAGAGAAGGCCACATCAGATGTTCCCAGTTCCACAGCCATACCTTTAGCCAGTGTTCTCCCTTGCCTAGGCAACTCCAGAAGACTCGAAGTCACCAATAAACACCAAGAACTGATTGTTAGATGGACTGCAGACCCCAAGTCCACTCTGAGTGGGGCATGCTGCAGCTTCCCCAATGTGTGTGTTACGCATAAGCTAATACCATTGTTACAATTTTGCTCATAATCTTCCATGCTTTGCATATAATGCAATCACATGCACACACCAACACAGAACTTCATGTCTTCTGTCTGATCTACTTTGACATCCTCAGGCAAAAACCAGTTACGGACATGTTGACAAGCACAACACTTTGCTCTGAGTTAAGTATGTGTGTCTTAATAATTGAAGCTGAAGCAAAGAACTTGACACCATATGACCCCCTTGCTGAGTGCCAAGACAGGTTGGGGAGAACTATTTGGGAGAGCTGTTTCTCTCCTGTTGTTGCTACACTGCAGCAAGACATAGAAAACCTGACTTAAAAAGCAAGCCTGGCCCTTTCAAAGATGCTAAGCTGGAACAAGATGTTCATAAAAGTGTCAGAATAATGGTCTGTTGCTGACACACCCAGAGCTCTTTCCATTTGGAAGTCTCAGCGTGTTTGCTGTGCCTTGCTATTGGACAGAGGTGAGTTCAAATCAAGTACAGACATGCTGTCAGGTCACCAGAACTAGCCCAGAGGTAGCAGGAGCCCTGACTGTCCTGACAGTCTCAGCAGGGCTTCAAAGAGCATAAACCAGTGCCTCCATTCCTTCAAGCCTGCAGGAATGTTTTGCAGGAACTGGAAGGCCTTAGAGTCTCCAGGGCTAAATGTGTGGGAGAAAAGTGGACTTTTAGGACGCCTTCTGGCAAGGCTTCTACAAAGAAGGGCTGCTGATTTCAGGTCCTAAGTCCTTGCTAGTATTGACATTGCTGCAGCAAAGCCAGGATTTCACTCCATGTTTCTAAAGTGTGGCTCCTACCTGACAGACTAATGTGAGCAGGATAGCAGGTACTGGTTTTACTTCTTTGTAAAAGTTTCTCTTCTCTTCAGCACATAACCTGCATGCCGGCTAGGGTCATTTGCTTCCAATGAGATTGTAAGGTGTGTAGGGCAGGACTTCCCACTTCCACTTTAGTCCCAGACAGGAATATGGACATGTTCAGACCCGTCCTATTCAACCATGTGCAACTTGCTGGGGATCCATCTCACTCAGCCTTAGGAGCCTACAAGTCAGACATCCCAGCAGAAGTGGGTCAGACAAACTGTCCTCTGCAGATGTCTGCTTGAAAATGAGGTGAATTCCACAAATGCCTCTTTTTCTGCACTGACTACAAAGACAGCCACAAGGGATACAGTTCGACTCAAACATTCAGTTTCCAGAAGCATAACTTAAGTAAGGGGAATCCCATCCTAGCCTTTAATTTATAATTAAGCATGGAAATCAGCAGTGTAAAATGATGCCAAGACCTGCATATGGGGACAAAGCTTTCATTTTTTGATTGAAATCTCACCAAAAAGCTGTGACCATCTAAAGTCTTGTGTTCTCTTTGGACCATAACAAACCACAGTGAGGAGGTGGGAGTATTCAGGAAAGTACCAGTTTTGCAGAGTATGAATCTGTGATTGAGCAAGTCATGTGTTTGCTGATCTTGGAATGCTGACAAAGAAATACCAGATGTACTGAACAATATTATTTATGTTGCAATTAATAAAAACACATCCATCACAGTCATTCCTGAGTGGGCAAACAATATCATAACCCGTACAAGTACACTAGGCAAGTATAAACGTAATTAGCTCAGCTGCATTTCACTTCCAGCTATGCAGAGTGTATTGCCTGGGGGGAAAATGTTCTCTTTATGCTTGGAGCAACCCTATAGGTTGGTGACTGATGCCCAAGGAGACCCAAGATACAATTTGAAATGATCACACCTGATTTTGTCTTTTTTTTTCTGTTGCTATAACACAGGTTTTGTCTACCGAAACTGTACAAGTGAAGGTTGGTCTGATCCATACCCAAGACCTGATATCGCTTGTGGCTACAATGTCAATGACACAACGAATGAGGGAAGAGTGAGTATGATTGCCTATGACCACAGATCTGCTGCTCTGGGGCCTTGGGGGAGGAATATGTTATGAAGAGACTGAATGAGGTTGTGATTCAGCTCCACTGGGGTTATTCTTAAAAGTGTTTTTCAGCAAAAATGCTTCCTCCAAATTATCAGAATGGGTTGCTCAGGGTAAAACTTCAGTAGCTGATTGCCCTGGGTTCAGCAGTAGCAGTCATTTGTCTCCTTCTTAGTAGCTGGTGCAGTGCTGTGGTTTTGACTTTCGGTCTGGGAACAGCACTGATAACACCGATGTTTTCAGTTGCTGCTCAGTAATGTTTACTCTGACCAAGGACTTTCTGAGTCTCATGCTCTGCCAGGGAGGAGGGGAAGCCGGGAGGAAGCAGAGACAGGACAGCTGACCCAAACTAACCAAAGAGGTATTCCATACCACAGCATGTCATGCCCATTGTATAAACTGGGGGCAGTTACCTGGAAGGGTTAGATCACTGCTCTGGTCGGACTGGGTATCAGTCGGCAGGTGGTGAGCAGTTGTATTCTCTTCCCTTGTTATTTCCCTTATCATTATTATTATTGGTGGAAGCAGCAGTGCTTTTGTGTTATACCTTAGTTACTGGACTGTTCTTATCTCAACCCGTGGGAGTTACATTCTTACGATTCTCCTCCACATCCCTCAAGGAGCGGGGGGAGGAAGGGGGTGGGAGTGAGCGAGCAGCTGCGTGGTCCTGAGTTACTGCCTGGGCTTAAACCACAACACTGATTTTACAAGAAAATTTGTTTGTTAAATAGAAGCAGACACCTTTCTTTTGGTGTGGGCTGATTTCTACCAAACAGTCAAAGGTAAAAATGTGAATGTATGTTCCTCTGCAGCGGTCCTATTTCATGACTCTGAAGACCATGTACACCATTGGATACTGCACCTCCCTCGTGACACTGATGATAGCCTTAGCGGTTCTGATCTCTTTTCGGTGAGGAGAAGCATCTTTGGTTTACATTTGGCCAGGACTTCTTGTCGTCTCAGCCGACACAAGATCCTTCTGTTGGCTTTCAGAGCAAGTAAAAAATTGAAGTCTACAGCAGCAATCTGTCAGTTTATCTTTACACAACCTTATAACCTGGAATTTGTACTTTGATACTTATTCAGTGAAAAAAAATCCCTTACAGTAAGTGTCAGAAGGGCAGAAGGAACCCCAACTATTTTGCAAACTTGTCTACTGGCTGCACAGCCTCTGGACCCAGATTATGTGGAGATTTAATACAGAAAACATTGCATGCACAAGTGCACTGTGCAAGCAAACCAAATAAATCCACCCAGGTGTGGATAAACAGCTTTGGTTCATGTTACTCCAGAAATAAGGGAGGCTAGAACAAGGATATCAGGATGAAACCATAATTTTTCTGGCGGTGTTCAAGTATCTGAGTGGAGCAGATGTGACTTCAGCTTTTTAAGGTCTTCTCCACAATATTCCTGTTGGGAAATGCATTAATCTTCCTTTCACAGGCAGAGAAAGTGTTGTTAATTTGTCAGTTCAGCATTAATAAGGGTTGAAACCTGCTGTTTACAGCCACAAGCTACTCGAGTTAGCTAGGAATGTAACTTCACGGGACCTCTCTCTCTTTTGTGAAACAGAAGACTTCGCTGTACAAGGAACTACATTCACATGCACCTCTTCACATCATTCATTTTGCGAGCCTCATCCAACTTCATCAAGGATGCCGTTTTGTTTTCCTCTGAAGACATAAATTACTGCGGAGCATACATGGTAACCCTCTGCCTTCTAGCTTGCTCCATGCCTCAGTTTCCTTGGGGGATCCTAGCAGTAGTTAGGGTGCAGGAAAGGAAATCTCCATCCCAGATTTCTATTCAACGTATGGGGTTATGGAAGAAGAGAGGTATGCCTTGTCCCTTGTCTGTCAATTGATCCCACATCTTGGTAGATCCTGGCTGAGCTTTCTCTGTTTGGGAGTATTCTGGATCGATGAGGGAGGCATAAGGATGCAAAAGCAGCCCAGGCTGGGGCATGCACACAGAAACCCAGTTGTGGTTCCTCCTATAGGCTATAGATGCCCTTACAAATATTGGAGCAGAAGGCATCCAGGTTAGCCTGAAGTAGATTACTGCATTTATCAGTTCGACTGTGTTGACTAGGTGACTGCAGAAGACATCAGAATTTCAGCATATTGACCCAGAAATGCCTAAACATGGGTGTTTCAGGCTTTGAACACAGGATACACAACCAGGGTGGAGATTCTTACATGGATTTTGGATTTTAGTAGATGGAGCTGGCAGGAAAGTATGAGAACACATTAAGTATTGCTGACTTATACTGCAGGGTGAGACCTCATAGTAAGATATGGGTTTGCACTCATATCTTGGGAAAGCCTGGACAAGAAAAGGAACCTCCCAAATTTTGAACTGTTTTTTTGTCTTTTTCTCTTGATTGGCAGCAAAATATATTGAAAATTGGGAGTGCGAGTGAGCACTGGAAATGTTGTTCAATACTTTAAACCAAAAGATAAGAATTAAGGGGGGGAACCAGACGTAGATGCAAAGACCCCACATCACAAAAAGGCCTTTTTTTATTTGTTTGTTTGTTTTACCCACACTCCCGCCAGTTTTGCTGCATTTCTGTTGAGGACCAAGAACAAGTTTTGAGCAAATTTGAACTTATCTTTATTGACCCTTTTTCTTGGGAAAAAATCACTGACAAATACGTTCACATGCTTCTTTAAGGTGGTATTAGTGCTACTGATACTAATAAGGTGAAACCTCCTCTAAGTGAGACAGTAACCCACACCCATGCCCGTGACACCTTTGGTTCTTGCTAGTGAGGCAGCTGATTAATGCTTTTATGAGTGCCAGCCTAGCTTTATTGTCATGTGATCGCCTGTCTCAAGGCCACCCATTCAGCCCCCTAATTGCTATAAAATCTCTATTTGCAAAGATTTATTTACAACTCTTTCTCTGTTAGAAGGTAGATGCAAACTGCCGGCAGAAGCTAATTATCCTCTCTTTCCTCAGGCTGGGTGTAAGCTCACCATGGTCTTCTTTCAGTACTGCATCATGTCTAACTACAGCTGGCTCCTCGTGGAGGGACTGTACCTCCACACTCTCCTGGTTATTTCCTTCTTCTCAGAAAAGAAGTTCCTCTGGTGGTTCATCGCTCTCGGATGGGGTACTGGTTTTCCTTTCCGTAAGAGTAGCTGTGGGTTTGTTTTGCCTTTGGGATGGACTTGCGGAGCAGTAACTAGCTTTTTCAACTGCAGGTGCCCCAACTGTATTTGTGGCTGCATGGGCAACTGCTAGGCAACTCCATGAAAATATTGGGTAAGTTGTGTGGATGCGGGGAAGGTGGCACACAATGGGGGGCATGAGGCCTCTGCGCAGGCTGCTGCACAGGGTCCTGCTCATTTCTAGGCACTGGCAGCCAAACAAACCACCCACCACCCTGTTGTGGCATGAGCCTGGATCCTGGCGTGGGTGGGAGTAGAGGTCCAGCTGAGTAACCTGGGAAAGAGCCTCAGATTTGATTTGAGCATTTCCAGGAGCAGGAGGTGGCCTTCAAGTACAAAGTCAGCCCACAATGTTTTCAGCATCTGTATTTGACTTTCTGATCAGTGAAACTTTGTTCCTTTCTCTTCTCCGTTCCAGAATCTTGAACAGTGGTTGTACTCTAAGGGCAGGGTATACTTTCATCCAGTGCAAGTTGACATTTTTTCATCAGAAATGTTGTACCTTTAAGTGAGAACAGGAAATTAATGTTGTAGAAGGGAATAGTGGCCTATCTGAAGTGCAAAACACACTAAACCTCTTTGAAAAGACACCAGTGTTTTGATAACTGACTGCACCTTCTCTTCTATTTTTACAGGTGTTGGGACATCAACACTAATGCAAATACCTGGTGGATCATTAGAGGCCCTGTAGTTTTGTCTATTTTTGTAAGTCTTTTCTGGGACATGCAGATTTAAACTGTATTTTCAAATACTGTGAAGTCAATATGCCTTAGAAGCGTGTTAATGAACTGACTTAGACATGTGCCTGAACTGGTGTGACACATAGTGCTTAAGCAACTTCTGCTCAGCAGGATTTAGTCAGCAACTAATGCCCCGAAGCTGTGTTCACAAGGAAAGCTAGAGTGTCCTCCCAAGAAGCAAGAGCCTGAAGAAGATCAGGTTTCCACATCCTGTTGATTTCATATGAACTTGGCTGGCTTGTGGAAGCTTGTTTTGGACTGTTTCAAGGAAGGCTCTGGAGGAGAAACAAATGGACTGTACATTTCAGTACAATTGCCTTTGTGTCTCCTGGTCAATGCCCCTCTCAGCAAAGCCAAAACCAACTTGTCTTACATGACCATTAACTTTTGTTTTCAACTAAGAAAACAGCTCACATGCTGCCCGCACCATATGTTAGTGGACTGCAATTACACTATTATGGAATTGCTCACTGAAATGAGCATGCACATTCAAATTTGGTATGAATCTGCCCAGCACAAGGCAGTAGCAATGTCCTGAACAGTTTGGTACATATAATACTCAGCACCTGTGGTTTGAGCTTTGCTGGTACTCAGAGCCTTAGGTACTATGGGGCAGAAGCTGCCTCTTGGATGTAGTTGTTCTGCCCAGTGGAGATGCTCTGTGGCAGACCACTCTGCACTGATCTATCTGAAGCCCAAGCCCATGTACAGAAACATGCAAAGTGCTAGTTACTCTCAAGTAACCTGCTGACACTCCAAGGTGAGGACCCAAGAGTTGGACAAAGTGTCTGTGTTGCCAGTAGGAACCATTATGTTTGCAAAACACAAACTGCAACACTTGCATGCTGGTTTGGAAACCCAAGCAGCAGAGATGGCTGTCTAAAGTTCTGCTCCCATTTGCCACTAAGCAACACTTCACCCCACAAGAACAAACTGAAGATCACACAAATCATTCAGGATCAACTTAATGAGGCCACAGCATTTATTTTCCTTAATGTTATAACCCTGGTGCTCCAGGAGCTACTCAGCAATAGTTAAATGCCAACAAGGCCCAGGCATCCTGCAAGGCAAAAAGCACAATCTCCATTTACCTTCTGAAGGCCACCACCCCCATCCTCTTCCAAGTTTCATCGAAATACTGATCACATCTAGCTTAGCAGGAACTGCCTGCATGACTCTGTCTCTTTACCTAAGAGAGGCTTTTCTCAAGCCCATAGCCACAGACAAACAAACAACCAGCCCTTCAGAATTCAGATCTAATCTCTTTATTCCTCACAGCACACAGTCTTTAGCAGTTCAAAGGCCAGAAAATCAACACCGATAAACTCTTTTGTACTCCTAGGCTAACATTAATTGCTGTGCTGCTCGAGGGCAATCCCTCCCAGCAGGAATCCCGCTGTTCCCCCTTCCACAGTAGTTTTTCATCAGGAAAAGGTCCTGCTCAGCCTACACTGGCCTAGTGGGATAAAAACCCCAGAATCCTCAGGCCTGAGCCTCCTTCTCCTGCAATACCCCCAAAATATTTCAGTCTTTTCCTTCCATGTTCCCCCCCCTTCCATGTTCCCCAGCCCCCCTCCAGACTCTCTCAGCTGCCCAGACTACGCAGGCACAGTTGCTCCCTCTTCATTCAATAATTTAGGGAACACAGGAACACCCTGGATCTGTCCCATCTACAGTAGGCCCACTCCTTTCAGAGAAACTCACCAGCTCAGAGCCCTGCTCCAACACCCACAGGCATGTTCAAGCCATCATGAAGAGGATGCATCACTGCGATGGTGTTTCCAGGCACAAGGGAGAGTTACAGTGTGGGGTGTTACAAAAGGGGCTCAAGTCTGCAGGCTGTGCGGGTGCAGGATGATGCTGGGAACCCTGGTGCAAAGTGCAGACAAAACCCAAGTCAATCCCTGATGCTACAAACTGGCCGTGGGAGAGAGGCATTCTCAGGCCAGCTCTGCCTCCCCTGGGGCTTCTGCTCTCTGGCTGAAGGTCAAACAAGCAGAATTAGCTATTGCTTCATCTTCACCCAAACTAAGCAGCTGATCAGCATTTTTGTCTGATAACAGACCTTGGAGAAGGGAAAAATGCAAAAGGAAGAGCTTGTGTATTGACTCTCTCCTATGATAACTTTTAACTACTTTGCTTCCATCAACCCAAACCATGCTGTGTCTTTTGGCAGAGAGCAAGCAGCGTTTTCAGCCCCACTTAGCAAGTGGTAGACTGTGCACAGGCTGCCTGAGCCCCAGACATAATGTATCCTACCGGTGTGCTTGGTCTCTTTGCCCTTTGGTCATTTGTCCAGATAATAAGCCCTGATCGTCCCCATAACTAAAGCTGTAGCAAACTTGCAGGGAAAGCAGCCACCACTCAAACCCAGGGGTGGCTGGACAGGCTGGAGAGGCAGGGACAGGAACTAGCATGGGGACAGAGACATGGGCAGGCCAGCCTCTCTATTTTGCCTGTTCAGCCTGAACACCCAATTGCTCTGCTGATACCTGGCAGCTATGTAAGTGTTTACTGGGCACATGGTTTTGTTGTTTGGTTGTGGTTTTGCTTTGGTTTGGAGGGTTTTTTCCCATCCTTTTTTCTTTTCTTTTTTTTTTTTTTTCCCCCCAGATTAATTTCATTCTTTTTGTCAACATTTTAAGAATCTTGATGAGGAAGCTCAGCTCACCTGAAGGACGGAGCAGTGATCTCAACCAATATAAGTATGTCCCTTACATCGTGACTTCATGCACATTAGCTCACCTGAGCTCTTCTTGCTCCTTCTACACCAGCTTTCCCCTCTGTCTTTGTTCTCAGGAGGCTTGCAAAGTCAACACTCCTCCTTATCCCTCTCTTCGGGGTCCACTACATAATCTTTGCCTTTTTCCCTGAAGACGCAAGCAGCGGCACAATGGAAATTCAGCTGTTTTTTGAATTGGCTCTTGGGTCATTCCAGGTAATATTTGATGAGCTCTTATTTCTTTAAAATAAGAAAAAGAGGCATAACATGTAAGTCTGCCACAGAGCAGAGTCCCAATGACAAAATCAAGCTGTCTGATTGCCCTTGAGCTGCCTCATCCCTACTCAAAATCTGACACTGCAGTTCTAATTCTGTGGCCATGGTTCTTTTCTCTTTCAGGGCTTTGTTGTGGCTGTACTTTATTGTTTTCTTAATGGTGAGGTGAGTTTTGTGTATATAACATTCTTTTTTATTGCTCAAGCATGCTTCATTAATCAGTACCATATGTCCTGCAATGAATTACATGTTTTATCTGAGGGTTTTCTTCCTAGCTACCTAAAGTCACTTGTGAAATACCTCCTAGACCTGGCAAGCTTAACTAATTGTATGCCAGATGCAAACTTCACCTCTCAACTATTGCAGCTCTTTCATAAATCAGATACAGCATTATTACTGTGTGGGAACAGAGGGTGGGAGTACCAACCTGCACATGGGCACACTGACAATCAACTGATTCTGACGTACTGGGCTATTGGCTGTGATCCCATGGCTGGGTCTTGTGTTTGATCCTTGGCTGGAAATTTATCAAAAGCTGTACCCAGTCCAAGTTTATTAGGACTCTCATAAGGTAAAGCTTCTCAAAGGACCATTTCCTTTTAGTCATATGATAACTCCCAGGCTTCTGGACTAGAACTTGCACTTTGAAATACTGATGCTCGTAGAGGGGGGGAGAAACATTATCCAAACCTGGGAGAACCTGAGGTTACTAGAAGTAAATAAAACCAAAACCGTGACTAAGGTTGGAAGAAACGTCACTTTGCAAGGGAGGAGGGGCTTGAAATACTCTGACTGATCCTTCAGCAGGGTGCAGAAAAAGCTGTTTTGAGGAAAACCTGCTCTTTTTTTTTTTTGAGTGCCAAAATGTCGCATGTTATAATTAATACAAAGATCTTGGAAAAGTCTAAACCAACCACTTGCTAAGGCCAGCTAGACTCTGTGCACAGGAAAACAGGTTAACAGAAAATTGTGTGGCTGCAACAACAGTATCACTAGAAGTGACAAGAAACAGGCCTTATCCATACCCCTTAAATGGGGGGGTTAAAAAAATTCAAACCTTGGCAAAGGTAGCCCATTCTCCTGCTTCACTGCTCTCTGCAATGTGGGTCTCCAAGGTAGACTAGCTGAACTAAGTATGTTGTGACCTCTCTACACAGGTTCAGCTGGAAGTTCAGAGAAAATGGAGGCAATGGCATTTAAGCAAACACTTGCATTGGCATCTCAGCACCTCAGCAAGTAATGGAGGAAGTGGCTTAACTCAAGAGATGCAGATGGTGAGGTCAAGCCCACCAGGGCACCAGAGAGCAACACTCCAAAGATCAAGCATGATTTAACACTGTATGCCTGGAGGATACCTGAATGCTCAGATACACATGGCTAAGTCATACAGACCATACTGGGAGTCTTGTGTATGTATCCAAAAGTAGGACTTGGCTGTAGATCAATGGTTTTTGAAGCACATCTGTTTATTTATATCCTGTGTAGCACATTAGTTATTTTGCAAGGCAAAATAGGCCAAAACATTATGCTCTTCCTTGGGCTTCTGGCCACAGTCATTTGTATTTCTTTCCACACCAATATTTTTCATCTACTTCTACTTTAAAATGACTTTTCATTTTTCCACAAGGCTGTCCATGTTCCAGGCTAAGCCAGGCTGGTGACTTTTAGATGTTCTCTAGTTTTAATGCTGTTGAAGCTGTGAGGACATTCAATTTTGCATTACGAAGGTTACCTGCCACCCTTTAACACAGCCCATGGGCTTGAAACATAGGATTAATTAATCCCTGAAATTCAAATTTTTCTGTTGGGCTGATGGATGATGCACACTGCGAACATAAAGCACAGCTGAGCGCTGTTTCTTCTCCAATTGTACAGCCATTACTCCTGTGACAGTGGCAGGTTCAGTTTTCTTCCTTTGCCTCTTCTAACACCAGAGGCCTCAGAAATAACAGTGGCCAAATTTGTATCTTTGTAGCTTGTTGAAATGGTAAAAAAGCCATTGTAGCACATTCCGAAGGCTGCCAAGAAAACTTCAGTGAAATGGCTCTTTCCTATTGTGTCTGCACCTCTGAGACTTGTCTGGGTAGTCTTTGAAGGGAATCAGTGAAAGCCCTTGCGACACTTAAAGCTCAATTTAACTGGACAGTACAAGGTATCTTATGAAAAACAACACCAGAGTGTTTGGCAAAAGTCTCTTTAAAATCTACAACCACTCAGCATGCTGAAAGCTGTAAGACTGTGCACTGTAATATGCTATAGCAAGTTATCTGAGCTTCTGTTACAGCTTTATGCTCTTAAGGATAAACACGTTAAGCAAATTACTCTGGCTTGAGTGGCAAAGGATAAAAGAAACCATCTGACAAATGCAATCAAGCCTCCTACCTGTTTTTGCGTCTGCATTTCCCCAGTTGAGGCAATTCTTGCCTGGTTTTCTTCAAGGACAAAGGTGACTAAACAGAAAGCAAGTGCTGTTTATCATGCTTCTCCATCCTCACCATGCATGGTATGTGAAATGCTGAACAATCAGCACTCCCCAACTGCTCTGCCAAAATTGCCCTAACAGCAATTATAGCAAACATGCAGAGAAATTCAAAGCATACTTTCAAGGTCAAATTACCTGTGCAGAAGCAGGTTTTTGAGTGCCATTAAAACTGTTTCAAACCCTGAGATTCAGGAAAAATATCTTTTTTTCCTCTGCCTGCACTGCAGGCAGCAGCACTGATGACAGCCAGGCAAGGGAGGACACATCAGTAGAAGGGAGGATTTGGTGTTTGCTCCGGCCTCCTCTGCCCCATTGGCTTTGCCTGCTGATGCAGATCACCCAGCAGTGGTGGGAGAGTTGAACCTCTTTAAAACCAAGAAAACAAAAATCAAATATAAACTGGCAACTGTTTCCAGGATTTTATTTTAAACTTAAGCTTTTGGAAATGTCGAGGTTTTGAGTTGACTTTGTCCTTTAAAACTCAGCCACAGCAAGTGGAAGGAAGAGCAGAAGCAGGATCAGTCCCATGACCAAGGGAGAAGTGAATGCCCCTCCATGCATGTTCGGGTGAAAGATCTCATTTCCAGCTGACTTACCCAAGCCAAGCAGAGCCTCCAACAGTCTTGGGGGTTCACTGTCCCAGAGAATTTAGCAAGTCAGATACTTCCAAAAAGATAAAGCCAATAGCCTAATTTTCTCTCTGACATACAAATAAGACCAAGAATTGTTTAATAATTTGCATGTTTCCTGCCAGAGAATTAAGCATTTATCAGTCAAGACAAAGCAGCTGTTTGCTTTAATGCAAGTGCCTCCATCCGGCATAAATGAAGAAATAAAGATTCAGAGATACAGTAACATGCAATTAATTAGGTCTGATGCAATTATTGGCTCTCCCACAAGCCAGTGCTCAGCCATGCAATGTGTAGTTAGGACCAGCACTGATGGCACAAGGTCAGGTGGAGCCCAGGCTGATACTTAATTGTACAGGAGTCCTATTGAAACAGGGGAAAACCACATGCCCCAAAATAAAATGATGATGGCTTTTGTATTTTAAAAAACTTCTAGCGTAAGTTACTGCTTTACATGGCCTTTTTGGTTTTATTTAACTTGCCTGAAGTTTAAAAAAAAAAAAAAAAAAGAAAGAGGAAAAAAAAGGAAGCATTCCCAGATTCTGAATTCTTCAGGCATTGAGCACCAGCCTGGTTTGTATGAAGAGCTGAGGCTCCATAAAAATCCTTCGATTTCAGCTGCCATGTGGAATCTTCATCATTTTGGGAAGAGCATGTCCTTTAAGCAGGTGCCCCCAGGCATTGCGATGCAGTGACCAGGATGTAGAAAGCTGCTGTCAAGCACCACCGTAGTGGGATGGGTCTCACTGCACCCATCTTCTGCACAAGGGCTGCAAAAGCACCCTTTCCTGCTGGGCATCTTTTGATGAACTGTACTGAAAAGTACTGAAGAAATAGTGACTTTGCTTTGGGAATGCTGTCATGTTTATAAGCAGATAAAGAGAAAAAGGGAAGTAAATCTCAGCAAGCAATGCAGAAAGTGGGAGATGAATGGGTGTAAGGCATGCAGACTCCAGCATCAGTGGCCTTAAACTACTGACACAAACTGAACACAAACTCCATATTCAGAGTCCAACCACTTCCCTTTCTCTAATACTTGCTCATTCAGTGTAATGAGCTCATCCAGTGACATTTGTTGCCATTAAAAAGGACGTGAGTACCATCTTTAAGACAAGGGTTCAGGGTCACTGCTGACAGCCTCGGGTTTGTCACTCCAGGTCCCCTGGGAAGCCAATTGCAGCTCTGCAAGCCAGTGGTGGACACAGCAGCTCCAGCAGCCTGAGCATCAGCAGTTCAAGACCTAAGGCTGAGTTTAAGAGGAAGTGATTAATGGGTTTTTTTCTCCCAACACAGCAACAAGGAAGTTCCCAGCAAAACTATCAGAAGCAAAAAGCAGTATTGTTGTGCAGTGAATTATTACATTGTGCAATGCCTCACTGGGTGTCAGGGGGGCTGAAATTAGCTTTTTCAAAAAGTGATGGTGGCAGTTCAAAGAGCCACAAGAAGGTGAGAGGCCCCAGGAATCCAGCCAACACCTGTTCCAGGACATCCCCCCAGGGCACACCTTTCTTTCACCCAGAGATGAGGACCTTCTTAGATGTGCAAGCTGACATGAAAGATTAGGAAGGGCCATTACCTGCTTACATAAGCCCCAGCAGAGGGAAAGAGAAGGCAGGTGAAGACAGTCATCCTCTGGCCATCACCTTTCCCGGACTCACAAAAGCAAGCAAGGCTCAACTCAACCCCCAGACCAGATGTCTTTCCAAGCACAGCTGATGAAGGTACTGTAGACTTAAAAAATAAACATGCCAGTAACAGTCCAGTATATTTCTCTAGCTAGCATGCCCTGTACTGTTATTTCCTTCTTCTTATCTGCAAGCAATGGTTTGTGCACAAGCTTCCAATTAAAGTTAGTAACTGAGTTTAAACAGCTCATTAACAAGAGGTGACATTCATTATCCTGCTTTTAAGAGATATTAAACCATCTGAGGCAGGCCAACCACCTCTCCCATCAGAAAGAGAACACCAGGTGCTAATTAACTTACTTGAGATTACATAAACTAATTCAGTGGTGAAGAATAGAAATGTTTTCCTGACATTTAACTAAACCTCCTAGTACAGTGAGCTTGGAAAAAACTTGTATAAGTAAATTTTTACCCATATACCACTTCTGCAGGCCAAACAAGCAGAGTTGGGGAAAAGAGAAAGGGTGCTTCAGACACAGGGTATGGTGTGGGAAAAGGGAGGTGAAGGACAGAGCTCTTTAGCTGGTAAAAAGAGCACATGCAACAACAGGAAATCATTAAGATCCTGCAAAGCTGTCTGTAATACCCATGGAGCAGCACAGCTGACTGCCCATCTTGTTTTGCAAGACAAGAAAGCGGTGCTGGCTACTTGGGCTGGTGTGGGCACTCTGGAGGGGAAAGGAGAGAGGAGTGTGCAGCAGCCACAGATCCCTTGGTCAGAGGTCAGCAAAGCACCATGCAGTCATTTCTTCATCTGCCTATCTGGGTAAACACACAGAATGGAGGCTGGGAGATGACGTAAACTCCACTCATCCCCTTAAATCTGCACTCCAGTGCTTTAATATAAAAAGAAAGAATTACAATTCTCTTATTTCAAAGAAATTTATTTAACAAACTTCAGGAATATTGCTTGACACTTGCACAGGCTTCAGAAAACGAACAGTTACCCATTGCTGCACAGGTTGCTTTTTATAAGGATATATCTGAGACAATGAATTTAGCTATCAAAATAGATCTTCTCCCAGCATTAGTAAGTCAAGCAGTACTATACAAAAACTGCTGGAAAAAAGTTACTGTGTTTTCCCTAGAAGATTACCTGCTCCTAACAAAAGGCCCCTCCTTCAGCTAGCAGAGGGCATCCTAAAATCATTTGTAATTGCACCAAGTCTTGGGTGAACTCAGTGGCTAATTTCACTGGTTCCTTCTAACTGGAAGTGGGAAGCACCAGACTGGGATAGTCTGGCTACTGCCTTCACTCAGGGAATGAGCTGAGGCCACAGCCTCCAGCTAGCACAGGAATAATTGATTTCCAGTTTGGGATGTCAGCAAGAAGGCACTCTGAGGTTACACCCACTTTTCTAGACAAGCCATGGGCACCCTTAAACTTTGGTAGGTGAACTGTCTTGCCTGGCATAGGCACCCCTAGGCACCACAACTGAGTTATTAGTTAAGGCACTCTACACCACCTAGCAACTCCAAAGTGCAACAGTTTGGGACCAGAATTTGCAGACTCCCTCTGAGGTAAGGTGGCTCTGCTAAATTCAGCAGCACTGTTCACACAAACATCTGCAAGTTCAGCCCACAAGCACATCTTGAACAGTGCAATTCAACAAATCAAAAGCACCCTCACAGAAACACAATCACAGTGCAGTTTTCCAGAGGCAGGTGAAGGGCACAAGTCCTTGTTCTTGAAAGCAGGTCAAGAAAGCCTGACAAAGCCCCAGCCATTGCAAGAGCTTCAGAAGCTGGCTGGATAGCACAGCTCTGTGCATTATCTCACCAGGAAGAAGGACAGATTCATGTGCAAAAGCACAACTGACAGTGTCCAGAGTAAGCCTGGTCTGAAACTGCATCACAAAACAGGCACAGGAGTATTGTCTTTAAAAGTTACAGAGATCTGAGAAGGAATGGAGACTGTCCTCATGAAGGCAAGGAAGTTCACAGGAGTCCATCCGGCAAGTATGGATGTATGCTTAGGCGGGACTTCAGATTCTCAGCTTTCAAAGACAAATCCGTTTACTCGTGGCTCACTTTCACAGCTTTCTTGGCCTTGGTGTTATGATGCTTTTGTTTCAGGTGAAAAATCGGCAAACTTGCTCCACAGGAAATGAAAACCTTGCTCAACAGCTAACAGACAAGCTACAGCAATGAAACATGTAGAAACATTCATCCTAAAACACAAATACAAGCAGCTTTACCAGTGCATACAATACAAGCTTAAATCAGAACCCCTGAAATACTCTGAAGACATTATTACTGATGGGCAACAGAGTGCTGTATGCAAGACAGGAGGACATACGCAGGGTAACCAGCCCCTGAGGTCTCCTACTGAGGTCTTCTCTTTTTACATCAGACATCATGGGGAATTTCAAAGCTGCAGCAATTTCAGAGATCTCAATTCAGGCACTGGCAGAAGGAGAACCAGCCTTACTATAATTTTGACCAAGACTTTTTGTATTTCCACCAGCTGTGACAGATTAGAGCTGCTGTCATGGGCTGCTTCTCCTCCCAGGCCCACTGTTACTCAGAGGAAGAGGGGGACTTTGATCACGAGGATTTAGAGCTTTCACCTCCCAGAAGAATTGCTACAAATGCTACAGGAGGCTCAGCTCCAGGATGAGATTTCCCATTGCCCAAGCAGGGAGCCCTGACAACCAAAATACAGCCCAGAAGGTTTGATGGTCTCAGCATGGTCTGCCCAGCCACGACACCCACCTAAAGCCCTGCAGAGCTTGTCCCTGTTCTCCTAAGTGGACCAAAAGCAAACCAGGAAAAGCAGGAGTCCATTACAGTGAACTCTGCCAGGGCAGAGTGAGCCAATTTGGGTGACCTATTGGCACACATCCTACAGGTATGGCAGAGGAGTGGTGACAGTGGGTAGAGAATGTGAGCACAGGAACATACACTGCTGCCCAAGGAATGCATCAAAATCCTTCCTTCTACACCTGCATCACACCCAGAGCCTGCCCTTGGCCCCAGGACAGCTACATCTCTCTGCGTCTGTTACAAGTGTCCCAGAAAAACAGGTCAGATACAGGGAACATGCCAGCAGGAACACGAAATGAGTAACCAGAACAAGGCTTGTGCTTCTCTTTTGAAATAGAAGTGGAGGAGTGAGATCCAGTTGAGATTTTCAATACCCCATGCCACTGAGCATGACCAGTCACAAATCATCTGTACCCAAGGCAGAGCAAAGCCACGAGAGACACCAAAGTTATGTCACTATTCACAGGCTCCAAAGTACAGAGGAAATCATAGCAAGACCAAAATGGTAAGAGTACAGGCTTTGTGTAAGCCACAAAATAGCCTGTGTGTGTAGATCAGAGACTGCTACCCCTCCACATTTGACAGAAGACCCTCTTTTAATCCACTCTTCCAGAAACTGCACTGCAGCAGCCAGTCCCAGTCTGCTTTTACTCCTGTTGTGCAGCCCTTCATGCTGACCAGTGGGTGGGTAAGTCTTCTACAGACATCAAGAGTGACTCATGCTTCCCCACTTTGCACACAATTTAAGGCATGGTGTCCTTTTCAAGCTTCATTAGACACCCTTTTTTCCAGTCTAATTGGCAAAGCTGATTACACAAAGGTGGAGGTACACCCTTTGCACCTAGATCTTGCCTACCCTGTTCCTGGGGTGTGTGAGGCTGTTGATGTGAAGTCCACTGATCCCATTAAGGAAGAAGAGAAAGGCAGCAACGAACTCACACCAGTACGTCAGTGTGAAGCCCGTGAAGGTGAGGTGATCCTTCACAAGGATGGAGAAGCTCAGGACGCTGGTAGCTGAGAGCAAAAACGAGGCAAGGATGAGAACTGAGCCCATTGACCACTTCCGTCTTGCATTGGCATCCTCACAGACCTGGGACACCATCAGCAGCTCCAGGCCAAATATGGCAACCACAACAGCGAAGGACACCATGCTCCTTACAGGAATCACCCCCATGCTCAGCCCCTCCACCTTGGCCAGGCTGAGGTCAGTGACACACTTCAGGACGCTGCCATTGCTAACGGTGCAGAAGTGCCACAGTCCGAAGAGCTGTCCCCTTGCAAAGAGCCAGCGACCATCGCAGACAGAGATGGATGACAAGACCACTGCTATTGCCACACACAAGATGATCAGGCTCCTGATGAGTGTCTCAAAGAAGGATTTCTGTGGTCTCCGGTGTGCCAGCAGCCTCTGTGCCTTAAAGGGTAGTGGGGTAAATAAAACCTGAGTTAATAGCACTACTTAAGGGTGAAATGAAACCAGAGGCACAAAGCTATGGGACTTCAGTACTTGAAAAAAATCTGCTTGTGTACATCAACCCCCTTCTCACAGGGGAAGGTGAAGCAGTTGCAGACCGTACCTAGGAGAAAGGAAGGGTGGGTGAAGCCCTCCTGGTTCCTCGGCTGCATGAACAATGAACGCTTCCACATCAAGGCCCGGGCTCAGGATCACAAAGGCTGTGGGCTGAGCAGGATACCAACCCCCACGGCCCCCACCGCACAGCCTCCTGCTCTGGCAGGGCTGGAGGAAACCACCGGCCTCTGGGAGAATGGAGCCGACGGATGCACGGCGAAGGAGGCAGAAACGGGGGGGGGGAGGAGAAAAGGGGAGCACCCGGTTACCAGCACTGCCCTTCTTTTCCCACAGCCATTTCGGGCTGCCGCCAGCCGGACTTTCCTTTCTTCTCCCCTTGCCAACGGCAGCCGCGGTCCGGACCCGGCTCCTCACCCATCGGCGGTACTGTTCGGCTTTCCCCGGGGCTGGGTTGTCCGGCTGCACCCACCGCGGACCCGCTAGGGCAACGCACGGTGCTTCCTCACCGAACCCCTCCAAGAGCACCCGAAATCTTACAAGCCGAGCCAAGCACCCCGCAGCGCCCTCCAGCCCTGCGTGGCAGGCGATGGTGCTCAGAGAGCCGGGTGCGGCGGCGACAACAGCTGCAGCTCCTCCGGAGACGAAGAGAGAGCTACGGACCTCCGGAGCTGATTCCCGTCTGGGGAAAGGCAGGGACCCGCCGGCTGCGCCCCGCAGCTCCGGGAAGGGTAGCGGCGTACCCAGCCGCACACGGACAAGCCGCAGCAGCTGCCCCGCGATGGGCAGCCTCGGTACCCGGAGGAGCTTTCCCTGACCCCCCCCCCCCCCCCTTCCCCGGCGCTGCCCCCGCGGCGGGAGCAGGGAGAGCCGTACCTGCGCCCCGATGGCGGTCATGGTGCCGCCAGCGCCGGAAGACGCTGGCGGGCTCCGGCCGCCGCTTTTTATGTCCCCGGAGGGCAGTGGGCAGCCCGCAACCCCCCCCCCCCCCCGCGCCCCGCCCGCGGAGCCACGGCACCCTCCGGGCCCTCCCGCAGCTGAGTCAGCACCGCGGCCCCGACAGGCGGAGCCGAGCCGTTCCCAAAGCAGGGAAGGCAGCGTTGCCCTGGCTCGAGGCACAAGCTCGTCCAGGCCAGGTATAGAGCACGGCTGCCCTGAGACAAGGTGTCCCGGGCAGTAGCCTCATCCCCTGACAGTGTGCCCGTGTGTCACCGACTGCCGGAGAGCTCCAGGTTTGTTTCTCGGCCCGACGCCAGGCCAGCATGGGACGGGGAGCGACCCCTCGACCTGCTTGCCCACCCTGGGGTGCACAGCCCGTGTTTGTGTGCAGCCCGTTGTGGGGGCGTGTGCTGCACTTCACCAGAAGCGCTCCACAAAGAAGACCCGCTGCCCCGCTCCAGAGCCGCGCGATGCAATGGTACCCAGTAGCAAGCGCGCTAGTGGATACAGAGAACACGCCATCCTGCTCTACCCCTCCTGCTCCCCCGCAGGGCCTGATATCGCTGTTGTGCCGCCGAAACCATTCGAACATAGGCTGTCCTTGCTGTGAGTCGTTCACCTTGGGCTGTGCGCGCACTCTTATCTGGTACCGGCGTACTTAACTTTATGTGTCTGTACATGTACCGTCAGCAAAAAAGTTTCTGCTCGTAAAGTTTTATGTCCTTGGTCTTTTTCTCACTCCTGTTTTGCCATCCTCTAACTAATTACTAATTGCTTTACTTCTTTTTTTTTTTTTTTTTTTTTTTTGGTCAGAAACAGCTCACAAAAGAAAGCCCAAGGAAGCGGGGTTTTGCTGTGTCATCAGAAACTCATGTTCTACTGCCAAATTCTGATTTCAGTTCCAGCGAGAGGTCTGTAGCAACTCCACAGGGTCCAGAGGACAGAAGCACAGGTTGTTGTTCTGGGCCTCCTTCATACATAGCCAAGATCAGAATTCGACCATTCCCTCTCCAGCTGAACAGAGCTGGAAGGATCTCCTTCTCCAGCACGGGGTGCTAGAAGTTGTAACTTCACCTTTCTTCCAGCTTCCATTTCTGAACAAATCAGTTGTCTATACAGATTGACTCCTTATGTTAATCTTTACCCAGTTTCATGAGGGCTTCCTGTGTTTCCTTTAAAAATACACATGTGTCTGCTGTGATTTGGCTAGGAGTGTTTTCTGTAACACTACTTCTAGTAAGAGTGAGAGCTCTGCAAAACATGTTTACTTCAGTATTCATACTGTGCATTTTAATGATACATTCTGACCTTTTTCTTTCCCTCTTCATGCAAAATCTTTGGTTCAATTGTTGATGGTCCCTGCTGTATACCTTATTAGACTATATTTTTATCAAACACTGAATTGGGGTTTTTCTGCTTTTGCAAGACATGGCAAATTTTTGCAAGATCTGTTGTTAAAACTTCTTATGTTGGTTTGCGGTCTGCAACATTTTTTGTTTTCTGAGCATGTTATCCAAGCTAGCAAACTCTATGCTTTGCCAAATCTCTCGAATTTTAGGTTCATCAGATGATAGAATAGTTTTATGAACATCCGGGACTATTTATTCCACAGGTTAGACAGCATTTCCATATTGCAGTGTTCAGACTGTTTACATCAATTTGCTGTTGCACCCTTCCACTTTCAAATGTAATGATATTTCTGGGTTTTTTTAGGCTCAAAACCCACAAGGAAGTATTGCCTCATGCTGCACAAACTGAACAAATGCTGCTTGCACTTAACTGTACCAAGCAAATACAGGCTCAGGTCAGACAAAATGCACCAACTCTTATCTGGCAAAACCCTCACATGACTTACTCTTTCTGTAACATGGGCTCAGTCCTGCAATGCATTAGGCAATTTGGCCCCCAGTTAGCAAAATTATTACGTATAGATCTGCTTTAAACAGGAGTCACCCCAATGACTTTAGTAATTAAAGAAAAAATTAACATTTTTAATAGTGAGGTGTCTCCTGCTGAACAAGATATTTTTTTTCTGTAAAAGCCAGTGGCGAGGCTCCGACGAGCAAACATATTCGCTTTGTCAAATGAGGAGCTTAAAGTGGTTACTTTTGAAACCAAAACTGCTCCCTGTCCAGCCTGGATCCTTTAGTAGATACACAGTTTTCTGCTAAGCTGTCTATTGAGGAAAACGGCGGTTTGGGGATGGTACTTTTGCTGCAAATCCAAAATTGCTTTAATACTTTGTATTTAATTTTACTTTTCCCAAATACAAAATATGCACCAGAATTAAACTTGACCTGTAATCAATAGCAGCGTTGAATTGGTACTTTCAAATTCATTCTTTGCTGAAGTTCCCCAGGACGATTGTAACAGTTGTGTAAATCAAACAGTAACAGTTTATTAGCGCTTTGTTTCTGCTGTTGCTTTACCTTCTGGTAAAGGCGTCTGGATTTATGAAGCCTGCTGGAGCTGTTCACCCTTTTTTTCAAAAGGAAAGGAGTTTATCTTCATTGTCTCATCACAAAACAAGACAAGCTCTGTCTTTTCAAGATTCAAAAAAAGCCAATAAAGTTTCTTGGAAAGATGAATTGTGGGAAAATGCCTCAAGCTTATTATTTTGGAAAATCATATGTGAAAGTCAGTGTTTTACAATCGAAAGAGCTCAGTGCTTTCAGAGAAAAGAAAGTTCGTTTTGGTTTCCCCCCTCCCCTGAAAAATACATTACCTACGTCATAACAACACTGTAAGTGACCTTTAAAGTACTTCAGATGTATTTTTGGTTCAGCTCTGTTGAGTTCTTGGTATATTGCCAGTTTCATTATTTTGTTTTTAAAGTCCCTTTTCTCTATTGTTTAAATGGGTATTTCACATCCTATCCCTGGACAGAAAGTTTTCAGGGAAATGTGTTCATAAATAATGGAAATTATCAGAGACTGTTGTAAAACATGAGGACGGTTTTATCTGGTTCATTTAAAGGTATGAGAAGTTTAAAGCTGAAGAATCTATTCCAGCTTTTCTCCTGCAGAAGCCTGGACTGAAGCCTGAGGGTCACCAGGGGCTTAGAGAACAGTTACCTAAAGGAGTATTTCACTTCATGGTAAAGCTAACACCAGTGATTGAACACCACAGGACTGGGTTAATCTAATCTTGAAACTGGTTATACCTTTAAATGCATTTTTCTGTTGAATAAAATTCTTTCTGATCATCTCTTCAACTCTCGGCATAGCAACTGATCTGGCATTTAAGCCCTCATCTTTGTCAAATCCCTATTTCAAGATGTCTTTCAAAACAGAAGTTGACTAGATCTTGCAGACAAACAGATCTTCAGTATCTCAGACTTGAGACTTTGGAAGATGCCCAAAGCCTGTATGAGGGACAAAATGGTTTTCTTTGTGTCTTCCCCAAAAAGAGAGCATGTAGAAAATGTTACGAGGAAGAAGGATGAGACAAGCTGCCTCATGTCACTCTGCTTTTACAGATTTTTATTTTCCTTTTTTTTTTTTTTCCTGGCAGAAATCCAAGTTAAAGAGACTGCATTCAGCTCCTCTTGGTTCAGCCTAGCTGGGCTCAAACAGAGCTTCTGTAATGGGGCAAAAATACAGCAATTGCCCAAGCAGCACGTGTAACACGTAGAGCTGGGATTATCCCAGGGCCCATATAGCTCAGACCAACCCCCTGTCACAACTACTTCAGGTTATGATTTTCCTCCCACCACTGCAAGTTACTGAAGCCAAGTGGACAGCTGCCTCCTCCCAGCGCATAAGAGATGCAGTTAAGCACATGAACAGGAGAGAGCTCCTGGGCCAGATGGTTTCATTTTGCCCCCTGCCTGGACACCTCTCCTGTGTCACTGGAAGCAGACTGCTTACCCAGCCAGAGGCAACTACATCCCCCTGCAGTCCCAGGTTCTCCCACTCACTGTTGGATGTAGTGAGAACACCCACCACCAAGGTCTGGGATCCTATTTTTTATCCAGATCAAACAGTACCTGTTAAAGTACTCATAGCTGGGTTAAAAAGATGCCAGTAATATGCTGGTCCATTAGAGTGACTTTAAGCCCTACCCCAATTAATGCAAAGAAGAAGAGACTTTAAGCAGAAGAAGAGGCTTAAAGGAATGCACTTTGTATCCTGGAAAAATTGTTTCTTCACTTCTGATCAGTTTCTGGAGTGCCTCAGCAGCAAGTTGCAAAGAACCAACGTCGGGTCCTTGCTCACTCATGCTGCTTTGGATTCATCCCTGTTCAGGGACCTCTGGCAATAGTCACGCTGGCTTAGAATATCCCTCAAAGTATTTGCATCTGTCCATTGCGACAGATTGATTCTTTGGAATACACATTCACTACAGAAAATAAAACTCCAGCCCTTTTAGCACTACTGGGAAAATTGGGAGAAGTATTTCAACAGTGCATAAGCTGGGGGAAATCACATTATTCAGTTTCTCAGATGTCAGATATACATTTCTTCTCTCAGTAAAAAAATCAGACCAATTCAGCTGAATACTCAGATTTAAAAATACCAAGTATGTTACCTTTCAGATTCAGAACTCATTCATGAGTGGT